>CM065729.1:58659537-58774537 GCA_033310375.1 Conus canariensis
GGGTCACGGATGATGCCTGATGTGTTATTTTACCGTTACAGCTGTTACTAAAGGCTATAACGACCCATACAGTTTTTCTTCTTTATGGAATGTCTCAGAAAGTACTTGGCCGATCTTTCTGAAAATTTGTAGGTATGTTACTAATGGCTATAGTGGCCCATAATGGTTTTTCTTCTTTATGGAATATCTTAGAAAGTACTTGGCCAATCTTTCTGAAAATTTGTAGGATGTTCGTGATGGGTCACGGATCATGCCTGATCTTTTATTTTACTGTTATAGCTGTTACTAACGGCTATAACAGCCCATAACTGTTTTTCTTTTTTTTTATAGAATATCTCAGAAAGTACATGGCCAATCTTTCTGAAAATTTGTATGTTCATTCAGGGTCATGGATGATGCCCAATGTGTTATTTTACTGTTATAGCAACCCCAGGATCACGAGTCCGGCGCTCTACCAACTGAGCTATTCCAGCCCACTGCCAGATCTGATTACTGTTCTTTAAAGTATGGGTCCTCCACAACCATAGCAGGGGTGTATTATTCAAATAATGCAGCTGATTATTTCTTTCGCTTTTGATCCACATGCAGTAAAATTGACTGAGAGACAGCTAATTGGGTTTTCAACAAACACTCCAAATGTCCCAAACACACACACACACACACACACACACACACACACACACGCACATAAACAGTTCAAGAGATGTGACTACTTTCTGTCTCTAGAATGTAGATAATCCAGGAAGTAGAACAAAGATTAATATGTATACTATTAGACCTATTCTGTTCGTGTCTGAGTTATTTAATTAAAATTCCCTTTTTTCAGGTATAAATGGAATAACTTACTGCACATGTTATAGCCAACTCATTTCTGTCAACTGGGTGTTGCCACTTTTCTTTAGCTTGAATTAATTAAGGGTCATTTGATTTATAAAATAATCAAACTTGATCAAAGTAATGCCTCTTGCTGTTGTCCAACAACTGTGTGCACATATAAACAACAAGCACACACTGACACAAACAGATTCATCCCTCATCCCCTCCCAACCCCCTTTGCCCTTCCCTCCCCCCCCCCCCCCCCCCCCAAAAAAAAAAAAAAGAACAATGCAAAACAAAACAAAGAGACAAAACAAAACAAATGAAGTTCCAAGTTTGCCAACACTTGACATGACACAAGCATCAGCAAAGAATATGATGTTCAAATATGTATAAAAGCTTATTTAAAACTTGTATAGTTAGTCTGGATTTGGAGGGGGGGGGGGGGGGGGGGGGCTGGGGGGGTTACTTGTTCCTTTGGATCGTGCCTCTTGTCTGCATGTGTGTTAGTTGAATCAGTACTACATGCGATACTGGTTTGACTATTTGTTAAGTTGCCATTCTTGCTGTCGAAGCAACTGCTTCTTCCTTGTTTATTAAAAGATGGGAGAAAAAACGAAAGAATGAAAGAAAACAGGAAACAATACCACGAAACTGTTCACGTCTTACGCTTCCTACCCCTCTTGACAGCGCACAATAAGAAAACTTTTATCTATTAACGCCAAAATCGAAATTGCAGGTTGACACTTTACAAGTCTAAATGCCACAGAAATGATACTTCCATGATATGAACGTACACGTTTGCAGTGTGTTGGAAGACTTGTAGGAATCTTCAGACTTCCGCCATTTGTAAACATTTGTTGTTGTCAAGATTCTCCTCCAACGAGACATGTCCACACACAAAAAAAGGGCTTCTCAACTATTTCCAAAACTGAAACGATGACATTATGTCTGTTGATCTCAACAACATGTGAACTATTTCTTGCAATAATTGATGATAATAATAATCATGATAACAATAAATATCTCGTTTCCAAAGGAAATACGACTTTTCGTACAAACGTATCCAAACAAAATTAAACACCTGAAGGAGATAGCACGCGTGTGCGCGTATGTGCACTTTCGCTCGCTCTCGTTCCGCCCCAGCACGCGCGCGGGCGATGCGTGCGTGTGTGTGTAGGACTACTTTGTATATGGTGGGTGGGTGTCAGTTCATTGACGTTCAGTGTTCACTTACAACTTTTGGCTGACTGTCTGTCAGCACTATTATGGAATATGCCGCAAGATCAAGCCCATTAAAGTAATGTTAGAGCAGAACTATAAAGTGAATCTGGATAAAAAGGCAGATCCAGGATCTGTTTCGCATGACCACACACATCTTCTGTAGAACACTGACACTGATCAGTCACCATTCACGAGTTGACCACTATCTATGAAACGGACATGTTAAAACTTTCTGGTAACATGAACATCAACATGTTATTCATCATTTCCACACGCAATCACAAAATAAGAAAGAGTAAATAAAAAAAAAAAATTAAAAAAACCCAGAAATGGGAACTCTTTCAGTTTATTAATCTGGCAGAAAATAATCTAATCAATTTTATGTATGGACTTAACAGAAGTATAAAAAAAAAAGAAGAAAGAAAAGAGTACAAGCCTAAATACCAACTGTACTGCAAGCCTGTCAACCAACTGTACTTTGTCCTCTCATGCAACAGTACACACACTATTTACTCCCCATACATTTCAGTACAGATTAGGATCAAAGGTCCATTCAACCCTTGCGGAGGTCACAGTCTTCTGAGCGCCCATCAAGTTGTCTTTCTTACCTTTCGTTTGTTCTAATCATGCCCCTGCTACAGTGTCAGTGTTATGCATTTTAATTCACAACATGCAGCGTATGAAACTGAATATTTTTATGTTCTACTAGTCCTCTGTTGTATGTGTGTGAGTGTGTTTGAGTGCACCCACACACTAACCACAATAGCAAGTATAAATTTGTTGTAAAAAGGCACAAGTGAAAAAGGATACAAAATGAATAAATCAATTAAATCGCGTCATATAATCATCCAGGGAGGCACAGTTATATACACACTTTGAAAACAGAGGCAAACGCAAACTTGATCTGATATATGTAGGCTGAACAATCAAAAATACACACATATACACACAAAAAGGTGCAAAGTAATGCTATTTTAGTACACAATATGAAACGGACAAATACATTTTTCAACGAACAAATCTTCATCAAATGTTACAAACTACAAGATACACACACACACACACAACACACACACACACACACACACACACACACACACACACAAATATTCCCTGATCATAGTCAGCAAGAGAATAATGTTTCAGTGTCCATACATATACTGAAATTGAATAGTAGACAGATGATATACAGACACTTCCATAACATACACTTTGAATGGGGGTGGGGGGGGGGGGGGGAGGGGGGGAGGTTGGGGATGGGAGATGTGCAGGAGTTCTGTAATAAGAGAGAGAGAGAGAGAGAGAGAGAGAGAGAGAGAGAGAGGGAGGAAAATTATGGCTTTCGATGCCGATTCGATACAGTTCATCATTTAGCTGGTTCACATGCCTGTTTCCTTTCTTACCAGGTACACATACTTGCACACATCCCATTATATCAGCGTTTCCATCGTCCAGTCATGAGCTTGGAAAGAGATCTGAACCAAAGATTGTCCTGCTCTCTGGTCCGTTTATGTACAATGCCTTCCAGGCATCATAGGTTAATAGTGTTCATATTTATCAGTGAATCCAAGCTGCCATGATTTAATGTCTTGATATACATGTGCTCCAGGCTCTCTCTCTCTCTCTCTCTCTCTCTCAAATCAGACAACTTCCTCTCTTCCTCTGCTTTTTATTTGAATTATTTGATATCACATATGTACAAAGAAAATCATCATCATAAATCATCTTCTTATCACAATTTCACTCAGTCAATAGTGTTGATTCAAACCACAAGGTGCATACTTTCCAGACAAACTTGTATACACAAACAGCATAATTTCACAGACTAGTTAAGAAAGGACTAGGCATCCTTTAAATGAAAATGCTGCTTCTGATCAAATACACATAAACACCCACCCACCAACAACACTCACGCATAGACGTAGGGCAAGCATCTCTTGCAGTTTATATTCAAATCTGGCTACAGTTATCCAAACTCAAACACACTTGCAGAAATCACAGAATCAAACAGAAGCAAACAAACAAAAGCATGTTGTAATACCCATCCACAGCATATATCTATTTAAGGCAATAGTCTGCAGTGAATCCTACAATCATGCACAACTGATAATTGATGCCTTTGTTAATGTGATCTATGAAAATTTGAATAAACAAAAATTTAAGCAGAACAGAAACCCATCCAGTTGGTTTATACCATAGTTGGCATGGGAACAGCCAAGCTGTCAGCCTTAATGGAAAATCTAAAGCACCATTTTTGTTCGGTTGATGAACGAAATAACTGAAGACAGACGATTTGATAAACTGGTAGAAAACAGAATGTACTATATACTGATAGAAGTCCTTCTGTTTTTTGCACTGAATAGCTTGTATACAAAATATAATTTATGCTGAAATAATTAAATAATATATATAGGAAATACTTGATCGATTCCTATGTAAAAAAAAAATCCCTCAAACAGATATACAGAAATGTACTTCTTTGTGTTGTAACTACAATGCAAGTTCCATGAACGCATCAACGAACTTTACATTTTCTACTTCAAAGTATCACTTAAAATAGACGCACATAAGCATATGTGCACACCTAAACATATCTTCCATCCCCCCAACTTTGCTCCCTCATAGTGACTGACTCACGCTCACATACACCAGGCATGAAACTAAAGCAAAGGAAAAGGGGTGGAAATTTTGTAAAAGCAGGGTGGAAGGTCGGGTGGTGGTTGGAGCACCTCAACTGTATCATAACAGCATTTTTGCCATTTACACCGAACTGTTCAGGGACCACTCTTAGCTCTTGTCGCACATGTTCAGATTTTTTTTTTCCAGATCATTTTTATTTTCCGTGGATGCCACACACACACACACAAAAAAAAAAGAAAGAAAAAAATCAGTGGACTTTCTATCAGAGTGGAAGAATTCCATGCCTGATATACATATTCCTCCCCAATGTTGCAGTGCACCTCCCCCAACATTATTACACATGAAGGATTAATTACAGTCTAGTATTCCCTATAAGGTAAGCTTTCTTTCTCTCTCTCTCTAAAAAAATGTTTTGAAACTATCTATGCATTTGTTTATCCTATTGTTCTTCCAGTAACAAATTTATGTTAATCAAGTATTCGCTACAGGAAAAGCATCATATAAACCTATGCAAAAGTATCATACAACCTATCTACATACTCGTTTATCCCATTGTTCTTCCAGTAACAAATTTATGTTAATCAAGTATTCGCTACAGGAAAAGCATCATATAAACCTATGCAAAAGTATCATACAACCTATCTACATACTGGTTTATCCCATTGTTCTTGCAGCAACAAATTTATGACAATGTAGTATTCACACTATAAGGTAAGCATTCTCTCTCAAAACGTGTCACAAAACTATCTACATACTTGTTTATCCCACTGTTCTTGCACCGACACCATACTTCTTAAAATTCTACTTGTTTGCAGTACGCTAAACAATCCCACTTTGATTTATAGATCAACTAAAACTGGTACAAAACCCATTTCACTCACTCCTTCTAAATGCCTTCCTGTGAAGTAATGTATGATTTATTTTGAATGAAAAAAAAAATCAACAAAGCCGAGGATGCAATCACACAGACACACATATCCACATAATCTCTTTCTCTAAAACTGACAGGATGTTGTTGTTGTCGCACCCTGGCTAAAAGAATCCAGGGATCATCCAAACAACCAAAGTATTTGAACACTATGTACAAATGCATCAGCTGGGGATGAGAACATTACGTATGTGACCGTTTTTGATTACCCTGCCACATGGGCAGCCACACTCCGACTTCGGGGGACTGATAGGATATTTTGTAAGATCACACAGGCAGAGTATCATTCTTCTACTGTTGTATTATGAAACAGTTCCAGCTTTTGTGATCTTCATAGTGCATCACAGTCATCATCTTGTGTTATTTTTTACACAATGTTCACAGCAGTAACCTATTCAGCAACAAACAGGAAGCCAGTATTTTTCTGGGGGGAAAAAATTGTAGTAAAATTAAACTTGTACCAGAAAACAACATAACTGAAAGACTGACACAACTGGAATAAAAGATTGCTAACATACCAGTAATTCTAGCCATGTCTTGGCTCTTGTGTCCCTCGCAAATGACGTTGAGCTGCATCCCAAAAATATATTTCCCCAACGACACAGTGATTAAAAAGAAACCTGACATGTTGCATACTTACTTATTTCAATATCATGTGTATAGGTAGATGTTTATAGACAAACTGGACACAGTTACTAGCTACAAATAATCCAGTCATGGATTAATCATGATCAAACCGTCTGGAAAAAAAAGTGAAATATCAAACAAAACAAAACAAAACGAGATAGGCAATACATTTTTTTAAATCTCAGATTCAAGCCCCCTCCCCTCCCCCACCTTTACCAACCAACCAACCCACAAAAAATCAACAACACACCATCCAAACAGGCAAATTCATCACCATGTAAGCTGAGCAAGGATCTAGTCAGAGACCAAAAGTCTTTAGTAAATTCGCTAAATTTCAAAATAAATGTTTTTGCTTTGAAGGAATACTGAACTTTATATTTTCTTTCTCAGGTTTCTTGGTTTGTACAATAGTGTGTATCTAGTTTGAAATAATATGAACACATGCTCATATATTTTCAATCAAAACCAAACTAAATATTATTGGTCACACTGAATCTCGTACACAGAATGATGTAGCAAAAGGTAATGTGCACACATAAACCAGCCTATGGCGTTTCTTCAGGAACAAAATCGGAACTCAGCAGAACGCATGATTACAAGTGGTGAGACTATGTTTACAATAAAAGCAGTGTATGTGTGTGTGTGTAAGTAAGTAAGTAAGTAATGTTGCTTATAGCCCAGCCAACAGCAAAGGTCCATGTGTGTGGGGTGTGTGTGTGTGTGTGTGTGTGTGTGTGTGTGTGTGTGTGTGAGGGTGTGAGGGTGTGTGTGTGCCAGTGTGTATATGCCTGCATACATGTGCATGCAGGCCCATGTTTGCATGCATGCATGTATGCATATATGTGTATGTGTGCCTGTGTGTGGATGTATAGCAATTCAAAAAATCTATTGATTCATTTAGTTTCCAACACCAGTGTACACTAAAGGAGTTGAAAAAGAAAAGCATGTTTTCCTCCTCTTCTTTTTTTGTCATTTGAATCCAAGAGCACTTAAGATTTCTTTAACTACAAAAATGAAAGAGAGGGAGAGTTAGGGAGGGAGGGAGGGAGGGAGAGATAGAGAAGGGAGGGAGAGAGAGAAAGAGAATGAGGAAGAGAAAGACCCCTCACCCACCCACAAAAAAATTCCTTGACAGAAACATTGCATGATAGAGGTGAGTGGAAAGAAAATCCTGTCCAAAGGACTAACAGAAAATAAGACAAAAAAGAGTCAAAACTAAAAGTAATATGTGTGTCGAATATACCAGAGACAAAAATCAATAAAGGAATATATAATATATATATATATATATATATGAGGTCGTGGTGAGGTGGGCGTAACCCCATCAGTGATGGAATGCAGCAGAAGCGCTTAACATCTGCTAAGCTAGAAATAATGGAAGACTTGATCATACATAAAAAAACTCAACCTTTCAATAAATCAGCAAATTGAATGCATGTCAATAATACATACATTATTATCTGTAAAGGACAAAACACTTATAAATCCCACACTAGCCTTTCATATATGCTTGCATGTAAACCTACTGGCTGGAAAACTTGAACACAAAACACTAGAAACTGAGCAGTAGCATATATCTTTGTTTTTCTCTTTAACTTGTTTAAGAATCAGAAAGAGAAAGAGAGAGAGATGAATGAATAGTGTTGCAAATTTGAATAATTACATTATCATAATAAATACTAGCCATAATAAATAAATTCTTGTTGCAGCATTTTATCTTTCCGTATTAAGACCTACTGGAAAACACAGTGGTAATAGGAATTCTGGCTGTCATTTAAGATGGATATTCAGTTCACATCTATCATGAGTTTCCACTTCACTATCCATACTGCAAATACTTGCATGCATACGCATACCCAAAAAAAAAAAAAAAAAAAAAAAGAAAAAGAAAACTGGCGATCAAGAAAGAGATGAAAAGGAAGCAAGTGACAGAGTAAAAAGACTGACATTAAGAGAAACAGATAATCTGAAACCTACTGAGTGAATTTCTTTAATGTATTTTTTTTTAATCCTAACGATTCATATTTAATGAAAGATACTTACATACATACATCATTATATACATACTTGAGCAGGTAGACACATACACAGAAAGACAGATACTGTTCAGAAAAAGAAACCCAATTTGACTCAGTTAATATCTGCCTATTTTGCCTCAAGATACTGAGCATTTTGAAAGCAATCATTCATGGTTCCGCTGTCAAAATCCAGAACAAAGGCTTCCACACAGTGTGGATAAACATTTTGACTAACTAACCTTCATCAGAATGGCATACTGATGCCAAGTGAATGACTGCGAATTTATGTGAGAGGTCGTCGTACCGATGACTAATTTCTGATTTGTCACATTCAGTAAAAGGGGAGTTCCTTTCATAGTTAACATCAGTTCTGACTCCATTTCCTCAAAAGTTCTTCAAATGAGACAATAAACTAAGGTCCCATCTGTAAATGCACACATAACATCTTCTGCGCATGCAGACTTTCATCACTAACTTTTGGAAGAGAAGACCAGTTTGGCTGTTGGTATCCATGACACACACACAATAGCAAGCATCCTCTGAAAAAAAATCAAAAGAATGAGTGGAAAACAATGTGACTGGTACTTACTGAACAACTGGATTGACAGAATGAAATGGGAAATGAACGAGTAGTGCCAGCTAGCAGCAAGCATTTCAGTTACCTCTACCTAGGTTGGCAGCCTGTTGTGTAAACTAGAGCGTGGACTGTAAAGCAATTACTGCTTGGTCTCTTAACCAAGAATACATGCTATATAGTCACTGTCACAAACATTAATGATAACAACAACCATATTAATAATAATAATGATAATAATTATAATAATAATGCATACGCTCTCTCTCTCTCTCTCCTCTCTCTCTCTCTCTCTTTCAAATATACACACATCAAATTCTGCTACAAATCAATGAGATTGTTTCCACAATCATCTCCCAAGCCCCCCGGATGGATGCCATCCCCATCTCTCTCCCCAAACCCTCTGTCTGTAATTTTTCTAAGTGTGGCAATAGGTGTACAAAATGCCACTGCGGTTGGTTGATGATATGCAACCACACATACTGTACAGTACATTAGCTGCCATTAATTGTTATGAGAACTAATCAATATGACAGCGCAAATTCTGAAACACAGCAGCTTTAGCCCACATGTTGCACATTGATGTGAGGAAGGACAAACATGTAGGTGACAGGGTGCATGGGTGGGACAGGGATTGGAGTGGGGGAGGTGGACTTAGAAAATAATCCATTGTATTATTATATATAGATGTCACATGAGGATGAAAACTGTACTGAGAAATCAGTTGATTCTAATCTGAAAAGAAATTATACACTGTGTCTAATATACTACCCTCCGGAGAAAAAACAACAACACACTAATCCACTGTATTACTATATATGTGTCACACAAGACTGAAAACTGTACTGAGAAACCTACTGATTCTAATCTGAAAAGAAATGATACACTGCATCTAATATATTACTCTCTGAGACAAAAGAAAGACACTGGAGCAAACAACAATACAATCTAATTTTAATGTACACTTATTACACACTCAAGGGTGTAGTTTGAATATTTGCATTATCATCAATCATTTTCATATCACATCCTATTATGAAAGTGTTGTGTAAGTTAATATCATTGGTCAAATCAAATCACATGAAATAATGTTGCTTATAGCCCATCTCACCATGAGGGATCATATCTGAGCTATTTTCAAGAACTGAAAATAAATAGGGGTGGGGGGTGGGGGGAATTAAGACTTTAACCATGTTAGCAGATTTATATTTCTCATAAGTCACCATGGACAGTTTTAACCAATCTCAGCAATGATAAATTTCAAATGAGACAGATCATATACCTGGTCTAACTCACGATCTAAAATGGTCCTTTGGTAAACTAAAACACAGTGTGGTCTATTAAAAATATTGGAGTTTCCTGACTGATCAAAATACAAGAGAAAACACATCCAAATCATGCAGCTCTTTACTGCAGTTATACTGATATTCAAATATATTCTGTATATGAATCTAGCTTAGCAGAGTCTTCTCAACCACCTCCTCAGCTCTATCACCTCTTGTTCTCAACTGTCTTCTGCTAAGCACACACACTCATGGAAATAACTACATAACTGCACCTGTAGTCTAAAACATATTGTTAATGACCTGACAACTAAATCCATTGCTTTGTATAATTCCCAATGGACATTTCCACACAGATAAATCTGTTTTAGATTGTAAATGCACAATCAACACAGTCATGATTGTAGATCTATGCACACACACACACACACACACACACACACACACACACACACACACACACACACACACACACACCACACACACACACACACACAAACACACACACACACAACACACACACACACACACACACACACACACACACACAAACACACACACACACACACACACACACACACACACAGAGTTATGTCCACATATCGTCAAAGATATCACTGACACTGAGAAATTAGCAACTGGTTGCATCACGAGTATCAACAGAACATTCTGTTACCATTCCATTCGGTATATACATTAGTCTGACTTCAGTGTGATGTGATATGTCTAGGAGTAAATCGTAACAAACAATGATGACATCAAAACTGATTTCTATTTGTGATCTGCTCAGCAGAGTATTTTAGTACCTGAAATTATAGTGAAAATACCAGAGATCATGCAGCTGTATTTTCTTTTAAACCCGCTCGATTGTATTTTAACCATTATACTTACAGACCCAGCAGAAAGACTGAAAAAAGTTCAGACCTTGACATACTGTTGTAATGAAAAGGACTCATTTTTCATTACGATTTTCCTTTAAGCCATGAACTTGCCCATCCACCTATCATTCAGTCATCTGTTAGCAAACTTCTTTTTTTTTTTCTGGCAGAATCAATGGCATCAAACCTATCCAGTGTCAACCGTCTGGCTAAAACAATAGATGTCCCAAATGTGACAAGAGGTTTTCAACATTGGAACCAAGACATCAAGAAAAAAAAGCAGCCAGACTCAGTCACAGAAGTTGCTGGGCATAAAGACATATACTGTGAAATAAAAGTTCACAATGATGGAAAATACCACAACATTTTCAGCAAGAACTAAAAAAAAAAAAAAAAATGACAAAAACACCAAACATGAAATCTGCTGGAGTTCCTACTTTATCAGGCTTTGAAGTTTGACTTGTTTGATTCACAGTACAAAACCAAACAAAAACAGGACATTTTCACCAACAACTATTAAATGGGAGAAAACATAATGAATCCAAAATGTAAGCTGTCTGATCTTATCAAAATCTCCCAATGCCCTGAAGTAGGGACAGGATCCCTGTCAGTTTGGGGCAATTCAGAACATTTGACTTATGACTCTTCAGAAGTCTGCAAGGTTTTTTGTTGTTGTTTTTTTTTTTTTCAGCAGAGGCCTAACAAACTTAAATTCCAAAGAAAAAGAAGTAGGTTATTGGCTCTTAAGCACCAAAAAGACAGTTGCCAAACACCAGAGCAACAACAACAACAACAAAATCAATTTCCCATGAAACATAAGCCATGACGTAACACTGATCAGCAATACTGGCACAAAAAGCAAATTCCTCTCCAAGAGACAGAGAGAGATGGAAGACAATATTTGTGCAAAATAGACCATTTTAAATCAACATGCAGGATCCAACACGTTTTGAATATCATATAAAAAAAAAACTCTCTCTCTTTCTCTCTCTCTCTATCTCTCCATCCATCCCCTCTTTCCCTCTCTCTCCAAAACTCTCTCACACACACACACACACACACACACACACACACACACACACACACACACACTTGAAATACGCAAATAAATTAAAACAACAGGAACAAAATTCTTTTTAATGACATTTGTTGTGCCGATTAATTTTTCGGTATTTTGTTTTCTTTTTTAATCAGACAGAATTGTGATCTTAACAAGGCTCTGTTTATTGGTGTTTTCAAACATTTGTCTGAATCCATCACTGTGTAAACAGATTGGACTAAACATCTTTGCTGTCGACAGTCCTGCACACAATAGCAGCCGAATTCTTCTTTCTCTGGGACCATCAGAGTTTGGAATCAGCTGTCAGTGGAGACAGTGAGTGCCACCACTAGTAACGCTTCCAGTTAAAAGGAAAATATTTGCTCTGCAGACTTTTTTTGTTTTGTTTTTTTAACAAGTCTAGTTTAGAATTTTTCAGTAGGTTTCTGCAGATTTTTTTTTTGTTTGTTTTTTAACAATTCTAGTTTAGAATTTTTCAGTAGGTTTCTGCAGATTTTTTTTTTTGTTTGTTTTTTAACAATTCTAGTTTAGAATTTTTCAGTAGGTTTCTGCAGCAAATTGGGACCCATTGAAAAGGCTTCGGCTGGCCAGATGACAAATCTTCTTCCCTCTCTCTCTTCTTTTTCCCCCCTCTTAACCTCCCCCTTCTTCATCCATTCTTTGTGGAGGAAGAAGAAACAAAATTCCAGACCTTTTTCCAGAGACAGGTTTAAATATAAGTCCAATCCAAATGGGTTAAACCTATGCATATTTCCTGTACTGACAACATAACCATCAGTGCATTAGTGATGAGTATAACATGTTACTGAACTGAACAGAAGAGCAGACACATGGGAAACAACTGTTGACAACTGACTCTACTTGCCCTAAAGTCAAATTTCAGAATCATAAGCGAAAAAAAATCACATGGCCAGACAACAATAAACCCTTGCTTTTGATGAATAAACTAAATTCAGAATTGATATTTTCATGAAAGAAAGAACCTATACAAAATACAATTCGTAATTTATTCATTCACAAGAACTTTCATATATGATGCACCCGACAAAGAAGGCACAGAGATATATATATATATTCGTAATGTATGGGGGAAGAGTACAAAGATGCAACCAGACAACAAGGTGTTTGGTAGGAGGACAATTCATAAATTGATAATCATTCAACAAATGTTCCCTTATCATTTTTTTAACGGTCCTGTATTACATGTCAGATGAAGAACGGACTCTGCAACATTCAAACCAAATTGGGGAAAAAAAAAAAAATCGAAAGAAAAGAAAGATAGCACACACACACACACACACACACACACACACACACACACATCACACAACACACCAATATGCTGCCACGTACACACAAACTGACACACACACCTGAATCATGACCTGCACATGCTGTCACAAACAAGCTGTCATGCACACACTCAACTCATGATTTGCTAATGTCCTTTTTAAAAGAATTTCACGTAGATAAAATAAGCAAATGGTACCAAAATAACCACACATGCAATAAGTAATAGAACCCACCACCTGATCCCACAGTCGGCTCCATTCACCTTGGGTCTGTTCTGAAGTGGGTAAAAACTCTTATGAGTCAACACAGAAATCACTTCATCCAGCGATTCCCTCTCTGTAACTGTTGATTGCCTAAGCTTGGAGAGATCTTTGTCCATTTTCTTCAAAAACCTGTTGGCTTCACGCCCTTGTTTTGAAAAATTGTTACCAATACTGACTGTCCGAAGAACGCTACGGTGCATTTCAGCGTCACTAGCATCAACATCAGAACACACAACATCAGAGGGAATGTCAGAATCTGAAGGCAATGCAGCTCCATTACGGTGGGAATAAGTTTTTTGCTTCATCGCTTCCTCCTCTTCTTGTTTGGCGATCTCCGACAAATAGCCATGACGTTGCATGGGAATCTTCAGTTTACGGAGGGCAAAGAAGTCTTGGTCTCGGATCAGGTTATTGACTCTCTTCAGTTCTGAAACCTGAAAGAAGAAAAATAAGAGACAAGCTAATCAGAATGAAAATGAACTCAGAGAACTGTGTAAAAATACAATCCAAGCTGGGTATATGTATACTAAAGCACAAAAACGTCTGTTTCTTGTGGCATGGACGATTCATTCATCTTCAAACTCATTTTCTGCTTTCTGTTACTAAATGCTAATTTCAGACTAAAACTAAACACCAAAGTAAACATTCACTATCATTTCTGTAATTCTGCATGATGCCCTCTACCATTTCAACATCAAATTGAATTTATAACTTTCACACGCTGTCACAAAATTACACAAACAATTTCTCAGTTTACAACCATAGCTGACCAGTTTCTTTTAAAAGTGAATCACTTTTTTTTTCATCAGTGAACAGCATCTATCTCCTTCACACTGATCTTAAATAAATTATCTTTCAGGAAAAAGCAGCAGTAACAACAAAAACAAATATAAGAGAGAGATGTAATAGGATAAATAGTTCATAGCTTCATTAGACTTACTTTCATCTTCGTTACTCATTGTCCTGCTAAGCATAAACAAACCTTTATTGGATACAATTCCCTTACACAGAGGAAACTTAAAACATAAGCTTTTCTAAAATAGAACCTATGATTAAAAATTATAATTTGTTTTCTTTTTAACTGTTCCATCAGCCCATCACGTTTTTTCCATCACTGGCAAATATTATTGTTACTGAACAAGGTGGGCACTCTCCTGATGGGAATGCTCAACCATGCTAGATCCATAACTATACAATTATAGAAAATCACAATGCCACTCATCTAATTTTCGGCCACGTGGCCTTTTTCAAGAGAAAAAAACAAAACAATGCAACTACTTGATGTTCACCTTTGGCAAAGTTGACCAGTTTCTTTAAGTTATGAGTTGCCAAAGATGGACATCACGTAGTTGCATTGTGTTGGTTTTTTCTCTTGAAAAAGTCCACGTGGCCGAAAATTAGATGAGTGGCACTGTGATTTTCTATACTGTTTTCTTCCCTTTGGAAGACTATTGCTTTTGTATACAATTATAGTTCAAATTGGTTGGCAGTAGGGGCTTAGGAGGTCTCTTCCATACACAGGATCAAGAACAGACACAGCATCTGCTGTAAATCTACTAGTGTTGGTATTCATTTCTAAAACCAAACAAATAAACAAACTAGTAGAAGTTTACACAAAAATTCTCTTACGCTCGCTTCATTAACCACAACGCGAATTCATGTCTTCAGAATCTTCATTGCGTCAACTTTTACGCCAACAAAATTTGTGCCAGAAGAAAACAATGAGTGTAATGAATGTTTACATTTGGGCTCAAACCACAGAGACAATATGTGACTGTGGAACTGCGCGTCACCTTTACTGTAGACAGTTTGAACTATAGCGTGGTATGAGATCTCACCACTCTACGAGGACAGTCAAAAAAGAAGTGGACAAAGCCTGGTGCAATATTTCTCAAGCAGTTTTGCAGCGGCCTTCTCTTGAGTGACAGCATGCCTCAAGACTCACCACACTTTATAAAATTCATTCTAGACAGGCATGTGACAGTGTGCAGACTTGAAGCTCATGCCCTCTTGTGGTAGAAGAGGCCACCACAACCAGCAGTGCTAACAGATTCTCTGCAGCAACAGCTACTACAAAAACTCCTTCTTCCCTAGAACTGTCCCAGCCTGGAACATCCTGCCTTCAGATACTGTTCTGTCTCTCTTCCTCAGCAGTTACTTTGAGAGTGCTGAGTCACCCCCTCCCCATCCCCAGTCCTCCCTCATCCCCAAACACCATGCATATTCTGAATCCTCTATATTTCAATCATTGTCAATGCCGACAGCTGGGCATTAGCAGAAGAAAAAGAGAAGATCTTTCACAGCAGTTACATGAAGCTGGCGGGGGATGTTGTGCAGGCAAATTGCTTACCTATGAGTTTTCTGGACTAGTTTGAGGACATGGATAAATACCTATCGTGTGTTGATTATCTGATAGTGGCTCTGTTCCAAGTCAGGCTTGACTTCCAAATTCTCTTCACCAAAGACACAGTAGAAACCGTTATTTTATCATGTTAGTTCTTGTCTTGTAGTTACTGTATACAATGTACAGGTCATCTTCCACTGGAGACAAAAGTTAGGGCATCACACCTGTTATATAGAGTCCAAGAACTACTGATTTTCATGTTGTAAAAAAAAATGTACTGAAAATCTAAACTACTTAAAATATATACAAGTACAGTTTAATTCCTAATAGTGCACGGGCGTGCGCGCATACACATACCATGTACGTTATAAATGTACGGTGTGTGTGTGTGTGTGTGTGTGTGTGTGTGTGTGTGTGGTGATTAGTTTGTATACATATACTGTGTGAAGTTACATGCTATTATCATAATGCTTGATGATTTTAATGATATATAAATGTAATAATCTGAGGTTTAAGAAACTAAAGGATGTGGTATCTGAGTATTAAACTAGCCTTTGAACCTGGCTTCGCCTGAGTCCACCATCCTCCCATGTCTGTCATTAGTCTCACTTCTCTGAGTCTCCCTCTCTCTTACATAGACCTACAAATCCTCCTCATCACTCTCTCCCTCCCCCTTTCTTCTCCCAGCCTCCATCTCCCGAATTTCACTCTCACTGTCTCAGTATCTCTTTCTCTGTCTCTCACTCACACACACACACACACACACACACACACACACACACACACACACACACCAGAGAGAGAGTGAGTTGTGTAAAAATACACTGCACACACACACACACGACACACACACACACACACACACACACACACCACACACTCTCTCTCTCCTCACTCACTCAAAGACAACAGACAGACAAAAAGACTGACTCTCTCTTTCCCTCACTCTGTCCACACACACACACACACACACACACACACACACACAGATACAAACACACACACCCACACACGCATCTCTCCTCTCTCTCTCTCTCTCTCTCTTATATATATATATATAATACACCCACGGAGACACATAAACACACTGCAACTAAATGAAATAATCAGGAAAATCCATAAATTTGCTAAGATGCTGGAGAGTCTTGATATCCTAATATTTCTGACCACTGATGCTGCAGTGCAAGTCTGGTTTTTAAATTGCAATCATGCCATTTTCCATTACTACTGATCAACCAAACTTTTACAACTATTACTTGTTAATGCTATTGTATGAAACTCTAACCCATCAATTTGAATAATGGTATACATATGTACGTATACAAAGAAGACATCGAATCAACTTCCCGGCTCTACTCTCCCCTATGATGTCTTCTCACTCCTCGCCACTTGCATAAATATGTGCCTCACCTTTCTAATTTTTTTTTTCTCTACTGCCTTCTTCCTCAACCTTGTCTGGTATCATCGCACCTGTTTTCCTAACTTCTAGCTTTCATGCCACTCTTCTCTATCCCCTCCTCTCTCCCTTCCCTTTCAATCCACACACCTCTATTTTCTTTGTTTTACCCTTTCTCTCAGTCTTCTCTTCTACTCTCACTCCTCCCCCTCCCCACTCCCACCCACCCCCTTGCATCACTTTTCCTCTTCAGCTTTTCTCCTCCTTTTTCATTTGTTTAAGCCTTCTTTTCCACTTTCTCTTTACATCTCACCTATTTCATATTCTGACTGCTAGGGTCTTCCTTTCGCTCTCATACCACCCAGCTGAAGCTGTTATTTCTCTTGCTATGATCTTTCCTTCCCGTTTTCCACTCAGATCTTCAGGGACATTTTACCACTCAACCACATTTCTGACCCCCTTCACCTTCTTAAGCCTACAATAGATACTACCTCTTGTCTCCAACTGGCCACTCTCTACTATAAAAATTTCACTCTAGCTGTGTCTGTCTGCATGTCTGTCTGTGTGTCTGTCTGTGTGTCTGTGTCTCTCTCTCTCTTCACTTCTTTTCTTTCTCGCCAGTTTCTGCCATTTCCTCCTTTCCATCATTTTCCCTCTCCCTTCTCACTGCTCCCTCCCCTCCTTCTGCACCTCCTTCTCATCTTTTCCTTTCCCAATCCATCTCCTCTCCTTCCGCCCTGTGTGTGTGTGTGTGTGTGTGTGTGTGTGTGTGTGTGTGTGTGTGTGTGTGTGTGTGTGTGTGTGTGTGTGAATGGTTCCTCTGTGTGTGTGTGTGTGTGTGTGTGTGTGTGTGTGTGTGTGTGTGTACAGTCCATGGTTTGATATAAACAGTTTTCAATTCACAGTTTCCTTTTTTTTTTTTCCTGCTGTAAGCTTTGTCAGTTGGCAAAATGCAAGCCTTAAAATTGGTGTAAACTGACCGAAAAATTTTAACTCACTGGTATTTTGTGGCTCTTTTTTCTGTTTTTTTAGTTGTTTTTTTTACTTATCAAATTACTAATAATCATCAGACTCTTTAGAACTAGTCTTACCGGGCATGCATACTGAAGAGACAGACTTTGCAAAGTGTCCCCTTGGGCTATCTCCTTTTCATAAAACAAGACATTCTGGTGCTCTCCTTGGTCTGTTTGCTGAACGGATGATCCTGCTTCCTCGTTCTGGCCCCGCCTCGCTCGTAAGCTGGCATCTCAAACTCGATAGTTTCGTCAATATCATCATCAATGAGATTGCCATCACCAAATACATACACGCGAGCTGCTTTGACGTTCTGAACTTGGCCGTGGCGGTCTGTCAAAACATGAGAGTAGACCTCTTTTCCTCTGGAGGAGGGGCGATTGTGACCACTCATCGTTGGGTCGTGTGTTTCACTATTCGTTATTCGTTCATCCTAAACACAGACATGTTTAAATACTGTTCTTGATCCGCACGCCATTTGGTAAGAATTTGGTATCCATGGTAATAATTTTCCGTGCTAACAGGCTTTTCTAAAACTTATCACAGGTCAAGCTTGTGAACACGAACATCCACGTCAAAGGACTAAAGAGCAAACCACAGCGGAACATGGATTATCCCACATTGAATTCAATGGTAATTACCTCCCTTCCCGTCGAGTTCGGAACTGTTACAGAAAATAGGCTACACGATATTTTGCTTTATTTTCGTTACATTTGTTTTTTCTTCAAACATAGTCAGTTGTAGTCACAGTAATCCTAATGATTAATGATAAGCAACAGGATTCAGAATGTACGAAATAATTATACGAAAATGACACCAATTGCTGTGGTCCTCAAAAGCAGTGAATCCCTAAAACGCCCACAGCAACATCACAAGTTCACAAGTTGTTTATTTTGTCCATGAAGGAAAATTATTTTGTGGTGACACATTGCAATATCACATCATAAAATACAATGTAAATACAAAAGAATAAAATCAAATTAATAAGCTTAAAGTTAAACATCAACACTCACCACTTATTTACTTATCTACACATCACAATCCATCTTCTATCCACACACACACACACACACACACACACAGTACACGCAGACACAGACACACACACACACACATCATAGCACGCAGACACAACACACACACACACACACACACACACACACACACAGAGGCGGGGAGGATGATTACTGTATTACTGTATCTGCCAGCAAGGGCATTGACTTTCAGTTCCGCCTGCAAGCCTCGTTCAGGGTTCTGACGGCTGATGGCAAGAAAGAATCCTTATATCTGGATGTCCTGCATCTCATGGACAGCAGTCGACCAGAGTCACGATTGGAGGTGCAGGCTGACAGAGCAGGGTACAGCGGATCGCTCTGATCTTGGATAATGGCCCGGGCCTTCTTGGAGCTTGCCTTGACGTGAATGTCAGCAAGAGACGTGATATCTCGGCTGATTGCCTTTCCTGCAGCAGACACAGGTTTCTCCAACCTTGCCCTATCTGCATCACTCAAGGAGCTGAAGAAGCACAGATGATTGTACAGGAGGATGGACTGGATCACTGACTGATAGAACAAGTTCAAGATGGTGCTGTTGACCCTGAACTGTCGGAGTTTCCTCAGAAAGAAAAGACGCTGGTTGGCCTTCTTGCAGCACATGTCGATGTTAGGGGTTCACTCTAGCTTGTCGTCAATGACTGACAGACTGCAGCAAGTCGCAGTTGGCCGGGTTGTCTCCGATGTCCTGGTGACCAATACAGGAGCCCCACAGGGATGTGTTCTTTCGCAGGCCCGGTTCACCATCTATACAGCTGACTGCCGCACCAGGGAGGTATACAATCTGCAGATCAAGTACGCAGATGATACGTCACTTACAGGACTGATCCAGGACTCTGATGGAACCAAACACCGAGAGGCAGTCGGCGAGTTAGACTTCCTTCAGCTCAATGTCACCAAGACAGAGGAGACGGTCATTGACTTCTGCAGGAACCCAAGAAGCATCCAGCCACTTGTCATCAAGCAAGAGGAAGTTCGCATTGTGCGCACTTACAAGTACCTCGGCACAGTCATTCGCTGACGTTTCCCGACGAGGAGATGGGGCTGAATGGTGTTGAAGGCACTTGAAAAGTCCACAAACAGTACCCTGGCGAACGTCCCTAGCCTATCAAGGTGCTGGTGGAGGTGGTGCATCATTGTCAGGATGGCATCTTCTGTGCTCCTATCTCTGATGTAGGCGAACTGCAGGGGATCTTGATGGTCTTCAGTCTCTCTCCTGAGATGCTTGAGGATAATTTTCTCAGCACATTTCATGGGGACTGATGTTAGCGCCACTGGTCTGTAGTCGTTGAGTTGACTGACCATTCTTTCTTCTTTGGCACAGGAATGATCGTGGATCACCTCCATAATCGCGGGACAAAGGCCTTCTATGCATTCAAAACAGGCATTGAGCCTGTCTGGTGACTCCTGGTTCCACACTTTGACTGTTTTGACCACTGGCTTGGACTGCTTCAACTTCTGCTTGTAGACAGGGATCAGCTGCACCATCTGATGAATGGAGCGGCCAAGGTTGGTAAGCGCCTGTGACATCAATGACTTATAACTGAAAGTCCCAAAGAGAAAAACATTAGAGAGCACTGAATTGTGCATGGCTGGACAGTAACAATCCATTGGTCTTGACCATGGAGTATAGTCCCTGTTGGAATGGCCAAACGAAAGGAACTTATTGAGAGATACTGGACAAGGTGTATCGCCTTGTTCTTCTTGATTATGCCTGTATGTTAAAACTTGGCCTGTCACTTTAACAAGGTTTCGCCCTGTCCATATTCCCTCTCATTATTGCAACCCCATCCCCTCCCCCCCCCCCCCCCCCCCTTTCTTATGACAACAAGACCAATGAAATCTTCACTGAGCTCAGAGCGCTCTCACCACACACACACACACACAACACACACACACACACACACACACGACGCACGCACGCACGCACGCACGCACGCACACATGCATGCACGCATGCACGCACGTGTGTGTGTGTGCGCGCGCGCGTGCGCGCGCGCGCACAACACACACACACACACACCACACCACACTAACATTAAACAAAGAAAACTAAATTTACATGTAAAAAGACTCTTATCTAACACACACATAGATACATGCGCACTCGCAAATCTGTCCCTATATACATACCCTATATACATACCCCTGCCATTCTGTCCTCTTTCCTCAGACTCCTGACTCCCCATCCCCATCCTTCACCTGAGTTCCCAGTTATACTTTTAACAACATCGTTTTGTGTGTATCTATTATAAGGTAGGCCATCTTCACTTGATATGTCTGAAACGCAGCCTGGATCACATAGCTGTCCATCTAAACACCGATTTGGTGGCAAAACCTGTGGTTTTTCCTTATTAGTGCTCCTGCATTTGTGTGTGCGCGCGCGCGCGTGTGTGTGTGTGTGTGTGTGCAGTCATGGTTGTGAATATGAACACGTGGCTAGCATTTGCTTGCAGTTAGACAGAGATGACAGAGGCAAAGAAACGGGTGGCAGAATTTCTTCTGGATAATGTTCGTAGCTACTTCTTTGCGCTCCTAAGCCTTTGTCATATTAGGCGAGTCTCTTGCTGAGGTATGCTCCTTTACAAGATTTGACGAGTGTGCACCACCTTGGTAAGCGAGCACAAGAGCAAACCGTTGTCCTGTTTGTAGAGTTAAACAGTTGTTCAGGTGAGACACTCATGCTAAGAAAAGTGATAATTAATCTCATCAGAGGAAAGGTGAAGATCGTGTGCTCCACAATAATCTCCTCTGGGCATAATTTTTCGGTGGTTTTTGTTCTTCTTCATGAAGACTGCGAATTTGTCCTCGCTTTCAGATTGTGCCAGATATGATTGTACTTGTAATTTTGCACTTACTTCACTGAAATAAGGAAGTTAGAAGCCCTGAATGTGTCTTGAGCAAACAACATACGATGAAACATCAAAGTGAGGAATAGGTTCTGTGTCTAAGTCATGTTATCTATACACTATGAACTCGCTTGGTGTGACCACAAAATGGTTAAGGGAGGAAAAGAGCAAACGCAACAACAAAAACTTTTTCTTGCACCTATGCAAGAGACTGGCCTCATGTGGCAAGGGCTTTATGGGTGTTATAGGCGTAGCATTTTCTTTGTTTCATGCACCTATCAGAGGACGTTACTGCTTTTGTGCACCAGAGTACGTTACTACTATGGGCTATTTTTTCTTGCATAAGAATGAGCCCCAAGATACATCAGCAATCTCTTGGCCAATGTCTTGGCATGCTTGCCATGAGCTAGGTTGTGCCATGAAACCCCGTCTCCCACCAAACTTGCCAGAATTCCTGACTTCATATGCCCCCAAGAAACACGTCTCGGAGATAAAAGCCTGTATCCTTGAGCATGTATACACGACGACAACTCGAGCAAAATTTTCAGATTCAATCACGATTGCAGCGTCGTTATCATCTATACATCATTATATCATGTAATACATTGTGCAAGTTATAAGAAATAGCATAATAGTGGATCAAAATGAAGTCTGAGGCATGTCATAACTGGAGGTCAGGTGTCAAACTCGTTTCAAATCAAACATGTATGCTCTTGAACCCGTGACAAAATAATCGGTAAAAAGAAACTATTTTGAAGTTGATTTCTTTTTCGATCATGCACTTCTTTGTTTCAGCCCTAATATGGAACCCCCAAGGAACACGAAAAAGTCGTCAGCCAAGGAACACCTGGCGCAGGGACCTGGAAGCAGACATCAGGAACATGGGGATGACTTGGAACCAGCTGGAGAAAAGAGCCCAGGACAGGGATGCCTGGGGGTCCTTGGTTGGCGGTCTGTGCCCCAGCAGGGGTAATAGGTGATGATGATAATGATGACTGCTTTGGTTCAGAAAAAATGAAAATGTGGTTGGTGTGTGTGTGTGTGTGTGTGTGTGTGTGTGTGTGTGTGTGTGTGTGTGTGTGTGTGTGTGTGTGTCATTGGGCCTGTGAAATAACTTTAATTGAGGCAAGTGTTATCAACTTATTGTTTTGCATTTGATCACAATATGTTAATACAGCCTGTTGCAATGAGTGTTGATGAAGCAGTGGATACTATTTATCGGGCAACCATGCCTCAATGGATAATGCAAACAACCTGTAAGTCAAATTATAGACCAAATTATGTTTAATTAGATGCTCTTTTAATGAGCCCATCGAGAGTCATGTCAATTAGAGTGAAGCAGCTCCATTTTTTTTTCGGATGAAAGGCCAACACATGCAAGGTTTAGAAGTATACACATCCGGTTGCTTTGTCTGGACTGAAAGGGTTAATCCTAAATTGCTACATGACGTGTTACTTCGATTTTGTTCTATTTGTGGAGTGTAGCCTTCAGTTAGAAAGAGCTGGAATAACTACGCAACAATGGTGTGCATACCTTGCATCGTTATTCCATTCGTTTTGTGGTTTTTCCACAAATTCATTAGACCATATATTACCAAAATATGGAATCCTTGGAAGAAAATTGAAGATGAGAAAGGCGGAGGTGATTCAGCAACACCGTTGAAGTGTCCAGTTGGTTATAAAGGTTCTACAGGAGAAAAGGTGAGCGCAGAAGAAGAGTGAAAATGACTTCTATGACTCGGGACAGTCGTGTAACTCAATTTTTTCAACGGGTGATATGGTTAAGTTTGATATCTTAGATTCTAATCATCAAAGGCTTTAAAATATCTCAAATTTGAAGCCGATTCAGTTCGACGACAGACTGAATGGATCGATTCTTTTGTAACATTTTGACAGCGGCATTCATCATCACTTTGTGATCCTTCTATATCTTGATTAAAAATATCCCACTTACATCAGTTATACAATAATCATCCGGTTATATTTCAGCGCCACACCCATTTCATGCTAAATACACCAATATGCCATGGGATTTTGATTCGAACCTGTACAGGTGTGTAGACTACCGACAGTGTCAGTTACAATATCATCTAGAAGGTATCATTACGTGCAGACTACTCCATATTCGTTTCATCACATTTGCTTCAAGACCACAGTGTGCACAGTCTACAGCCGATGGATTTTGAATTGATGACCAATAGGAAAATGAACATAATAAATATCCAATGCAACTATTCTAGGCAAAGTCCTAGTTCAGTGATTCCTATTTATTGTTGATTTTCAATGGAGAGAATGAACATTCACTCCATGGAGTACTTATCAAGATCAGACAAAGGGGAGGGAGGGGGGGGGGGGGGGGGGGTCCTAAACAAGAACTTTGCCCAGTTTAGACATGTGGTATTTCTTTAAAAACAAACAACAACACAAAAACCATCCCTCAAACAAGCAAATAAACAACAAATCATGAGGAAAACAGAAAAGGAAAGAGAAGAAATGTAAAGAAAAAAATGTATATTCTTTCTACACTTAATAATCTGTTTATCATTATTTAATTACGTTGTTCTAAGCTTCTCACATTTTTCACTACATTTCAGGTACCACAGAACACACCGTTTTTTTTTTTAAACTTTTTTTTTCAAGGTTACAGTAGAAAATTTGGACACAGCTTTTTTCCTTTCAGTTTTCATTTTTCAATTGATTTATAATTTTGAAGCATGCCTGAGTGCATGTGTGTGCATGCATGCGCACATGTGGGCCACACACACACACACACACACACACACACACACACCACACATTTACATGGCTTGAAGCATGAAAAGGTATCCATTTTTTGCAATTTGTATGGCTCAAAGGTAAATTAATATCAGGATAGAACAATAGCTAGTGTGAAGATGCACAGTAATTTTTTTGTGATTGTTTACCATGTCTGTGCAGCGGAAATTCAAACATAAAAGCAAAGATAGATTTACTTGGGCACCAAACGAAAGAACAAATTACAAAGCAGACACAATGTGTTTCAACCTATTGGGTTGTCATCAGGTGGGACAAAAACCATTCAAAATAATAGAAATAAAGAACAGTCACTTATCTCTGTGATGTAGATGCCAGATGTTGTAGTGTGAGAGAAACATGAAAATTACAGAATGGAACTGAATAGAAGACATAAAGGGTTGGAGGGGAAAAGATGAAGATTAAAATAATATTGATTTTCTTTTTATAAAGGGAGAAAAATGATCATAATGGTATCAAGTCTTATACTACTAGTACTACTACTACAACTGTTATTACTACTTATGCTACAACCACCACCACCACCACCACCACCATCAACAATATATCAACAATAGAATCAATAGGAACAACAATAATGATAATTGAGGAGGAAGCAGACAAAGAGGAAGAAATTCAAGAAAAAGAGTTACACAATGACAGTGAAGAGGATGATGATGATGATAAATAATAACAATAATAGTAATGAGAATATGAAATAAGGAGACAATGGCAGTGACAGACCATGCTTCTTTATTTTACAATGGTAAAAGTGTATGTATAGTTAGCATTTTCAATACTTGCCATTACCATTCTACTAAACTAGTACTGAATTCAGGTACTGAAGGCTTTGGGTATGTGTATAATAAATAATCCAGTTTTCAAAATACAGATATGCTATATCATATGACTATTGTTCAGGTTGGCCATTTTGCTTGATAAATTTTATGTTTCGTTAAAACTGGAAAGGAGCTCTGTAAAATTAATATTTCTCCACCAGAATCTGAATGTATTCCATCATTGCGTGTATAAAGTGAAAATGCATATATTACATTCTTTGCAACAGCCCCAGTAAAATGTAAACTAATAAAGTTTTCTTTCTCAAAGATCTTATTCATGAATCATTAAAAATGTTGAAAGATATTGTTTCATAGTGTCAGTATTGTCATCTGTGATCCGAAGTTAGGCTGCTACTTAATATGAGAAATGCATTAAACATGTCACTGTTGTTGTTTCAGAATGGTGCTGTTGCTAATGGAGAAGCAAGCAGACAAGCAGAAGTCACCAGTGGAGGAGACAAGAAACATGATTGACAGTCCCACCATCTGTTCTTCCTCGTTTTTGTCTGGATTATGAGTGCACATTTGTAGTCAGAATCAAATCTGAATGTAGTCTTTTTGGTTATTTTGTCAGCAAAGTGTGTATTGATATTGTGATGACAACTGTTACTTTTGTCACACTTATGTGCTAGTTTCCTATGTGTACACATAGCATGTATTCCAGCAAGTGCTAATCAGATTTTGCCTCTTAAAACAGTACTGTTATTTTTTTTTTCTGTTCATTTCAGTAGCAGTACCAAGTTCAGTGGTCTTCTGAACAATATGTCATTCAGAATTATAATGTGCATGCACTCAACATTATACAATTTGAATGGTGGTGTGCTCAGGGACATTCCAAGTGACTTATAAGGGAGCAGAACCATACAAGGTTTTGATGTCTAATTTTTCTGTCGGACATCTTTCCCTTTCCCCAAACTGCAGTCAGGGTAACATATTTCAAAAAGCTTAGGAGGTGGCAGTATATTTGTTGAAGAGATTTTGACCGAAAAGCTAACTTTCCTGTAGGAATGGGTAAGAACCCCCAAACTCCTTCCAAAAAGATGAATGTTTTCAGATATCTGTGCAGTTGGTCTCACTTTATTTATGTTTGATGTATCTGCTTTGTATAATACAAATACAATGGGTGCTTTTTAAATTCATGTTTAAATTGATTTCTAAGAGATGTATAAAAAGGTGACTCTGGCTTGTGTCAGAAAAACTCGAACCATGTTGCACACACACACAAATATTCTGAAATACTCAATGTAAAACGTAGTGCAGGAAATAAAGTACACTCAAGAGCTGTTGCTTGTTAGCTACCATTTTAATCAAATTAAAAACAAACAAACATGCAAAAAACCCTGCGGATCCAGTATATATGTGTGTGTCAAAGTATAACTGAGTAAGTAAACAGAATAAACTAAACAACTGAGTCCATGTTGGAGTGCTTAAACAAAGGGGATAGTCTGAACCACCATAAATGATTATCCCACAATTTGAAAAGCGAAACATGTCTGCTTTTCTAAAACTTTAATGACAGTGGTTTATCTTCTGTTAACTATATAAAACATGCTTGCAAAAAGAGTTTGTCTCAGGTTTTCAGAAATGCCCATTTGTTAGTGTGGATCTCCATGTTTTATGATGATGATTTGGGAGAGAATGAGTATGCAATTATAGATTCGTAGGTGCATGATCGTCTGTCTCTCTTTTTGTTGTTGTTTTGTTTTGAAAGATATTGTCATCATAAAAATAAAAATGGAGTGATAATCCTGTGATAAAGTGCAACAGAAAAGTAAAACTTCGTTGTGTATTCATTTTTTTGTCTTGTTAGCATGTATACCTGTGCTATCTTTATCCATCCTTCTTTGTGTGTGGTCTGTATTTTTTGTATCAGTGTGTGTGTTCCCTTTTCACATTCTCAATTTTTCATCATGTATATCTTTGCACAAGTTATCAGCTCACAGTTTCTTTGTTATTTGATGACTTGCATGAAACGTGAAACTTTGTGTAACTCAACCTTGTTACAAATGTGTAAACAAACAAAGGGACCAGTACCCAGATTTGTGTCCACTTTTTGCCCCCATAAACTCGTGTGTAGAGAAACAGACAAAAATTCAATAATAGCATCGAGGTAAAAAAAAAAAAAAAAAGCAAGAGGGGGAGGGGTGGTGGCCAAAATAGAAACATGTCGCCACGTGATCTGGGCATGAAACCACAAAATTTTGAGACCACAACACTCGGGATTTTTATTTTCTTACAGCAGTATATGACATGCCAGTTTCATTGTTATCTGGCACTCGGTAAAAATAGTGCAAACTGTCCAAAGTAGACACTACCTGTCCATTTTGCAGTGTCTGTTTGCCCATGTGGTTATTTGTGTGTTATTTTTTTGTGGCACTGAATTTTTTTTAGTTGATCTGAAAGTATGAAACTAAAAGGAATGCTTGGTGCTCTCAGCATAACCAAATTTTGATGAGTCTGAGGACCACATCATAACATTTTGTTGGTTGTTTTTTTTTTTCCCAGGATATGTGTGTGTGTGGGCTTAATAATCAGACTTGTTTAGTGATAGGGCTTTTTTTCTTGCTCAAGTTTGACAACTCTGAAGAAGCCCCATGTGGTCAGTTGGGCTACGATTAAAATTCGAAGCCTGTCCCCATCCCCCCATGCCCTTTCCTCCTTTTCATTCATGGGATTTGAACTTAACATCTTCTTGTCCTACAAATCATGACACAATTGTGCCTTGGGGATCACTGGGATACTAACATACCAACATCTGTTTCTGAATGGTTCAAAATAACCATGGTGCAGTTAGCTTGAAATTCAGCTCTCCAAGGTATATACATTAATCATCGATTCCACCAAACATCAGTAACAGTGTCGGAAACAAGTTGGACTCATACTCACCTCAGCTTTTGGCATCATGGGCAGTTTTTACAGATAAGATCTGCGCCATCTTCCAGGATCCTGTTTTTCTATCAACTCCCCGTCCTGCCTTCAAATTCATTCTCCCCAGTTTCTGAAAGTTCTTATTTCTGTGCCTTGACTTGATATCCAGCATTCTTTCCCTCCTTGTTCACCCATAAGCAGATATATTACTATTACAAACTGATAGTAGTGGGAGTTTCTGGGCTCTTTTTCTGGTGTGTGCGAGTGCATGTGTGTGTGAGTGTGTTTTAACTTTTGAATGCAACTATCCAGTTAGCAGCTGAGATTCATCTGGTGGTCAGTGGCTCCTTTTCCA
This sequence comes from Conus canariensis, assembly GCA_033310375.1. Classification (NCBI taxonomy): domain Eukaryota; kingdom Metazoa; phylum Mollusca; class Gastropoda; order Neogastropoda; family Conidae; genus Conus; species Conus canariensis. The sequence continues at coordinate 58,688,631 of CM065729.1, forward strand.
ACTCAACAAGACGTCGTTAATAAACCCTATTCTGATGACAAGTAACTGCTTGGATATAAAACCAGAGGCAAGGATAGTAATTTTGTTCCTGAAATGACAAACGCCCCCCCCCCCCCCCCTCTCCCATGAGCCTATTAATGCTACTGATCAAAAGTGGGCAACCCCTTATGAATCTGTCAACCTTGAAAACTTCTGAATTAGACTCGCTGCATCATGCAACATGTCAGACATTAAACTGAAACTTAGATTGCCTTGATAGCAAAGGCAAAGAGACACTCTTTCTTATTCATATTGATGATGTCATTGATACCATAACCCTGAAAAGCCCTTGCGTGTTTTACCCAGCCATCAACTCGAAAGTTACAGAGATCCATTTTGGATTGAGACTTATTATCTAGTGGCAAATTCCAACATAAGTCTGACAAACAGGGAGATCCCCCCTCCCCCCCCCCAGTTCATCAAAGGCATTGATGAAGTGATCACCATTTCATAAAGATGAAGTTGAGCTATACTGGATTGAAACTGTGACAGAAATCTTCGTTTCCTTTCGTAAACTGCAAGACAACCAGGTTTCAGAGATAGAGACATCTCAATGTTGGTCAAGAAATTTGAGCAACTAGTGCTATGGATAGCATCGTCAATTCCCAGCTGGGAGTTAGGGTTTGGTTCCCATCAGAGCTATTTATTTGTGTGATTCTTCAGCCCTGACCGTCGTTGTCGTACGACCATTCCTACTGGGAGGTGGCATTACCAATAGGCAGATTACCACGGTGGCAGATAGGAATGGGGTGGCGTAGACATCCTCCTCGCATCAGCAGTGAGGACGGAACTAGCCTGTGTCACTGGGGGACAGACGGCTCTCGAGGCTGTGAGGCAGTTCAACGACAAGGCACTGCCGTTATGCAACTTCACCATGGCCTGCATGACTAGCAAGGCCCTCCTTTTGGTTGTGGGGAAAGGTGGGCATGTCTCATGGTCACAGAGTGGACACCGATCTACACGCAGCAGCTTGGCGACTTCTGTACTACATGTTCATCCGAGTCGGCCTTACGTGACACAGGCCTGTCGCCTTTCAGCATGAAGACGGCCACCAGGTAGCCCTGACAACAGCCTTGGTGGGGGAGGGGGGGGCTACAAGGAAGACACTATCATCATGACTGACCCTAAAAAAGGAAAAGTATTGACTGTCTACAAACAAACAACTTGCAGTAGTGATGACGGGACTAGCCTTTGTCAGCGAAGGGGATGGCAATCGAGGCTGTGGGGCAGTTTAGGTGATGAGGTGCTGCCATTCTGCGACTTCACTGTAGCCTGCATGACCAGCAGAGCCCTCCCTTTGGTTTGGGGGAGTGGGGGAGGGAAGAGGATGGGAAAGTCCCTCATAGGTGCAAAGAGGATGCTGATCTACAGACAATGGCTTGGTGACTTCTGTCCTACATGCTTCCCCCATGTCGGTCTCATGCGGCACAGGATCGTCACCACTCAGCATGAAGACAGCTGCCAGAGCCATAAGGAAGGCACCATCATCAAGACTTACCACGAAAGGAGTACAGCATTGACTATCTACGAATGAACAACCTCACCCAGGTTTCTGCCTAAGGAAACCAACTACCCTGGGTACCTCTTCCCCAACGCTGATACAGACTCCAACCAAGCCTACCAGCTGACAAGTCTGCCAGACAACCAACTCTATGCCCTTCAGCAGCTAACAACTTGACCCTAAAAGCATTTGCATGAGGACATTAAACTCAGCCTGCCAGCTCTGACCAGCTACTACTTTGAGTTGAGTTGGCAAGGAGCTCATCTGGGAAGACTGGGACCACTTGAGTGTATTATCCACTTGAAGGATTTATCTCCAAGAATGTTTCTCAAATTTTCTGATTAACACAACTGGTGTCTGTATTTCTCTGACCTAGTTGACTGGCTATATCATAAAACCAAGTGCAGAATATGGCCCACAGTCTGGTATCTTCATCATCCTCATCCTCACTCATCAACAAAAAAGTACCAAACTCTGTGGCCCTTCATGCCCTGTTCTCATGGTGACCTCGGTTTTTATTTCCTTTCCACGTCTACGCCCTAGTGAGTTATTGTCAAGGTTGCTGATATCAGCAAGTTCATGGGGACGATCACTGGATGGACTAGGTGGGGCCCTCCAGATGGGGCTCCATGATTAAGCAACTTTTGTCAGAAGGGGATATAGTACGTGGTGTCCTGCGTATGCTGGATCAGAACAGGCACCACTAAGCATCACCGAAGTGATTTGGCTGTAGAGCAAGTTTCTCCCGTGGTGAGTTGCCTCATGATGACTTGATACTAACTAATCCCTGTGGATTGCTGACGTGGGAGCTGCGATGGAACAAGCCATGATGTGGCTGTGAACGGGGAGTTGGAATGAGTTGAGTGAGGGGTAATGCCACAGGGAGTGGCATAGGAGATGAGACATGGGGAAAACAAGACAAGAACAACTCTCTTACGGGCGCATCAATAATCAAATTTGAATGAAAAACACAGCAAGACCAGAAAAGCCAAGTGCTTATCAGCCAAACATACACTAAAAAAAAGGAAAGAAAAAAGAAAAGTCTGCTTTTGAGGGCACCAGTATAGCTCCAAGCTGTAAACAGTTCCAATTGCATGAAGATTCACCCTTGCAATCTGATAAGAAATTTTTTTTCTCTCTCCCGTTTGTTTCTCTTAGTTTGATTGCATCAACTTTATCTCTAAAATGATTCCTTCATACACACACATGAATATAGACATGCGACGATTCACGAACACACAAAACTCTTCCAAACCAGTTTGATCTAATTTTACTCAAATCATGTTTATTAGCAGAGTTTGCAAGTCTTGAGAAGTTAAGAGTCATTTCTCATCAAGCAATCGTCCTCACACTCGCATCTGCACACATAAACACAACACATCCACACTAACGCATCTTGTGCTTGTGCACACTTATGCATGCACATGTTCTCTTTTCATAGCCTACCCCCGCTCTCCCCACCTTTTGCCTACACACATACACTCACTCCATGTGTGCGTATACACACACACTGCGAGCATGCACATGCACACACACACAGTGACATACATGGATCTATTGGTCATAAATCCCCCCCACCTCCTGTCCACCAAAGCGCACACACGTGCACTCGTACAAACATGCACTCACATCCATGCTTCATGCATGAGTATCGCCTATACACTGCATGCTTCCAGTATGGTTAATACAATGTCGACCTCTGATCACAATATTAATACAAGATCGATCTCTGACCACAATCACTTTTTAAAGATTTATAGATATGATAAGACCCAAATGAACTGCTGTTTGAAACATATGAGCCTACATTATCGTCCACGTATAGTCAAAAGTTTCTTATGGCAAAGCATAAAGTGGATGACCTTCAAGTCACCTTTATGATCCAAAACCTCCATGCACACTCAACTCTTGGTTTGAGAAGGAGCCAGCTAATACTGGAAACTCAACCCTTTCATGACATTTTTCCCTAAACATTCATATCAGTGTTCACATTATTCACACTCTCCTACATATATATATTTCAAACAAACCGTACACAATGTATGTTCAACACAACATGCATACATATGCCCACAAAACGATATAGCACATCACTTTTATTTACAACAACAGAAGTTTATGATAGACATCCTTTGTAAATTGCTGTCTGCTGAACAATCAATGATTATTGTTTAACAAAACTCAATAACTAATAAAACAGAGTGTAATACTCGTTCACCCCAGAAATTGGGGGGAGGGGGGGGGCGGGAATCGATACCTAGACACATCCAGAATGATGTTGCTCGAACAGGAAATGGCTCCTGCTTTTTTCTTCTTTTTTTTTTTCAGCTACAACCAACTCTCTGGAATTCACTACCTTATGATCTGGACATTCGCAGAATGTTGCACTACAAAAGAAGCACTTAAACATTTTTCTGTTTAATAGCTATTTTTGATTGGTAATCTGCCATTTTCTGCCAAGGCCCGATATCTGTCCCTTCTGCTGCTGACAATTTGGTATGCACATATGGAAATACTTGCTTGTATGTGTCTGTTCTATAATACTCAAAAGTGCAAATGGCATCTTGTTGCTTTGAATAAGTTCTTTATTGTTATGGGACCCGGGCCTCTGACAAAATATCCATACAGTTTAAATCTTAAGCATTCAGAGCTTATACTGCACAGCCTATACCAACGCAACTAACTGCAGGAAAATCAAATGTTCCGAGCATCAATTTGAAAAAAAATTTAGGTCAACAACTTTAAGAAAGCTATTAAATTAATAAAAAGTAATATATACATTTCTGCAACATGATTATCATGCACCAAGTATTGCATACCACAAACTGAAGTGCACACCAAGATATGGTTTATCCTGTTGCCAGACCATTCAAAAGAGCCAAGAATAGCGATTATGGACAAACCGGAAACCTGTGCCTATGTATGTCGATTATGGACAAAGAAGAAATCTGTGCCTATATCTCGATTATGGACAAAGAGGAAACCTGTGCCTATATGTCAATTATGGATGAGGAAACCTGTGCCTACATATCAATTAAGTACAAAGAGGAAACCTGTGCCTATATGTCAATTATGGACAAAGAGGAAACCTGTGCCTATATGAAACTCCCATTTAGCATGACCTTGCAACCAAGTTTATGTCCAGTAACCACTGGCCCAGTACTCCCTTATTTGAAATGATCTATAAAATTACATGAACCAATGATAAAATGAAAATCTGAGGATAAACTAGTTACTTTAGTACCAAACGTACAATAAAAAGCATGGGACAAACAATTCATTGTTTTAGATGAATCATAAAACAGTTGAATTAAAGTTTTCAGTGTGCTATTCACAGAGAACTTGTCATGGACAAGTCGCACTGTTGAGTCCATCAAATATACTGATCAATGCACTCATCGTAAATGGCTTCTTTTCAACACTCAAATCCAAGCCATAGAAACTTTTATTTACACAAGAAAAAAAAAAAGGCACATACACACACCCTTTGTCAGATTCAAAATTCACCTTGGATTTGTTTTGGTTTTGTACAAGTCCAGTAACTGCCTTCTTTTTAAGTGGGGGGGGGGGGGGGGGGTGGGAAGGAGGGTGAATGAGCATGGATATTTGCACCCTGAAAGTCCTCATTACCACCCGATTCATTCTTCAGAGGTCAGAGGATAGTCTGTGGTTTGAATCTAGGCAGCGTCTCTTAACTAATATTTTTCTCAGAACTATTGGAGCCTTGGCCCTCGCACATAAAAGACCTTGCCATCCATTCTACACTTATGATTTGTAGAAACACAAACATACCAAGCACACACAACCTCCAGAAATGAGGTGTGGCTTGCCTACAGTATACGTGGCAAGGTAAAAGGTAAAAAAAAAAAAGTCATGCATATGAAAGCCCACTTGTAGTTTTAAATGAATACTAACAGGTGTTGCAGCCCACAAAAGCACTACAATAGAAACATTAAATACTGCCACCAACTCTGGATGACAGAGTTGGATAAAGCTCGGGTGAACCGGAAAACACAAACCAAGTAGACTGATAAAGTCTTCTGTTTAGGCAATTCAAATGTACGCATTAAGATTCAGACTGATAAAGTCTTCTGTTTAGGCAATTCAAATGTACGCATTAAGATTCAGCTGCTTTGAATGTAAAGAAATTCTTAAATGTTATGCGTCTATTATCAAAGCACTTAATGTGACCACAGACTATGCTATACATTCTGAAAATATTGCCATTTTTTCTTACTTTATCATGCATTCCTTTTTATCCCTCCGGTCCAAGGCTGAAAGTGAAAAATGAGAAAAAAGACCTAACTTAGAGTTATTTGCATAGAACTGCTGCCTTCTTGAATTTGAAAGCCAGTGGCTGAACAAGCAAACTAATCAAACCAGACACTAGACAAAGATGTTTTGATCTCATTCACGTTCTCTCTTCTTTGCTTTGTGACAATGGCTGCCTCCCCTCTTTTTCTTGTCCTCTGTGCTTTTTGCTTGGCTAATTTTTTCTTCAGCTGTGAACTGACCCGTCGTCTAATAAGTTCTGGATGAATAGAACTTTGCATACTGGCAGTATCATGGCTGTGACGATTGACATAAACTTCGCTATCACTCTCCTCTGATGCATCTTTTTCAGCTCCATCTGTCTTGGTAGGTGTAGCGGCTGGTGCAACCAACTTGTGTTTCAGAGGTACAAATTCTTTTTCTCTGTCACATTCTTCATGACGTTGTGCCTCGGTACATACTGTTGGTTTAAAAAGAGATTTTGAGCAAAGTTCAGCTGAAGCATTTGCAATGCCAGCCTCAACAACTGGAAAGCCATCTTCACAAGCATCTGCCCACTGTTCTTCCTCCTCTGCGCTGGATTCTGCTTCCAGCCTTCCACACCTTTCTGCTTTCGGATCACTGTCCTCCTCTCCGTCTGGGTCCAATTCAGGGCTTTCGCTTTCATCCACATTCAGCAAGGAAAGGCGGTACTTCAGTTGCTCATCTTTGAAATCCACAGCAGATGGAGGGTGTCTTTTCTTGCATCTTGAGTATTCCCCATCTTGTTCCTCCTCATCGTCTTCTGTTGTGTCAGACTCATCTAGTCCACTGGATTTCTCTTCACCTTCATCAGCTGTATCTGTATCACTGTCTTCTCGTTCAAAAGGGCCGTAGTTTTCCTTCATCTGAAACAGTTCAAACGTACTTGATGCTCCATTTTAAGTCCTAATATTAACCAAAGATACATTTCTTCAACTTTCCCTCCCAGCTCATCTCAAAACAGGTCTTCTCTTTCAATAGGAAATATTACAATGTTTATACAAAATAAGTACAAATGTATATAACTATGTACAGGTTTCAACATGCAGTATGCAAACTGTTCATAAATACTGAAATACTTTTTTTTTTCCAAACTAACACTTGCACATATCCAAGGCAAGGATGAAGTTGAGTGAATCTAGAGGGGGGGCGGTGGTGGTGGTAGGAGAGGGTGCAGAAGATGTAGAGGGAACGGTAAGGAAGGAGGGGTACCACAGAGCACCATACCATTTCTTTATGTGTGCATGAAATGATTTCCTTACTCAAGAGTCCATACATATGAAACAATGAAGACCTGAAGTGATCAGATATAAGTATATACATTTACAAACAAGTGCTTGCATCACAGGACTTTGAAGTGTAAATGTGAGAACGGAGCCAAACTTGCAAGAAAAAAGTTGTTACACTTGACAACCATGATCTCAGATAATACCCAGAGCTAATGATCATGAAAATACAAAAGGTTTTGAAAGGAAATATTTTCATGTTTTGGTACAAAAATCTAGCAATATTTATTCGTTTTCTTAAAACATAAATGTTCAGCATTTTCAACTGCCTATCTATCTCTTCCTTTGTATTCAACTGTGTGTTAGCCTCAGCTTAAAGCTTTGTCAATTTTACACAAACTGGACCCCGACACCTTTGTTAACTATGAATGTAAAGTAATTCCAAGATAATTTTAAGCCAAATATGCATCTAGCCAAACAATCTTGATTTTTCCAGATAGGAATTAAATTTCTCTAAGATGGCATGTGGATGCCAATGTGGTCAGATGATTATAGTTAAAATTAAAAAAAGCAACAACAACTAATTAACCAACTAAAGGGAGTGTATATAATCCGTACACCCATCCTTACACCCAAGGAAATGCTCTCAGGGACTGTATGTATGTCTGTGAGGTTCATCTACCTAATGATCCCAAAACAGTAGTTCAACTGGGAAGCATGAACACATAGAGCCCAAAATAAAAGAGACAACTTACATGACCTGTAAAAAAATACTTCTAAGCTGGACTCCAAAAGAATGCTGAAAACAGCTCTCACTAGCTCTCAACTATAGCTTGGTTCAGAGTGGTCATACTTTACCTCCTAGTAGGGGACCTAAAATAATTCCATATCTGTGAAGCTTCCTTATTTTGTCCCTTCTTTAAAGCTCCTTAAACCTGTGCCAGCTGGAAAATGATACTGACAGCTGGTGATTCTCAAGGGTTTTTTTCCTCACAACCAGACAAAAAAAAGTTGTACAAATATGCAAGAATGAGCGCATTTTGGTTTGTTTGTTTTTTTTTTTGTTCCTGTTTTCCAAATTTTTTATTCAAAGCCTGAGCCTTTCTTGAACATCAACATTTTCAAGCAGCACTCAAATCTTACCCTATGTTACAGATAAAACATCAGTATCAGTCTTCAAATGGAATGTAAAAACACATTTCAAAATGGTAAAGCTGTCCTTATAATCCATATCAAGAAGACTGACTTTCCCATACTTGACAACACAGTATGCTGCTCGAGAGAGTTGCAAAACAAATATGGGTCAGTATGAGAATTCTTGATACAAGATTTTAAACCTGTGTAACATGCGTACACACAAGAAAAAAACAGTATACAGAACAGTAAACAAAACTTACCTGATCAAATTCCCTTTTCATTTTCTTTGTGAAGCCACTTGCCTCCACCTCACAGTCCAGGTTTCCCAATCTCCTGAACCCAAGACACATGCACACATCCATATCAATATTCAACACATACACATGAACAAACAGAAACCTCAATGCTGACTGCTTCATGTTTCCTTTTCAGATATTTCACAAACCAAAAGTAGACTATTCAATTACTGATAATGGACCTTTTTTTTTATTATTACAAACAATAATTCTGCACACTTTTTTTAATTTGAAACAATGCAAGCTTCATAGAACGCAAAGTAGAGAAATGCTCTCTTGTTTTAAATTGGCATGTGAAAAACCTTAATCCGTAAATGGATTCAGAGCTTAATCTATGATTTTTTAAAATGGGGGGCAGTCCCCCCTCATATCAAAAAAAGGGGGGCACTCCCCCCCCCCCCCCCCCCCAACCCCCTCCAGGGCCACTTCTTCAGCCAATCGTCTTGAAACTGGTGTTCCCTTGCACTGGCACTCTTTTCGGGCTGCTTCTCCGAGCTTTTAGATGTCAAAGTCGGCTAGGGTGGGTGCACGCTTCATTTTGGAAAATATCTAATATGGCGCCTTAAACTCTTGCAACTTCTCGACGGTGATCGAGATGGAGGAGATGAACGCCGCTGATTGGTTGATTTACACTAACACCCAATGAAATATCAAGAAATCGTTCGCTCCTGCTCAGTCCTAGTTTCAGTTTTTCAAGCAGACGACAAATGAGCGCCTGCAATGATCAGTGAACAGGGCAGGCAGTCCTGCAAATGTGCGGGAGTCTGCCCGCGTTAAGACTCGATAATTGCGGGAAGGAACAGATTTTCGGGGGATTGTACCAATCCTGCGCTCTAGATTAAGCTCTGTGGATTATCCAAGCCATCAGGTCTGGACCAGTATCATATTCTGCCACTTCATGCACAACAGATGCCATATCAAAGTTATTGTTACAATGAGAGGAGAACAACTATGATAGACTTCTTTTGTCTTTGTTCTGAGCCAAAGTTATGAGAAAATGTATGTTCACAGATTCTGGTGCAGAACTCTGCTTTTGCATTTAACCACCCCTCTCCTTTACCTTTCTCTGTCCCCCTTGATTTCCCATAATCTGTTTTTAGCAACAAACTATCTCTGATCTCTTCCATGCTTGGGTGTGTCACAAACTATCTCTGATCTCTTCCATGTTTATGTGTGTCACAATCTCTCTCTGATCTTTTCCATGCTTGTGTGTGTCACAAACTATCTCTGATCTCTTCCATGCTTATGTGTCACAAACTATCTCTGATATCTTCCATGTTTGTGTGTGTCACAAACTATCTCTGATCTCTTCCATGCTTGTGTGTGTCACAAACTATCTCTGATCTTTTCCAAGCTTGTGTGTGTCACAAACTATCTCTGATCTTTTCCATGCTTGTGTGTGTCACAAACTATCTCCGATCTCTTCCATGCTTGTGTGTGTCACAAACTATCTTCGATCTCTTCCATGCTTGTGTGTGTGGAAGAAATGGCAGTGGTGTGCATGGATGGGGAAGGGAAAGTGGGAACTGAGCTAGAGAGAGCACATACACACGCCAGAACAACAAACCTATCAGACAAGTGTCATCATGTATAATGCTCTTGATGACTTGCAATTGTTTTTTAGGACAATATATAGGAACATCAACAGTGTTCAGCTGGGAAACACAAATGACACAAACGTTTCTTTCTTTTCAAGAATTCTGTTATTACCAGGAATCATGGTGCAGTGGTTAGCATTCAAACAAGTGAACTGAGACATCGTAGGTTCAATTCTTGTTAGCGGTATTAATTTGTAGGATATTTTAGCCCACGTCAACTCCTCCCCAAGCTGGCTGTGCTTTGGGTTCAAATGGAGAGAGTGGAACCACTAAGACTAATTTCATCCACTTCATGGATGTATCTTTGAGAGTGCTACTCAAAATTCCTGACCAACACTGCAGGTGTCTGTATTCCTCGGGCCTGGCTAATGCCTGGCTATTTCATGAATGGTAGTATGTCATGGAACTCCGCAACATTATCCTTATCCTGATCAATCATCGTTACCATAAAAAGTTTCGTATTTTCTGGCTTGTGTTGCCCTTCATGGTGACTTCAGAGAATTGATTTCTTATGTATGTCCCAGCCTCAGGTGAGTTTGTGTGAGAGTACTGGCAAATTCATGGAGACTTTCATTAAATGATGTAGCAGCATCTTGTGGGAAGGGACCTAAATGCACACTAACTCTGTGACCAAGCAATTATCATTGTCAGCTGGATTTATAGGTAGTATAACGCTGGATCAAAACAGGTACCTATGAACACCATTAACTCTTAACGTCATGTACCGCGCTGACCCGCGGCTGCGTCCCGTTCATAAACCGCTCGAAACCACGCCTATCAACCTACTTCTGAAACTGGTTTCACAGGAAGAGGAAACAGCTTCCCAAGCGTGCGCATGCACGTAGATTGCTTCTTGGTAAATTGTTCCTCCTTCCTGTTGGCGCCATTCCACTACTCAATGCGTTTTCAAGAAGTTCTCCATCGATTTTAACCGTTTTTTTGTTGTTGTTGTTCGACTTTGCATCAAAAATGGCTGAAGCTGTATCTGATAGCGACTCGTCGTTCGGTGAATTTATCCACCAATTAGTCGAAGAACGAGAGCAAGGTCTTGGAATAGACAATCAAGTGATGTGAGTGTCTCTTAAGTGCACACGAGTGACTTGTCCGACTTCAGTGATCGCGAAAAAATTTCGGATTTTTCAACATCGTCCGATGATCAGATTTTTTGTTTACCAAAATTTCATACTATTTACAGGTAAAATAAACAACACCAACATATGACAGTCATAAGGAACAAAAAATGCATTCAACATGCATAACAATCATATCCACATACAATCTTAAAATTCCATTCAAATCCATCCATTAGATTAAAAGTTATTACATTTTAAACACACCTACCCATTTTTAGTCTGTTTTTGCCTATTCCTTCTATGACCTAGGAGTTGAAACACTGAATACTGTATATGAAAATAAGAGTTAAGGGACTTGGCTGCAGTGCAGCATCTCCTTTGGTGGGTGGTCTCCAGACATGTGATACTAATTTCTCCCAGCAGACGACCTTTCTAAGATTGCAACAGGACAAATGTGTGGCTGTGTATGGGGGGAGCCAAAATGAGCAAAGTTGGACGAATGCCACCAGTGAAATACTGAAGATGAGAAAGCAGAAATCTGCGATTTAATTCTGAAATACAACTTAACCCGTAGAGTGCCTTTAAGCCGTCAGCTGACGCCGCATTAAAAATGCTTTCCCAGTGCCTATGGGCCGTCCACTGACGTCATGCATTTTTCTTGAATTTTCATTCGTTACTATTTCTATCAACGGACTTAAATAGAGTGTGCGTAGTAAGCCTTATATGTCTGTAGTATTAAAACGATATGTAAATGACCACACGTGAGGGGAAAGCCCATTTATTCTCATCACTGACTGGATGACCAGCCAGCACTTCGTCTCGCTTGCAAAGATGGCGGCGCAACCTTTGACAAGCGCAGCGACCAAATCAACATATTTACACAGCTGAGCAGGCTCTGCTAATGATTTTTGACAAAGACAATAATCTTTTATTCAACGACTCACTCGAGCATGAAGGTGAGATGATGATAGTGATGGAATTGCCAACCGTATTCGTCAGTTATTGTGTCGGGCTGTGTGACCTCAATGTGTGTTCAGCTGACTGGTTTGCCAGCGTTGAACGAGCTCGCCTAGTGTGTACTCTGCACTGCGTGCCAGTGGTCAGTGACGTGGTAGTCAGCGTGAGAGGGGAGCGCGGCCTGCTCGCGGCGCGGCACAGGGCAGAGGGAAAGGTAGGGGAAGAGGAGCAGTGAAAGAGAGGGTTGAAGTCCAGCAAGGGGGCGTGGTGGGGAGAGGGGGGCGTGGTCGTGGACTGACCTGTCTGCATAGAGTGTGAGCGTCTTGATAGACTTCTAAACTGTTTTACTTTCATTTACAGGTGTAGTGTGACAATACAAACTTTATTTTCAACTTTTTTGCTTTGTGTTCTTGTTTGGATGTGAAGATGTAGTGGTAAATACATATGCTTTTGATCGTGCAAAAAAATCTATCCAAATCTAATTGTCTAAATACTTTTTTATTATCAAAATTAAAACAAAAGAAGCCCAGATTCAAAATCTTCATTCAATTTCCTTCAAAAATCATATATATTTCATTGTTATATCTTTTGTAGTTTCTGAGCTAGAATTTTTTGTTAATTATTACCCCCAAATCATTAGATTTCCCTGGCACTGGGAAAGCCTTTGTTTGTAACATTTTCAAGCAGCGAACGGGTTAATTACTCTTCAAGGAAAATTCTTTTTTCTCTGGATGAGTGTATCCATGTACACTTACCTTATGTTTTTAAACTCTGGGAAAAGTTCACTTTCATAGCTGAACCTCTTGGAGAAGAAATCTTTGATACACTTCACATCCCGATCGAAGTACCTGCACACAGTCAAAACATTCCACGAGTTCCAGATTTCAGACAGCAATCCTTTCATGATGATAATCACAGTTTCTTTTTGTAAGCTAAAGCAAAAAAAAGCACATACATACTACCAAGCCTATACTCATTATTGTTTACCTTCAGAAACTGACAACACTGCAACACAAAGATGGTACTTTCCCACTAGAATAAGACTTTCTAAACACTTGCTTATTCCAAAAATTTACCATTTAAACCAACCTGGCATGGATATGAATTTGTTACTTGGAATGCACTAAGATTCAGCAGCTAAGCTCATTAATTCTTCACAGGGGACATTTGTTACTTGGAATGCTACTACGATTCAGCACTTAAGCTAATTAATTCTTCACAGGGGGCTCCTTAAGGTTTGATTCTGCTTTATCTTACAACAGACATCCAACTGAGCAGTGTAACTGAAATAGTTTCCAGATCCTCCCCTTGCATACAAATGGGAACAGGACAGGTATACCTAGAGAAAAATTCATTTTAGTAGGTTTTTTCCCCATCATTTTCCTTTGTAGAATAGCAAATAAAGAAAATAATGAAGAGAACTGAAGAAAACATGCCTAGCTTACTAAGAAGGATAAATGAAAACAACAAAAACTGTTTCATTATTTTACAAAAAATGTACAGTGCCCAGGAATTTTTTTTTTACATACAGTACTGTCACAGATTTCTCTATGTCAAATTTGGACTCCTCCCTCCAAGGTGAGTCAATCGCTGTTTACCCCTCCAACAGAATTCAGCATTGGATAAGTTTCTTGTTGTCACTGGGTCCTTTCTTGTCCACTTAACTGTCTTCTCCAAAAGATTAGCACTCAAATACAAGTCTGGTGAAAAGGTCAAGGGGGGAAACCCTTCCTGTGCAAGAACCAGGATTCTCTTCATCCCCAGATAAGTGGATCATCCATTAGTCTACCTTTCATAATAACTTCTCTAAGTACATACAAAATTTCTGCTGTTTACAATGCCCTTCCAAACAGTCATAAAACGATTACAAATGTCATGTCTTATGTTTCTACAAAATAAAACTTAAAAAAAAAAATATTTAAAGAATCATACACTCACAAGATGTATCCATAACAGAAGTGATTTTACAAACTATGCACACTCACACAGTTCAGCCGCAAATGGTTACATAAATGAGCATAAGAAACACATCTTTATACACATCCTGCAAACACAAACACTTACTCATGCATGAAAACAGGAACGATCTCCTTCCACCCTCTTCCCCACAGGGCTGACCATAACCTCATCGAGATAGAAAAATAATACATTTCATTATTAAAACGAAAAAACAGATTTCATCAATAAAATGCAGGTCATGCATAAATCTCTGTAAATCTGGTAAACCTTCACTACAGCACAAGTGTATCAAACTGCATAGAGTTACCAGAACCTTTACACACACTATGTTGACTTACAAGTGTCCACGAACTGTTAACAATAAGTGACACCAGGACATATCTTCATACAATGCTAATTCATTTAAAATGTCATGAACAACTGTTGAAGCAACAAGCTTCATGAAGATGAAAAATCCTATTCAAATGTAAAACAATGGCACTGGAGTATATTCAACCAGAACTAATATTTTGTTTATCTTTCAGTATTTCTGTTTTTGAAAACCATTATTTGTTTATGAGGAAACCCAATTAAGATTCTACATGTGAGGCACAAACCATACATAACTTAACTCAGACAATGACATACATTTCTGCATCCGTGTGTGACATGGAAACCATCTGCGGGAAGTCAATCATGATGATGTGATCATTGGAGTCGATCATCAAGTTGAATTCGTTGAAGTCAGAATGGATGACCCCAGCCTCTGCCAGCTTGACGATCAAGTCCATGCACTCACTGTACAAGGCCGCTGGATCTTTCACTTCGTGCACCTGACACCTATTTGTGTGACACAATAATTGAGAAGATAAAGATAATGAAGATGTGCACACTGATATTATTTTGTACTGTAATGTAATTTCATGAAAAAAATAACAGGACACAAGAAAACTGTGCAATAATACATCAACAAGTGATCATTAAGATAAGAAGTGAAAGTACAGATGACAGATTCTGACAGTAAAATCTGGAAATGTTGTCAGCATGATTCCTTGCTTGACGGTACAAATTTTACTATTTTACAAACAGGCACCCTTCATGTCTGCTGAAAGCTCATTACTGTTATCAAGTGTCAACTTTAAAACAAATCTTTAAAAAATGTCAAAGTCAGTGGCAGTCTTAATCCTGGTGTGTGTGTGTGTGTGTGTGTGTGTGTGTGTGTGTGTGTGTGTGTGTGTGTGTGTGTGTGTGCATATGTGGTCATACATTATATGCACACTACTGAGATTTGTTTTTTGTTTTCAAAGGTAGAAAATCAATCACAAGCAAAAGAAAAACAAGATAGAAAATGGTAAATTCAACTGATGCAAGAAGTTTCACAAACATACAGACATACAAACAAACACACTACAACAGACATGAGAAAAACTAAAGTAGCATGTACAATGAAGATCATAAGCACAAGACCTAAAAAGACAAATAAAAAGACGGTCAAAGTAAGGTGTGTGTGTGGTGTGTGTGTGTGTGTGTGTGTGTGTGTGTGTGTGTTGTGAGTGAGTGAGTGAGTGAGTGAGTGAGTGAGTGAGTGAGTGAGTGAGTGAGTGAGTGAGTGTGTGTGTGTGTGTGTGTGTGTGTGTGTGTGTGTGTGTGTGTGTGTGTGTGTGTGTGAGAGAAAGAGAGAGAGAAACAGAAAATCACACTGTGTCAATGTAAACACTAAGTCAATGTAAACAAGAACACAAAAATATACATTTAAAAGATATATGTATCTATATCTATCTATCTATATATATTCTACATCTGTCTCTATATATATATGATCAGAATAGCAACAGATTTTCATCTGATGAAAGATGTGAACTGATAACATGAAATGATCAACAAAGAAAAAGAAGGGGAAAAAAAAAGAGAAAAAGGACAACAACAAAATAAAAAAGGGTACATGAAAAAAGAAAAGATGCTGGACAAAAAAGGGGGGAAAGGGGAGATGGAGGGTAAGGGGCTGGGGGGCTGGGAAAGGGAAGGAAAGAAAGCTCCAGAGATGCATCCTCAGCCAACTTGGCTGGACAGTGATGCGTCATCTGAAAAAAAGAAAATCGGTTTTATCAAAAAGGTGTCACTTCAATAAATTACACTATGTTTGCGTGTCCAATTTCTCAGCAAAATAAACACAGACAAAAAAAAGGAAAAAAAAAAAAACAGTAAGGAAAAAAGCTAATACATGAAATTTCAAAGAGGCCTGAGCTACAGAGTATTATCAATGGCTGAATGTGAATCAACTTAACGGTGTGAGACTTGTAAACTGTTTTCAGTAGCTAAGCTCTCCAGGTGATGCCAGACTTACAATGGATAGCCAGCAATCAGCTCCATAACCACTGCATGTCGGTTATGTTCCACTGGCTTTGGCACCGGAAACCCTTGGTTATGTAATGCCTGTAAAGAAATTGCAACATTGGAAGTTCAAGTTTACAAAAATGAATAAATGATTTTTTTTATTCCTATATTCTGTTTCCTGTGAACATAACCACCTGGTTCTGAAATCATTATGTATGTATGCAAGTGTGTAAGAGTCTGAAAGTGGGTGCATATGTGTATGTGTCACACAAGTCATACGCAAACTCCTACAGATAATGTCTGGACTTTTAAAAGAAATAAAAAACCTAAATACAAATAGTACTTCTGGTATGCATCTACTAAACTCATCTCCATGTGTATGTCTTCTAGATTCATTTCTGATGATGGAAATTTAAAAAAAACACCAAAAACAATGAGCACTTCAGGTGAATAATCTCCCTCTATCGTTGAGATCATTTACACAAAGCCATTGCTGACACAATTCAGGCAGTGATCAGCGTTTGATCAAAGACACTCAGCAAATGCTGTGTACATGGGCTTCATGGAGCAAGAGGATCTTGTTCCAAGTTTTGTGCAGTTCAAAACAAAAGTTATCATAATGTCACTTATAATCACGCAAACAATATTCACCTTCATATAAGCAAACTCTTTCGTAGCTGAAAGACGAGAAAGATACAGCCAGGATACACTCCTCCTGTGCTTGTGATAGTCTCTCTTGTTTTTCAGCTGCCGAAATGATGTTCTGCCCAACCTGCACACAGACAGTTTTCAACATTTAGTCACATGTATTTAAAGACAGTCCTGCTAGGAACAGTCAGAGGAAGCCGCAATAGAGGAAGACAAAAGAAGAGGTGGGAAGACAATATCCGAAAGTGGACTGGAATGAGCCTAGCAGAATCTCATCGAATGGTGGAAAACAGGGACGGATGGAGGAGAGTGGTGGCCAGATCATAAGGGATACCCCAACGACAACAGACGATGTCAAGGGATATGTGATAGATATTTTCTTATCAAGTCAAATGTACTTTTCTGATTATTTAGTCAAATGTACAGTTTTCATTATATAGTCAAATGTACACAAAGTTCTGCACTGGACACACCAGCATGTCCCCCCAATAGTCAACAATCATGGTAGAATGCTGCAAACCTGTCCACACTTCTAAAATGAAAGACTAGCCACCTCGCTCTCTGACACGCTTCTCTATGAGAAGAATTTTCAACCTATAGAGAGTCTGCAGAACACAACAAACTTCAAGAGAACCATCTTTGTCCCCATCTGACCATTCACTAATGATGAAGAAGAATCAGGTGAAGTAAATGTCCTATGAAGCACAGTGGTAACACTGTTCAATGGGTTTATGCCCAATCTGGTTTTCAAAATTTAGGTACAAGTTAAAGCACTTCATTTAGGACAAAAAAAAACAAAAAACAGTTAGTCAATAAACTGTTTCCATTTTCTGCTCAGTTTACCAAGTTAACATTACCACTACAAAACAGTTCAAAACAATAAAAACAAAGTTTGGTAATTCTGTACATAAAAGTTACAAATTAAATCATCATCAACCCTATAGCAGGATCCATAATCGGTTTTGTTTTTTTGTTAATATTTTGCTTGTTCACATGAAAGTTGCATGTTAACTCAACAATCCATACATTTTTTGTTGTGTTTGTTCATATTGGTGTATTCTTACCTGTGCAATTTCAAGGCATATTCTTGCATTTCTTCATCAGCAACAATATAAACATCTGAAACACAAATGTACATGAGTGTGAACTGCATAGTACACAAACAACGGAAATGCTTTCATTCATTTTTCAATGAGATGACTGTAGACTAAAAGATGCTTTAGCCCCTTCATTTTTTTTTTCTTCGCCCAACTGATTTCATATTCCAAGTTGTTTCTGACTGCAAGTAGTTTCTCTGCAAATGGAAGATTTGTCTTTTCTTGATACCTATCCAATCTTGCAATCTGACATTGAAGATCCTGACTGCCAGTGGCAATGCAACTAGGAAATAATAATACTTCATAAATGACAATCTTCACTTGAAATTATAATACTGCATAACTGACAATCTTCACAGGAAATTATAATACTTCATAACTGACAATCTTCATGCCTCCATATTTTCAACCATGTAATCACCATCTTTTCTCAACTCAAAATCTAGCCTTCCATTTGGGGGTTCCTTTTTTTTCATTAATTATCTACCAAAACATGTGGAGGCTCTGCATAAATTCTGGTGTGCACACTAAACAATCAATCCTTTGTGTTGACAGGAACACATAGTCTCTGAGCATCTCAGTGATAGCAAACATACAAGTTATCCTACAGCACTAGGGGCATCCAGCTGATTTAGCCACTCACAGGAGACTTTGGATTACATGTGAGATACAGAGGTGCTAGCAACTAAGAGTACATAAATCTGAAGTGGAATTTTAAGAATACACAAAGTCTGAAATCATGTTTGGAAGGTCAAGTCAAATTAACATTTATCACACACACACACACACACACACACACACACACACACACACACACACACACATATGCACACGTATGTGTGTGTGTATCACACACACACACACAACACACACACACACACGCACACACACACACACGCACACACACACACATATGCACACGGTGTGTGTGTGTGTGTGTGTGTGTGTGTGTGTGTGTGTGTGTGTGTGTGTGTGTGTGTGCTGCAATGGTGCAAAGGATGTGGGTTTTTCATTTCTACTACTGTCATTACTTCAGACTGCTAAGGCTACAACTTCACAAATGCACAAAGTGTAGCATTTTGAGATATTAAGCATAGCATCTAAAATTTAAACACAGCACTCGTATGCAAAATCAAGTCAGACTCAATAGCACTTTGTCACACTTCCGTTCACACATATTGTGTCAGACTAAAAAGACGAAAATCATTAAATTGACTGACAAAAAAAAAAAAATGGCAGCCAACAAAACCAATCCATTAGGCAGCAAAATTGCAGTCATCTTCAGTTATCTTTCTTTTTACTTTTTCTTCCTATTCTTACAGAACTTGACGATTTCTTTTTTTATGAAACAAGTCTATCACCTAAAGGTCTACATTATTTTGGTTTCATTAAGCTGCTGCTAAGCCTGTGAGAATTTTTATTCTTTTTTCAATTTTTGCATTTAGCGTAGTATTTTATCACAAACTGTCGCAGCATTGCACTGTCAACTAAAATCACAACATGTTACACTAAAAACGTAGCACCTGGCAGCTCTGATGCTTCAACACATAGAATCAACCAAGGTAAATCCACCAGACAGAGAAGACAGACCTTACATTTAAAACAATTCAAGGAAAATAGTTCATTGTTAACTCATCATTCAAATCTGACTAAAAAAGACAACCACCACCATCACTACCACAATATTTTAATACTCATCATACTGACATGTTTTTGTTTTCTAATGTTATGCTGACATAAAACAAACTTACCAGATTCTTTCCCCACTCCAATCTGACGTCCAAATGAAGACAGCACATCCCGTCCAACCAAAACTTGCAAAGCCAGGTAGTCATAGCCAGAGTTGGTTAGGCGATAGCCTTCGTCTGTGTTTAGAGTAGAACAATACAAACGATAATAAACATGCAAGACAGCATCATCAAGGAGGAGGACTCAGAACCCTACAGTTGATGACTGGTTATTTAATTTCCATTAAATTATTACATGAATTTTCCAAAAAGTATGATTTACCTCAATCAAATCAAACACCAGACTGCTCCACTAAAGATTCACACAGCTATTCTTTGACTGCAATTGTCATTTAACTGACACAATTTCATTTAAGCTTCCTTTTCAGACAAAGCTGAAGGCATTTCATAATCAATTCAATTCACATTGTGTATAGCCAAACTGATCATGTAGGACGATTTCACAGCTGTTTTCACTACCTGTATGTATTAAACTATCTTTCCATTTGCCCATCTTGCGCCGAATATGAGAAGATAAGTGACTGCTCGTTGTTTGTTTCTTTGTCCTGAATGTTGTTTATCTTACCAGAAGAAGACCTAAGAGACCAAAACACGCAATGTTTTTGTCTTGTTATTCATTTGTCCTTGTCTTGGGTGGACTCACAAAGAATTATTCTTAAAGTTAATATAATTCCATTCACTTAACCTAAAACTTAAATAAAATCAGATAAGAATAGAAAAAAAAAGATGTATATGTAGCATGAACTAGAATGAAATCAGATGAGAAGAAAAAAATAAAGAGACAAATGTTCTACATGTAGCATAGAGTGCAAATGCGAACTAGCATGATCATCAGCACTGACTGACTTTCAAAAAAAAAAGTTACATACTAACTTTAAATATAATTTCCTTTTTTTTTAAGTATCACAGAGATTACTCCATTTTTTTCTTCTTTTTTTTTTTTACAAATTAATATCTTTAACAAACACTTGATTTATTCATATTGTTCATGGCCCAGCAAGCGCAAAGGGCCGTATCAGGGCCACACACCACAACACACACACACACACACACACACACACACTTACGCATGCATTCACATACACACAAGGTGACCTCATTTTGGCCCTACCATTCTTTAGCCCACTGATTGGTGCCAAGTACAGTTGTCAGTTAGGCACTGGATGGGGCAGAGTGAGTCACAACATACACCATGTTTTACAAAGGACAGTATACATTCACTCACGAGAAAGCAAAGACCCCTTTTAGGTGAATACAAAACATACATACTATCCTTCAAATCCATTCATACTCTCCTACCTTCAGCAGTCAAAGGGTAAACTACTTTATACAGGAAAAAATTCACAACATTTCAACTTTAAAAGCAAAAAATTTCTTGCATAACTCAACAAATACGGATTGTTCTTTTTTTTTTATTGCTTGTAATGCTGAATACTACTATTACTAATAATGCAGGATACTGTACCATACTCACATCTCTTGTTCTTCGTCCTTTCAAAGGCGATAAGCTTGTGTCTGCTGAGATTGATCAGGACCTTGTGGCACCCGCCTGCATGCAATTTTGCGATGGATGCAGCAAGATGTCCTGGCACAAGTTCATGGTTCTTCATTCCCATTTCCACCTTCATGTTGGATAAGACACAAACAGAAATAAATTTCAAACAATGCATTTGCAAGCTGTTTTAGTGTTTATATACAGTTACTTTGTTTTGAAAAACGTGTGAACCAACAAAATAAGGTTAAGATAAGATACTGTTTAAACAAAAGAGAAAGAAAAAAATTAATCATGCCTGGAACCTCAGAACCCCATGGCACTGGTAATGGTACACTGGAATCCATGTAATACTTTGAAGATCGACGATTGTGGCTGTACTCCACCATGAATTTGGGTACCTACACTTAGGATGTGAAGACTGAGTTGGCTCTATATCATTTATAAACGATATAGGCCATTATATAAGGTGGTTTTGGATTTTCATTATATAAATATAATGAAAATCCCAAACCACCTAATATAATGAAAATCCAAAACCACCTAATCATTTGCTTTGCTGTCTCTGTTCTTCCTCAGTTCCTGTCAGAAAAATTCCAAACTTTACAACTGCACCAACAACAACGACAATTTGCATTAAAAAAAAAAAAAATCATTAGAAAGCATGTTGTTCATGGATAATGCTGAACCAACAACACTGTCTTGCGGTAAGCCACAGATTTTGGGGCTGGTACACCCATGGGAACGCTCCCATGGAGATTCTGTTGTGTCAGATCCAGTGGTCATTACAGAATGGCATCTGCCAGGGAGTAATTATGTCCCTTGACATCTTAATGGAACGCCCTGTGAGTGCCTGCACCCTTTGTGAACACAGGACACACTTACAAGGGTGGTGCAGGATTGTTCCCAGCTGGTTTGTTCAGCGGTTGTTGACAGTACTTCTCTGAATATCACCTACACCTTCAAGTGTATCTTTTTCACCTTTTTGCCAATAACATTTACGTCAACAACTTTTAAATCCTGCAATCCAAATCCAGACCCCTTTTAACTGAACGTAACATTTTGTTTTCTGATTTCACTGTATGTGACCATAACTATGTTTAAAAGCTGGTGACAATCATGAATCCTATCAAGCAATCAAGTAAATCAACAGTACACAAAGTTGGAGGCAAACGCTATTTGCTCCAACAACTCCATATCAACTTACTTGTGCCAATTTGGGTAGTGTCACCAGTGGCCATTTCTGATTTTTAGTTAATACTAGAAGTGGCAATAACTAAACATCTCCTTTTTGTTTGGCATCAGCTGCAGTAATGAGTAGTTCAGGGCTGATCAGAGCTGGGTGCATGCTGCAATGTGCATACACTTGTCATGACAAATGATGTATCATGTAGAAAGAGTCTTAAGTTTGATGTAGGTTCTGGGACTATCATTCTGCCTTTATTTTTCTGTGCCATTATATCAACGATCTGCCAGCATCAGTCAAACCACATGTACATTTCTTTACATGTATCTGCCTATTCTACAAGACAAATCAAGACCTTTGCTATCACTTTCCCTTACAGAAAGACCTCAAGAACAAAATAAAAAACAAACAAAACAAAAAAAAAAAAAGGGGGGGGGGGGGGCAGCATGGACTGGGGAACGCACTTATCAGCATAAAAAAAAATACTGACTACCATTGTGCCAATATAACCTCTGCAGGGAGTTCCTCAAACAAGTCAGCAGCCATCCATACCCTGTTAAGATGATACTTGTAGACCTGGAGTGGCACTCTGTCACAATCACCATCAAGAAACCCAATTTTACCCTAAGCTTCCTGCATTATAAATTAAACCTTTGTTCCCAGCCCCAGCTAAGAATACATTACATTCGCCTTGTAATACTGTCCACTTATACAGTGTTAGTATGGGATCCCCACCACCAAGGAGATACTGAAAAACTGTGGAGTACATATGTATACACCACACACAGGGGAGTGCAGATCTAGCGAGTCAGGTTGTATCTCCACCATGCTTGAAGAGCTTTTGCTCAGGAGCCTACAAGTACAAGACTGACAACAAACCACCAATTCACATAGATCTATATCAAGTCACTGAGGGTCAATGCCAGCCCTGCAACCAAACTTTCATCACACCTGGGAGGGCTGACAAGTGCTGCTTCCAGCCTGAGTGCTTTACTAAATGTGTTGCGACTTACCCAGTGTAAAGATAAACCAGAAACAGTAGAGCCCTCGAAATCCAAGTCACTAGCAGAACTGAGCAATTCACAAACTTTGTCAATCATTGTTTGTGAAAGCAGGGCAAAATTCTAGTTTCAGAGCCCAAGCATACATGTTTAAACTTTGCTGATTCATACTCTCACGAAAAGAAGCTATCTAAATTAGGACACTGCCCAATGACAGGCTCTTTTCCGACCTCTGGTCAGGTACATATAAATGTATATATTTCTGCTTTCAAACCTAGCTCATTTAACCCTTATTCTGAACATAAATTACAGAGCTTCATATTGTTGGTGTGCCTGCAATATTTTCACATGAAATTTCTATTTATGGCAAGTCACAAACTGGTGTGCCAGGCTGTGGCGTGTCTGTTGCCCTAACCACAGGAATTAGTCCTGAACCATCTCTCATTCAAAATGTGGAGGATCAGAAGCAATAAATCATGCCTGTCTCAGCAGCCACACTTCTTTTTAAGATCAGAATGACCAGCTTTTGATCCAGTGATTGGAATCACAAGTAGCAATAGTCCAGAATTTTATGAAGAATGGAATAGCGTACCTTTGCAATTGTTGGTTCAATACATGTTGCATGCATTGTGCTGTGCAATCAGCAGTTACAATAATGCCATTCAAGGTGAACCGGAGACTAGCAGAGTCAACAAACCCATGATTCCCCTTTTCAGCAAACATAACATTGCAGAGCTGGCAAATGTGATAACAAATATTCCTTTGTGAAGCATATGGGATGCGCTACACACAAACACACCCCACCCCCACACATGCACGCACGCACACACACACACACACACACACACACACACACAACACACAGTGACACACACACTCAGAATGATAAATAGTCAACAAAAGCGTGAAAGTACAATCAGGGCAAATTCATGGTAACTGTTAATGAACGGTTACAACTAAATGATTAACTAGAAAGTTCGTCTCATGCTTCTGTGTTGTATCCCCTCATTTTAAGCTGCATGATGACATGTGTCCCATGATGATCGGAAAAAAAAACTCAAGCCTCGAATAATATTAATAAGATGGAAACTGTTTCAAAGTTTTTCTTTCTTGTATTATGTACTGCTTTGAATAAGCACACTTCCAATGATTCATATTATTATTATTATTATAAATTATACTGGGCAATCTTAGCAAACAGCTCTAACATTTAAAATTTTCATGGTGTTGAGAAAATACATAAGGCTATGAGTATGACAGTGTCAAGTTTATTTACACTATACACAATCATAACAATACAACCTGCTGAACTAAGTTTTAGTTTCATCAAGGAGGCGTCACTGCGTGCGGACTATGGATGTACACTAAAAAATACTAAGAATACTGATATAGTGATGAAGGATCTATTCAACCTCATTTGTCAACTTGGATTAATGTGCCTGTCCAGAGTTATTACAGATTGAGTAAATCAGCCCTGATCTTCTAAATGAACAGCCAAAACATGCTTGACAGGGCAGGCTGCACAGCCAGTCGCAATGTAACAGGGTAGAAAAAGTACTTAACTAGGATACTCTCGGCCAAGTCAACATCAAATTGTAGCCAGTTTCTGGACTACATCAGCCCTGCCTAAGCAGCAGCATGCGTGACTAAACACCTTATCGCGCACCTCACCCCCACCTTCGACTTTATAGTCAGTTCTGGCTCACACACAAAATTTAACATGATCAATTCCGAAGAATTCAGAAACGGAAGATTCTAATTTATCATCAAGACAAATGATGTTTTAGTTTTGACAAGCTTGACCACATACTTACAGCAAGAAGCACTCTGAAGTCTTCTTTTGTTAAATGTTGAAACAAATTCGCTTTTAACTTTCCCATTGTTCCGTTTCGTTTTCTTTTTTCTAGGCAAGAAACTCCGTCGCAATGAATCGCTGAAGTAATGACACCGTTTGACTAAAAGTGCGTCGAAGTGGGTCGAGATGTAAACCCAACATGTGTATCGTGAAACTAATAAGAAAAGCTGTAGTATTGTTTTCGTATTTTACGATGTGTTACATGCTAGAGTATGCATTCAAATAATTTTGTATGCTTTACACTTTGACTTAATACATTTCAGACGACTGTGTACAATTACAAAGGAAAAATCTAGTGACCACTAGTAAGTACTAATAGTTACGTATCTATTTTAATGCCAAAATCTTTCCGAATGAAGGGGGGGGGGGGGGGGGGGGAGGTAGTCTCGCTACTTCCTGTACTTAGGCAGCCAACGTCAACATATAATTGACAAAGCTGATGCAGTTACTTGAATGGGGCGCCGGTTTCTTAAAACCAAAACAAAAAAACAACAATCTGAATAAAACAGGTGTACAAAGTGCACGTGAACCTACACGCACGCACGCACGCACGCGCGCGAACACACACACACACACACACACGCGCGCGCGCGCGCGCGTGCGCACGCACGCACACACACACACACACACACACACACACACACACACACACACACACACACACACACACACATAATTGACAAAGCTGATGCAGTTACTTGAATGGGGCGCCGGTTTCTTAAAACCAAAACAAAAAAACAACAATCTGAATAAAACAGGTGTACGAAGTGCACGTGAACCTACACGCACGCACGCACGCACGCGCGCGAACACATACACACACACACACACACACACACACACACACACACACACACACACACCACACACACACAAAACACAAGGTTTCCCTAATGAACACACTTACGGTCAATGCAGCATTGAATTATGACCAGATTGCGCAGATTTTAGCGGTGTTTTCAAAAACTTTCTGGGGAAGGGGTGTGAGAGTTGGGGTGGGGGAGTGGGGTGGGCTGGCTTCAAGAGGGCTTGCACCGAGGCCTTTCGAGATGCAACGTGCCAAGCTCTCAAATATGGCCTCAGCGAAGGGGTAGCTCATTTGTTTTTAGATTGTGAAATATTCTATCGGTAGAAATCCTTAAAAACAAATGATATGAATGGGATGGTACGTTGTTCTTTTATTCTTTTAATCTATATACAATCAATATTCTTTTCCTCGAGAAAGGGTAGTATTTTAGGAGTTGATATTCATTCAATGTGTAGATAAAAGACGGCAAATGTACGTATTGTGGATGTGTGTGTGTGTGTGTGTGTGTGTGTGTGTGTGTGTGTGTGTGTGTGTGTGTGTGTGTGTGTGTGTGTGTGTGTGTGTGTGTGTTCACTCCTCCCTATCCCCTTCCCATTCCCTTGTCCCCCTGCAAATATACTCTTCACTCTCTCTCCGCCCCTACCCCCTCCTTCTCAAACACACGTGTACTCGCACGCACATGCACACACACACGCACACCACACACACACACACACACACACACACACACACACACACACACACACACACACATATTAAGAAAAATTTCTCACCTTCCTTTCTCACTGTCTTGTGAAATTGTAGTGCCTTGGTGCTTCCCCAACAGTCACTGTTGAGTCTACAGCTCAGCTTCGTTGAGCTGCTGGCAGTACAGTAAAA
This sequence comes from Conus canariensis, assembly GCA_033310375.1. NCBI lineage: Eukaryota > Metazoa > Mollusca > Gastropoda > Neogastropoda > Conidae > Conus > Conus canariensis. Next base: position 58,715,737 of record CM065729.1, read on the forward strand.
AAAACAAACCAACAACAAACAAACAAACAACAACAACAACAAAAAACGGGGGGGGGGGGGGGGGGGGGGGAGCTGGATCAAATGAGAGCTGATGGACGAGCTCTGTGAGGTAAGCGATATAGATTCTGGAAATGACATCTGCCAGAACTTAGATTATATCACCAGCTGCATTCCAGAGGCAGCAGAACAGAACATATCACGAGGTAGAAGAGATAACTACAAGCCATTCTGGAGCGATATTATCCAGGGCCCCCGTGACCAGTTCACAACAGCAAAAGAATGGTTGCAAGATTCACCGAGCAATGAAGCCACATATGCCTACAATAAAGCCAGATAAGCATTTGAACACACACAAAAAAAAGAACAAACAAATACGAAAATCAGTTTTCTAAGCATGGAGACTAACATACCTTGAATAACGACCACAAGCATGCTCCTATAACAATACTTCTGAAGGAAAATGGAGAAATGAACATAGGCAAGAAGGCTGCGTCTCTGTTGATAAAACTCTTTAGAGATTACAGTCTCCCATTTATCCCTCTGGAGACAAACAAAAACAAAAACAAATTTCAAATATATTTAATAGCAAACCGCCAAGAAAACGTAGACAAATGAATCACAAGACAAAACACGACGCTTTTGGACCTCTTAGGTCTTCCTCAGGCAAGACACAAAACATTCAGGACAACAAAAATGAACAAGCAGTCGCTTATCTTCATTCACTTCAGTGCAAGATGTTGTCTACGTTTTCTTGGCGGTTCGTTACTAATTACATTTAGAATTTATTTAGATTTCCGCCTGCAGCCGCCTCACTTCGCAACAAGATAAAACAAAGATAAAAGCAAAACAAAATAAACAAACAAACAAAAAGAGAAATTAAGTCAGAAGGAAAACCCAGAAGCAACTCAGAAAGCAAATGCCATCAGCTGTAATGACTTTAAAGTCTAACACTCATGAACAGAACTGTGCGATCAGACAGCTGAAAAATAGAAAAGCTCCAGGTATAGATGGAATCACTGATGAAATGATTGAACGCCTTGGCTAAAACAGCAGCAGAAGGTATTGTACAAATGCCATCAATGCTGAACATTCTAAATCGTTGGAAGGAAGCGAATATTACATCACTCTTATAGGAAAAGGACTGGCGCAAAAAGACCAGCTATTGCCCCATAGGCACAAAAGACCAGCTATCACACCATCAGCCTTTTCAGCTCTCATGGTAAGACCATGGAGCGAATGGTCAGCAGGCGCCTCCGATATCACCCAGAGAAAAACGGCCCTATAAGTTCCACAAGAACAGAAGTACAGAAGACTAGATACCGGTCCTAACTCAGGACAATGGAAATTATATCCAACGAGCGGGGAGGGGGGGGGGGGGGGGGATAGCTCAGTGGTAGAGCGCCGGACTCGTAAACTAGGTGATCCTGGGGTTGCGGGTTCGAATCTCCACCGGGCCGTTTTCGGTACAGGGGGATTTTTCCCTCAGAGTTAACATTGGTTCTGACTCCATTTTTCATACAGTCCTTCGAATGACACTCTCATTGCAACTAGATCTGTTCTGATTCATACTGACTGCCTTCGTTGTTTTGTTTTTTTTTGTTTACGTCATCAATGTGTGCCATTGTTATCGCTGTATACGTCTTTCGATCATTGTATACTGTTCATCATTGATCCGTATTTCGTTTAACGTACGTTTTCAGTCGTGTACGTGCGATCGTAAAGTGGATTTTCGTTGTCCTATTTGTTTGTATCTTGCCTGAAGAAGACCTAAGAGGTCGAAACGCGTCGTGTTTTGTCTTGTGACTCGTTTGTCCAAGTTTCTCTGGGCGGTTCGCTAACATTTAGTTAAGATTTGTTTTGACTAAAGCTTTTGACAAAGTGTGGAAAGAAGGCTCCGGGAAGCTCCTTAAATATTTGTAATAATAATGATAACAATAATAATAACAATTATTATCATTATTATTGTTGTTGTTGTCGATAAATATGCCATCATCTGAACAGCCTTTCCCCACAAATAATCTCTCTCTCTCTCTCTCTCTCTCTCTCTCTCTCTAACACACACACACACACACACACACACACACACACACACACACACACACACACACACACACAAGTGCATGCCCATATGCCCAAATACGTAGGCGTGCACACCCAACGCACGCATGCGCACATGCGTTCATGCAGGAGCATGCTCACATAACTTTGCAGATCACACACACAGACACACACACGCTTGCATATGCTCACATGCACGCACAAAATCACACACACACACACACACACAACACACACACACACACACACACACACACACACACACAACACACACACACACAGAGGCGTACCCACTTACGCACACATACACACACGCATACATACACATAGGCCTAGATGTGCGTGCACACATGCAAACACACACACATACAACTTTAACAGGGACGCAGACAATGATGAGTAGGTACCCAGGGTGTTACCAGCGCGTTTTTAATTTTGGCTGGATTGATCTCACAACTTTGTCTTCCGAGTCCTAAAGCATGGCTAGTAATATTGTAACTTGTTAGTAACTTCGTACATCACAAGGATTGGCTTCAGAGGAAGCTTCAGCTTTTGCCTGGCGACAGTATGGTGCAAGGTCAGTGCGACCAGGTGGGACACCGACCCATTGCCTTGTGTGTTCATTGACTTTGGGCTCCACTGGTTCCTCTGTACAAGTGCTGATCTTGTATATCAGCAGAGGCCAGAACTAGGAGCTTTTGTATCAGTATGAAATGAAGATACTAGACCTTGTATTTACCAGGAATGCTACACTGGTCAATGATTTGTTGGCTGTTGTTTTTTTTTTTTTTTTTTCATTTGCTCGTTTTCCCTGCCCCTTGTTGTGTTTTTCAATTATTTGTTGGCTGTTTTGTTTTGTTTTGTTTTGTTTTCATTTGCTCGTTTTCCCTGCCCCTTGTGTTTTTTCAAGGAGTCATATCACATTACAGTGTTCTTGACTGGTTCTTCTGTCATTTTTGAATAGCTTGATTGGCAACAGTGAACGTAACTGTTTCAGCTACTTTTTATTTCAGTGCGGAGAGGTTTCATTATTTCTTTATTTTGAAAGTCATCTTCAATTTTGCAACTAACTTGTCTATTTTGCGTTTGGACGGGACTGTTGCATCATTCTAGAAGGCCTCAAGAGGGAATATTTGGTGGAAATTCCCGAGGTCAACTGAACTTGTATGGCTCAAAGCTGTTAGAAGGTATATGTGGTATACATTCCCAAGGTCATATGAACTTGTATGGCTCAAGGCTGTTTTCAAGATCACTTCCATTACCAATACTAACAAGCAGCATTCGAGAGATGTTGCAACCCATTGCTTACAAATTCCAGAGTGATCCAGTCCACTGTGCATTCCTTTATAGAAAACTTCACTGAGGAGACATTGAAACACTCCTTCAGCATTTCTCTGATTTGTTTGGATCATGATACATCCCGACGGCCAGTTGAATTATCTTGTCCGGAACTAATCCACATTCATTTTCCAGATCGAGCCACACCACGTCGAGGTCCCCCTTTTTTTTCTGTCTTAGCTCTTTGGATTGCTTCCAAGATCGTAGTGGCAGCTTCTACACAGCCAGACGGTCCAGGGATGCCTCCTTTCTAGAATTACAAATTCAAATACTAATTTTCTGTGAGGTATTTAGAAGTTAGCCTCGCTCCCATGACAGAGAAGATTTTAACTTCAACATTCAGAAGTGATATAAATGTCCCCGAGTTTTATTCCTTGGGAATGTACACTCCATTATCTATTATTCGTTGCTAACTGATCTTCAAGTTCCTCCATGCTGATCTCGTTAGCCTGTGGTTCCAATCAAGGATATATGGACATTACTTATGCAGCAAATAGGCTATTCCATCAGGTCCAGGTGAAGACTTGGCTCTAGCCTTCTTACCCACTTTCTACCTCATTCAGTGTCGGTGGCTTGTCATTGACCTTTTTTTTTTTCTTTTTTTTTCTGGCGTTGCAGGCCACACCAAGTCCTGAATTTTTGCCGTGCTGTGCTGCTTCGCTCTGAAAGTCGGAATATGTTTTCTTGAGATGTTGTTCAAGAGTTTCTTTGTCCACCATGAGTGTCATTGATCTGTTCGGATAATTTACTGGCAAACTGATAGGGGTCTATGAAGAAACAATGTAGGTTTTTTTCTTTCCGGTTCTTTTTCTTGCTGATTCTGCTTTGCTAGGGCATTGTGTTCTGATTTCACCTAGGTCCTCTCAGAGCTTCTCTTGCCCTTTCATTTCTGCTTCTTCTTGTTGTTTTTGTTACCGTTGTTATTGTTACTGAGATTCCTTTTTCTTTGGGTGTTATCAATCTCTCGTGTGCATCTGGATTTTCTTCTTCTTGTTTTCATTTTTTTGTTTGTTTTCCTCCCGCCCCCCTTCTTTCTTTTTCAAACTGGGGTGTATTCACTGTTAGTCCCCCGCCTTGGCTTAAGGCTGTGTCAGGCCAATTGACATAGGCTAGAACACCAAGGCTACATCAAAATGTTGTTATGCTCTGCATAGTTATGCGGGGATTGTCTTCAGTTGTGACAAGCTCATAGCATAACACCACCAGTCTCCAAAATCCCCCGAAGTCGGAGTGTGGCTGCCCATGTGGCGGGCTAATCAAAAACGGTTACACACGTAATGTTCTCATCCCCCAGCTGATGCATTTGCACCATAGCGTTCAAGTGCTTCGGCTAATCCCTGGAGTCTTTTAGCCAGGGTACAACAACAACGGTTAGTTCTTTCACTCCATAAGCGTCCCCAAAAGTCCCGTATACGATGTCTTCAAATGTTACTAGTTTGTGCTGCAATGCGTTTTTTTCCCTCTCAGCGCATATATAGTTTGTGGACGATTTCACACACACACACGCACACACACACACACACATCGGTTTAAAGTTGGGAAATTTAAGCTCCTAGATCATGACACCAATGTCAGCGATACTTGTTTTGGATTAAACGTTAACAAAATGTTAAATAGTTTGTCATTCAAATTGCATTGAATGGATGAACTTTTGTCATAGTGTCAGCAGTGGAAATTCATAATCTTAACTAATAAGGGACATGACTCTAACACAAATAGGCTATGTTACACCTATCCTTGCGCCGGCTGGTCTATCCAAAATAGTCTTATTTCTTTAATTTCAATCTGTCTGTTAAGAATCATCTAGCAAGTATCTTGATGGCATATGTACTTGGAAAAGATAAATTAAGTTATATACATAAATAAAGTTTCTCAAAATAATTTGATTGTGCCAGTCTATAAATACTCGAATCTTCATCAACCCCTTGGCGCATTAATTTTTGGTGTGCAGACAGTCCGCGAATGAGAAAGTGAGTTTGAAAGTGCGGCAATTTCTCACATTTTGCAGGCATTGGAACAGAACTGATACCAGAACAGTTGGTAGGTAAGACCCAGTTGAGGACAGTTTTTCTGTTCGGATATGCCTTTTTCTTTCGTGAGTTTGAAAATGTGGTAACTTTCTTTCACAATCTGGGATATTAATACAGTTCAGTTCAGTTCTTGGGGCGATGTAAGCCTCTCGGCTTTTGATGTCCCAGTCGGTAAAAGAAGTAAATTCTTCTTTTTCTTTCTGTGAACATCCACCATCATCCTTTTGATGGTTCTGATGTGTATAAAACTGGGGGGTTCCACAATCTGGGTTGTTGGTATGCGAAACTGGCGGAGGGGGGGGGGGGGGGGGGGACCGAGGCTAAGGAGATAACCTCGGGAGGCAGGCTGTTCCAGTCCCTGACAGTCCTCTGGAAGAAGGAAAACTTCCTGTAGTTTGTTTTACAGGCAGGAAGGAGATACGTCTCCCCATGTGACTGTCTTGTAGACCTTGCTGGGGTGTTAGGTGTGGGCCTGAAAGGGGTGTTGATGCTGACCTGTTCTCGGTGATGTTTGTAGAAGGTGGTCAGCCTTGCTGCTCTTCTGTCTGCTAAAGTGGACGAGGTGTGTCTTCTTCTTCCGTAGAGCGACCACAATCAACATTCTGATTCTTTTGTCACTATATAAAGAAGGGGGCCCACAAGTCAGCGTTCAGTGTTTAAAAAGAAAACACTCACACACATACACACACACGCACACACACACACACACACCACACACACACACACACACACACACACACACACACACACACACATTGCCAGTCTTGCTGCCACCAAGACACACCATCCAGTCCTCAGTGGGGTCTCCTCTCACAAGATCCCACCACACACATGACATAGCCAGTCTTGCTGCCACCAAGACACCCACTCAGTCTTTTGCTTTTGGAAATCCCCTCTTACAGGATCCACTCCAAATTTTTGCCTTGTGAAACTTTCCCTTTTTCTTTTCCTTTTCCCTTCTCTTTCTCCTTCCCTCTTCCTTTCTTTTTCCCCTCCCTCTTCCCTCCCCCTTCCTCTTTCCCTTTTCCTTCCTTTCTACTAGAGATTTGCTCCACCATTTCATCTCCCCTGGGCCCCCCAGAGTTAATCCCAGAATGACCAGGTGAGCCAGGCAGAGCCTTTAGGACTACATCTTAGGTATTTACCTCCCCACCCTCTCCCTCCCAAGAGCCCCACCCCTTTCTACATATGACTCAGAACAGTTTTTGCTGGCGGCCCTTAGCGAGACCATCCAGGACAATGTCTTTCAGGTGGTCATTTATTTTTATCCTGAATGTTTCCATGGACTCGGCGTTAGCAATGCACTGTGGCAGCTGGTCCCATTCCCGAATGGTGTGTGGCAGGTACGAGAAATGCCTGTATCTGTTGGCACCCTTGGACGAGATATGTTGGAACTGCTGGTTGTGTCCTCTGCGGTTTCGCTCTGGAAGAGGTATCAGCTTGGTTTTATCGACTCGAGCCAGGTCATGGTGCATTTTATACAGCATGGCGAGTCGTGCTGCCTGTCTTCGTCGCTGCAGAGATGGCCATCCCAGTCTTTCCAACATTTGTGTCACACTTGTTCTGTGGTAGCGGTTGGTGACAAATCTGGCTGCTCTGCTTTGAATGGCTTCTATCTTGTTTATGTCACCCTCAAGGTAGGGGTCCCAGACTGAGCAAGCATATTCCAGGAGAGGTTGCACAAAAACAAGATACGCTTTCTCTCTGAGCCTAATAGAGGCCATCTTAAGGTTTTGATGGAGGAATCCTAGGGTGCGTCCTGCCTTTGCCACTATGTTGTCTATGTGTTTGTCCCATTCCATGTTTGCTTGGAGGGTGACTCTTAGGTATTTTGCTGACTGCACAGTCGCTAGGGTGTGACCGTGGAGTGTATATTCGCTTAGAATAGGGAGTTCATTTCTTGACTCTGGGAGAGTGGTACATTTGTCAGGGTGAAAAACCATGTCCCATTTCTTCTCCCATACTTCCAGGTTTCACAGGTCTTCCTGAAGCTGGTGTATATCGTCAGTTCCTGTTATGGTGGAGTAGATCGCTGTATTGTCAGCAAAAATTCTTACTTTTGAGTATAGCTTCTTTGGGAGGTCATTTATATAGACCAAGAATAGGCATGGTCCTAAAACTGAGCCCTGTGGTACTCCAGACTTGACGCTGGAAAACTCTTGTTTTCTCTCCGTCAACAACAACAGCTTGGCGCCTGTTAGATAAGAAGCTCTGGATCCATCTGTGGATAATGCCCTTGATGCCGTAGTCATGGAGTTTATGGAGCAAGAGGCTGTGGTTTACTTTATCAAATGCTTTCGCAAAATCAAGGATAAGCATGTCTGTCTGAAGCCCATCTGCCAAGTTTGTAGTTAACTCCTCAACTAGTTCTAGCAGCTGTGTTTCACAGGATCTGTTTTTCTTAAAGCCGTGTTGTTGATGACAGAGTATCTCATTGTTCTCCAGGGGTTCCATCAAGGAGTGAACGATAATGTGTTCCAGGAGTTTGCATACAATGCAGGTTAGAGACACTGGTCTGTAATTTGCTGGGTTGTAATGCTCTCCCTTTTTAAAAATTGGTGAGACTAGGGCATCTCTGCAGTCTGAAGGTACCTGACCAGTGCGAAGGGAGGCCCTGAAGATGATGGTGAGGGCGGGCGCTAGTTCTGTGGAGAGTTCCTTGAGGATTCTCGAACTTATAGTGTCTGGACCGCTAGCTTTGTCAGATTTGAGGTTTTTCAGCAGTCTACACACTCCTTTGTCTGTGAATATGAGGTCTTCTAGCTCAGGGAAGTTTCCCTCTTGGGTGCCGCATTTCTCTTCGTATTCATCTCGGGAGTACTGCTTACCATCACTGAAAGCTGACTGGAACTGATCGTTTAGCAATTCTGCTTTTCCTTTGGCATCTGTAACTAGGCGTCCGTTGGACCTGAGTGCTGCTACACCAGTGTTTGTCGACTTCTGTTTTTTTTATATAGGCCCAGAATCTTTTGTACTTGGGTTTGTTGTGCTCAGCAGGCACATCTTCTTCAGACAATTTACTGCTGATGTAGTCTCAGTAGGCTCTTCTCGTATGTCTCTGCGCCACTCTTCTGCACGCTCTTGCTTTAGCCCTATGGATTTCACTTCCACTTTTTCGCCACTTTTTGTAGATTCTGTCTCTTTTGTTAGCTAGATGGCGAAGTTCTGGGGTAATCCAGGGTTGTCTCGTGTTTGTCTGTGACATCTTGTGTGGGTTGTTTGTCAGCATGGAGTTGACACTTGAGGTGTGATGGTGGCGATTCACAACCCATCGAGCTGCACGATGTTGGACTTTTTCTAGGTTGTTATTGTTTTTGGCAGTATAGGGGTCCCAGACAGGTGCGGCGTATTCAAGGGTGGGGCGAACTAGGGCTTTGTAGGCAGTTTCCTTGATGTTGATGGAACCCACTCTCAGGTTTCGCCTGAGAAAGCCTAAGGTCTTGTTTGCCCAGTTATGTTGGAAATATGGGTGTCCCAACTGAGGTCTTGAGAGATGGTGACCCCAGGTACTACGTCTCTTCAACTCTTTTGAGGTTTTGGCCATGAAGATGGTACATGCCAGTTAGTGTGTTTCTCATCCTGGAGACACTTGTCTGGGTGGAAGGACATTTTCCATTTTGTTTCCCAGTCTGCCATGTGACCCAGGTCCTCTTGTAGCTTCCTTTGGTCTTGGGAGGAAGTTACAGTTCTGTGGCAGAGAGTGTCGTCTGCAAAAAGCCGTGTTGTTGAGGAGAGTTGTTCAGGGAGGTTGTTGATGTAGAGGAGAAAAAGGGCTGGGCCTAGGACTGATCCCTGGGGGACCCCTGATTCTACTGGGACGGCCTTTGAAGACGCTTTATCAACAACCACCGCCTGCTGTTGGTTTGCCAGGAAGTCCTTGATCCATTCGTGGACCTGGCTGGTGATCCCATAGTGGCGAGCTTGTGGATTAGAAGGGAGTGGCAGACCTTGTCAAAGGCTTTGGAGAAATCCATCACTAGGACGTCTGACTGTTTTCCCTTCTCCATGTTGTAGGATAGCTCATCCACAAGCCCCAGCAGTTGACTTTCACAGGATCTGCCTCGCCGGAAACCGTGCTGTTCTTCTCACAGGATGTTTGCCTCTGCAAAACCCATGATTGTGCTCACCACAATGTGCTCTAGGATTTTGCATGGAACACTTATGAGGGAGATGGGACGATAGTTTTCAGGCCTATATCTTTCACCCTTCTTGTACAGGGGGGAGATGTTTGCCCTTTTCCAGTCCTTTGGTACAATGCCTGTGTTTATGGAGGACTGAAAGAGAAGCGTTGAAGCCAGGGCAGTTTCATCAGCAATTTCCTTTAGGAGGCGAGGGGTGATGCTGTCTGGTCCAGGGGCTTTGGTCGCGTCTAGGCCTTTTAGCAGCTTTTTGACTCCCACTACTGAGATATGGATGTGGTCACATGTAGGTCCTTCAGGCTCTGGGCTCATGCTAGTCCAGGTCTCAAATTAGTATGAAGATTACGTCAAACACTGCATTACATCATTCATCATGTAAAGATGTTAGCTTCATAGTACTTTTTTTCCAGTTAAATATTTTTGAGAGTGGTTATCATTGCCATCTTTCACGTGTGTGGGTGGTGCATTCCAATTGATTCAGTTCTTGGAACAAAAACCGCAGTTTGTTTGTTAGTTTGTTTTTTTAATGTCGCACTCCCAAATTACGTGCCATAACTCACAAGCAAATTTAGCTTACGACACCAGATCGCCAAGCAGAAATGCCAACACAGAGTACACGGAACAAATGGGGAGACATACCCAAAAAAGAATGTTCCAAGCTTGCTCATACACTCTGTACCTGTACACAGCAACGACTGGAGAAATAAACAAAAACAAATTAACATTTATTCATGACTGACACCACTTTTTTGATCTTGATTATAGTCACACACACACATGGACAAATGAATACTTGCCTTTGACAGATATGAAAGTTTAGATGTCGTCAAAATGTCACTGCGTGTAGACTACTCCATGTAGGGGTTCTTTGGAAAGGTAACCAAAAGTGTGACAAAGGAGCTTAAAAAATGGACTTTCACCTAACAGCTTAAAAGTTAAAGCATGCCAACCTTATAACACCGAGTGACACCCTTCTCAGTCACAAACTTGACCTGTAATCCAGCAGCCAGGTTGAATACTGCAACAGAAGGCAAAAGGAAACATTGTTTTAATTTAACATACCCAAATACAAACTGCAACACCTTCCAGAAAAAAAAGATGATAAAAGCATGTATGATCAGAAAGTCCTACTTGTGTCCTGATTGTTTACAAAACTTGAAGAGTATTATATAGTAAACTTTACACTGATATTATTATGACCATTACAGTATAACAGAAATTTAGAACCATGTGTACTTGTCATATCTGATTAACTGTTCTACAGAGTATTCTGAAGAACATGCTGATTAAGGAACTGGCGAAACACTGGCCAACTGACTCTTTCTGTTCCCCGAAGATGGAGTATGGCTGCCTTAACGGCAGGATAAAAAACGGTCATACACACAAAACTCCACTGCCTGTCTATACAGGCAATGTCCGCAGGAGTATCAGCCTGCATATGCAGAAAGAAAGAAAGAAAAGGCTCTTTCTGAATAACTAAACTTGTGTGAATTTTGCTGTTGCCAAGTGCAAAATAAGATGCCCCTTTAGGGAATTACGTAGCATACGTGCACTAAACAAACAAATGAAAAGAAAGTACAAATCTGTGAATGGACGGTGTTGAAACTTCTGGTTATGCAGCATCATGGTTACCAGTCATCTCTATATGGTTCATAAATGCCATGTTCTCTTGTCAGATACAAGGTGGATGAATTTTGTGATTCTGCACATGTACAGGTATATGAAGAAAAGTATTTGTCAGTTCAATGACATGAGTACAAAGAAGTCTGCAGTTGTATTACCCTCACATTAAGATCACTAGACCCCAAGTTCAAATCCAAGGTACTGCACATCAAAAGTGGCCATTTCCTGCCCATCTGAATGAAACTTCTGGTGGTGATAATAGAGTATTAAATAACCACTCCTCTCCCTTTTGCCCAGTAATGGATCAAATCAAACATTTCACAATTAAGACATTGTAATACCTGAGAAAAGGCTATGGACAGTTGGAGGCGTAGCAGCAGTGGTCAGGCGATCAGGTGTGGGTGAGCATTGAGAGGCTTGTCAAGTGGAGGGCTGACATGGTCAGGGGAAACTGGGGGATTGGCATGGTCAGGGAAAGGCGGAGGGTTGACATTGTTGGGGGAGGGTTAATACGGTCAGAGGAGGATGCAGGTTCAATGGGAGGCTGGTGTAATAGGTCGACAGGGGAAGGAGGATTGTCAACAATAGGGAGTACAGTGATGACTGTATCAGCAAACTGGAGACATCGGCAAACATGCAGGCATCGAGCTCCAAGCTGTCCATGACGAACATGTGCCTGTTGAACTCTGGGCTGATGACATTGACCAGTAGGCTATAGAAGATGGTTTGACCAAGGTCCGGTGATTTGGATGTTGTCACACATGCCAATACCAGTTTGGCAGTACAGCTGCATGCCAGATGGCATGTCACGACCTGATTCCTCTCAACACTTTTCACTGAGTGGAATGTACAGGTGCCTGGTTCTGTCAGCACTTTCCTGTCTGGGCCATCTCATTGGATGTCTTGGTCTCATCCTCCCCACCCACCTCCCAAAAGATTGGAGGGAATGCTGACATTCTTCTCGGGGGGGGGGGGGGGGGGGGGGGGGTTGTTGTTTGCTGAGGACTGAAGTAATGCATTACTGGCAGAGATCCTGGGCTGTTGCAATAACTGCATTGCCTGTTTTTACTGCTACAGTTGCAGGGTACTTGATGACTGCTGACTCTCCATTGGAGAGGCCTGTCCCATGCCTTGACCCAAAGAAATTTCTCTTGATTGTAGCATCCAGCTCAGAGAGGGCACAGGCAATATCGGCATAGGGACCCTTGCTTTCATGCTGTGATGCACTACATAAGTCCACTGTTTAATGTGGGAAACGGTCAGACCTCTTGTTTCTCTCTTGAAAGTGAGTCGTCATCATTTTGGTGAAGTGAAAGATGGCGTGGAGGTCATGTGTCTTATCTGATGAAGACAAGAGATTCTCTGTGTTCTTACAGGCAGGACATCTGTAAAAGGCCACAATGGGATGGACTGTGACTTTGGTCATGGTGCTATTGTGCTGCCTGAATTTCCTGTTGATACATGCGGGTGAAGTTCTCTGCAAAGTCCAGGACCAAGCACACCGACTCAGCAGGGAATGGTTTCAGACCCCACATCAGGCAAAACTTACAATGCTGCCAATTTGCCCTGAAGAGATGTTGAGCCAGAAACTCCATGTCCTTCCTCAGGGTGGCCATTTCACCTCTCTTGGTGACAAGTGACCTAAAATACAGGAAAGCATTGAAACAGTTAATAACATATATGACTATATTTACACAGCATTTGATAGTAATGATTAAATACACATTGAACTTGCATTTACTTACCTGTACTGTTTCATCAGTATTTATAAGTTATTCACATCCAGCACATATCACTTAAATGTCTGAATTAACAGAGTGCATAATATCACCATCTGCAATTAATGATTACTGTAAATTCTGGACTTGCAAAGAGGTAAAATTACCAATCTTCCTTTAGATTCCATCTGTTCATTCTCCCAGCAGTACCACTTCAACTGTCTGTCATGCTCCATGTGTGGTCGGACACGGTTGTCCAGGGGGTGGACCCCGCGCTTGTGACAGTCTCCGTGGCAGCAGGCTTTGTTTTTGCTGTCACAGGTGATGATGTCAGCTGCATGCCATTGATTTTTTATTTGAGATTCGTTGCTTGTCATTGCAGCCACAGTGTTTACAGTTATAGTTTCAGCTCCACGTTGGTGCAGTACTCGCACAGGCACTGCCTGAGATGTGCCTGTGCCATGAGTCGAATATTTCTTGGTCTGCATTTTGCAGACCGAGAAAAATTCATGTTCTTCCCTTTCTCCTTCTGTGCTGCTGTCTTTGCCTTTCTTTTGCTCATCTGCTTGGTTGTCATGGCATGCAGCAGGGTTTTTCGATTTACCACAAGCAGGGATGCCCTGTGGGATATAGAGCTATATCCCTGGCATTTAAGAAAAAAAGAATTGCCGCTGAGTCTGTCCCCTGCACACGCATTTATTCTTCAAGCAGTCATAAACTTTCAGAAAAATGTGGCCAGTCTCGGTTGTGTTTTGATCACCTCTGATGGACTAATTAAATAGCTTGCGCTTGTGTGGAGGAGATTTCTCAATGACAAGGCTAACGGTAGACACAAACCATTTTGGACAGCTGGGCAAGGCATCTCTTGCCCCTTGCAGAGCCTTTCGCTGAGCAGCTGGGGTGTGGTCATCACAAAGTGGAACTTTGTTGTGGCTTTGGACTGTATTTTTCTGCTGCTGGGCAAGCTTCTTGGCTTTCTGTTTTTCCACATACTGAGCTCTGCACCAAGCATAGATGACCTCCCTGGTTTTATGATGCAATTTTGAGGCCCTTTCCCGGTACTCCTGATTCCATATTTGTCGCTGTGCTGCTTTAGCAGCCTCGTCCTGATGTGGTAGTGTCTTCTGTTGCTGTTGTTGTTTCTGCAGCCTCTTCTTCTCTCACCATTTTCTGTTTCTTTCTTTCGACTTCTCATGTTCGATGATCTTCTGGTCATCAGTTCAGGATTGTTGCTACTCTGCATTTCTGCTTGTTTTCAAGCAGATATTGCTGGTGCTTCTCTGGATCGGCCTTTCATCTTTCCCTGTACAGCCTCATGCGCTCTGCATTAAACATCATCGTTCTAGAAGGCTGTGGTGATGGTGGTGAGGCTGGGGAAGGTGTTCTGGCTCATTTTTGAACAAGTTGGTTACATCTTTGTTGTCATGTAGAATTATAAACGAAACATGGACAGTGATGAGTGTAAAACAAAAGCCCTTTTTGATGTAAGTTCTACCACAGAGAAAGAAATCTAAAGGTATGTGCCATGTAATCTCCACTATTACATTTGTATGAAATTGTTTTAGCGAGATTCACAAAATGATTGCTTTTGTATGCTGCAAGTTGTCTGTGTCTGTGAAATGTGATTATTGTAAGATTGGGGAGTGAATAAATTTGATTTTTTTAATTTAAAAAAGTAATCTGTCAATAGGCAGACATAAGGTAATGTGTGCAGATGTGTGTCTGTGTATATGCTACTTTATTGTAATTGTTAGTATTAGCTGTTTGTGTGTGTGTGTGTGTGTATCTGTGTGTGTGTGTGTGTGTGCATGTGCTGTCACTCTCTGTCTGAATATGTGTGTGTGTGTGGATGTTTGTATCATTTGTTTTGGTATAAAGACAGGTGACCAGGAAGTGCAGCATCGGTAAAACAAAAGTTAGGAGTCTGAATTGATTTGATGAAACTAGTCAAGTTCTTTATTTCATGCATTCTGCTTTTCTCTAAGGACATGGATAAGTGGAATATTCCATTTTATGCCTAGTCAAATGAATGATCTCATTGACGAGAATGTTTGGGTGAAAATTATTGCTGGGTATTCGTACTGGTAGAAATGGCATGAATGTTTTGGTAGGTGTGCGTTTGTGTAAATGAACCGGGCAGTCTTAGGCTTTTCTTCACAGATTTATATCAATGCATAAAGAACAAAAAACGAACAAACCAATAAAGAAACACAAATTTTCCTCTCTCCATTCCTGACCCCATCCCATCGTCATGTTCACTGAATTTCACATTTGATTTATGCAGATGACTTATCCAAGTAAGCAAAATCATTTGATACAAAATCTTTGTTTTTGAGGAAAAAGCCTGCGTCTGAGCTAGCATTCATTAAAACAAGATTCTTGAAGAACTAAATTTATTTTAACACCCATTTTTATTCTTTCACTTTTCCAGAATAAGATGCAATGGCTCTGAAGTGGGATCAAGTACAGACCGAGTTTGCTGGTGATGAGACCACCAATTTTGGGCCTCGCGAGGAAACTGGTACAGCTCTGTATCAGGTGGACACTATAGCTACCATTTCTGCTGAAAATGATGTGAGAAGACATTCATTGTGCTGTATTATATTTGTTTTTTTTGTGTGTGTGTCATGTTTTGATTCTGTATTGAGAGGTGACAGGTAATCAGTTTGTATTCCTGAATCACGTGCTATTTTGTTGTGTTCCTAGAAATGTAAAAAAGGGAAATAAATTAAATGAAAATCTTCCAAAATGAGAGGAACATAGAACTTTCATGATGCTGAAGTTAAGACAGCAAAGCCAAGGAGCTTCACAATATCAGTTTTGAAAAAAAGTAGGAAAACTGTTCACCTGTCATCATGTTGTGTTGATAGTATTGTTGTAAATATCTGTAGCTAAGAGGTTTGTGCCAACCTTTTTATTTTTTAGGATAATCTATTTACAAGGAATGTTTGCTTTCATTTCAGTGTGTCATGCTGTTTTTTGTTTTGTTTTGTTTTGCTTTTTTTTTAAGTGGGTGGAAAAACTTGCTTTAAGACATGCTTACTCTTTGTTAACAGACTGCTGGCAAAGTGCAAAACCTTGTATCAGCAGCGTTAGGGGAACTAGTCACCGTAGCTGTTGACCACCACCTCAGTATTTTCAAGGAGTCGGAGCATGTCACAACAGTTGAATTTGGTAAGAAAGCTTTGTTTACTCACAAAATGGTTTAGATGTGATCTGTATATGACTAAAGACTTTCAAATTATTTTTCTGGGGGGGGGGGGGGGGGGGGGGGGAAATGAACACTGAAATGGAAAAAGGAACTAAAATTAAAATTCATTATGCCATATTGTGGATGTTTTTAAGGGCATAGATAAGCAAAAGTATCAATTTAGGGAAAAGTGCATTTTGTCTGATTTGTGCTTAACAAAATTGGTTTCCTGATCATTGAATGTTTTTTTCAGTGCTGCATTAATGAACCTTTCTAAAGTATTGAAATGATCCGTGGATTCAAAGGAAAAAGAGTTGCTGTTTGTTTTGTTGTTGGGCTAATTAACAGTGACACATGCAATGCTGGAATTCAGGGAAGAATGGCATGGAAGAGAAAGAACTCTACGGAAATGTTAAATTCTCTAAAAGTTTTGTCCCTTTTTCTGTATTCATCAATGGCCGTTTCTGTTGATACCCTGGTCTCTGGCTCTTTCATCATTACCAGCTCCTTTTCTTGCTAGGTTGACAGATCTTTTTAAGATTTATTGATGTTTGGTTGCAGAAAACCTTGTTGAAGATTGTGCCTGGAGCCCGGATGGAGCTCTGCTGCTTGTGGTGGACTCAGGTGGCAAGGCGCACCTCATTGATGTTCATTCCATGCAGTTTGTCTTCGTTTGTGTAAGTTTACAGTGTGTGTGTGTGTGTGTGTGTGTGTGTGTGTGTGTGTGCAGCAGGATTAAGATTTGAAAGGACTTTGTGTGTGTGTGTGTGTGTGTGTGTGTGTGTGTGAACATTAGTCATTCGGCATGACTTATATGGGTAGGTTGAATTGCATTTATGCGTATGTGTATGTAATTGCCATTGTGAGTATCCATGTTTGATAAGTTTCCCTTTTAGACAGCCACTCTGCTTCTGAAGATTTTGTATTCTCAGCAGTATGAAATATAATCCCCACATACATTGCATTGGAAAGAATTGTGCGTCAACCGCAAACTCCAACTTGTATCCAAAATGTACAAAACTCTATGCCAAAGCCAGTACCATTAAAATGATTCAGTTCCATTGTAGGATTTAGTCTAATGAACAGCCTTTGAGAATCTGACTGTGAGAGAACTATTAAGGATATCTGGCTGTGGACTGCCATATCAAGGACCTTAAACAGTGTTTGAGTGTATGTGTAACTGGGAGAGTTGGAGTAGTGCTTATGAAGTATTGCTTGGATAAGATGCAGAAGATGACTAGAAATAGTTCAGACAGCACATCCTTATTGAAAATTAATATAAACCGAAACATCCCAGTGTCAACAGTAAATTTTCTGTTGAGGGTGGATGGATCTCTGTACATCTGTATTACCCAGAACACCCAGCTGGGCTTTGTTATGCACAATGAAATTAGACAAGACACAAAATTTGAAGGTGAAGACTGCCTGAGATGCCTGTATTTTGGGTCATTGACTCACAGTCATGTTTATGGTTTCCATTGCAGTTTTATGAAAATGGATCCAGTTACTAGAAGTTGGTACAGATTCCAGGTTCCTCTGTGTAAGATAGAAAGGTGTCATATGGCTTGACTGTCTTGGTGTAACTACTCGTTTTTGGATTGCATTTTTTAGTAAATTTAGGTACTGTTTGCTTACTATCAGTCAATTTATTATTATTATTATTATATTGGGTATTTATATAGCGCCTATCCTTGGTCACAGACCAAGCTCTAAGCGCTTTACAATAAACACACTACCTCACTCACTCACTTAGGTGACTGATTGGTTGATTGATGTGACTACACACTACACCACCATTAACAAATTTACAGTGGCTCTTTCGTATGTGTTGGAAGATGCTGGAGAGGAAGGCAGGGGTGGAGTGCTGGTAATGGAGCAAAGTGGAGAGAGGGAGTAATTATACTGTTATGAGGTTGTGTCTTTGGATATGTATGAGTGTGTGACTGTGATATGACTTTGTGTTCATTACTGAGGTTGAGAAGTGTCTGTTTGCTAGGGATATCTAACTTGCAAGTATCGGCTGTGTGGCTTTTTCATCTTGCATTTGTCGATATTTTTGCTCTTTTCCATAGTTGATATTGTGCTTTGAGTCTGGCTAGTTTTCAGGTCAGTTAGACTGTTTGAAAAGTCATATATTCAAAATAATTATTAATGAAGGATTGAATTATTGATGTATGCTGATGTCAGTTTTGCATACTTTCATATTTTGTTTGGTCATTTGTTCTGTTTGTCTACAGAAACTGGTGCAAGGTAGCAAACCAGGTGAACGAGCCTTTCACAGGATTACTGTCAGAAGTGGTGAAGGTAGGAGTTTTGATGAATAATGAAATAAATGATACTGATACAATTATTAATGAATGTTATCTTTACAGTTTCTGGTACTATTATTAATGAATGTTATCTTTACAGTTTCTGGTACTATTTTAGACAATGCAAGACAGATTGAAGAAAAGATTGCATTAGTCAGTCTCCAAATGTGTATACTGAAAAAAGGCGGAAGACTTGATCTTTGAACATATGATTAATGTACACTCTAAATAGTGTGCTTGTTTACACAGCTTCTAAAGATGCAGTGTGAATTTCAAAGCAATTCACAGAACATTGCAGGGCAGGGATGTTGCTCGGATGTGCATTGAAAAATTATTGCGGAAATTGAAAAACAAATTATTTGAAAAATAGATCACCAGATAAACGTATGGTACTGTTCCATGCCACATCATTGTCAAACTCTGAGGCATAAATGCCTAGTTTTGCCAGAGTTATCTCAACAGTATGCTAATATTCCAGGTAAAATAATGAATTCCATGTAACCATTGTAAATCCCTGGAGTTCAGTAAGCTGTGCATTCATTTTTTTGTTTTGTTTTTGCTTTGATAAAGAGATGTGAGAACTGACTAGAAACTGTTGAACTTCCAAAATGTGCTTTTTGATTGCTTTGTATTATCCCCCTCTTGACCAGTGACAGCATTTCTTGTTGATGATTATATTTTTGTGCTAAGATGTCTAAAGCCAAGTTAACTGTAGGCGAAAAGCATTTGAAAAGGTAATCAACCTCTTCTTCTTCTTCTGCGTATGCAGGCTGATACTCCTGCGGACACTTCCTGTATAGAGACATCTGCCCAACAAAGGGAGTGGAGTTTTGTGTGTATGACTGTTTTTTATCCCGCCATTAAGGCAGCTATACTCCATCTTCAGGGAAGGTGCATGCTATGTGTAACGTGTCATCCATACCAACGGCCAAACTGGCCTTCTCTTCCGAAAGTTGGTGATGGGATTTTATGTGTGTGCAAGATGTTATGTGTGCATTCACACACGGAACCTCGGTTTATAGTCTCATTCGAAGGACTGTATGGGAAATGGAGTCAGAACCAATGTTAACTCCGAGGGAAAAATCCCCCTGTACCAAAACGACCTGGCGGAGATTCGAACCCGCAACCCTTAGATTACAAGTCCGACTACCAACTGAGCTATTCCGGTCCCCCGGTAATCATCTGATGGTAGTTGTCCCATAGAACAGCCAAAAATGATGCGTTAGTTTTCTCACAAGGATCTGAGAGAGTCAGAAATTAGAAGTTTATGTTTGGGAAATGTATATGCGTTTTTAAAAAAATCATGTTTACAGCAAGTCTCTGCTGTGATTATGAATTCAACTTGAAAAATTTCCAGGTTTTTCTGTGGAAAATTCCAGGTTTTCTTTGTTTTTTTATACGGATAAACAGGTTTGACTGAAATCACACATTTTTGATATGTTATGAGTTCCTTGTGCTACTGGTGATACAAGGATTGGGAAAAGGAAATAAATTTTGGAAAAATAGTAGACATTGCTCCAAGATTTAATTTTCAGGGATTTTATCCTTGCGTTTGTGACCATGAGAAAATGAAGGATTACAGTGATGATAGGAAAAAAGTTGCTGTCATTTTTTAGTGGAGGCTAACTGAATAGGAACATTGCAAGATTTTCAGATAGCGAAAAGTGCCATTTTGAAAGTTCTCAAAGAATTTTGCCATTGTAGTTCAGTGGAAAGTCAATGTCTCAACTTTGGCTGTCAGCCAAGATCTGAAATAAGTGACCATGCTGCTTGAACTCTTTCTAGGCTTATTGTTGCAGACGATAGAGAGACTTGGAGACATGACTGGTGGATTTAATAATGCACTGGTTTGAATTGTTTTATGGTGGAATGTGCAAAGGAAGATTTATTTGGATTACAAAAGAAGCATGAAAAAGATTGCAATGAGGAAAATGAACAGAAAGCTCGGGAGAAACTGGTGTCGGGAGAAATTGGTGTAGGGCAAGACTGCTGGACTGTGAATGGTCATTGGGAGCAAATCTTGTTAGATGACAGAATGATGATTGATCTGAGGAAAACTGAAAAGAGTAATGGTAAAGGTAAAGTTATCAGAAAGGTAATGACCTGTGTACATGGTATAGTGAGTGACCTGCCAGCATGTTGTCTGAAACTCCTGGTGTGGATCTGTGCTTGATGCTTCAGTGTGGGTGATCTTATCCTCATGGAAGAAGTAATTAACCGTAAGAAGTATGTTCAGGCCTTACTTGACTATCTCCACCTATCTGTTCAGCGGTTTCTGAAGAGGCGATACTTCTTCCGAAAAGAAGAGCCTCCATTCATAAGTCGCATAAAATGGAACGCTGGAAATGACAGCAGTCCATTCCAATCCTGTCATGACAGCACAGTCACTGGATCTCAGCCCAGCAGAAAATGTCTTGGCAATTTCAAAAGAAGTTAAACGTTGCATGCATTGCCACTTCTGTGAACTAAGTAAAGCCTCCATGCATTGCATTGCTGTTTCTGTGGACCAAGTATAGTCTCCTTGCAATGCATTGCCATTTCTGTGGATTAAGTAAAGCCTCCATGCATTGCATTGCCGCTTCTGTGAACTAAATATAGCCTCCATGCATTGCATTGCTGCTTCTGTGGACCAACTATAGTCTCCATGCATTGCATTGCTGCTTCTGTGGACCAACTATAGTTTCCATGCATTGCATTGCTGTTTCTGTAGACTAAGTATAAAGACTCCATGCATTGCGTTGCTGTTTCTGTGGATTAAGTATAAAGTCTCCATCTATTGCATTGCTGTTTCTGTAGACTAAGTATAAAGTGTCCATGCATTGCATTGCCGCTTCTGTAGACTAAATATAAAGTCGCCATGCATTGCATTGCCGCTTCTGTGGACTACGTGTAAAGTCTCCATGCATTGCATTGCCACTTCTGTAGACTAAGTATTAAGTCTCCATGCATTGCATTGGCGCTTCTGTGGACTAAGTGTAAAGTCTCCATGCATTGCATTGCTGCTTCTATGGACTACATATAAAGTCTCCATGCATTGCATTGCTGCTTCTATGGACTACATATAAAGTCTCCATGCATTGCATTGCTGCTTCTATGGACTACATATAAAGTCTCCATGCATTGCATTGCTGCTTCTATGGACTAAGTGTAAAGTCTCCATGCATTGCATTGCCGTGTCTCTGGACTAAGTATAAAGTCTCCATGCATTGCATGGGCGCTTCTGTGGATTAAGTATAAAGTCTCCATGCATTGCATTGCCACTTCTGTGGACTAAGTATAAAGTCTCATCAGCTGCCGTGGTGAAGTGGTTAGCGTCGTGGACTCCTGGCTGGGAGGTCGTGGGTTCAAATCCCATCAGAGGTCATGTGGGTTTTTCTGCCCCAACCGGCTCCTACCCAGAGTTGAGTTGCTGCGGACTCAGTTGGGAAGACTGGGACCACACAGTCGAGTTTCATCCACTTAATGGATGCGTTTCTGAGAGTGTTGCTCAAATTTCCTGACCAACACTGCAGGTGCCTGTATCTCTCGGGCCTGGTTGACGCCGGGATATATTATGAAAGGAAGCGGAGAGTACAGCCATGTCATGTAGTCTCAGACCGAAATGGAAATCCATAGCATCATCTTAATCATCCTCATTCTCATCGATCAGCATAAAAAAAAAAAATGTCACAAATTCTGTGGCCCTTCATGCCCTGCTCTCATGGTGACCTCAATTTCGATGTCCTCTCCACGTCTGTGGCCTTGGTTTGGTTCCGTCGGGGTCACCAGTATCGGCGAGTCCATGGGGGCTGTTGTTGGACGGACATGGTGGCGCCCTCTGGAGGGAGAGCTCACTCACGCCGGCTCCGTGACTAAGCAATTATTGTCGTCAGTAGGGGGCTTAGGTGGTGTCCTGCGTATGTTAGATCAGAACAGGCGCCACTGAACACCACTGAAGTGACTCGGCAGCAGTGTCTCCTCCGGTGGGTGCCTCTTGACGACTTGACATTGACTGCTCCCTGTGGAACGCCGGTGCCGGGGCTGAGGCGGGGCCGACTGGGCTGTGGCTGTGGACGGGTATCAGAATGAGCGGCGTGGGTGCACTGCCTCTAAGGTGGCGCAGAGGTTGGGACAGCGGGAAAAAAAAAAAAAAGTATAAAGTCTCCATGCAGTGCATTGCTGCTTCTGTGGACTAAGTATAAAGTCTCCATGCATTGTGTTGGTGTTTATGTTGATTAAGTATAAAGTCGCCATGCATTGCATTGCCGCGTCAGTGGACTAAGTGTAAAGTCTCCATGCATTGCATTGGTACTTCTGTGGACTAAGTATAAAGTCGCCATGCATTGCATTGGTACTTCTGTGGACTAAGTATAAAGTCTCCATGCATTGCATTGCCGCTTCTGTGGACTAAGTATAAAGTCTCCATGTATTGCATTGCTGTTTCTGTGGACTAAGTATAAAGTCTCCATGCATTGCATTGTCGCTTCTGTGGACTAAGTATAAAGTCTCCATGCATTGCATTGCCGCTTCTGTGGACTAAGTATAAAGTCTCCATGCATTGCATTGCCGCTTCTGTGGACTAAGTATAAAGTCTCCATGCATTGCATTGCCGCTTCTGTGGACTAAGTGTAAAGTCTGCATGCATTGCATTGCTTCTGTGGACTAAATATAAAGTCTCCATGCATTGCATTGCTGCTTCTGTGCACCAACTATAGTCACCATGCATTGCATTGCTGTTTCTGTGGACCAGGTATAGCCTCCATGCTGTGGAACAGGATGCCTGCTTGACATCTTCAAAGTTTTTTTTTGCTCTGTAATACAATGTGTATGGTTTTCTGAAATTTATCGGGGCCATCTGACCTGGTAATAAAGCATTGGAATTTCAAACAAGATAAAGAAAAAAAACAAACAGGTTAATTTATCAGCTGGTGAATCCAAGCAAGCTGTCAATGTGGAAGTTGGACGATGGTTCAGCATGAGGCTGTAAAATCACAATGAAAAGGAACAGTGTTTGATCTCAAGATGAATGTTCATGTTTTGTGCCAGTTTTGATTAAATTTGAACCACTATGTTTTGGAGAAAAAGAAAAAAGAGATGGTTCTTATATTCTGTTTTTTTGGTCAGCATGTAATCAAAATTTTTTTTTAAAGGATGATGAATTTTCTGGAGTGTGTTGGACTAAGCATTTATGTTATATCAACAGGATTTTGGTAAATTCATTCTTGAAAGCCCTTATTAACCCTTGCCCTCCTCTCCTCACCCACCGAAGCATCATCCCATCCCAGCTTCGCCTCTGCTTTTATACCTCGTGTTCTTTCATCACCAAACCTTTTTTTTTTGTAAGTTAGTCTTTGGAGCTGATTGTTTATGTAGAGTAATGGGAGTTCTTTGTTTCTTGTACAACAGAGATGCATACCTGTGATCTTGTTCTGCTGTCAGCTACGGGACTTCTGTTTGTTGTCAAAGATTTCAGCTCATGTGCTTTCAGTCAGGGTAAGGGTTAATAATTGTTACCATTATGTATTGACACAATGCATACTTGTCGTAAGTCTAAAACTGTTTAAACATACAGGCACAAAAAACAACACACACACATGTATACATATATGCATGCATATATGCATGTGTGCATGCACAGGCACACATACAAACATACACAACACACACATGCATGCTCGCACACATGTAAACACACACATATTGACAAATGCACACACACACACACACACACACACACACGTACACACACACACACACACACACACACACACACACACACACACACACACACACTCATGCACTCATGGGCACCAACACACACACACTCACACAAACACTCGCACACATTCAGACAAACACACACACGCACAAACACACACACACACACACACACACACACACACACACACACACACACACACACACACACACACACACAGACACACACAGTCATTCACACTGAATTTCCATAAGTGATTGATACATGCTTGCAATTGCATCTGTTGTTGCTTCCGTCTTCCATGTATGATTCTTTATTTTTGTATTGGTCAGCTCCTAACAAGGGTGTGCCATGATCTCAAATGAAAAGACGAACAGAATCATTAAGTTTTTTGTACTAAATGGATATATCTCTGAGAGTTTCAGTCAGGTTTCGTGACTAATACTTCATGTGTCTGCATATCTGAGACCAGGCTGGCACCAGGAAAAAATTAAGGAAATGCAGTGAACAGCTCTATCATATAGACAGATCATAATGAAACCCCATAGCATTGTCTTTTCATTCTGATTCTCATTGATTTAGCATAACAGAAATTCTCAAACTCTGGCCATTCAGTTATAGTGCCAAGATTTCATGGTGAACTATGTCCTGTCCATGGTTCAAGGAGACTTGTCATGTATGGACTTTGTGGCTCCTGAGGAGAGGGACAATCACTCTCTCACCTGGGCTGTTCGACCAAAAGAAGTACCGTCTGCAGTGGATTAGTAGGTGGTGTCATGATTATGTTGGATCACAACAGGTGCTTCTGAACAGAATGAACAGTGTGAGAGTGAAGTGAGTGGGGACTGAAAAAAAGAAAAGAAAAATGTCTAGTTGGTTGTAAATTGTAACTTGCCTTTTATGCTTGAAACTGTGTAAATGTTTTACCTTATTGATGACTAATAAACACATAATGAGGTAATATACACGCATGCAGATGCACAGTTTCCTACACTTGCATATGTACACACACTCATAAATGTGTGCACATACATGCAGACCTGCATGTACACTGCTTGTGCTTGTACACACACACACACACACACACACACACACACACACACACACACACACACACACACACACACATGCTCTCTCTCTCTCTCTCTCTCTCTCTCTCTCTCTCTCTCTCTCTCTCTCTCTCTCTTCTCACACTCGCACACGCTAACCAACCCAACTGTTCAATTCTCTTGCGCCTACTTTATCTAGTGTCACTTTTAGTGGAAGAGTGCAAGACTAAAGACAACACACACACATGCAGACCTACACACACACAGACACACACAAACACGCACACACACACACACACACACACACACACAGAGAAAGCAATTGCAGTTAGAGGAAGCAAAAGCAGAGAAATAGGTTGGTCAAACAGAAGAATGAATATGACTGACATTTGTTCTGGGCATGCAGCGTTGACAAATGACTTGCGTGAAGACGTATGTGATGGTTTTGGCAGGCGAGGGCGATTTGGCCAATGTGATGGAGCAGTTCAGGAAAGTGGATACAAGCGAAGTTCACACCAATGTCACCTGGGATGCTGTCCCCATGGGTGGGGGCAGTGTTATGACAGTGGTAGGAGGAACTTTAGATTTTGTTTTGTCAGATCCTTTTCATCCACGCATGAAGCAGAACATGGCATCTTAGTCACAAGAAGTCAATGGTTGTGAACTGTAAAATCCCAGAGGACATTAGCCTTTTTGTTAGTTTAGCTTATTGCTATTTCAAGGGATGCTTCTGTAAATTGATGAATCATGCCTTCATTGTAATATATTTGTCTTTTGATTGATGAAATTGGAATGTACTGGAGGAGTTCATTTTATTAGTTTTTGCCAACAATAAACGAGAAATGCAAATTTTGATGCTGTTTGGAAAAAAAAGACGTGCTCATAGTTCTAAAGTAATGCTGCTTGCAGTAACTATCCTCCTAGCAAGCATGGAGACAGAAGGCACTCAGAATAAACAGGAAAGCCTTTTTAAACGAAATTCAGCCTTGCCCGTGTATATTAAAAGTTACTTACCATACTGCCTGCTTAGATCTGCCTGCTTCAGTTCATTCTTAAGATTTTTGCTGTTTGTTTTTCTCAGCTTTTTTCTCTACAGTTTATTTTACATAGAATGGGTTAAAATTGTGCTGATAAATGAAATGTCGTAACCCAGAAAGATTTTCTTTTAGTTAAAAGCCAGTTATGTTCTGCATTTTTGGTATGACTACGCACAGTTCTTGCCAAGTGTATTGCATCTCAGTGGATGTTTTGATTGGTGTGTCAGGATTTGGCTTGGTATGTTTGAAATCAACTTCTGCTGTAGGCATGAGAAAATGATAGCACAAGCATTAGGCAAATTGTCCTTGTAATTTGAACTTTGCAATGCTTCGGACATGTAAGTTCAAGTCACGGTATCAATTTGATGTAAAACACAGTTGTTCCAGTAACTTGGATGCATAAAGGACCTCTGGTGTGAGTTACTTGAAATGTAAAATTTAATGGAGAAATGCAAGAAACCAATATTTGTAGATTTTAAATGTTGGGGGTTAATGGTTTCTTTTTTTTTAACTTGCCTACTCTGATGGCCAGTATGTTGAGGAATGTCGGGGAAGAAAACCAATAGTGAGAAGTGAGTTAATTTATAGCAGATTGTGGCTTAAATTGAATGCAAAAACTTATATCCACAGGGTGGTGGTGACAATATTTTAGCTGTGTGGACTTGGATGGATGACCGCATTGCCCTTGGTGATTGCATCAGTGACATACTTGAAG
Source organism: Conus canariensis (assembly GCA_033310375.1). Taxonomy (NCBI): domain Eukaryota; kingdom Metazoa; phylum Mollusca; class Gastropoda; order Neogastropoda; family Conidae; genus Conus; species Conus canariensis. The sequence goes on from CM065729.1 coordinate 58,742,641, forward strand.
CTGGTAAGCCCTTAAGTTCCAAAATGTGTTGTTTTATGATGCTGTTTACTGAGGAAAAAAGTTGACAACCACAGTTGCCATGTAAGGACACATGCCCGTGACCTGAGGGACTAGGACATAGACATCAGCACATGAAAGACGGTTACTTTACATGACCTCAAAGAATAGGACTTAGATAATAAACATATGAAAGGTGAGTGCTCTATATAACCTGAGGGATTGGGACATGGACATCAATGCATTAGACTCTTGCTGTACATGAAATAGGATATGGACATCAACCTGTGGAAGGCGGTTGCTTTATTTGAAGAAAGAAAGCTGGATATCGACATACGAAAGACAGTTATTATGATAATTTTCAAAGTGCGTTACTGAAAGCAACATGCTGAAGTACGAAGAACAAGCTGCCACTTCTTTTGGTATAACGTTCTGTGTAATATGTTCAATAAAATCTTAATTTTGGAGCATGGACACGATGGAATACCACCTTAGCCTTCAAAGACAGAGGGGTATTCTTTAGAAAGGCAGTTGTACCTGGGTAGACCATGTTCACATCGGAGATGCCTTTCAAAGCAAAATAAGGGTCCATATGTGCATAGTTGAACAAAGCTCTTTAAACTGTGTGATCTTTCAAGAGGCAACAAGAGGATGGACAGGGTACTTGATGGTTGTTTTAAGAAGTGCAGACTTTACTTGAAAGAGGAAAGGGAGAATTAAAATATGACTCTGGGAGAGAATGTTTGATAGTAGATCAAGATGCAGAAAAAAGATGTTAGAAGTAAATATTTTCAGAAGAGGAATACTTCTTCTTCTGCGTATGCAGGCTGATACTCCTGCGGACACTCCCTATGTAGATAGACAAGTATTAATCCCATCTACCCAACAAAGGGAGTGGAGTTTTGTGTGTATGACCGTTTTTTTTATCCCACCATTAAGGCAGCCATACTCCATCTTCAGGGAAGAGAAGAGGAATACGAAATGGAATCATTGCCAAATTTTGAACTGCCTTCAGAGATAACATCAGAAAACAAATCGGAAGAGCATAACCTGTTCATTCCTTCTCTTGCACCAAGGGAGGTCACTCACCATTGCCACTCGCCCTCTGGATGACAGGTCACAAGCCAGCAGATCTGGAAGACTGCATTTGTGATGGCATGTCCCCTTCATGGCCTCAGCTCAGTAGAGCATCACCTGGTGGTCCACCTTGTTGGTGTTGGGAGTCATGTAGTTCAGGAAAGAATAGAGCACTCTACACTAGCGGAATCAAGTTTTTGTCCAGGGAAGGTTGGAAAAAACGGAGAGAAGAGGTTGACAAGTTCTCCGAGCTTTAGGGCTGTGGTGGAATAGACATGCTGGCTGGGAGCGTCAGTCGACACACCTGTATTGACAGATGTGCCAACACTGGCAGAAGATGGTGGAGTGTCAAAATTCACAGATTATTCAGTCAAAAACGCATTTTCAACGGTTAAATTACCAGTTCTTGCAGGTTTCACGTCCTGCAATGGGTCAGCATCGGCTGAGAGAAATCGGGTTAGGTTTGAGTCTCCAGAGACACCAGGTGTTGGTAGGATTCACAAATACTACTCGTGATGACAGTAGTTTGTGAAGAGGCAGACAGTTTTGAAAATAGAGCTGACATGTAAGTGGAATGTTCAGCAGGAATGTCTAGAATTCTCTGAACACTGGAGGGAGAAATATCTTCAAGAGAAATGGAAGAGGTGAAATGAGAATCCTGAGCTTCCATAATGTTCAGAATGTAGAGACAGGTGGGTCTCCTTGCCAGGGAAAGGACATGAACTGATTGACAGTGCTCGCAGGGAGTCGTTCAAAGGAGATCATGCAGAGGGATTTGAGGAATGTTGAAGCAGCATGGGGAATCTGGATTAGACCTCCTCACTTCAACTTTTTGCTTTGAGTTTCCTAATTGTCAAGGGCATGCCCATATTAAGTAGGATAAAAGCAGGTACTAGTAAAATATCTCTAAGCAGAGATAGAGCTGTTGTTGGAATGGTCTTTATGAGTCAGACTCACTGTCCAAAAAATAGCGTGAAAATGAGCGGCCAGATCAAGATATCTTGTCAAGAAAATAGGGCAATATACAAACAGGTTCGTCGCTACTTTCAGGTGTGTCGGATACAACTAACATTATTTTGGCATGGTCTTTATTCAAAACCCAGATAACAGAGAACATACTCTGTTAATGACACGTGAAACTCGTGCCTGCTGATGATTTTGTCATGAGACAGATGCCAGATAACTACTCAAAGCTTTGCCTTTTTTTTCTTTTTTTCTTTCCAGAATGTGCCATAATTGGTGCCAAGCTGGCTTCAAATGGCAATCTGCTGTATTGTTTGGATGAGAGGGTAAGTTTTGATTTGAAGCTGTTCATGTAATGCTAGTTTTTGTGGTTGCATACCCTCTTGTACAGTGTGTGTGTGTGTTTGTGTGTGTGCACATGCGTACATGCGTTTATGTTTGTGCATGTATTTCCTTGCAGGCATTTATGGTTTAGCTGTTTAGTGTATGTTTATATATTGAGGAACGTTCACATGCATTGTGTGACTTGTGCATGTGCATCTTCATTTCAGAACATGTTTTGATATGTGAAGATTATATGTGTATATGCAACAATGATTCTGTTTTTAATGTTTCTAGGTTTTTGGCATTGTATCAGAACTGACATCCTCATGTTTGTGTCCCAGAACCAGATCAGTGTATGGGCTGTGCCACAGTTTGTGATGCTATCAATTGTGAACCTCAACATTGGGACAGAAAGGAGCATCCGTGATTTCCTTCACTTGGAAACACAAGGCACACAAACCAACAGGTGAGTAAAGTTTGCAGTTCTGATATGTCCTGTAACATGTGTATTTGGTTTGAATGAACAGGACCATGTCAGTTGCACATAGTGGGGTCTGTAGCGTTGGTCATGGCCAAAGTCTTTGCTGAGAACCTGGGGTTCAGTATGAATATGGAAGTCTGTTTGTCTTTGTTCGTGACAGTACGCCACTCTCTTCCTTTATTCTCTTACCACCAACCTGCTCATCTGTCGGCTTATTAACTAATAATAATTCTGTTTTATGTCTGCCAAGGGGTGACTAAGTGTTATTTCATTTGGACGATTTGGAAAACTTGACTCTTAAGGCACCGCATTGTGATCTTAAAGTGTTAGGCCATATTCATGCCATCTGCAGTATGTTTTGATTTGAGCATATAAACAGTTTAAAGAAAAACTACGTTTTAACTTTTTATGAGCATAGTTGGTAAAAACAGTGACTGATGATTGGCAAAAAGAGTGATGGATAGAACATGGTCTGTTTGATATGCTTTGGGATGATTTTGCAGCCAAGGTGTCACTAAATCAATAGCACCGTCTTGGATATCCGTGCAGCTTACACAGTTGTTTGTGAAATGTATTCAGGTGTAAGTGGCAGTGACATAGGTGAATAAGATGTGATGAATGGGGTTTGGATACCTGTACAGGTCTTCACAGTGAAAACAAGTGACCACAATGGCCAGTACAGCACATCAGACTTCATTCATTGCTTTTTTTTTTTTTTTATACAAAATTTAGTTTAATGTTGACAAAGTTTTTTTTTTTTTTGTTGTCATTGTTTTAGAATGGTAGCCCCATTTCATAAGTTTGGTACTCTTTAGAATTCAAAGAAATGAAGCAGGAGATGGTAAATAATAAACAGAAAGGTATCTGTTGCTCCTGTGATGAGGTGATGAAATGGCTGTAACTCTAAACAAATGATTACTTGTGGCACAAATTCACTTAGTGTAAATGGAGACAACAGGCAAACATCCATTTTCCTGCTTTGCACTTGCATTTGTGTTAGGCGAATTGGTGCCACAAGCTTCATTGGTTTGGAGTTGCAGGCATGGAATTGTCTCATCGTGGGAGCAAGATTTACCCTTCTTGTCCGTGACATTAGTTTGTTAGGTATCCATCTTGTTCAAAGAAGTGGTAGTAAAAACAGAAAAGTCGGGATAGCTGGAACATGTAAGCTAGTTTTAGTGCAGGCATGTGAGTGTGTATTCAGTAAATTAGATATTGTAGTAAAGCGTTTTAAGACATTGTAAAGCACTGTAAATATATTCCTTTTTTTGTATAAGCGTCGTGGGTCTTACTTTTCTGTTAGAGATGTTTATGTTGTCTCAAATTTTGTGGCTCTCCATGCCCTGCTCTCATGGTGACCACAATTTTGATTATCTATGGGCTGGTTAGGTTCTGTTGGGGTCGCCGATATCGGCAAATTCATGGGGATGTTCTTGGGCAGACATTGCGGTGCCCTTGGGAAAGAAATCTCTGACGCTCTGGCTATGCAAGCAATTTTTGTTGTCAGTAGGAAGTTAGTAGGTGAAGTCTTGTGTTTGTTGTATCAGAACAGGCACTATTGAACCCCCCTCCCCCCCACCCCCCAAAGGGACTCTGAAGCAATGCTGTGTGTCCTCTGGTGGGCTGCCTCATGACGACTTGACGTAGACTGCTCTTTGTGGATTGCCAGTGCCAGGGATGTAATGGGATGGGCTAGGCTGTGGCTGTGGATAGGGGGTGGAATGAACGGCATGGGTACAATTCCATAGATGTGCCACAGAAGAAGACGGCATATTTGCTCTATATGAAACTGCAGTTAGTAGTTGTATGCCTGATATAGTAGCACATGACATTGGAACCCCACTGGGGGCTGGAATAGCTCAGTTGGTAGAGCGCCGGACTCGTGATCCTGAGGTTGCGGGTTCGAATTCCGGTACAGGAGGATTTTTCCCTCGGAGTTAACATTGGTTCTGACTCCATTCTCCATACAGTCCTTCAAATGAGACTATAAACCGAGGTTCCGTGTGTGAATGCATGCACAACATCTTGCACACACGTAAAATCCCATCACCAACTTTTGGAAGAGAAGGCCAGTTTGGCCGTTGGTATGGATGACAGGTTACGCATAGCATGCACCTTCCCCGAAGATGGAGTATGGCTGCCTTAATGGCGGGATAAAAAACAGTCATACACACAAAACTCCACTGCCTATCTATACAGGCAGTGTCTGCAGGAGTATCAGCCTGCATATGCAGAAAGAAAGAAAGAAAAAAGGAACCCCACTCTGTACAAATGTATCTGCTGTTTTAAGCATATGAAGCCAAAACATGGTGTGGGAGGATTGAGGAGCAACATTCTGGACAACATTGGTTTGAGTTGTGTTGACCCAGACATTGAGAATTGTTATAAACAAGGGGTATGAATTGACATACCGAACTGATTTAGTCATATGGAAGGCATTTGAAAGATAAAAATACCCTGGTTAGCATTTTAAAACCTTGTAGCCCAGCTTGTCGTCCAGTAAGTAATTGAGATACATACACAAATCTTTAAAACAAAATTATATACAGTGGAGTTCGTAGTAACTAGATTGCTTTAGGGACTGCAGCATTTTATTAAAATGTTTCATTTTCATGAGAAGACACTGTAGCAGATGGCAGTTTTATCTCAGGGTTATCTGCATTCATGAATTTTGCATTATGAATTGTTGATGTCGGTGTGTTAGAGTGGCCTGATGGATATGCATGTGTGAATGCATTTTCTATATGGTGTCACAGCCAAGAAGGGACATGCCTGGTTCTGCTGCTGAATGACCTACTGAGCACAACTCTGCAGATCAGGAACTTGGAGAGCGGGACAGATGTATACACCTTACAGCTGGGTGCCAGCACCTCTTTATCAAAATGTGTCACCACACAGGTGCGATTCTAGTTTTACATACAGCCGAGTTCACTTCCAGTCGAACCTATGAAAAGTAAATTCAAGGAATTCTTAATTTTGTGCATTAGATTCAAGTATTCCAGACAAAGGGAATCTGTGATATTTTCCTCATTATATCGAAGTCCTTATAATTTGATTCATTTTTGGCAATACTTTTGACTGTAAAGCCTAGTGTTTTGTCATGTTTCCTAAATCAGCCAAGATTTTAGCCGAAATGTTAGCTTCAGTGAACATTGTTTCATTGTCAAAACTTTGGAAGGGGGGGGGGGGGGGGGGGAGATTTTTTTTTATTGATAGCTGAGACAGTATGGCTTGTAAATGAAAGAGGAAAGCATGTAGAAATGATTGTGCGTGTGTTGAGCATGCATGGATGTCGAGGTAGTTTTTTTCAAGTGGATACATCGGTATAGAAACAACTGTTGGCAGGAGTTCCTGCTGATGGTAGGAGTGTTAAGTATTGTCAACTAATGTGATAAGGTTATTTATGTTTCAGGAATCATTGTATGTGGCGGAGGGAACAACAGTACCTTGGTAAGAAGTCAAGCACTTGAGGGATGTGGCACATGGGTGGTGGTGGGTTCAAATGTGTGGTGCATTTTTGTGTGTGTGTGTTTTGGATATCTGCTGATTGTGGAAAATCAAAATATCAGCATGGTTCATATTTCAGAGACAACTGTTTTTTCAAACTTACATCTTAACCATGAATAATTTTTAGCTTAGAGTGGGCGTTTTCTTATGGTGTGTTCTTGTTTCTCATGACTGGTTTTGGACAACTTTTGTTTGCATGCATGAACTATGTTTCTCATAAACTGATATTCATTTTTTTTTTTTTATTTCATTGGAAATCAGGGATCCTACAGAAGTGTCTACAGTTCGTCTGAGATGTCTAACAGAAACGGAGCCGAAAACCAGGCTGCAAAGAATCTTGCACAAAAAGCGTTTTGAAGAGGCTCTGCAGTTTGCTAAGCTGTTTCATTTGGACACAGAGGTAATCTTTTTTTTTTTTCTCTTCCCCTCTTGTCTTCACTTTTATTTACTTTCTCCACCTATTTCCGTGGGGTAGAATGCAGTCGAATGGCAGGACAGGTGGTAACTGTGGAAGGCAGATAATCTGCCCATGCTGAAGAAGCTAATGCTAAGCGGGGCTGTCTGCCTGGTCACTTAGTTTACTGTGCAAGGGAGGACTGAAGAGGCAGGAAAAACTTCTCTGCCAATGTATGTAGGTCCAGATATCGACCATTCCCCCCTCCCTTTCCCTGACACCTCACTGTGTCCCCCTTGCTCGCTCTCATGCTCTCTCTCTCTCTCCCCCTTCTGCATATTGGCAGTGAAGTTCAATACATGTGAATATTATGTATATGTACGCATGCACAGTTGCACAGATCGACATGCACATTCAATATGGTCACAAATTCACTTACACCTAAACATTAACTGTACTCAACACAGGAAAACAATCCAGCACTACACGGACATGGGGCACCACCATTGTGACCATTCAGCATTTCACTCTTCAAAATGCCACTTTAAGACCAAACTGCCACACCACACGCTATCATCACACTATCAAACCTTTACCTCACACTGTCAAACACCACCACCACAACATGACTGGGATGGCCCTTTGCATTCGGCTGGGCTATAAGCAACATTACGCTACTTTACCTTACCTTACGTGACTGGGATTCTACAAAACGCCACACCACACGCTATCATCACACTACCAAACCTTTACCTCACACCGTCAAACACCACCACCACAACATGACTGGGATGGCCCTTTGCATTCGGCTGGGCTATAAGCAACATTACGTTACGTTACCTTACCTTACATGACTGGGATTCTACCATCACATCACCACTCACCACCAGCTTCGTACAGCTGCAGTTTTACATGATGGCATTTGGTTTTCAGCCATAGCTGTTTTCTTTTGAGTTTGTAAATGTTGTGCACAAAAATTGGTATGAACCCTTTGACACACCTTCATGTACAATGTATGACAGAGCTGTATTGTATTTGTATGATGATACTGGTGCCCATGAAGATATTTAGCTTGCCTTATTCGCTGAAACTGTTAAAAAGCAATTTGTTGTATTTAAACTATTCATTGAAAGGCATGCACACACACACACACACACACACACACACACACACACACACACACTCACACACATATTTTCATCATGTGTATGAAACTTCTTCCATTTAGCAAGAGAATCAGGTTTATTTTAGACTTTCGTCCAAATAGAAGATCCATTCGTAGCTGCATTTTGCTTGTATATTAGTGTGTGTGTGTGTGTTGCCATCATGCTTGTATCATATCACTTTCTTTTCTCTCTCTTTTTCTCTCTCTTTTTCTCTCTCGGTCTCTCACCTAATCTTATGTTTGGCTACAATCTCTCTGTCTCTCTGTCTGTCTGCCTCTCCTCACTCTTTGTGTAGGTCTCTGTCAGTGTTTTTTGGTTAAACTTTTTGTCTTTCACATGATGATACTTATGTTGCTTTATGTTATTTCATATTATTGTCGCCACTCGTGAGCCTGAATGTAAAACAGCAAACTAGGGCTTATCAGTTATCTTTGTAAAGGAAAAATGTTGTCTTCTGTCTCTGTTTTTCTCTCTCTATCTCAGTCTCTGTCTCTCTATGTCCATCTGTCCTGTCTTTGTCCCTCTTTCTGTCAATTTTTGTTTTATTACATCTTTCTTCTTGTCTTTTTTTTCTTTCAAAGATTGATGGTATGCCATTTGCATGTGTTAAACATGAGTTTGATGTCACTCATTAGATTGTCTTAAAATTCATCTTCATTTCATGGACCTGTTCTAAAATTTCACAGTTTTTATTTATTATCAGAGGCAAACATTTGTTCTAAAATGTGGTTTACATTTACTTCAAAATGCGTTCAATTTCTTTTTCAGTTATCATCAAATTTTTGCCAGCTTTTGGAGGGGAGGAGAGGGGAGGTAAAAGGTGGAGCAATGGCCCACATCATTCCCCCCCCCCTCTCCACTGGGGGTGCTGTCCCAGTACCCCACAAGGGGTCTGGGTGGCCCTCGGACCCCTGTCTTTAAGTTGCAAAAAAAAAAAAAAAAAGTAAGTTTCATCCGTATGAAGGACATTCGATAAAAGAAAACTACGAATTCTGAGCTTTGTGTGCCTCTTGTAAGAAACAATAAGTGGTCTGTAGATTTCACAAAATGACTATTGGATTTTTTGTATAGGGGTTAAAGTAACCGTTGGTTTTGAAGATTATAGCGGACTTTATTGCATGAACTGGAGTTCTTTTCCTGTCTTTTTTCCCTCATGTTGTTGTGGAGGAATTATGTGATAAAATAGGATGACCTTGTTTTCATATTGTTTGTGTTAATATTTATCACCCTTTCCTGTTAATCATGTTCGTTTTATCTTTTTACTGCTGTCTTTAAATTTCTGGGATCTGTTTGTTGGATGGAATCTCACTCTTTCCTGTTTATTTAAATTGATTTGCATGTCCATGGTCAGATTTTTTTGCTTACAAGTTGAGGGTGATTGCAGCTGGTTTACACAGCACAGATGAATCAGCTGTTGGAACAGTTGTCTCCCTGGAATGTGGTGTGCTATGATGACAAGCAGGTGTCTTCAATGTTGGAACAGCTCTGGACCAGTATCCACAATGTCAAGGTAAGAAAATGTTAGAACCATTTTCGTCTTTGTTCTTTTTTGAAATAAAGTTTAAGCAGGTTTAGGGAGTGGTGAAAGTCATACAATAGAGCTGGTATTTGTAAGAATGGGAATTCATCACATAAAAAGACACCAGCCTTGGAAAAAGATGGTCGTCTCTATTCATTGAGGTGTAGTCGACTTGAACTGATAAAACCAGACAGTGTATGATCTATTGAAAGACAAAATACACAATATCTCGTGTCAAGAGTTGTTTTTGGCAATTGCATGGACTGAAAGATTGACAGTGATTTTTGTGATAAGTTTTGCTTCCATCTTTTTTTCCGATTATGAAAATTTTTGGAGGGTTATGTCAAGTATGATTCTTTCAAGATTTTATATGGCGTTCTTTTTTTTTTTCTTCACAACTTACACTTAATTCTTGAATTCATAGTCTTAGAATTTTCCACCCAAACAATGCCCATCACACTTGGTCAAAAAGCATTTGGTAACCAACCACAGACAGGACCAGCAAGTAGATTTACTGAGAATATTTTACATGATAAGTTGTCAGTTCGAGATGCAAGGAAGACATGTGGAGAACGTTCTGTATCCTATGCAGCTAAATGAGTAATGCATATTTCTGTCTTATTAATGATGAAGGAATCATGTCGGTACATGGGTTTCAGGATTCTGAGTTGGTGGCAGAGAACTGCATGCGAGTAGCTCTCCCGTCGCTTTCTGACACCGAGAAACTTCTGCAAATGTGCCAGACCAAGATGGTTAGAATGGAGACTAGAAAATCTTTTTTTTTTTTTGTTGCTCTTTACTCGTTTCATGTTTGTGTGTATATGGGTGGGTACAATTCATACAGTGTACATGTGTATGTGTGTGCATTTAAACATGGCACTTAACACGTACGAGCGTACACACACAGGCACATGCCCAAAACATACTCAAACGTGTAATCATATATACACAACACACATGCATGTGCGCACATACACACGCACACAGACGCACTCACATGCGCATGCACACACACACACACACACGCATACACGCATACACACACTCACACACACACACACACACACACACACACACACACACACACACACACACACAGAGTCAAGATACCTATTATGAAGTTTGCTTTTCCACACTGTGTACACAATCTACATGTGCTAACACTTAGTTTTCTGAATAAAAGAGAAACAGTTTTTAGTGTGACAATTTCAAAAGTATTATGATCTGGAAATGTGTACTTTTGTATATTCATTTCAACATTTTGAAATCAGAGATGCATAATGGATATGTCTTTACATCACTTATGCATGTGCATAAGTGCTTACACATTTAAACATAGGCATGCACTGTAACATGGTTGAATGGTTTTGCTTTTCTAGAAAATCAACATAAGCTGGTCTTCAGTGATTCATGTACGCACGTTTGCACATGCACACACCTACACTTGCACTGCATACCATGACATTTGACACATGGACCTAATTTGGCTGACCCAACCCAATCCAACTTCAGACTTAGCCATCTTGACCAGCTGGTGAACAAAGCTTTCCTAAGCTTAATTGGAAGTGGTGTTTCAATGATTGCAGCAGACAGATGCCATGAATGAATCAGAAAGACGCCAAAGTTTAACAACTAAGGTAAGAGTAATTCTAATAGGAAAGTGACAGAATTGACAGTGGTTCTGAAAGTTTTTTTTTTTTTTTTTTTTTTGAGGAATGGTGGACATGGAAATTTGTATTGGGAAGAAAAGTTGAATATTGTGATGGATGAGAAATGCGCTTTGACAGTATCAATCTGCCATGAATGGCATGTGAACAGTTAAAGGATTTCCCTAAGAGCAGCATGGGGGCAACATTAGGACTGGGCTTAAAATTTTTTACAAAATATGAACAACTTTGGGGTAACAATTTAAAAATGGAAAAAATGAAGAGTACAAATTCTGGAGAATGAATGAGAATATTAGTTGTTCACTGCTATGTATGTCTTACTTTCCTGTTTGTATATGTCGGTGTTGCTTTTCCTCTGCCGATACTCATCTTGAGATCCCTCATTTCCATACATCAATTTCAGAGAAACCAGCTGCCATGGAGAAGTGGTTAGCATTGCAGACTCCTGGCTTGGGGGGTCATGGGTTTGATTTCCATGTGATCCATATGTTTGTTGGATTTTTCTGCCCTGATCGGCTTGTACTTGGAGTTGAGCTTGCTATGGGCTCAATTATGAAGACAGGGATCACACAGTCCACTAAATGGATGCACTTCTGAGGTGTTGCTCAGATTTCATGACCAACACTACGGTTGTCTGTATCTCTCGGGCCTTGTTGATGCTGGGATTTATTATGAAAGTATGTGAAGAGTACAGCCCTGTCATGCAGTCTCAGACCAGAATGGAAATCCGTAGTCTCATTTTCATCATCCTTATCCTCATTGAGCAGCATTAAAAAGAAAGTCCCAAATTCTGTGGCTCTTCATGCTTTGCTGTCATGGTGACCTCAATTTTGATAACCTCTCCATGTCTATGGCCTGGGTTTGATTCTGTTGGGGTCACTGGTATCGGCAGTAGGGGCTGTTGTTGGACGGATGTGGTGGCGCCCTCCGGAGGGAGAGCTTACTCGTGCCGGTTCTGCAACCAAGCAGTTATTGTCATCAGTAAGGGGCTTAACAGGTGGTGTCCTATGTGTGTTGGATCAGAACAGGCACTACTGAACACACCCAAAGTGACTTGGCAGTAGTGCAGTATCTCTTCTGGTGGGTTGCTACTTGATGAGTTGACTGTGGTTGCCGGGTCGGGTTGTAGCTGTGAATGGGTGGGATTGGATTGAGCTGTGTGGGTGCAATGCCACTGAAGTAACACTGATTGGACAGCAATTAAAAGAAAAGTATTGGGAGAGGTTTCTGTCTTTTCAAGTACCCTCTGCATGAAACAAACTTACTTTCTGCATATGAATTCTTAATCCCTCTTTTCCCTCAAGTTGTCTCTGAAGACTACAGTTTACAGACTCATAGTCTTGTTTTTTTCCCTTATGATTTTGCCTATCTGTGTGCATATGTATGTGTGCACAGCATGTATGTGAGCACATGAGTGTGTGTGCATGCACATTGTGTGTGTGTGTGTGAATAGGCACGTGCAGGCATCCCTGCATGTGTGCATGTGCTTAAGTATGTATGAACAAGTGTAAGTGTGAAGAATTTGTTTGTGCGTAGGGTTATTGTCAGATTAAGCACCATGAATGTCCCTTATCATTCCTTGTTATGATCTTTGCATTTGTTTGTGAAGAATTTTGTTTGCACATAGGGTTATTTTTTTAGATTAAGCACCATAAATGTCCCTTGTCATTCCTTATGATCTTAGCATTTGTTTTGTGAGCATTGAGAGGATGAGTAGAGATGAAATTTGAGGAAATATGTAACATAAAACTTTACATTATAACAAAAGGAATATCAGAGCAAGCATGTTCTGCCATTTGCTTTTTTTTTTCCTTTGTCATTGTAGGTGTTGGGCCTGCAGAACAGGCTGATGACGTTCAAACTGGTGTACGGCTCCAACTTGTACAGGTGACATTTATCAGTCTGAAAATTTTTTATTATTTGTCCCTTGCTGGTGATATTTACTTTTTTTGGTTTCATGCACTTCAAAGAAAGGATAATTAACTCCATAATTCTTGTTTACTGTATTATTGTTGAAATCTTCAAAAGCTGTAATATTGAAGACAATGTATCCTGTATCCTATCTATTTTGGCAAGTTTCTATACCCTAACTGCTGTGAAAATTGATATACTAACTAAAGGCAATAATCTGATTGAGGTAGCACAAATGTAATCAACTGTAAAATATATTAACAGGAATATCTACTGTAGGCTCTGAGATCTGAACGAATTGAAATTTGTTTTCAAGCATTTCTTGCGACAGGAAAGCCCCTGAAACGATGCAAAGCCAAGGAGATAGATTTCTGTTAGATCTTCTACTGCAGATGTATTGGTGCAGAGCTAAGGAGATAGATTTCTTGGGAGTCTTTCTCATTCTAATACATTTGCAGTGCTAAGCCTCTGTATTTCCTTCTGTCCTCCATAGTTATGCATCTTGTCTTTTCTTTGGCAAAGAACTATGACAGATCTCCACCTGCCATTCTTTGGAACCAGGAGGAAACGGCAAAAACATGGAGGACAAGAAAGGAAACCTCCAGTTCTGCATCTTTTTGATGAGCGTTTCTATCTCTTCCGACAACACTGTGGCTTTCACGGCATCAGCAGGAATCCAGATCCAAATTGTTAGAAAGTGGAGGAGGAAGAGGGCGGGGTGAGAAGGGAAAATGTGTGGATGGTTGGGGGGGGGGGAGGGGAGGAAATGAGATCGCAAGACCTTCCCTGACCAGTGAGAGGACCAAAATGTCAAGTCATCGGATGGTAAACCAATAACGTTCTGTACTCTTTCCAGAAGTGAAGTCTATCAAGGGTAAATCCCAAGACATTCTGTCTTGCACAGGGCTTTACCAAGGGCAAGCTGCGCAGTATATCCTCGTCAAAACACGATGCAGTCCTCACTCGCATTCACTTGTAAGCTGCTGGGGGCTTGTGAGAGCAGGGAAGGAAAGGGGAGGAGCTGGTTCTCCTCTGTATTTCAGTGCTGTCAGGTTATTGGCATGGCTTGGAGTATCAGTGTTGGAGTATTGGACCGAAGCCAGTGGACAAGAGAGAGGACTCTAACCAGCATGGTTGACTTACAAATTGAACTCATTACAAGTCACCCAAGGTGTGATACTCCATGGAATGCTTGGCTAGGCAGAAAAGAGAAACAAATTTGAGTCCCAGAAGCAGATGACGAGGGACTGGAGAGAAAGTAAGACTCCAGTGAGGCAGAAATACAAAACACAGAGGCCAGCTTGAAAGGCCAGCTTACAAGTGGTAGGGATCCATAAGGGCAGTGAGGAAAAAAAAAAAAAAACGCCGAAAACTGAGAGCAGCAGAAAGCCATGTTCCCTTGGCAAAGGAAAAGAGGAAAAAGGATTTGACAACTCGCTATCAGAAGTGACATGTTTCAAGGGAGATAAATTGAGCTGTCCTGGTGAAGGCTTAGGAGGCATGGATTTCGTTCCCATCTCTCCAGTTTCACGTTTTCCTTCATCACAGCTCCTCTCTTTTCCACTCCTTTCTTGTTCCATTTCCCACATACACTTCTTCCTTCTTTGCACCCATTTTCCCATCCCCACTCCCTCCCCCCCCCCCCCCCCCTTTTCCCGTTCTCATGTAGACTGTTGGGAGAAACATATTCACAAGGAATCTATACCATGTCATGTGATGCAATGTCAACAAAGTATAGATTTAATGCAGATTGAATTAACAATACAGTGCAGTACTGGGAATAGAATGCAGCGAAATGCCATGTTTCTGTCATGTCGGTGTTGGTGAAATGGAGTGGAATGTGTGCAGTGCCAACAGCTGGATAAGGTTCCAGCAGGCCAACCTTTTGCATCTGGTGTGTCGTGATATGACGCAGCATCAGCCCCATAACATGGTTCTCGTGTGGAGACGTCATTGTGTGAGTGATATGTTGAAAATACTTCTTATTGTCAGTTTTTGGTCTGTATTAATTTGCATACACGACACCTACAAATAGGCATTCAGCTAGCAGGCATGCATGAGCATCTTGGCACATACCTTATGCATACATGCACATAGACATAGATATAATGATGCACAGACGATATAATGATGCACAGACCTATGTGTAAGTATATACATCACCTGATTAATGTTACCAAAAAAAAACATGCATAATGCAGAGATCATGCACATGCATATCTGAGCTATTATGAACATTCTTGCGCACATTCTCAAATATACAAAATGAATAGGTTTCACACAAAAATGTGATGGAAGTTTCAGTTTCATCAAGGAGGCATCACTGCGTGCAGACTAGTCCATATACGCTACACCACATCCGCTAAGTTTCGAGACCACACTGCACATGTTTTGAAGCTGATGGATGAATGAGTTGATGGCTAAGATGAGAGAATTTAAGAAGAGGGTCTCATGGCTACGACTTAGCAGATGTCTGACCTATGCATTAGCTGGCTGTGCCATTATTACCATTGGATGTGTGGTGTGGTTTGTGTACACATGTGTGCGTATATGGGTGTATGGGCACAGGTCCATGTGTGTGTGCCAGTGTCTGCGGTTAACATGTGTGTATGTATGTGTGTCCGCATGTGTATGTGTGTGCGTGTGTGCATGCGCATGCAAGTACATGTGTATTTGCGTGTGTGTGCAAATGTGTGTGTGTGTGATCTATGGGCTTGCATGAGCATGCTCCTGCACGCACACATCTGGATATGTAAGTGTACATATATGTGTGTGTGTGTGTGCCTGTGTATATGGTTGTACACATGTGTATGTATGTGCACATGTGTGTGTGTATGTACGTGCGTCTTTGCTTATTTGTGGGGAATGAATGTTCAAAAGGTGACAGTAACAAGAAAAAAACAAACAAAAACAATAACAACCTTACACACACACACATTTACACACACACACATCTATGGACTCTCCACTTTACGCACCTGCAATGCCCTACCAATGCACACTCACCAGCGCACACACATTTACAGTATATGCTGGGGTCCCTGAGAGATTCAAAGTCTTATCTCAGTCGACGTGTTTGATCATTTGTTATTGGAAAGGCCCATTATGAGTCTTACCGAATCTCTAGCAGTCTTCACAGTGCTGGAAAAACCGAGTATGAGTCGTTCCCAAACTCTAGCAGTCTTCGCAGTGTTGGACTTGCAGTATTTGTTCGGTTGGTGATGTTTCTTTCTCTTCCTTTAAGTTTGGATGTGCCGTTTTTGATGTGTGGGAACCTGGATGTATGTATGCATTGACGAGCACAAGGCTTTTCTGATTACCATCAGGTCTTTCCAGTCTCGCACCTTTTAGTTCACGTATGCTGCTACACCATTTTTCTGAATTTATCCTGGACAGTTTGTTTTTAAGTCGTTTCTTATTTTTTTAATTAGTCCTCATACAGCATGCTTTTGAAAGATTATGAAGTCATCCAAATGTGATGTTCTGTGGAAGGCACTTCTAGTTTCTTGTAGACACAGAATGTCAAGGTCACATGCTAGTTATTAAATTGTTTAGATCCTCTTTCTGGCATTGCGGCAGTTCCAAGTACAAATCCTGAAATATTTCGTGGATAGTCTATCAGCTTGTTTTATATTCCTTCTACCTGTCTTCTTCTCCCACCTCTTTTGCTATGCTGACTGTTGTTTTGAGGGGATCCAGTTTTAAGTCCCAAAGCTTGCACACGATGATCCCTAAAGTGCAAGCAAAACAGAGTATTTTGAGAACCAGTAAAAAGGTGTTCTTAAAGTTGAAGAATCAGAAGCGGTTGCCTGGACAGAGTCTTGAATTAGGGAAGGGCAATGGCAATGGATGTCCATACATGTAGGGAATGCCCACACATATGAAGTCCGTCAGCCTGGTGTCGCTCAAGGGCCAGATTATATACAGTTCAAGACTGTTTAGCCCAATGGCCATTCATCCCTTGGTACAGTATGGAAAGGGTTGAGAATACATTGTGAAAGCCTCTTGAAAACATGTCTGATTTGCAGGGTCCATACAGGTTATGGAAATCCTAGAAAATTATGAGCAGAAAAAAAAATTATCCAAGACTGGAAACTTAGGGAATTATGGGCATGGAATTAAAAGTAAAGCCTTGAAGAAACATATGCTTTGTGTGGACTTCTCTGGATTGGCTGTTGCGGTGACAGTGATGACACTTAGAATATATTTTATGTGTGAAAATAGCTAACTGGTGTCGTACACATTGTTGTCAAACTGCATGGACCCTGTTAATGTGGGGAGTTTGAAATTTAGAATTGTTTGTTGTCTGACATACGAGTGAAATAATTTTAGTTTGACCTCTGTATTTTAAGGGTTATATGACTCATTTACATTGACGTTAGGTATCTGACTGTTACTACCTAAGTGGTAGGCTAACAGAAATGACACAGAACTAAACGGGAGGCGTGTGTTGTAGCCTAGGAATACCAAAAATCGCAAATCTATAGGATAAATAAATTCCAGTTATAATTCATGTAATTTGTTAGGTCTGTCTACATGAAAAAGAATATATTACTTATACAGCATGTGTTTGGAATGTGAAAAAGTGAAGCAAGTATGCGTGTTGCTGCAACAGAGTGATGGATGTGTATAATTATGATACTTTTTAACATATGCACTGTGATGAAAAAAAAGACACTTTTATGTTTCCATGTTTTAAGAATTCCGTCTGTAGTGAAAGTTATTTGATTTTACAGGAGGAGTGGCGAGATCAGATGACCGTTGAGATTGTCCGGCAGTATCTGCAAGTTGTTGCAGAACAGCTGCCAGCAGACAGCGTACTGAAATGGCTGAAAGATCTCCTACCTTACCTTGCCACCATTCTGCCAGAGGCAGTGGTCAGTTGAATGACTGAGAGCCAGTTGGGTCTGTACTCTGAATTGAAGTGTTTCAGTGTGGATTCATAAGACAAAAAGATAACGAATAGGCCTGTCTTGTGGTGAAGGGGTCTGTCTTTATCTTGGAAGGTGATGGGATTATCTGACTTTGAAGTTAAATGGTGTGGGCCAAACTATCTTCACTCTTATTGTGTCCATTCAAGATCAAAGATAGTCTGTAAGATAGACCAGTTAAATGTGAAATACAAAGTAGCTACACTTGATAATACAACAGGTTTCATCAGAGGTTAAGTAGTCAATGTATGGGTAGACCAGAATGATCATGTTGCAAGGGAGAAACTAAACTTAGAGCAATCCCCCATGTGTTCACACAAGTATGTTTATGTTTTGCAGGAAGAAGTGATCAAGTGGGCATTGCAGAGGGCCTGCAGAATGGAAGAAGAAGAAAAGGTATGTATGGCTAATGCTTTTCACATTGCACACCATATTGTGGTTTGGTTAAATGGTATATTTTTGTAATACTTTCTTATTCTTTTCTCCTCATTCTTTTTCATTGTGTGATAATCTATGAAAATCTTTGCCGCAACCACATCACTTTCCCGCAACTGTCAGTTTTGAGACAAATGTATGGGGGAGTGGTGACGTCTGTGTCAGACATCTCGCTCACTAAAGGAAAGTAACTTGCGCAACATATTGCCTCACCTTTCCAGGTGCAGAGGTTGCCATATGGCCCCTGTCTAGCATGCCAGGCAGGAGGTCATTGCAGTATGGTCTCTCCTACATTAAAGTGCCCCTTGCAACACCTTCATGCTGTGCCCCCTGTTTCCACAGAGTTGCTATCATGGAGCGACCGAGTGTCTGGCAGTGTAAATGGATGGGCAGGCTGGGCTTGATAACCTTGGTTGGCTTATCAGCTAAGGAAAAGAAAAACTCTGATCTCAAATCCGAATAGATGGAGCCTTGACAGGTAATTCATCTAGAAGTACTCTGATGAAACATCTATGGCCTGAGGATCTCACTGTCACTATCCCAGCTTGCTTGGCTATGGCATATGGACCTTGGGTGTAAAGGTTTAAGACATTCATTATAGCAGAGCCACCATGGCCTGCTTAGACTTTGGGACGTTTGAACCTACTTTTATTTCCTATACTGGGGTCATACTGAAGGGTTGAGTCGCAGTCAGAGAATGGTGAACATGGTTGCTTTTTTCTGGGTTTCAGTCTGGCTGGCCGCACAATGCTGTTGATTTTTTGGAGACCCTCAGCCGTGGTGTGACTACAATGACGGATGTCAACTTCACTGCCACTAATGACACGCCTGTTGAAATGGCCATGAAGGTCAGTAGTTGTAGTTTAATGTGTGTGTGTGTGTGTGTGTGTGTGTGTGTGTGTGTTTCTATGTGTGTGTTTGAGATGTAGTTTAATATTCTGAAGTTGTTTTTATTGTATCTGATGGCAGGCTGTAACCTTATCACAGCATAAGAATTTAAAGGAGCCAGTTGTATGTGATTAAGAGTTAACTTATTTGATGTATACTTTGTTTCAGGGAGTTAAAATTTCCACTGACCAGGGTGCTTGATGTACATTTCAGGCTTCAGAGAGTTATTTTGATGCCTTTTTTTTTTCTTTAATTGTGTATACACTTCATTAATGAAAGAGAACAAAACATATTTTGCTTCCATGTCTCATAGCTATGTTTTGAAATTTCAATGCTTATTTGTGATGAAGTCAGTGATTGTGAAATGACTGAGGCTGAGAAGGGTGAATTAAAAAAAATTTCCCTTGCAATCTCGCACAGGATCTCACATTCAGATATGCCCATATACCCACACACGTACATAGAGACTCGGACACATAGAATGTCTTTTCTGTAATCCTTTAAGAATAGTATACTTTTTTCCTCCAGAGTCAGATTGATGTACACAGTATGCTGTCTCCGGTGCGCAGCGCACTGACCCAGCTGCATCAGCTGCAGCATCTCCTCACGTACAACTTGCGTCTCTCCATGAAGCAGCTTCAGCAGGTCAGTTTGGCCTCCTCAGTTCAGTGGGCAGCATTTATACCAGAAGTACCTAGGATTGGATCCTTTCATTTCCTTGTATTCACTGGTCATGTCGAACTTTAACAAAACTGTGTGTCTGTCTGTGGGACTGGCAGGTATCTGTCATGTTGATCAGATAAAATTGCGCATACTAATATAAATTTCCTGGCAAGCATGGTGTGTTTCTGTGCCTACTTAATAAGAACTGCAGACTTTATGATCTGATTAATCTCTGCTATGAATATTTATTAACAGTTCTAATGCATGCTGTGCCATTATCTTTGAATAATTATGTGTGGAATGCTCATGCAGGAAACAACGGAAACACTGGCCTACCGCATGCTGGACCAAGTGGTGATGATAGACCTGATCAAACCCACACTGGAGAAATACATCACACCGTACATCAGGGCTCACTGTCTGGACCAGGACAACATCTTTGCTACATACATCAAGGTACAGTGGAGAGACAGGCAGGGAGAGGGAGAGAGAGGGAGGGAGCAGGGCTTCCTGTTGTTGGTTTATTTGAGGAGTTCCTGGCACTGTTATATGAGGATTCTGGAAAGTTCTTATGATTTTGTTTGTTAAGTGCGAGGGGCCATATCATGGCTGGAATCCTTGTTGGATTTTGGTATCCCTGGCTGCATATGACTGGGTGGAGTAGGGGTGGGTGGGTTAACTCGGTACCCCTCGTGAAATTACTTAGATCTGCTTTCCATTCACAAAGACACATGGATGCACACAACCACAAGCACACACACCGCACAGTCTCACACACACGGGCAGCCATAGGGAAGAGTGTTCAAATTGTTCATTGAGAGAGAGAGAAAGATTATCTCAACTGCATGGGATAGAATATGGTCATTCTTTTCATATTTGTGCAGCACATTGATGCGGAAGTTTATAGAACCTGTGACAAAATGCATTTTCTCCCTTCAGTTATGACATACTTTGTAAAGGTTGTGCATTTCAAAGTGCACATTGTCATCTCTCTCCCAGTTGAAAATAATGTGATCAAATCTTTTTCTGGATGTTCGTCAGCTTTTGGACTCTTTTGTAAGGGGTCTGCTATGCTTGAAGATTCTGGATAGGGGTACGGTTTCTATTTTATAGCTCTTAGCCACAACATCAGAGACATTTTGATTCACATAACATGCACTGATATCAAACAGATACACAAATCTGCCTTCATCAGCTGTTACAAGGTGAAATACAAATGCAGTACTGAAACTTGAAATGATCCAAACCAAACTTGATCTGATTACAGTCCTTGTATCTGGAATCTCTGATGGAGAAGGGCGAAAAAATAAAACAAACCCATCAACGATCATTCATGTTTTGGTTAAAGTTGGTCATGTGGGCTGGTAAATCCTTCAAACTTCTGAACCCAAATCTTTAATGTATTCTTTCTGGTGTCTAGAGAGTCATAAACATGTATTGCATTAAGAGACTGTAGAGAGAGAAAAAGCAAGCCAGAAGGGAGCCATTTGCATCAAGATGGAAGTTTTCATTGACAGATCATTTATGAAAATGTGTATTTAGCTTTTACTATCTTTTACTATCAGTGGAGACTAGCCCCAAACATTGTTGGCCCTGAGGGGACGCAGAATGAAGAAGGCACTTGGCAAAAGACTGAATCTTCTTACTTCTGACATGCCGGAGACAAAAGAGATTTTGATCTGCTAGAAAGTGCATACCAGATGGATGAAATCCTAAGAGGGGACTTTTTTGTCCCGTCTTCTCAAAGATCATAGGAAAGCCCAGGGAGGAAAGAGCTCAAGAACCAACAGATCTTTGGACAGGATCTCTGGGTCCTGGTTCCTCTGGAGAGGATTGTCGAGGAAGCTGATAATGTTCTGTCTCAATGCCACAGTAACTGTGTCCATCATCCTGGTGAACGTCCACAGGCTGAGATGCAGACAAAGGAGGAGGAGTTTGAAGGCAAAGACCTTTCTGGGAATCCAAGGCGGAGGTACTTCTTGGATGATCGGAAAATAGGAATAAGAAAGTGTGTGTCCATGAGATCTAGACTTGCAGCTCTATCTGGAGGGGTTTATTGTGTTTAGCTGTGTGAACGCAGCGCACTACTCTCATCAAACTGATAACTACGAGACACCTTGTGTATGGCTGGGGAGTGCCTCACCTCAGCTTAGGCCGAACATTGTTTCATTTAAAAAGAAAAAAAAAAAGATTTACCAATTAAAACATGAGAATATGTTTAACTAACAAAAACTGCATGTTCTTTATTTCACAGAAATGGCATGATTTGTAAGTGTACAATGTAGATGGATTACACCAGTTGCTGGCTGCATGTTTCTTATGCTAAGAAGCACACCATTCAGCTGCTGTGATTGTGGGTGTAGTTGCAGACGCCAGTACTTTGAAAATGCCTGTAGATTTCTGAGCCAGTTTTATTAAAGTACTTGTAATTCAAGCCAGCATTGTTACGGTCTCTCAGTCATCAAGGAGACTGCCATCTAATTGAAGAATTGAATAAACCAGTTGTTTTTCTGCAGCATTTTGTAACTCCCCAAAATGAGAATGAATAGGCCAGCTGTATCGGAATGGCAACACATGTGTACATCCTTTAGATCTTGCTCATAAGTGGCCTGTAGATTTGAAGGTTAAAACAAACACCATTTGTTGATTGGTCTTTAGCACAAAGTGCGTTTGAAGATGACAGCTGTGTTGGACCTATGATCACAGGATCTGTTGGAGCGTCTGGGGGATGTGAGATCATACACTGGCCAGTCAGCCTGGGAAGACAAAGTTTTGGCTATCATGAACTTCATCAACAACCCGAAGGTATGTCTGTTGTGTGCGAGTCTGTGTCTTATTTCTTTCTTTCTGCATACGCAGGCTGATACTCCTGCGGAGTTTTGTGTGTATGACCGTTTTTTATCCCGCCATTAAGGCAGCCATACTCCATCTTCGGGGAAGGTGCATGCTATGTGTAACGTGTCATCCATACCAACGGCCAAACTGGCCTTCTCTTCCGAAAGTTGGTGACGGGATTTTACGTGTGTGCAAGATGATGTGCGTGCGTTCACACACGGAACCTCGATTTATAGTCTCATTCGAAGGACTGTACAGGGAATGGAGTCAGAACCAATGTTAACTCCGAGGGAAAAATCCTCCTGTACCAAAATTCAAACCCGCAACCCCAGGATCACGAGTCTGGTGCTCTACCAACTGAGCTATTCCAGCCCAGTCTGTGTCTTATTAAGATGGTTGACATCACCTGTCTCATACGTTGGGTTGTGGTTATTGAAGCATTGCTGATGACTTCCAGGCAATATCTTTCAATCTAGTATTGTTCTCTGTGGCCCTCTGAGAGCTTGTGAAGGACAGGAGTGTCCATTCCATGATGTTATTTTCCTACCTCTTCTGTCTGCCTCTCCAGCGTCTGCCTGGCACTTTGCCCACAGGACCCTTTTTTCCCAAGCTGATTATGCATGAAATGTACCCTTACCATTTCAATTTTGTCCCTCATGATAGAGCATGAGCCTTACCATTTCAATTTTGTCCCTCATGATAGAGCATGAGCATGATTTTTGACATCGGGGAGATGTTCTTGTCATCCCAGATGGTCTTCACATTTGTTGGCACTTCTATTATCTGCACTTTCATTTCAGGACTTTCTTTGGATCCTTTATTTGTGCTTGGAATATAATACATGACACATAGATGCTGAGAGACCTGGAAATCCATCTGTTATTAATTTGAATTTTACCATTAAGATGATGAAGAGATTTGGTGGATAAAAGATGCCACCAATAAAAAGAGTGATGTTTGTTCAGACCAATTTGTGAATATTGTAACTGGTGTGTGTATAGCCTGTGATTGATGTTTAACCGTTGGCCAAAGATTTTCAGGTGCTTCTATTATGGTGGTGAGTGCAAAGTGAAGTACTTCTGTGTTATCCAAGACTAAAGTTAGGTAAGGAAACCGAAAAAAAAACCATGTTCATCAGCTGTCTGAATGATGCACAGTGTGCTCACCTTATCTTGACATGCCATTTTGACCTGTCAGAAGCAATCTACCTGGTCAACACATGAATTCCACATGACACTGTGACTGATCAGAATCACCAAACTTATCAAGCAATTCACATGTATGTACAGGAGTTTTCTGTGGAATACACCCATTTTCCTCCAAACCAGTCATCTTCTAAGAAATAATTATCTGGCTGAAAATGTAAGGTACCAAGATTTGAACTAATGTCTGTAGGAATGTTCCTCGGATACATCAGAACATCAGGCATTGCAGTGCATTGAAAGTGTCTCAGACTGCAGTTAGGTCTTGGGATCAAACTCCATCAGATGCAGTGTTTGACTGAGTTAAAAGATTAAAGGGGAAGACAGGATCTAAAATTTCATCTACTTAATGGATGCGTCTTTCAAAGCATTGCTCCGGTATCATTTCCAGCACAGGGGATGTTTGTACCTGCTGGATATTGTTAATGTCAGAAAATATTTTGAATGGATGTGTAGAGTACAATCCTGTTGGCAGTAAGGGACTGAAACAGAATTCTGCACAGGCATCATCATTCTAATGGATTATCATTAAAAAAGTGTCAGATTCTGTGGCCTTTCATGCCCTACTCTTGGTATGATATTGGTTTCAGTTTCTTTGCATACGCATGCCTGTGATGAATTGGTGTAAGTCTACAGTATCAAACATTCAATAGTGATTGTCCCTGGATAGGTGTGGAGGTGGTCTCCTTCTGGAGTCTGATGCTCACTCACAGAAGCTTTGTAACTGAGCACTTGTTGTCATCATCAGGAGTCTTAAATATATCGCTTAGACCAGGCACCACTGAGCACCATGGAAGTGACTTGAGAACTGAACAGTTTCTGCTGTTGTGGGTGGGTTCATGAAGACCAGATATTGACACCTTCCTCATGGAATGGTTTACAGAGTGAACCTTGATGTGTATGGAAGGAGCTACATGGGATTTAATGTCAGTAAGAGGGCATGAAAGATTAGGCAGGGAAGAAAAAAAAAAAAAAGAAGAAAACAACACTGAAGTGTGAGTATTGTTTTCATTTGTGGGATATCTCTTTGACACATCTGTTTGATAATGGTTTCTCTGGGAAAAAAAAAAAACTTGTAAATTTAAGAGTTATGCTACAGAGTTTATAATTCTCTGAAGCTGTCTTTTCCCCCTCCATATTTAACAACCTATGGTTTTGATTATTAATGTGAAGTAAACAGAAAAGTGGATGAGTGATTTATCAGATAAACAACTGATTGTTAACATAAAGTAAACGGAAAAGTGAATGAGTTGTAATAAATAACAATGTAATCTAACCAGTGAGCAGGGTTGAAAAAAAAGATGTAAATGAGAACCAGATTCCCATTGCAGGTGATTGTGCTAAACAACAACAACAACAAACAAAAAACCAAACAAAAACACCATAGAAATAGAAAGAGTGAGTTGCTGAGAAAGTGTCTACATCTGATGAAGCTTTTATTTTCTACTCTGACCTTTGTTTTTTTTTTCGTTTCTTCTAATTCAGGAGAAGTGCTGTGCTGTGCTGAACGTGATCAGACATGCTCCATTACCGTGGAGTCCAGACATTCAGAAGCTGGTCGAAGAAGGATTCAAAATTCGACATCCTTTGTGAGTGTATAGGTTTTTGTTTGTTTGTTTGTTTTTATATATGTATATAGGTTGGTACATTCCTTTGACAAGTTCATACTAAGTGTAATCCATACATTGAGGTATTCTGGTTCCATGATCTTTCATCCTGCTAATTGTAGTTGATTACAGGTAATGCTAGTTTTCATGGGGATGCACTGGAAACCTAGTGGTGGTCCTGTCTGCAGGGTGCAAGAATTAAAAGAAGCCAAGAAGATTGCCGACATCCGTCTCCTGATGCAGGAGTATGGTCTGAAGGGCAGAGCTGTTCCCGACCAGAAACGGGCTGAGGTAAGTTGACCATTGTGGGATGTGCAAAGTGAATTGTTCTGTTTGTACAGTTTGATGTTTGACATCAGTTTTATCATTATCATCTTTTCATGGCTTCGGGTCATTGGGGAGCTTTGAGGGACACTTGAGCAGTTGAGAGATTTCCACAGTTCATAGTAGTTTTTTTTGTTGTTCTGCAGCACAGTGTTGAGACAATGCAACAAGTATAGTTACCAGCCCTCCCAACTTTTAACAGAAATTTCCTTTAAAAAAAAAAAAAAATTGAAAAAAAAATCCAGATCTGTGGATAAAGTCCTGAATTTTATTTCTAAAAAAATGAGGATTTGGGAGTCATTTTTAAATGGGGGATGGTAAAATTTTAATGCATGGAATCGAAATGACCTGTAAATACCAGCAGCTCGACGTAGTAGAAGACAGGTTTCATTTGTAAGCTCTACACTGACCTGCTCAAGCAACTGGGCGATAATGTTGCTTTCAGTTAAAGACCCTTAATTCCTTGCTCCCGGATTTCGTATTCAGAAGGTTGGGAGCCATGAACAAATCAAGTCTTTTTTTTTGTCCTTGGTTTCGTTGGTCTGCCTCTGAAACGTCCACCCTTTGTTGTGTTCTGTCGGGGGATCCTGGGTAAGAAGTCAGTCGAGGTGCTTGCTTTGTAACTGGCAAGATCATTGTGTCTGAAGACTGTGAGGTGGTTTTGTTTGCCAAGATCACATCGATCTCTGTCATAAAGTATATGTGCAGTCACTTTGTCTCTGGCATGTGCACAAATCTTTATACTTTGATCTGATTTTTTTTCCTTGCATTCAGATATGAATTTGTTGTTGGCACGTAAAGGATGGTCTTTTTCTCATATATGTATTTATCCAAACAAATATCTTATCCGTACTTGGCATGGAATACATCCATACTGTGATCATCAGAAGAAAAAATATGGGAGAGCAGGAGCTAATCATACCACCATAACCGGTTGAGCCAGAAGAGTGATCAACCGTGGTGCGTTCACTCCTTGAATCATATCCAAACATAACTTTTTTTTTTTTTTTTTTTTTGCTGTCCCAACCTCTGCGCCACCTCCGAGGCGGTGCACCCACGCCGCTCATTCCGACACCCCGTCCAGAGCCACAGCCCGGCCGGTCCCACCGCAGCCCCGGCACCGGCAATCCACAGGGACCAGTCAAGTCGTCCAGAGGCAACCCACCGGAGGAGACACTGCACTGCTGCCGAGTCACTTCGGTGGTGTTCAGTGGCGCCTGTTCTGATCTAACATACGCAGGACATCACCTACTAAGCCCCCTGCTGACGACAATAATTGCATAGTCGCGGAGCCGGCGTGAGTGAGCTCTCCCTCCGGAGGGCGCCACCACGTCCGTCCAACAACAGCCCCCATGGGCTCGCCGATACCCGTGACCCCGACGGAACCAAACCAAGGCCACAGACATGGAGAGGACACCGAAACTGAGGTCACCATGAGAGCAGGGCATGAAGGGCCACAGAATTTGAGACTTTTTTTTTTTAATGCTGATTGATGAGAATGAGGATGATTAGATGATGCTACGGATTTCCATTTCGGTCTGAGACTACATGACAGGGCTGTACTCTACGCTTCCTTTCATAATATATCCCGGCGTCAACCAGGCCCGAGAGATACAGGCACCTGCAGTGTTGGTCATGAAATTTGAGCAACACTCTCAGAAACGCATCCATTAAGTGGATGAAACTCGACTGTGTGGTCCCAGTCTTCCCAACTGAGTCCGCAGCAAACTCAACTCTGGGTAGGAGCCGGTCGGGGCAGAAAAACCCACATGACTCTAATGGGATTCGAACCCACGACCTCCCAGCCGGGAGTCCGCGACGCTAACCACTTCGCCACGGCGGCTGGTAACATAACTCATTTTTCTCCTTTTCTATGGTGAAGTAATATGCCCTCCTCTGTTTTTCGGAGTTTGGATTCATTTTTGTTTTCGGTGCTCTTGGATCCTCTCAAGCAGCCGTTTAGGCTTGTTTTAGTTTCAGTTAAAGAACTTTCTTTCTTCTCTTGCAAAGGAGAAGTTTGTCTGAAATGTCTGCAAGTTGTGCTTTATTACCATCTCTCTCCAGTATTCAGCTTCACGGTCATGCACTGTGGTAGAGTTGATGTCCCTGGTAAGGTCTCCCATGTCAGACAAGTTAAGGGTGAGGACCATGATAGGTAGTAACTTGCTTTTTTCCTATTCTATCTTCTGCCTTTCTTGATGGATCTTTTCTATCTTCTTCTCCCCTTCAAGCCTTCTTTTCCACATTCTTCTTTTCTCTGGTTTTAACCCGTTCACTGCCTGAAAATATTACAAACAAAGGCTTTCCCAGTGCCAGGGAAATCAAATGATTTGGGGGCAATAATTAACAAAAAATTCTAGCTCAGAAACTACAAAAGATATAAAAATGAAATATATATAATTTTTGAAGGAAATTGAATGAAGATTTTGAATCTGGGCTTCTTTTGTTTTAATTTTGATAATAAAAAAGTATTTAGGCATTTAGATTTGGATAGATTTTTTTGCACGATCAAAAGCATATGTACTTACCACTACATCTTCACATCCAAACAAGAACACAAAGCAAAAAAGTTGAAAATAAAGTTTGTATTGTCACACTACACCTGTAAATGAAAGTAAAACAGTTTAGAAGTCTATCAAGATGCTCACACTCTATGCAGACAGGTCAGTCCACGACCACGCCCCCCTCTCCCCACCACGCCCCCTTGCTGGACTTCAACCCTCTCTTTCACTGCTCCTCTTCCCTACCTTTCCCTCTGCCCCGTGCCACGCCGCGAGCAGGCCGCGCTCCCCTCTCGCGCTGACTATCACGTCACTGACCACTGGCACGCAGTGCAGAGTACACACTAGGCGAGCTCGTTCGACGCTGGCAAACCAGTCAGCTGAACACACACTGAGGTCACACAGCCCGACTCAATAACTGACGAATACGGTCGGCAATTCCATCACTATCATCATCTCACCTTCATGCTCGAGTGAGTCGTTGAATAAAAGATTATTGTCTTTGTCAAAAATCATTAGCAGAGCCTGCTCAGCTGTGTAAATACGTTGATTTGGTCGCTGCGCTTGTCGAAGGTTGCGCCGCCATCTTTGCAAGCGAGACGAAGTGCTGGCTGGTCATCCAGTCAGTGATGAGAATAAATGGGCTTTCCCCTCACGTGTGGTCATTTACATATCATTTTAATACTACAGACATATAAGGCTTACTACGCACACTCTATTTAAGTCCGTTGATAGAAATAGTAACGAATGAAAATTCAAGAAAAATGCATGACGTCAGTGGACGGCCCATAGGCACTGGGAAAGCATTTTTAATGCGGCGTCAGCTGACGGCTTAAAGGCACTCTACGGGTTAAGATCTGCCGCCTTTACCGTGCGGTGCGACTTGTGATAGAGGGGAATGAGTTCCTGGTGATTGAAAGGGCAGGTGCTCTCAACACATCTCTTCGGCTCAGACCTGTTCTAGACAGGATGTACACTCTGGCCCAGTGTTTCAGTTGGCTACCCCTGCATGGGGTTGGGTCAGACGGGCAGTTCCCCGGCCGGCCAAGGTAACCCCAATAGTGTTTGGCTCTGTCCCCGGGAGTTGAGCATGATAAGGGGGGATAGGGTTGGAGGACTCCTGTTGTATATCCTTCCCCCCAAAGCCTAGAAGGGGTCAAGACTGACTGCTTAGACTCCATGGTGGGTGGGTAAGGGAGGGATGAACAAAAAAAAAAAAAAAAAAGCTCCTTCACCAGACATTCCTCCCCTCCCCCCCCCCCCAAAAAAAAAAAAACCCACAAAAGTGAATTCAAGAAGACTTTACCAAGAATCTCTTGAGGCAGGAGATCTGGCTTTTTATTCTGCCCAGCAGCAGATGGTTTGGACTGGTGGGTAGTCTGAAAAGTGGCAGATTTAGCATCCCTGCCAGGGACATTCACTTTGGGTTGGGAGGTGGTGGATTTGCTTTCACCAGGGCCAGACACTTTATCTTGCACTGTTTCACAGGGCTTTGATCCGCTCCAAACTAGACTATGGCTCGGCCAGCCCTTCCTACCTGAGAAGTCTAGATCCCATCCACCATCAAGGGCTTCCAATCTGTCTGGGTGCATTCTCCGTCAACCCTGTTTATAGCCTGTATGCCGAGGCAGGAGAATTATTCCTCTCGAACTGTCAGCTGAAACTTGCCTGGAACAACTGTTTGAATATCGTTTCTGAACCCCCAAACCCAGCATATGACTGTTTTTGACCTGAAGTTCCAAAAGAAATTTGATGACCACCCCAGTATCCTTCCTCCCATGGGAATTTGTATTGTTTCACATTTGAACAATGTCGATATAGACCTTGGAGTCATGTGTGATTTATCCAAGTTTGCTGATGACCCACCGTGGACTTTCTTCACTCCAGAGATCTGGTTTGATATAGTCTCATATCGTAAAGATACCACCAGCTCCTTGGCGTACAATTCCTTTTTCGCCAAACTTTGTTCGAAGTTTCCACCCTTCTGAAGAATTTTCACCAACTGTCCAAATCTGAGGAGGGGGTTGCCTCTGCTGTTTTGTGCAACAGGTCCTTCTCAGAGATGTTCTAAACACATTGCCACCGACAGCTCCATCTACACTGCTGAGTTGACTGCCTTGGTCCTGGCTCTTGAAATGGTCTCTAGATCGAAACATAAAGATTTTCTCATATTGTCAGACTCCCTTTCTGCTTTGGAGGCCATTGCCAGCCATAACCACAAGCAGCTTCAACTGCTGAAATCATTCAAACTGTACACCTCTCTGAAATCAGATGCATGCAACATAGTTTTTGCTTGGGTTCGCGGCCATGTGGGCAGCCAAACAGGGAGTATAATACAAACTCCCAATGTTGAGTTCAACGCGGTGACAGCACTGATAGGGCCCTTTGCAGTCGGCTAGGCTATAAGCAGCATTACCGTACCTCACACACACACACACACACACACACACACACACACACACACACACACACACACACACACACACACAATGTGAGCAACAAGACATGCATACACATCTCACCCCAACACATGCCAACATTGTCTTTCTCAAAAACCTGCATAGAAGTCTGTACTACAACTCTTGTCAGATACGCTAGGATTTATACATCTTGTTCTTCTATCAATGTTGTTAGCTTCAAGCCTGCAAGACATGGATTGATGTCTGATGTGTGAAAAAAACATGTGTTTTGAATGATTGTTCCAGAGGCTGGCCATGCACATTGTGGAGCAGGACAAACCCAACAGCTTAGCTGATACTCTGCGTGTACTGAAGGAGTACAACATCAGTACTTTGAAGACTCGCAGTGAGATCTTCTTAAGATACTCCAACCGCCTCATCATAAATGACAGGGTCAGACTAGTTTTGCTTTTCCTTTTCTTGTTTACACATTATTTTTACATAGAAAATATCTTGATTTTTTAAATTGTTTTTTAAAGAATAGACTCGGACAGCCAGTCACTTGTGTCCTCGTCGCAGTTCAACGCTACAGAACACATCCACAACACATGCACTCGTACCTGCACATACATATGTTATTTTTTGAAGTGACTGAAATTCAGTATCGTTGTTGGCCAGTGGGGGTAAATCCCCTGAAAAATGATTAAAACAAGAACAAACTAAATCACTTCTTACAGTCACAGACCAGCAATGTTTCTGTACAAGCCCAGGAATCCAAGACTACTGTTAGATAAAGATGTGGCAGCACATTGTGTATAATACTGATAATATGAAATTAAAAGTATCTCCAGGATGGCTTAGGAAGTTTGCAAAAAAAAAGGAAGGGGGGAGAGAGAATATCAGGGTTTTCTTCAGATGTGATGAAAATTTTCTGGTGCATTTATCGGTGTCCAGATACATTGACAAGGATAAGCTTTGGCACTTGTTTGTATGAATTTGGCACACCACAGTCCACAGTATTGCAGTCTGAGCACACAGGTATGCTAACGTAGAAACCAGTGTGAAAAATCATGAACATATGAAAGCATATAGCAGGACTCTAGGAT
>CM065729.1:58779537-58927037 GCA_033310375.1 Conus canariensis
TTGGACTTGGCCTTCAGAGCTTGGTACAAAGCACAGTTAAATCCTGTCTTCTGGTTTACCACTGACACTAGTTAACTCAGGCTGGAGTGACAGGTTTCCCACAAAGTCACCCCAGGAACAACCTCCCGGGGATCTGTTTGAGATACAGTTCTTTGGGTCAAACTCGATCCCTCGGCCTTGCTTGGACCATGTATAATCATGCACACACTTTGCACACACACCACAGCTAAGGACTCCCACAGCTGCCCTTCTTCCCTAGTCATGGAGGAATGTTCTCGAGGCAACTTTCGCAAGAACCAAAGGGCATCTGGCTACAAATCTGACGCAGCTGGAAAGCTGATGGTTGAATTAGGTTATCTGCTCCTGGGTTTCTGGGTGGCTCCGCCCACTCTGGGCCCTCAGCACATACTACAGTCACATCACACAGGTGTGACCTCCCACAAACTGACATGCGCATTTAGGCTACAAATGTTGAGCAGCAACCGGTGCTATCGGTCAGGGTTCCCCCTCAATACAGGTAGGGGTCTTGTATCAGCCCCAGGAACTTCCTAATTTTCTCTCGCTTTGAATTCTGCAGATGTTTGTCAGACTTATATTCCCAGCGATTCTTCAAACTACCATTGCTATGATGTGCATTGGTGTACCTGTTATGGCCACAGAATGGAAGGAAATGGATATATCTCTGTGCTGTTGGATGGAAATGGAAGATGCTTTTGAAAGACGTCTAATGATCACATTAGCGGCAAACGTTGGCCAAAGGGAGCTAACAAACTGTCCTAGCTCGAATTAGTTTGACATGGTAACTATACTTAATCTAACAGTAAGTGTAATGAAAAACTCTGCATATTATTTTCATCATTTATATGTGCAGTATTTTTGTAGGAATTTCATATATGTCCCATATCTTGTTTTTAGTTTGTACATGGTTCTCATGATGTACTTGTATGCTTGCTTGCAGATCGATTTGAAGTGGATGAACTGAATATACAGCTGGAAACATTTTCCGGTTTGCTCGCCTTGCAGGTAGATAAATAGTTTGTCACCATTTTTCTTCTTTATATCTGAAATAAGGTACCCATATTCATTTACTTCATTGTAATTATGTAACAAGTCGATTCATAGACATGCTGTGTATTATCATAAATAAAGTGAGAAAAGATTATAGGAGGAGTCGTGGTGGAGAGTATGTTTCCATGCATGAATAACTGAATGGTTGTGTTTCAGAGAGAATACCAAATGATTCTGCCAGTGTCAGAGTACCGTGAAGAAAAAAACAGAAGAAGAATTTTTGCCTCGTTCACCCAGCGCTACCTGGAAGAGAACACCCCTTTCCAAGGATCTGGAAAATTGACGGTGTTGTACAGGTCAGTGATGGTTTTATTTATTGGATGGAAATATTTCATGTTTACTTTGTCAGAGATCTTGGCCAGAAGACATTGTTACTGATTATAGTACTGTAATGGTTGTGTGTGTCATTACTTGTGTAATAGTTGCTGGCAGTTTAGAAAATGACATGGTGAACAGAAAGATTGCGCACAATTTATTATTTATCATGAGAATATACAAAGTTACAATTATCAAAGTAGAAATGAATTATGTACAGTTTTGCAGAATTTGTGGAGTTTTTGAATTTGTGAGTTAAATTTGTTGCTAAGTGAAAAAAACGGATGTTGTAAAGTCGTTCCCAAAATGCCTGTGTAAAAACCCACTTAAAATATTGAAGTAGGTATATGGTATTTTAAAAAAAGGCACCTTTTGAGCAATGTAATTCATTTAAATCTGTGCCCATGCACTGCTTGTTTGACAGCTGATGTACTCAGTCTGGTTAAACTCCAACATTATGCAGGTAGCAGTTAAAAAAGTTGACATGCCTGAAAATAAGAGTTGTATATAACTGGTTAAAGTAATAGACATGCACTGAGTTCACCGTTTACATTTAAACACAGTTATGTAAAACATGAAACAATCTTTGTCAAAGCATCGTCAAGTCTTAAATTGCATGATACTATGCATATTACGGATGAAACTTCTTCCGTTTGGCAATGGAATCAGTTTTTGAGACTTTTCACCAGATAGAAAATCCGTTTTTTGTTGCGTTTGTTTGTTTGTGTGTTTTTAAATCACTAAAGCCTCCCAGAATGATTGTTTACCAGGAATCAGGATACCAGGAATCAAAAACCAAAATGAGTGATGGAAGTTGAGCCCTTTGCTCAGTAGACCCTCAGTATTCCAGAGGAATTGCCTTTGTGGCGGCTAACACAACTGTTTCTGCCCAAGTCCTCTCATGCCAGCTAGTGAGGGCAATACCTGCCTCCTGTGTTTTGAATTCTGATCCAGTTTGATGTAAGAAAAAGGTGGGGAGTTCATGTGCCTGCCTACACACTAGTATTACTTGCTTTGTCAGACTCCCAGGCCTGCCCAGCTTTCCTGCTAGTGTTGGTGTAGTTCTCAGTGGATCTTTATCAAGCCGTAGGAATGAGGGGACAGGCGCAAATGTCAGCACTGAAGGGAGGGTAATGTACTGATTGGATGAGGAACCAGACCGTCTTAGTGATTGGCCGTAAATTTTACGATGGCTGAGGAATTCATTTGGTCAGGGCTTGCACCACATTGACATGGTAAGTGTCCTAACCAAACAGGAAGTTGGGTAATCTCCATTTTTGCCTCGCTCCAATATTTTTTTTTCAGTTGTATGTCTTTTAAGCATGTAAGGATTCTTCAAACAATTTTCTTTACCGTAATAGTGAAAAAAAAAAAGTATATATATATATGTGTGTGTGTGTGTGTGTGTGTGTGTGTGTGTGTGTGTGTGTGTGTGCTCAGATATATAAGTTACATTTTCATTTCCAACAGATTAGCAGACCTGCTACAACTGCAGCGTGAGGCCGTTCAAGGAGACCTGGCTGTGGATCAAGGAAGGGCAGGCAACTGGAATGCTGTCCTCTTTCTCTGCAGGTATTCTCTGCCTACTGACGGTCTCAGTGCATATGGGTGTACTAAGCCTGAATACAGTGGTTTTTTTTAATGAAAAATGCTGTGCCAGAAGAATCACCACGTTGATACATGTTAACATTGCACGTTAACACACACACCTCGCCCTTCACCCCTTACCCCCCCCGCCCTTTCCTATTCCCTCCTCCACCTTATTTGTGTTTGGATTTTCTGTTGAATGCTTCATTTGACTTTTGAGCATCTTCATAATTTTGCTTGGTGTGTCATCTCTATGTACCTCTCTATTCGCATGTCTTTCCTCATATGTTAATGTCACTTAACGATAAAGATATTTCATATGTGAATGAAAAATGTGAGAAATATAAAGGTTATTTCCATTTCATAAGCATTTAATTAAAAGAAAAAAAAATGAAGTACACATTCATGTAGATTTTTGTGTATACTCATGGATGAAACTTTACCTTATTTTGAAGATATTGCTTAGTTTGAAACTGCCGAATAAGGAATACCTTATTGATCGGCATTGTGACTTGGTAGTATTTTTGTGTATAATGCAGATAGCCCATGTTTCAAAGTTGATCCAAGCGTAAGTTAAAGTTAATCCAAGCGTAAATTTTTTTTTCTCTGTCTCCAATTCTCCAGTACACCATGCAGATCAGTTTTTTGAAGTAGTAGGGGTACCAAGACTGTGTGAGTGGATGTGGAACATTGAGACCAAAGCAATGCTGGAAAAGGAGAGTTCAGTGAGTAAGTATGTGACACTCACAGGATCATGGATTTGCAACAAGTTCAGGTCACAAACACTACAACCTCTTTTTAATGGGGGGGGGGGGGGGGGGGGGGGGGGGTTAGAGGAAGCGAGGGAGGATACTCGGGAGGGGTGTGTTTTGGACTGTAACCCCATCATCTCTTCCTTCCTAATCCTCCCTAGCGTACCTCGGTGAGTAAATGGTATCCTCGCTTGGTTTTTGCCTATTTTAAGCTTTGAGAAGTTTCAAAGTTGTTTATTTAAGTGTTCACACAGATTCATTTTATTTCCAGAGAACTACTGAAAGCAGAAGACGGTGCACAAGTGGGGCAGATTTTTTCTCGTGTGGTCAGGGAACTTCTACAGTTGCAAGGACAAGGCTGTTTTGATGGCGGTGATGATGGTGATCAGGCTGCCAGCCAGAGTCAGCATCTTCCAATCATCTTGGAAAAACTGGCGGATCGAGCTGTTGTTATGTGTGATGCAAGTATGAGCTGTTAATGATAATTGATTGATATGTATGATTACAGTGAGATTGATTTCTTTTTTACAATGTTATAATGCACTTTCTGGTGTTAATTTCAGCTTTAGACTATGTAATTTCTCTCTACTCAAGCAGAAGCTTAAACCGTCTGTGCTCTGATACCTCTTGTTTTTATCCTTGGCCTTTATGTAATTCCTCTCTATTCAAGCAGATGCTTAAACCATCTGCGCTCTGACACCTTTTGTTTTTATCCTTGGCCTTTATGTAATTCCTCTCTATTCAAGCAGATGCTTAAACCATCTGCGCTGTTTTTATCCATGGCCTTGGTGTTGTTCTTCAAACTCCATTCTCCATCCTCTCATTCAAGAGAATATGGAAATCGCGCCCTTAATCTGTCAAATCATGAAAAAATAAAGCAAAATGCAAATTAATCGCTTTCGCTGCCTGTGGCTTTATTCTCATGCTGCTTGTTCTTCCTATCCCTCCGTCCCCCAGCCTCCCGTTGGAAACAGCCACTTCCAATATCTTTCTGTCACAAACCCAGCAGTGCAAAGGGAGCAACTAGTGTTGGGTTTGTTGTTGGGCAGCTCATCGGAGGAGAGTCTGCAGTGCTGCCGAATGAGTTCAGTAGTGTTCATTGGTGCTGGTTCTGGTCCAACACATGCAGGACGCCACCGTTTTATTCCCCAGCTGGCAGCATTTATTGCTTAGCTGGGATGAGTGATGTCTCCACTTTTTTTTTTTTTTTTTCCCATTAGTGTCCCATTTTCAGTGTCCTTTCAGTGGAATTATCCTTTTGCTGTTTATTGCAATTCCCCATTGAAAGCCACTTCCAGGCTTGATCAGTTGCGGTCATTGGCCTTTGAGAGCAGTCCATGGAGCTATCAATATAGGGTCACCTTGAGGTAACCCACCAGAGCACACATAGCACTGACATTTAGCCATTTGAATGATGTTCATTGGTGTTTATATTGATCCAGCATATGGACATTGATTACCAAGCCTCGTACTGATGGCGTTAACTGCCTTCTCTCAGAGCTTGCCTTTCAAGTGTCCCCTTGTTACGGAGGAAGACCGCCACTGTCCCCAGAAGAAGGAACTTCCCTCAGGTGTGGAGGTGGAAAGGAACGCGGTACTGAGATCACCATGAGAGCAGGGCATGAAGGGCCACAGAATTTAACGCATGTTTGTCTTGAATAGCAAGAATGATGAAAATAGGCCTGGACTTTGTCTGAAGAGATGCTTAGTGTCCTGATTTCATTGAATTTTGTTACTTCTAGTCACAATCATTTGCATTGACAGGCCAGTGTGAAACCTGTTCTGACAAGTTCGCTTTCAATTAGGTGCAATCCTTTTTTGTAAGTACTGAGCATAGGTGTGGATAGTAACATTGCCAGTCTCAGGGGATGAAGTCGAGCCAAAATCATTTACACAGTAACGCTGATCCATCCTTTAGTATACCAGTCAGCTGATCTGTTTTGCTGAACCAGCCAGTCTTAGGTCTGTACAGGATGTACCAATCAGCTGATCTGTTTTGCTGAACCAGCCAGTCTTAAGTCTGTGCAGAATGTACCAGTCAGCTGATTTGTTTTGCTGAACCAGCCAGTCTTAAGTCTGTACAGAATGCAGGGGCCAGAATTTGTCATGGAAAGTTTATTATGAGTGAAATTAGTTACATGTGATCTGTAACATCTTTCATCTGTCAAGTACATCTATTTCTTTTTTTTTTTCATCGTAAAGTTTGTCTTATCTTGTGGTTGTCTTGAATTGCGGTGGTGGAGGTTCTAGTTTGGTAAGGTGACCTAGTGATGTGGGCTTATCTGCAAATGTCAAGAAGTAGCAGCAGGAGCAGAAATATTGACCATGTTATACTGAAAAGAATTCATGCATGGTGCCGTCCATCTTGGGAACTAACCCACACATTGTACCAATACCAGATTTCAAATTTGTTGCAGGTAATCATATCTGTCATGTAGTTAAACATTTGATGCATACCAGTGTAATTAAAGGTCTGAGTTTTTGTTTAAAAAGATTATGAACGTTCATGTAAATTTTACAGATTGTTCCTCAAAATGGTTCAGAGGGGCGGGCAGGCGCATATAGTGCAGGTGCACTGTGCACTCTTTTTCATAACGTGAAACATTTGAGTAGTTCATCGTTCCTTCGAGACTGTAAGCAAATTAGCAATATCGGGTAGGAGCTTGGTAAGGCTGAAAATTCCCATGTGTGTGCTTCCGATGGATGTAAACTCAGTATCTCCTAATCCCCGGCTGCACCTTCTGAGCCTACCATGGTAGCTCAGATCATGCAGAGTAAGTTATAAAGGGCCCCAGAATTTGAGCAGTTCTTCTGAGTTATGATGAATGAAAAGGATGAGGAAGATGCTGTAGTCAAGCTTGTTCTGTTACCAGAAAGTTTGGCCTCATGTTTGGAAGTGAGCAAGTCGGCAAGACTGTGGCGAAAAGTGTGTTCTCAGTGCGAGGTGACAGATACAGCTTTGTTACAGGTAGGTAATCATGATGTTACAAAAAGACCCAGTTGTACATGTGATTACATTTTTATGTTAGCTTATATGCAGGCATGTGTGCATGTACACAGACAGACAGACAGACAGACACACACAAACACACAACACACACAAACACAACACAACACACACCACACCACACCACACCACACCACACCACACCACACCACACCACACCACACCACACCACACCACACCACACCACACCCACACCACACCACGCATGTATATCCTTACCTGAATACACATAATCACAGTACACTTATGAGTAAGTATACAGATACATACACACATTTTCTGATTGACGTATGCACACATGCAAGCAGCTTTTTTATTTTTGAAAACCCAGTTCTTCAATTTGACCTCTTACAAAGGAAATTAAAAAGAATGATTGATACTGTGGGAATGAATAGTATAGGCAGTCTTTGTTTATAAGCATTTGAACATGCGTGCACACACACACACACACGCACACACACACACACACACACACACACTCAAGCATGCTCAAATACACATGCACGTGTGGACACTGTTGAATTACTGTCATTTTGAGGGTAGAAGAGGGAAAAGTGCTTAATATGACTGTTTTTGTATTTAAACATCAAGGTTCCAGAGTAAGTCTGTAGTCTTTCATAATTATTATCATGAGTCAGATCAATCATTACAGGCCTAGTATTTAACACATGAAGTCCATTCCTTTTTATACTGTTGAACCTTAAAAGTGGAACCTCTCTCTGGTCATGATTCAGCTGGCTACCATAGTACATACTCATCTTCATAAACAGCCATCTGCAGGCAATCAGTAAATCAGATTGTCAAGTCATCTGT
Organism: Conus canariensis; assembly: GCA_033310375.1. NCBI lineage: Eukaryota > Metazoa > Mollusca > Gastropoda > Neogastropoda > Conidae > Conus > Conus canariensis. The sequence continues at coordinate 58,787,080 of CM065729.1, forward strand.
TTAGTAGACATGCATTACATGCACACTATAAAACGATCAAATTAATGCTGTAAGAGAGTTAGGTCATATAGTGAAGTAGATTGGTCATTTTTAATTGGGTCACATTTTGGAGGGAGTTGCAATTGGAAAGGTTGGATCAGGGAAGTTTCATCTTAGATATAAAAACTACATAGTGGACTGGTACATCTATCATGGTACTTAGATATAAAAACTACATAGTGGACTGGTACATCTATCTTGATACTGTTCAACTCAGCTTGAGCCAATGGAGGTCAAGTCAGCCAGCGAGGGACCCCTACAAATGCACTCCCTGGACACACTGTACAGTGATGAAGCTCTCATCCTGAACTCCTCCATTGCATTGCCTATAGCAGCTGCTTCTCTGGATGCTACGTTGGTCTTCCAGAAAAGTTAGTATGCTGAGTGTGTGTATGTGTGCGCAAGTATATGCATGCAATCGACTGATGGAGGCATTTTTGTGTGCTTCATGTGTGTAAGCATATGAGCCTTGGGTGTATGCATGCATACATCATATGATTGTGTTTTGTACATTCTAAAAGATTGTTTCATTTGTTTAATTGTATGTTACATGTAGTATAGGTAGATGATGAACACAAGAGCCAATGAAAAATAAGAAGCCATTTTATTGCTACTGCATTCACAGTAGGTGGCTATGTTGATGACAGGTGAGGCTGTGTTGATGACAGATGAGGGACAGGTGGGGCAGTGTTGATGACAGGTGAGGCTGTGTTGATGACAAATAAGGCTGTGTTGATGACAGATGAGGGACAGGTGGGGCAGTGTTGATGACAGGTGAGGCTGTGTTGATGACAAATAAGGCTGTGTTGATGACAGATGAGGGACAGGTGAGGCAGTGTTGATGACAGGTGAGGCAGTGTTGATGACAGGTGAGGCTGTATTCATGACATGAGGCAGTGTTAATGACTGGTGAGGCTGTATTCATGACATGAGGCAGTGTTAATGACTGGTGAGGCTGTATTCATGACATGAGGCAGTGTTAATGACTGGTGAGGCTGTATTCATGACATGAGGCAGTGTTAATGACTGGTGAGGCTGTATTCATGACATGAGGCAGTGTTAATGACAGGTGAGGCAGTATTAATGACAGGTGAGGCAGTGTTAATGATGGGTGAGGCAGTGTTGATGACATGAGGCAGTATTTATGACAGGCGAGGCAGTGTTCATGACATGAGGCAGTGTTGATGACAGGTGAGGCAGTGTTAATGTCATGAGGCAGTGTTGATGACATGAGGCAGTGTTAATGACAGGCGAGGCAGTGTTCATGACATGAGGCAGTGTTGATGACAGGTGAGGCAGTGTTGATGACATGAGGCAGTGTTAATGACAGGCGAGGCAGTGCTGACAGGTTAGGCAGTGTTAATGACATGAGGCAGTGTTGACAGATGAAGCAGTGTTGATGACATGAGGCAGTGTTGATGACAGGTGAGGCAGTGTTGATGATAGGTGAGGCAGTGTTGAGGACAGGTGAGGCAGTGTTGAGGACAGGTGAGGCTGTGTTGACAAGTGAGGCAGTATTCATAACAAGTGAGGCTGTGTTGATGACAGGTGAGGCTGTGTTGATGACAAGGGAGGTAGTGTTGTCAGGTGAGGCTGTGTTCATGACATAATGACCTGTGAGATTGTGTTAGCAGGTTAGGCTGTGTTGATGACAAGTGAGGCAGTGATAATACTTGAGGCAGTGTTGGATGACAGGTGAGGCAGTGTTGATGACAGATGAGGTAGTGTTGATGACAGTTGAGATTGTGTAAAAGGTGTGGAGATGTTGATGACGCGAGTCAGTGATTACAATGTGGATGACAGGTGAGGCAATGTTGACATGTGGGACTGTGTTTATGACAGGTGAGGCAGCATTGATGACAGGTGAGGCTGTGTTGACAGGTGAGGCAGTTTTGACGTTTGAGACAGTGTTGATGAAAGGTGAGGCAATAAAGACATGTGAAGCTGCATTGATGGCAGGTAGGGCAGTGTTAGCAGGAGAGGCTGTGTTGATAATAGGTGAGGCAGTGTTGATGGCAAGTAAGGCAGTGTTGATGAGATGAGGGTTATGTTATCACTAAATGAGGTTATATTGATGACAGATGAGGAGGGACGCAATGCAGAGGATACACAGGGTGCTTCCGTGCAGAATGCTTCGGCCCACTTTCAGCCAATCATTTCTCACCTGAGAGAAAACGATCATCTGCAGCTGTCATTGCATTTCCTGATTCATACTGCAAGTTCCCTGCGGCAGTCACTGCTAAAGCATGATATGGGCTTCCCTCTGTCTCCTCAGGTAAACCCCCCAAAAAGTCGGCGTGTCCTGTTTGATGTGTGTGTAATGGCATTTCCTGCAGTTAATTAGTTGAACCCTTATCATTTGGGAAACATGTATTTTGCAAGAGCTTTGTGTAGAAGTAGTAACTGTTCACATTTCCTCTCTCTACACTCATCCCCTGGCTTTGTTCGCTGTCTGTATCTCGCTTTCTAAATGTTCCTTTTTTGGCAAAACATTTAAATGGCAATGCTTAGCGCTTTTATTATTCAGTGGGCTAAATTTTTAGTTAGGAAATTGTGGATGAACCAGATGGGCCGGAATAGCTCAGTGGCAGAGCGCCGGACTCATAATCTAGGTGATCCTGGGGTTGTGGGTTCGAATCTCCGCCAGGCTGTTTCAGTACAGGGGGATTTTTCCCTTGGAGTTAACATTAGTTCTGACTCCATTTCACATACAGTCCTTCAGATGAGACTATAAACAGAAGTTCCATGTGTGAACACAAGAATAACATCTTGCACACACGTAAAATCCCATTACCAACTTTCAGAAGAGAAGGCCAGTTTAGCCGTAGGTATGGATGACATGTTACACATGGCATGCACCTTCCCCGAAGTTGGAGTATGGTTGCCTTAATGGCGGGATAAAAACACAGAACTCCACTCCCTTTGATGGGTAGATGGAATTAACTCACTCCATGCCATGAGTTTTTTTCCCTTGCTGAACCCTGAGAACCCAGGGTTTGTATAGGGTAGGAAAAAAAATCTGATAATTATAAATGAGCAGACAGACACTTGAAATTTAGTGAGTGCATGCAATGCATATTAGTGTATATTTGAGCAAAAAAACCTCTTTTCTTGATGAGTGGTGGTCCGTGAAGTCGGGCCTTTTGGAATCTTTGACCAGATGTGAATGCTGAGCAACACCGCTCACATTTCGGGTACATTGATGTGATCTTCAACCTACAAGTTCCCTCAATGACTACTACAACTCCAGGAAGAGGGGGAAGAGGAGTGCATCCCAGGCTGTCTCGCTTGTGTCGCCACAAATCGTGTGAGATGAGGGAGGAAGAACGGGAATATCATACACCAGCCAATCTAGATCCAGCCAAGGCTGGGGAGCTGAGACAAAGGACGGATACAGAGCAAGAGGAATGTCCCAAGTACCTGTGACTTGTAACTGAATGTTGCCCAGTGCCCACTGCGATGGATGCAAGTGTAGGTGGCCCAGAGAAAGCACAGTAAGGGGTGGCAGAAAGGGACTGAGCAAAAGATGCAGCAAACAACTGAATCCTCTCTGTCCTGGAATCTGGAAGATGCACCAAAATGACATCATAAGAAAATGCATCCCCAGGTGAAAACTGCAAAGGGAACTTGTGACTTCAAGAGATTGACCAAAAACCCAAGAGGGGAGAGTCCATTCCAAAATGGACAAATCCCCTGACAGAACAGAAGGGACCAGATCACACAGGAAATGGAAGACATCGAAACAGTGCTGCTAGACACGTGCACCATAAGGGAGTCCCTAATCATTGTGAAAATTGAAGCACTGAGGGAAAGGCTGAAAGGGAGGGCCTTGAAGAAGTACATCATCCGCTGCTAAGGTTTGTCGCATTTTTTTTTTTTTTTTTTAATAAGCAGACCTTTTTAAGCAGTGCAAACGGATTCCTTTTATGTGGTAAAGTGGTAGCACTACCATGCTAGGTTACAGATGTAAGCATGATAATAATGATAAAATTTATGACAATAAATATTTCTGTAACACAAATGGCTGAAGACTACTCATTGCATGTTCATACACTCATACTTTCATATAAAATGGCTACCTTACTACAGAAATTATTGTGTACACATGATGTGGGTAAAGCACTGTTCAAAATACTAGGCTGAAAAGGCAAGTTTTAGATGTGCTTTGCAGACAAAGAAGCATCTGAGAGGTCCAGAAAAGATTTTAGCTGTGCTTTGAAAACGGACAAACATATTGGAAGTCCAATCCCCAGGAGCAAAAGAAACTCAAAACTTGACATTAGTCTTCATTTAGAACTTTGGTGGCGAACACCACTTTCCGTTCTTCTACAGAACCAGAAAAGGATTACATAAAACCCATGAGAAAGAGGCGAAGTCGTGTTTAAAGTTGACTTGGTGGACAACCGAGCATTCTGTGTGGACGATGACTGTAATGAAGAAGCCAGGCAAAAAGGCTTTCTTGAAGTCTTTTGGTCACTCAAACACGAAAAGATTCTCTTCTTCAAACGCTAAGGCCGAAACTACAGGGAGCTTTCAAGAATCCATGCTGCAAGTCGAATAGAAAACGAAAACGAGTTGGGAGGGGAGTGTTTTCTCGCTAAGGAAAAGGAGGAAACTGAACTAGGTCGACCAGATTGCAATGTTGTAAGTTCACTAAGGAAGATCACTAGTGCTGTTTCTTCTCTGAGTTACAGTGAATGGCATGGGAGTAAGGTTATGGACAGGGCAACAAAGACTGGTCAGACAGAAAAAAACAACAACTGGTGATCTTGATCATAATGGCAACATTCAAATAGTTATTTGAAATCTTATCTACCTCAGAAAAGCCTTAAGATTAGCTGGTCAAATACCATGAGCAAGACCAAACTTTGGCCAAAAAAATACCATACAAGATAAAGAGAAGAAAATAGGGGATGAATTGGATTCCCTCTCAGGAAACCCCCTTCAGACATCACAGACAACCTTTACACTGGAACCCTCAAGGCAAGCACAAATGAGGCTGACCAAGAAATACCTGGCATCATGACCTTGAAGCAAACACCACGTTTCAGTTTTGTCAAGGTGGTGTCACAGCATGCAGTGCAGTTTTTGTAAACTACACCACATCTAAGTTTCAAGACCACACAAAACAACAAACAGACAGGGTACACCTTGCACAGCTGGAGAAGAGGGATGATGGGCAATGATCTAAAATCTTGTAGCCAATGTATTTTCTTTTTTTTTTTTTTTGTACAGGTGAAGAGCTGGCTTGATGAACAAAGGACAGAGATGCTAGGCACAGAAAAAAGAAGTGTACAGTTGTTCAACAGTCTGACTTCCTCTTTGGCGCTGAAGGTAGGTACACGGGTCACAAAGAGGATAAGATCAAATTTAGGATTTCTTTGGGTCTGGTGGTTGTGTGTTTATGCAGAGCTGCTAACTCTCCCAGATTTTTCTGGAATTTCCCTAAGTCAGAAGACTTTCCCGAATTTAGTGAAAAGGTCCAGAATTTAAAAAACTTGTTTTGAAGTGGAGGGTTCGAGTGGATGGGGGGAGGGGGGGGGGGGTCATTTTTGAATAGGAATGATTAAAAGTATTGCAGAACAGAGCCCAAAATGATGTTATATGGATGTTGGCATTACTATGTGTGGAATTTGCATTTTCATTTCATTCAATTGAAACACAAGGGGGTGGGGGTGGGGGGTTTATGGTGGTAAGATATGCTTTCAGCTGAACAACCAGTTTTCATTCTACCCACTCCCTGTGGCTTCCAAGTTTTGACTCCAGAAGGTTGGCAGCTATGTATGTGTGTTGAGCCATCTTCTCTCCAAATCGTCAGCATTTGTCCAACTGTGACAGGTATAGAAAACATTGTTTTGATTAGGCACTGAAAAGGGATGTCCATTACTAAGAATAGCACCACAAATATCTTGTGTCCAAAGATATTTTCTGCTTAGAAATTAACACTGTTGTGCAGCATCGAAGTTTTGGAAGAAAAAAAAAAGATGTGACATTTTGTGAATGCACAGAGGACTGAATTTTTGCAGGTCTTGAGCGCTCGCCATGTGGATCACCAGATGGCGCTGGCCTATTTACTGTCTGCTCCACGTAAAGTGGGCGTTGACTGCCTAATGAAGAGCATCGCTTCGTGCAACTTCAACTTCCGCAGGCTTGGGGTAAGGACAAGCATGTAGATGAACAGGAATTCAACTGTTCATTTTTGGGCTGTCGAAAATTTATTGCAAATGTTTTTTTTGTTTTTTTTTGTATCCCCAAGGTTACATTAGAAACATGTTATTGAATTGATGATGTTTTGCAGGTTCATATTAGAGTTGTGTAATGTATGTGTATGTTCTTCGGTTGATAATTACCATGTTTTACATGTGTGTATATGAGGCGGCAGCCTCATCACGTCCCCCCAAAGACCCCAGCGGTCAAGGGAATGACTGACTGACTGACTGATATATATGATTGTGCAAGACTTCGTAAAGTATGTTCTTGTATTGAATTTTATGTGCTAACATCTGCACTTCTGTTGATGTGTAAATGTTTTGCGTAATCCATGTTCCTGCATGGTTCATGTTCTGCCCAAAATTTTGCATGGTACTTCAATTGACAACGACGTTGCCTAATGCGTGTAAAATTCTTTGTTTATAATCCTAGTCATCTTTGATATGAATAAGATGAATGTTGTCTTCAGGAGCCAGAAGTCAGGAAGACCTTCTCTTGTAATTGTACTGCCCTGTTTTCTTGTATTTACCTGTTTATGGAAATTAAGGCATTTTCAGTGCCAAATGTAGAGGTTTCTGGCATGAGAACTACAATTTCCGATTCCTGGTCTTTCATCTGAGTCACCCTCCCTCCCACTCACCTCTGTTTCTATGCTTCTCCTCCAGCTCCTCAGGAGGTGTGTATACCATTGTCCTTTTTGGCAATTACCGTGCGAAGTTCACGCTCCATTTCAGCGGACTAGAAAGTTCAGCACTGGTATTATTCTTTGTATTAGGTATCGCAGATTGCTGTTTTGGGGTGTCCTTTCAGTTTGGGCTGTTTACCTGAACAGTTGTTTGCCAGTGAGGACACTTTTCTTAGCTTTGCAGGTGGTGTATTTAAGCCCAATCTTGCGTTTGCTTTTTAGTCAGTACCAAGCGGTTTGGTTTCATCATTTACCTTTTGGCGTGCTTGCTGTTCAGCAGACAGTCATTTCCCCTCCATGTCATTCCTAGAGTCGTCCTCTCTCTCTTGTGTCTCCTTAGCTACAAGGTAATCTTTATGTCCTTAGGAGATTTTGTATTTGGACGATATTTGGCATCTCCTTGGCTTTGGTCCTCCCCGTGATCATTTCAGGCTCAGTTTCTGGTTTTCCCTTTTCCTTCCCTTTTCACTCTTGAGGTTGACCAGCAGTCAGTGTAGATCAATCCTTACATAAGTTTAAAAAAATGTGTGCAAACATATTGATAATCAGATTTAAAAGAATGAAATTAAGAATAAAAGAGGTGAAACGAGAGGAAGAAAGAAATTAAAATAGAAAAGAAACGGGGGTGGGGGGGAGACACCCACACTCGCTCCCCCAGTATGGTTTGATTCCCTGCCAGGGTGGGAAGATGAGGCTGTCTTCGTCCTTTGGGAGACATTTCTGTTGGAGATCGTCTATGTCTTTTTCCCTCAATGGGAGGCTCTCACCTTGGATGAGTGGGTTCTGCCAGCTCCTCACTAAATTGGGAAATATACATAAATTAAACTACTTTAAATATGCTGCATGAGGTAAACTCACTAAGGGCGATCTTATTGCGTAAGTGGGAATGGAGGTGAGGTTAGCTCCCAGCTCACCTAATATCGTTTTTTGAGGGGATCCTGTGAGTGATGTTCCTTGCCAAGTGCAGGTGAGGTATATATATATATGTATATATGTATATGTATGTATGTATATATTTTAGAGGTAAACATGTTGTAAAAGTACTTTTAGTAGTAAAATTTCTTTTGTTTTCTCCATTACACCAAAGTCAAAAATGCAAGTATTCTTGTTAGTCATCACTCTTTACAAAATGTTCACAATGTTACGAGGGCCACCCCATAAGTTCTCGGATGCGCAGAAACCACTGACGTCATATTCTCAATTTTTATATCATCATCACAAACGATGTCATAATAGCTATTACACAAAAAATGATAAAAATCGTCAGAGCCAAATTTGTTCTAGACAGCAAAATGGATGGCAAGGGGGACGGTTTTCAAAGTGTTGCAGAGAGCCTGCCTTGGAGAGATTTTTGTGCCATGATTTATTATGACTGTCTTCAAAGGAAGTCTTTCAAGGAAAGTTTTATAAGTTTGACAAACTGTTTTGGTGACAAGGCTCCATCATTATCCACAGTATATAGGTGGTTCAAAGAATTTCAGTTTGGTACAATGTCGTTGGAAGATCGTGACCGTTGTGGACGTCCAGTTTCAGTTACTACCGATGGGAACGTGAGCACAGTGAAGGCCATAATTACAGAAAATCCTCGAATCACGGAGGATGAACTCAAGGATACTCTAAACCTTTCATCAGGAAGCTTAGACCACATTCTTCGGCACAATCTCTCTGTACGGAAGCGTTGCGCCTGTTGGGTGCCCCACCAGCTGACTGGGGAGCAGATGAGGGCTAGGGTTGAATGGTGCCAGTTTATGCTGCAAAAATTTGACGGAGGAAGATCAGATAGGGTCTCCAATATCGTCACAGGTGACGAAACCTATGTTTACCAGTATGACCCCGAAACAAAGCAGCAGTCGTCAGTTTGGCTGTTTCCAGGGGAAACCCCACCTGTGAAATTTAAGAGATCAAGAAGCTGCACAAAGCAAATGATTGCAGTTTTCTTCGCAAGATCCAGTCATGTGACTACTGTACTGCTCCTGGAAAGAAAGACGGTGAACGCTGAATGGTACATCAACACCTGCCTGCCAAAAGTGTTCGAGGCTTGGAGTGCATGGTGACCACGGACCGGTATCCGCCATCTACTCCACCACGACAGCGCCAGCGCCCACACGGAAGCTGCAACTTTAGACTTCTTGCAAGAGAACAGCGTGCAGCTCGTCACTCATCCTCCGTATTCTCCTGACCTAGCCCATTGTGACTTCTTTTTGTTCCCTCGTTTGAAAAAACAACTGAAAGGAAAGCCGTTTGAGAGCCCTGAAGATGCCCGAGCGTTTGCCGAGGGCTTGATTTCTGGTATACCTAAGTCGGAGTGGGCTGGGGTGATGGATTCGTGGTTTAGAAGGATGGAAAAGTGCATACATGCTGATGGAGGATACTTTGAAAAGATGGGCTAGGTAAGAAATGCCAGTGTACTTCCATCTTTTCCCATCCGAGAACTTATGGGGTGGCCCTCGTACTATTGTGCCATTCATTTCTGTGTCATTGAACAGTTTGGCTTCTCAGTGTTGTCACCAGCTATCTTGTTCGCATGGAAAATGATGAGGATGATGAACGAAAAACCCGAGTCGGAGATTGTTTTTGCTTAATTCACACATTAGGCAACAGCATTGCCAAGTTCATGTGTTATTCAAGACTTTGTGCACTATGTGTGCTGCATGGGAGCATAGGTTACGCTTAAAATATATAATTATGTGCGTATGTTCTTCAGTTTAGAATATGCTTAAAAAAAAAAATTATCAGGGATAGAAATTCCCAGGTAATTTTTAAAAATAATTATCAGGGCAAGGAATTCCCAGGTAATTTTTAGTTGTCCTTGGGACAAGTAGATAAGAAAATTTACTTGGAGAGGGTTGAGTGGTATAGTAAGGGTGTTATGTAGTGAAAAGAAAAAGATGGAAGTGTGATTTGTCTGGACTGAAACGTACTTCTCAGCCATCCTTGAACTGACGACATGAACAATTGATAAGCCACCAGACAAGTAGAGAGAGAATTTTCATTCGTCAGCCAGATTATATATTTGTCATAGACAATCAGATGGTACTTGTCATAGGTAATTAGATGGATGGATGACCTGTTTGTGATGTGTAGTTGTGTCAATATATGTGTGTTAATATACACTTGTATTCATGTACACTTGAGTTTGTGTGTGTCTGTTAATTAGTTTATATATATATATGTGTTTGTGAATATTTGTTTGTGAAGTGCTTGTGTTTGAACATACAGGTGTTTATTGACTCACCTGTAGGTATATGTATGCGTGTTCATATGCACATTTGTATATGCATGCAGAAATGCATGTGTATGTCCACGTTATGCATGTATTGTGCAGGTGATAGCCAATGTGGGGCAGGCTCTAGGCCACTTGTTGAAAGAAGCCAAGCTGATCAGTACCTGCCAGGAGCTGGAAACCAACGCAGCATGGGGCGTTCGCCTGGGCAAATTGAAGGTAGGCACTGGTTGAAAAGCTATGCAATGTACTGAATGTGTGTTTCCACTTTTGCCACGTTCAACTGGATTGGTTATGCTTGTGTAACTCTGTAAACGTGAAGATGTCTGCAGTTTATAGAAGATTTATCAATGAGATTTTTTTGCAGGAAAATGTTTCAGTGACCAGCAAGTCCAGTGGCATTGCTATTTTTGGACAAATCTAAGGTGACTTTTCTGTTAATTACAAAAGTGGTTAAACATCTCATTAAGACAGACAGGAGAACTGAGCACTGTTCAGATGTCTAGCTCAAGAAGAGAGAGGCACATGAAATCATCACATGTTGAAAGCTTCTGTGTACACTTTGATGGCCTACTCTCCTGAATGATGACATTGGGTGTGTGAATTACCTGAGTATGGTGCTGCTAACACAAGTACAAATGTATAGAATTATTCAGCCTTTTGAATTTTCACAATGACAGACCAGTACTGGAATGATCAGCCACAGGCGCAGGAAGCAAATCATCTTTGTCCAATGGGAAATTAACGTGCAATGCTGATAAGATTCAGAAACATTTTTGATTCAGAGAACATGAATTGATCATATGGTGGAATGCATTTCTGTGCTGCTACTCGGCCATTTCAGACTGTGCTGTTAAAAGCTCATGTGATATTGACGTTGATCAAAATGATAAAGTCCTGCCATTCCCAGCTTTATAGTGGATTGCTGACCTCACATCTTAGCTGGCAAAAACAAACACATGCGTGTTCTGAAATTGTCAGAAGAGAATCATCATCCGTCTACTTCAAGACGTCTGAAAGTGAGAAGTCTGGCTGTTTCCTCATCCAGGGGAAAGACTGTTTTCATTGGGACCTTGAGGAGTGTGAGGGACTCAGAGACCCAGTGTCAACGTTTTTCAATGAGACATCAACAGTTTGACCGTGGCACTACCTCAAATACCACTCGCCTTCTTCAGGCCTCTAAGCCCTATATCCATGGCGACACACTTGGTTGACCTACATGCTGCGTCAGCCACAGGAACAGATGTGAACCACAACCACAAGATCAATTCGTCACCGGAACATCCAGTGACCTTCTATTCCAACTATCCCAGTGTCTGTTTCGGCCATTGACAGCCAAGACATTCTGTCTTGTGTTTACACCCCTCTCTAAAGGTGGCATGCACTCCAGCCCGCTGCCTCCAACCATGGTAGTGGTGACAACTGATGTCAGTTTGAGCTCTGTTGGAACCTCTCATAGTAAGAAACAGAAAAACCTGGTTGATGAACTCTCTTTGCCATCCCTAACCCGTTGACTGCCAGAGAATATTACAAATAAAGGCTTTCCCAGTGCCGTGGAAATCTAATGATTTGGGGGTAATAATTAACAAAAAATTCTAGCTTGAAAACTATAAGAGATATAAAAATAAAATATATAAGATTTTTGAAGGAAATTGAATGATTTTGAATCTGGGCTTCTTTTGTTTTAATTTTGATAATAACAAATTATTTAGGCATTTAGATTTGGACAGATTTTTTTGCGTGATCAAAAACATCTGTATTTACCACTACAGCTTGACATCCAACAAAGCAAAAAAGTTGAAAATAAAGTTTGTACTGTCGCACTACACCTGTAAATGAAAGTAAAACAGTTCAGAAGTCTGTCAAGATGCTCATACTTCATGCAGACAGGTCAGTCCACGACCACGCCCCCTTACTGGATTTCAACCCTCTCTTTCACTCCTCTCCTTCCCCTACCTTTCCCCTTCCCCCGTCCGACGCTGAGAGCGGGCCGCGCTCCCCTCTCACGCTGACTATCACCGTCACTGTCCACTGGCAGTGTGTGCGAAGTACACATTAGCTTGTTCAAAGCTGGTAACCTAGTCAGCTGAACCACTTTGTGGTCGGACGGCAAGACTCAATAACTGATGAATATCGTCGGCAATTCCATCACTGTCATCATCCTCATTTTCATGCTTAAGTGAGTTGTTGGATAAAAGATCATTTCTTTGTCAAAAATGATTAGCAGAGCCTGCTCAGCTGTGTAAGTCTGTTGACTAGGTAGCTACGCTTGTCGAAGTGCACCACCATCTTTGCAAGCAAGACAAAGCTCTGGCTGGTCATCCAGTCAGTGATGAGAATAAATGGTCTTTCCCATCACGTGTGGTCATTTGCATATCATTTTACTATTACAGACATATAAGGCTTACTGTGTACTCTCTCTTTGTGTCCGTTAATAGAAATAGTAACGAATGAAAATTCAAGAAAAATGCATGACGTCACTGGATGGCCCATAGGCACTGGGAAAGCACATTTGCTGCGCCGTCAGCTGATGGCTTATAGGCACTCTATGGGCTTAAACAGGTTCATGGAATTAAAAGGAACTATGGATGAATTGATGAATTTTAGGCAAGACACGAAGGTCTTGCATATATCAGTTATAGAGGATATACAAACAGTGAGTAAAAATGAACTAAAAATATGTAGCTGTGAACTTAAAAACAAGCTTTCTAACTTTTAGAATTGAAGCTCTGGAATTGAAATTGTCTCGCACGACAGCATTTAGAGAATCTTTAATAGACGGGCAATCTCTTCTATCCCAGTTATGAAATCTACGATCTGAAATAAAAGGTTTGAGAGCAAGACCTACAATAGTCAGTACCAGTGCACAGGTTCAAAGCAGTGAACCAGCACATGAATTGCAGTTGAACCGGCTGGTATTTCCAAGTGTGAAGAGCCAGCCTCTCTGACCTTTGAACTTCAAAACTACAATTTCAGTCAGGTCGTGACATTACTTGGGGAATAACAGAAGTGTTGGGAGTCAGCCTCAAGGGTCCAGGGCTATGACACAGCAGCTATGGTGACCAGTCTGTTATCTAGGTCTGCAGTGAGGTCCCTGACCCAATAATGCCCAGCCTGACTAACCAGTTAAAAGACCCACAGAAGTCCCTGGCCGTGATCCTCTGCTCTCATATCTAAAGGAACCTCCTCTGACATCTGTAAGGACAGGTTGTTTTCAGATGATCTGGGTACCACCTATTACATCCCTGTCAGAAATCTGTTGAGTACTCTATCATGAACAGCTGGAGCCCAAAAGATTAGCTCTTTGCTCCAACAACATGTACAAACTTTGTATTTCTGCTGGCTTCCTCAGCAATCACCCAACAACAAAATCAGAGCTGTGGTTGTATCTGTGGGGGTTAATAACAGACCTTCAGAATATGAACAATGGAAGATGATTATTACGTTATGTTGTCAGATTTTTTTCCTTTTGCAAAGATTGCACTTGGTTTACTCACACCATCGAAAGGCAGGCATAATTTAAACAATTTCATAATTCCTTCAAACCATAATCTTACAATCACATGCTGTTTAGCTCTGGGGTTTGGCTTTTAGTCTTTGTGAGTACAGTGTTAATGTGTGTGTGCGTGCACATATGTGTGCGTGCGTGCGTGTGTTTGTGTGTGTGTGTGTGTGTGTGTGTGCGTGCGTGTGTGTGTGTGTGTGTGTGTGTGTTTGTGTGTGCATATGTGTGCATGCATATGTGTTCCACATATCTGCCAGGTCTCTTTTTTTTTACTTGTCTTGGCAATATAATCAACAGATACAAAGATAAATAAATGATTTACGAAATGATCTGTTGACCGCTGAATAATGGTTGCCTGACACAGATCAGTTTCAAGAAAGCCTTCCAAGGGGGGCTGTCAGACAAGCATGATGTCATTGCATCCATGGCACGCTGTGAGAGGGTCGACATCAGGATGGTGGCCGAGTTCTCAGAGTAAGTAAACTCTTAGTCAATCCACTCACTGTGCCTTGACACATGTCAATCCACTCACTGTGCCTTGACCCATGTAGTAGCAGCAGAACTTTTGTGGCAGGTGGTGTACAGTGGGCTGGATACAGAGGATGGCATTCCACTCTGTCATGAAAAGCTGTATGTTGCTGTCGTAGTCCACAGCTTTCCCTTCTCTTGTCACATTCTTGTCTCAAGTCCATAATGTGCTGTCAGTTATTCTGTCGCCTTCTTTTCTTTCCTTCCATTAATGTAAGAAAGTAAAATGACAGAGAATTGCTTGCATCCTTGGCAGAATTTAGAGTTATCTGCCTTGAAAATGTTAGCTGTTCAGCTGTGTTGTCATGAATTGTTACAGATTAATATAAATATGTGCATACATAGCGATAGCTCTGAAAAGGCCCTGTGCACAGCAGATATAAATTTGTGCATACATGGTGATAGCTTTGAAAAGGCCCTGTGCACAGCAGATATAAATTTGTGCATACATGGCGATCGCTCTGAAAAGACCCTGTGTGCAGCAGAAATAAATATGTTCATACATGGTGACGGCTCTGAAAAGGTTGTGCGCACAGCAGATATGAATATGTGCATAGATTGTGATCGCTCTGAAAAGGCCCTGTGCGGCAGAAAATACAATAAGTAAACTGAAGCCTCCTCTTCCCCCCTCCGCTCCGTTGTGTTTGTTGTGTCCAAAATGATAGGGTGAAATCCCAGAGAGAGTGAAGGAGAGAGCAAAGGTTTGCTGACTAAAGGAAACGTTGAACATTATGCTGTCCCAACAGAGATTTCAAGATGGATGTAGAGGACAGCCAGTTGGTGTTTCTGGAGGAATTGTTGAAGACCTCACCAGCACCATGGCAGCTGGACAGAGCCAGGACTGTGGTGTCTGCCGTGGAGGCTCAAGATCCTCTCTTGAACAAACTGAAAACCATCTATAAACAGGTAATCATGTGTGTGCGTGTATGCGCTTGATAGTAAACTGGATGACATCAAAACAAATTAATGCAGAACAAATTTTTACAAGTTCTTTGGTTTTGATAGTAAACTTGCTGATATCAAAACTGAAATACTGCAAAACAAATTTTAACACGTTAACCAGCCGCAGTTTGGAAGTGGTTAGAGTTGTGGACATCGAGCTGGGTGGTTGTGGGTTCGATTCCCGTCGGAGCCATGTGGAAGTTTTCTGCCCTGACTGGCTCCGACCCAGAGTTTAGTTTGTTATGGGCTCTATTTGGAAGACTGGGACCACACAGTGGAGTTTCATCCACTAAATGGATGTGTCTCTGAGAGTGTTGCTGAAATTTCCAGACCAACACTGCAGGTGGTTGTATCTTTCAGGCCTGGTTGATGCTGGGAAATATTATGAAAGTAAGCGTAGAGTACAGCCCTGGCATGTAGTATCAGACCAGAATGGAAATCTGTAGCATCATCCTCTTTCTCGTTGATCAGCATTTGAAAAAAAAAGTATAAAATTCTGTGGCCCTTCATGCGCTGCTCTCATGTTGACCTTAATTTCGATGTCCTCTCCATGTCTATAGCCTTGGTTTGATTCTGTCGGGGCCACCACAATATCGTCAAATTCACTGGGGCTCTTGTTTGACAGAATGGTGGTGCCCTCTGGAGGGAGAACTCGCTCACTCTAGCTGTGCGACTAAACAATTATTGTCGTCAGTAGGGGGCATAGTAGGTAGTGTCCTGCATATGTTGGATCAGAACAGGCACCACTGAACACCATCAAAGTGACTTGGTAGCAGTGCAGTGTCTCCTCCGGTGGGTTGCCTCTCGACAACTTGATATTGACTGCTCCTTGTGGATTGCTAGTGCAAAGATTGTGGTGGGGCGAACCGGGCTGTAGCTGTAGAAGGGGTGGGGGGGGGGGGGGGGTGAGAGGGGTGGTGGGTAGATGAGCGGTGTGATGCATACCAGGGGTGGCACAGAAGATGGGACAGCAAGACAAAACCAAAAAAGTTTTTTTTTGTTTTATTTTGTGTCTTTTTTTTTCAATTTTTTTGAAAATCATTTTGAGGGTTACAAAAGTATGAAAAATCTCAGACAACAAAAATGACAGTAAACTTGTTCAAAAGTTGATCTGTTTCTGTTTGATTTAAATTGACTCACACATAATGATTACAGAACCTCACCTTACCCATCCCTCATCAACATATGCATCATGGTATCCCTTCA
This sequence comes from Conus canariensis, assembly GCA_033310375.1. NCBI lineage: Eukaryota > Metazoa > Mollusca > Gastropoda > Neogastropoda > Conidae > Conus > Conus canariensis. The sequence goes on from CM065729.1 coordinate 58,803,418, forward strand.
TATGAGGCCGCCCCTTTTAAGTGTTTAAAAAAAAAATCTGTTTAAACAGTCACAGTAACATTACATGTGGATAAAACTTGCCATCTTTCTGTGCAGACCAGCCCGTATGAATATGAAGTCATCGAGTTCCTCTTTGGGGAGATGAACAGGCTGGATCCTTCACCACTGTATGAGAAAGTGAGAATAGGAACAAAAATCTGAATCAGTTTGAGTTTGAGTGACTGTCAGTCTGTGTATGTGAATCTTTGCATATGTGGAAATGTATTATGCGATACTGTCCGTGCATGCAGAAGTGTGTGGTTTGTGCACATGGCAGGAGTGTGTGCATGCGTGGGCATGTGCCTGTATACATGTGTATACTTTGTGTGTGTGTGTGTGTGTTGATGAGTTTTTGAGAGCATTTCTGCTCGACACAAATGAAATAACAACTCACACTTGCAAGTCAGTAGGATTTTATTCCAGCAGAAAAACTTAACAATCTGGTGCACCAGAATTGTCTTCTGTCTTTCGTTGTTGTTGCAGTTTTCTCATTTTTCTACATAGCCCTCTATATAAGACTGGGTAAGTCACTGTTGAGGGAGAGTACTTGCTCAAGGGAAGCAAGCTTTGCAGGTAGTACTATGTAGCTCCTTTGAAGTTTGTATCTTCATTCTGGTAAACAAGGGAGCGTCCACGCCAAGTAGGTTTAATGCATCACTTTGGTTGGTTACATATCACCGCCAGGAAATACAACTGCTGTAACACGATTTTTTGCATTTTTAAGATTTTTGGTATACTATAAGAGCGGGCCAAGGGCATAATGTAGCCAAGTCCCAATCACATTGTCCTAAAAATAAACGTGCTGTAATCAGAATACTTGTACCGTAACTCGGCTTGCAGTATATCTTGTGGGGATAAATAATCAGTTTTTTGGTCTCCTGTAAAATTTGATGAGGAAAATGTTAAAGGACATCTGAAATAGTGTGATAGATAGATCTTTTACTGAGAGACCTCTGTTTAGGAGAACTCTTAACTAGTAGTGACTACTTTCTTTCACTGAATTCTTTTCTGTTTTCTGTGTTTCAGGGACTGAAGTTGGTGTCATACTTGAAGATGTACACGCGACGCAATCCTCCATCAGACGAAGAGCTCAACAGCGCCAGTGTTGTTCAAGAAAACCTGGAAGAGGTAACGGTTCCTGAGACATGCACTCATTCAGCACAGAGAAACCCTGCGACAAGTGTGCTAACACGGATACAGTCTCTGTTAGACACACTTGTGTGCATCAGACATGTACCAAAAAAAACGCGCAGATCCAGACTCGCTGACAAATGTATGTGTGCATATGTATGCCATTGCACTTGTATACACACCCATGATTCTCATGCAGCTACTGCGTTTTGCTCCATCATGCTCCTCCTCCTGTTTTTTTCTATCCTATTTACTTCCTCTCCTATAGCATTTTGTTTCCTATGCAATTATGCACATATGCACTATTTTGCGTGCATGCACGCGTGCGTGCACACACACACACACACACACACACACACATACACACATACATATATTTGCATCTGCTCACAAATACAGAACTATTCTGCTAAATTTTTGCAAGCATCCATAAAAAAAGCACTGTGGAAGGATATCCTGTGCTAGTTCTAAAAATCATGGTGTTGGCTCAGAAAACTGACATGTGTGGTAAGAGAGTTGCAGAAAAGCATTGTTCTAATGGCAGTGTGGAGACGCTGGAGACAAGCTGCCACAGCTTTCAGCTCAACGTGTGCCACTGCATCCGTTACTTGAAGCAGAGCGCTGGAAAGTCATCAGTAAGCCTCTTTCTGTTCTCAAAATTTTGTTCAAGGTCTTGAGATAATTCTTACCAGGAACATCTTTCATCTTGGTGGCTTTTGGTACAGCAGTATTGCAGATTTCAAATGTGTAACTGTTCATTAAATTATTTGTAATCTAGAGATAAAAAAAAGGGGGCTGGGGGGGGGGGGGGGGGAATATATTAATTTCCATCACTTTAAACAGATGAAAGTGTTCATTGAAGAATATTCTAAATGAGACATATGTATAACAATATACATAATTCATATAGTATGTATAGATTTGTGGTATTTTGTCTTATTTGTCAAAACAGAATTAATGCCCTATCCCTTAATGCCCTACTTGGCATGGAAAATTGTCATATAGTTAGGATTAAGATAGCGAAAAAAGAAAAAAAATCAGGAGAGCTTGGAGCTAGGCATGCACACATAAATTGTTAAGCCAGCAGAGTGATTGCCCTTCGTGAGTTCACTTCATGAATCGTACCCAGACATAATCCTGTTTTCTCCTTTACCTTGGTGAGGGATCATGCCGTTCCTGTTCTTCAGTGTTTGGACTTTTTTTTCACTTTTTTTTGTGTAGTTGTTTTTGTTGTGAACATGGATCCTCTCAGGTGGCCTTTTAACTCACTCGGCGCTGGCAGTTTTTTCCCGTTTACTTTCCCATGGGACACACCATTTGTAAGGGTTCTAAAAAAAAAATCCCCCCCAAAATCTATTAGGAGTAAAAACATGAAACTTTCAGAACAGGTTTAAAAGCATATTGAGTCAGTTTGGGTGAAAATATCAAACTTCCTTCTTTCATCTTCTAGAATCAGGTGAAAGATATCTTTTTTTCTTCATCCGAATTGACCCAGGCAGATGTCTAGTATATGTATCCAGGGAAGCACATGTCTTTGAAACAGTTTGTTCACTTACAAAATAAACCAAGAATTGTCCAGATATAATTTTTCATTCATATTATAGCATATAGGGCACTTTATGGTCTACTAATATTGACACCAACACAAATAAGAAAAAAGAAGAAACTAAAAACCTACACCATCACACTATGTACACACCCAGTGCTCCTGTTATTGCGAGAGCCAGAGAAACACTAACATCAAACCCAAGATGACAAGCTCCTGGGTCAGGCAAGTGCTCTGCCAGGTTTACGTCTTCTGCCAGAAAGTTGTTCCCCTTTGAGTACAGTTGGTATGGACCCTGTTTACCAGTTGCGCCTTGTTGCAGAGCATTGCATTAGCTGACATTGTGCATGCAGCTGGGTGGAAGTCACAGACAACCTTTTGGAGTTTCTACCCCAAAGACATATCTGAAGATATGCAGGCACTTGAACGCCTATGGGACATAGTAGTTAACTGATGATCGCCCATTAACCCTGTCTGTTCTGAGCGATCTGATCGCCAAACACCATCACTCTTGGCATTTGTGTTCTTCACTCATGAGTTTGTTTTCAAATTTTGAATTAACCCTTTTGTTGTTTATTTGGTGTTTTTTTTGTTTTTTTAAGGTTTGCTTAAAGTGGTACTGTTCTTATTCACACGTTCCAGTTTCTCTGGAGAGGGGTCTTCTTTGACCTGTTTTCTGCATGGGTTAATTTTTTTTTTCTTATAGTGTCTCTTACAGGCATTTCCATTGCTAATGGCTTTGTGTCATTCTCTTGAAGAAGAGTGAGGATAGATCGATTCACCTTCAGGCTAAGCATGGGAGACATTTAGTATAGGGCCTGTGGTAGCTTTTGACACCCGAGCTCAAGGCTTGCGAAACTGTGCATAGACATTTTTGTGTGGGTTGATTGCCTTTCTCCTCAGGTGAGTGCGCTTCCCACTGTTCTGTTCTATACTCTGGTATTTGTTGAACAGGCAAGTACTAAGAAAAGGAATTTTACTACTAAAAGCAGTTTATATACTTACCTGTCCAAACAGTAGGATGTTGTCCCACCTCCTCACTTAGCCTGGAAAAAATTTGAAAACTGATCTATCTTCGAGGATGATTCATGACGTGAACTCGCTAAGAGCGATCACTCTATTGGGCAAACTGGTTAAAGGGGTGCAGTTAGCTCTGTGTTCTTAGATTGTATTTTTTTGTTGTTTTGATTTGAGGATCCCAGTAATACTGCATTGTTCCACGCCAAGTGGGGATAAGGCATTTGTTTGGACAGATTAGTATATCATAAAATTACTTTTAGCAAAAACATTCTTTTTTGCAATTTGATAACCCACATACACAATGAAACGCCACTCAGTATATTCCATACGTAGTTTTTTTCCTGCTGCAACTACTGTTTAGAAAATAATAACAGATTTCTTTCTGTATCTCAGTCACTGTCTAGGTACCTTATAATACTTTTAAGTACCAACACACAGTACATTTAATTTTTTTTCTTTCATAGGAATGTCTACATTATTATTGCTGCTGAAGCAAACGACAATATTGGTAACTTTGTAACAATGGCAGGTACATACCTTTGAATGGTATTGTGTTTTAACAGCTCCAGAACTGGATGGTGAAAGTGTGCCTCAGTGGCTTCAGATTGCTCAGCTTCTTGAGGTAAGCATCGGAACAAGCAGCCATCTATTATTTGTTTTGTTTGTTTTTTTTTTTCAACTGGTATCTTTATTCTTCTTTGTTTGAATAATGATGGTTGAATCATTTATCTATTGTTTGATATTCAGTTATGTAAAATATTTGTTGACCTGACATATTAGTTTTTTGCTCCGTGTTGGATTCCCAGTCAGTGTTGTTTCCGGTTTGCCTTCATGGTTTTGAGACTCAGCTGAAACTGTATTCTCCACATATTTTCACACATTATGAAAGTCTGTGAAATACAAATCTTCAGCTTCCAGAACATTTTTTAAAATTTCTCTTTTTTGAAAAAAAAATTCAGGAAACCTCAAATGTATTGGAAAAAAGTAGAATTGAAAAATGTGTTCTAAATGTGTAGGGTAGGGGTCATTTTTGATTGGGCCTGCTATAGTGTTGCAGAGTGAATTACAAATGATGTCATATGAATGTCAGCAGTTACATGTAATGGAAGATGCATTGTCCCTTTTAAACATTACATTCATCAGTTGAATCCGTAGAGGATTAAAAATGCTTTAGTGGAAAGCCAGTCCACCCCCTTTTCATTCCATTCAGTATCCCCGATTCCGAATTCTGACTCCAGAGAGCTAGCAGTTATGATACTTTCATGGAAATGCCATATATGCCTCACATATATTTTGAGTTGCGTTATCTTCTGTAATCTTACAGATACCAGCTGACGAAGTGTGTGTGATAGCCGTGCAAAACATTGTTCGTCGGCATGTTTCAAACCTGTCATCCCCCTCGAGCCGCTCGCCTGCAGGGGGCATTGCAACAGACAAAGGCAAATCAGAGTCATTGCGGAGCTGGCAGGTGAGCGAGACCAGCCTACAGACACAGGAGCAGGTGCAGCAGCTGCTGCTGAGGGTGAAGAGCTGTGAGATGGCCTTGGCCTGTGCAAACTGGGTCGTACGGGAATTGCCAATGGGTGAGTGAGTACTGGCAGTCTTGGCAGATTATATTGAACATTGTTATACAGCTGACTTCCAAAGGAAGTCTTAGGGCGTTAGAATATTTAAAAACTTCACAGTTACTTATCAATAATACTTTTAAAGAAAATGGTTTTTAAATGATACGTTGCAGAAAATGGGTGTTGCATTGTGTTACACAAAGAGATTGTATGTTTTATACGCCGGATAAATACCACTGGGTAAATGAGAGTATAAATTTTGTCAAAGGTATTGAGAGTGTGTTCTCAGAACAGTATCTGACTTTTCATATCGTATGTTTTTATAAATGATTTTTAAATTAGAAAATTAAATGAGATTTACCTGGAAGACGAAGTTTAATTGAAATTATTTGGAATTAAGAGATGGGAAAGAGTAGTTACATGGGATGCTTACTCATGAATTGCTAGTTTTTTTTTGCAGCAAATGCCTCCTCAGTACAGAGAAGAACTAGGGTTGGGAAGAGCTGGATTGTCTAGAGTAAGGATAGGTGGGCATGTGACCACTCTTTCCCATTACTCCAAAAAAAGTAAAATGCCCCATCCAGGGAAGTCTCATTTCATTTTCTAATTTTTCATTTAGCAATTGGTCAACATGGAGATGACCTATAGTCTGGGGATCAGTGGGAGTCAAGCATGCTGATACAGCACATTTCGCAACACTGACTTGTTGCTGGCATTCTTTTCCATCAGCCACTTTGAAAATCCCAAAATTTTTCATAAAAGCAGTAATGCAAGGCAGACATGTCCGATGTTCACTGACTTGAGCAATTTTCTTTAATGCTGGTTCTTCAGATTTTATGGACCTTCTTTCTGTCAGAAGAAATGGCCCAGTCGCCGTTGCTGTGGCCCTCTGAATCGCCTTTGACCTTTTGAAATTTGGGGCCTGTTTCGCCAAGAAAGTGCCTCTGGCAGTCATTCTGTTAGTGCCAGCCCTTTCTGTTGTCATCAGAACTGATGTTTGCACCCAGTGTGTCCATCTCAGACTCCTTTTAGGGAAGTAGTAAAGTCATTACCAGTTAATTTTTCAGTGACTTTCGCTGTTTCCGTATCATCACAGATTCTGTGTAGTGCTTTGTTGACATGTAGTTTGATGGCCACAAATCTGCATGCAGACATTTCTTCAGGGGCATGTCCAAACAGTGCTGTTGCATCTGTGCACTCTGTCTTTGCTCACTACATGCACTGGGTTCTTCCACTAGCTCATGTATGACTCTGGCAATAGTTATGACTGAACCTGTACAAGTTTCATGTTTCCTTGCCAGAGTTGGTAACTGGGTCCAGATTTCGTTATTCATTGAGGGAACAATCACTGATGACAATTTGCCAACCGATCAGGTGTGCTGAACTACTTTTTTTTTTCCCAGTATTTGGCCCCAAGTTTGGTGTGGAACAGCCATTCATGACCTTAGCTAGATTGTCTTGCTCTTTGGTCCCCAGGCTCTCATCTCTATATGCTTGTTCAACATTTTGAAGGTAACTCCTGTCTGGTTCGTCAGACGTAACTTTTTTGACTGATCAGCATTTCTTCTTCATTGGCCAGTTCGCCTTCTTCATGAAAACTTATTCTGATGACCAAATTTTTTCAGCACTCTTTTTTAAGTGTGCAGATTATGGAGTACCTTTAGAAGTTTGACTTCGATCTTTTGTCCCTTCTAGTTTTCTGATTAATCTGGCTTCCGAGAGCTTTGACTCTGGTTCTTGAGCAAATGGACCTAATATCTCACACAGTGACTTTGACCGTGTGTCTATGCTCTTGGCCTCACTTGCTGTTTCCTCTGCTGTGCTGATGCTGAAATTAGAGGTCTGGAACTATGACTGCCAGTCAGTCAAGAGACGAAGCGGGGAGTGTCAAGACAAAAAGTGCTCCCAGTTACACCTATTAAGATGTTACTTGACATTCGATCACACAAAGAGAAAAGCCAGACAGAGTGACATGTGCTTGATTTCAGATGCTAATTATTCAATTATGGGAGGGTAAAAAGAAGACACAAACTACAAGAAATTCTGACACACATCCAGCAGTGGCATCGCTAGTACTGCAAGTGGCAGTACATGTGCACATGTTTCATATAACTAGGACTGATCAGTCACTGAGTGGTGAATAGTGTTGACTAGATATAATGTTATCAATGTGGTAAGGTACTTTTAGTTTTGTTCTTTTTATGCGAGTTATGTCTATTACAAAATCTGTTCTGAAACGCATGTATGTCATCAGTGTAGCTACATTTTATGTCATGTTTAGAAACATTTGATGTTCACATTGCAGGAGGAGACAGAGCGCTGGCACTTCGAGGGTGTGTTGAATTTGCTCAGAGATGGTACACCATATGTGACGATAATGTGAGTTTGTCACCGTACTGTTAGTTTGTATTGCTTTCTTTAAAATAAATTTTTCTCATACTTACCTGTCCAAACACTGTGAGCTATACTCAGTGTTAGTCACATTGCGCCATTATCTTGGACGAGTGGGGACTAGACCTTTTACCACCTGTCTAAGCATGGGAGACCATCGTTTAGGGCCTTTATTTGCAACTGACGCCGAATTGTAGGCTTTGGAAATTGTACATTCTTGCTTGGGAACAGTGTCTCCCTATTCCTATGAGTGTGCTTCCCACCATCCCATTTGATCTTCTGGCATTAGTTTGGACACGTTAATTTAAGAAAAAGGAAGTTTACTACAAAAGTAGTTATGTGATATATTACCCGTCCAAAGTTTAGGACGCCCTCTTACCTCCTTGCTTGGTCAGGAAAAGGTGTGAAGTCTGAGCTAGTTTGATTTGAATTTGTTGCACTGAAGTGAAGTAATTGTGATCACTATTGATGCCCAAGTGGGTATGGAGAGGAGGTTAGCCCTCTGCTCTTGGATTTCTTTTCTTTAATCTTGATAATGTTCCATTCTAAGTGGGGGTAAGGCATTTGTTTGGACAAATATATCATAAATCTTGCTTTCTTAATAAGTGTTGCAAGATGTGTTTATTTATATTAAGTGTTTGTAGTTTAGACCGGGTTTGCATACAAAAAGCAACAGTAGCAATTTGTTAGAAAAAAAAAAGAAAGCAGCAGAAGCGGCATTGGTCCATTCTAGCTGTACGCAATACAGCCAACATATATTCAGTGTGCTTTGGGGGGGTTTTGTCTTTGTTTTTGTACATTATTTTTAACCTTAGTAATCAGATGTGTTTTGCTTCACAGCAGAGATAATTTCTTTAAATCATGGAACCATCTGCTTTTACCGCAGACACCTCAGCAGGAGAAGGCCCAAGCGGCCTTATTAAAGTTCCAGAAAGTGTTGCGCAAGGTGCAGACGGTACAGGCGCTGCACCAGAGCAACCTGGCGGAGCCCCAGTTGACGAAGCTGGCATCCTCACCGGTGGAACTGATTGAATGCCTTACCGAACACTCTGCTGTGATTGCTGAAGGAACGGAGCCAGCTCCAGGTAGGGCATGATGACGCCTCTAATGGAGGTTTTCTTTTTCTTTCTTTCATCTTTGCCTGTCAGATATTTAAGTTTCTCACTGTAGGCTTCCAAAATAAGAATCAGCATTTTTTATTCCCTTCTTAGCATATATTGTCAAAGTGGTTGTGTTGGTTTAGTGTAAAACAGGGCCCCTTCCAGTTCTCTCTTGGCATTTTCATTCCTGTTGTCTTTGTCCCTTTTGTCTGTGTCATGATTAACCCAGAATGTAACGAGATTAACGTGGTGAGATTAACAGCAACTAGATTTAAAACAAGGTGTAAAATTGATTGTAATTATCTTGTGCTTTTGTAATTTGCTGTTTTTATGGCTAGTGTTATGGTCCGGAAGGGGGTTGGGGATGTGGTGAGAGAGGGGAAAGTGTGAGGGAGAACAAAAAGTCTGCAGCTCTTGGACAAAGATATTCAGTCTCCCGTTGAAAGCCAGAGAGATCAGAGAAAGACTGTCAGTAGGATTGCAAATAAAGGGGAATCAATCGGGTCAGAATGAAAGGATGTTCCCTACTAAAGGTCACATTTACATGCAGCATGCAGGCAACCTGTGTGGATCAATTGCTATGGAGGTCATGTCCGCATCTTTGGAAAACCCTTGCATTATGTGCAGGTTCATTAGTTCAAAAATATCTTCCATGTCACCTATGTAGGCAGTGGAGTTGAAGGATCACCTTTGTCTTTAGTGAGCAACCACACTTTACAATCTAGAATTTGCAGCAGCACGAAGAATCTACATTGGAATGCTTTGTACTTGATGGTCAATGAAATTGCCCATGCCTGTCAGGGGAAAGAGGCGTTCAGAAGGAGAAGGCAGGCTGATTAGGCCAGGTTTGCTGTTTACTATGGAGCACAATACAAAGCTTGTGCAACAGCATGCCGGACACCTTCACTGCATGACAGGGAAATGGAAACTAACTGGACATTGTCTCTGCATGACAGTGGTGGCACCAACGGATATTGCGATAGGGTTAATGCAGGGATAAGCTAATTCCGTTGGTGGTGGTTTTTTTGTTTGTTTTTTGTTTTGTCTGTTTTCCATTTTTGTTTAATTTCTTGATTACTGAAACAGTGGATGGGTTGGGATAAAAGATTAATTTTTCCTACTTGTAAAATTGATTAAAAGCACCTGACAGCATGACAGAGCGCTTTTCATGTCTGACACGTGTATTTCATCATCTTCATCCAAATTACAGCCATGACCATCAGGTTGATTCCTCTAAAGAGAAGAACAGACCTACGAAGCTATTTCATTTCTCATCCAGAGGTCTCTGACTGGACTGCCATGTCCTCCTTAGCACCCTCAACTTTGACAAGGCCGTTCCACCCACTACAGTGGTGGTTCTGGCAACTCGTGCCATTCCCTGGTGCTGTTGACAAGGAAGGAATCCTATTCAGCACTGAGCTTGACAGAACTGCTGTGAGAGTCTTCTGCTTTGCCTGATGGGAACAGGATATTGAAGGTTTTTTCACATGCTCCAGTTTCTTGGTTACTTTCTTAGTATATTCCTAAATGTTGTTTTGGCGTCATATACTGTACCATGTCAGACCATAGCATTCACGGCAGTTAGTCAGCTCTGTCAGGCCGAAGATTTTGTGTGGCTAATGCAGTAATAAGACAGTCACGTGACGCCCACCCTACTTCCGCCGAAGGAAGAAGCCGGTGTAAACTTCCTGTACTTCATTCTCTCTCGGCCTGCCGTCCAAGCAAGATAAGTCTTGTGCTCTGTCTCGCCTTTCTTTGCCGTTGTGTTAAGATAGCCTTGTGTTTGCTCCTTGCTTGTTTTGTTGTGGCTTGCGCGCTGAACCCTTGTACCCTTGCCGGTGAGGCTTTGGTTTGGCGTGCTTTATTGATTTTACTGATTTTATCATACACGCTTCTCGCGTTTGTGCCTTGTTCTCGACATTCGCGACTTGCCACGCTTCTCGCGTTCGTGCCTTGTTCTCGACATTCGCGACTTGCCACGCTTCTCGCGTTCGTGCCTTGTTCGCGACTTGCCTTCCGTGCATCTCGCAATCGGAATTCCGAGCTACACGCCGATTTCCATCTCCTCGCTTTACTTAGCCTTACGGCCTTTGTCTGCGAGTCCCATTTCACTTCCATTTGGATTCCTATTCGACGACCTTCCTCGTCGTTCACTCGCTTTCCATTACTTGCGCCGGTCGTTCCGCCATTTTGTGTCGGTCGTTCCGCCATTTTGTGTCGACCGGCCATACCGGCACACATACGATCGCACTGTCTTACTCGAACAGCGCGACTTCTGCACATTTCCAGCACTATCAGTGCCCCTTCCGAGGTTGGTCGAGCTCTTCCTATCCCTCGATCCACCTCTTTGTCTCCCCTTTGCGATTGTGTTTTCCGTGTTTGTCTCGCCACCAGTGCCCAACATGGTGAAGGATACTAACGGGTCGAGCCGCTCCTTTGTTCGCAAGTCGCGCTCTGCCCCGGAGGACCCGAGTATCGATTCCAGGGGACAAACCGCTGACACCTCTGAGCGTACGGTCAGTGTGGAGGAGGGTTCCGCGCAGGGGACGCGCGACCAGCTTTGCTATTCCTCCTCTTCACGATCGGCGGACACACGATCGTTGCGATCGAAGTCGAACAGGCAATTGGCCGAATCGAACTTGCAATCGGCCGTCATTGCTGACTGTTTTTCGTTCTATTCTGACTCTAAATCGAAATCCAAGGGCAAGGCCCCCATGAAAGGACCTGCCCGTTCTAAATCTTCCCGTTCTCCAAAATCTTCCCGTTCTTCGGCCAAATCGCCTGCTCAATTTCCATCGCACAAGGAGACTCTCTATCATGCTGCGTCCGGCGATCGTCGGCCCCTGGGGACCCTTGCCGAGACACGGACCAGCACGGGTGACGACTCGCGGCCGGAATCACCGCTCGTCACCCGATCAGATGAGACTCGTGACGCTAGCTACCCCCCCACTAACGCCACGCAGTCGAATCACGCTCTCCCCAACCGTGTCCGGGGTCAGCCACTACTCGGACACGAGGAGCGTCATCACTCTGGTGGAGGGGCTGTGGGCAGTCTTTGGTGTGACTTCCCCACTGACCACAACCCCGGGTCAGGGACGCAGGCATCGACCAGGTCGGATCTGCGCCCTCACCCCCAACGGTCGAACCACCCCGATCGACCGTTGAACTTTCCCCTAGGGGTACAGGACGTTGGGGAGCGGACTTCTTTCGCTCCCCGGTTGGGCATCGTCCGCGGTCCCGTTCCTCCGGGGGGAGGATCGACCAGCGGGACCAAGGGTAACCTCCCTTCGTCCTCTGAGGTGGACCCGTCGCCGCAGCCATCCCAGTCCGCTCCCACACGGCCAGGAGGCTCGGCTACCGCACCACCCACCGGCCACCTTGCCATGCAGGGGGCCGGCACGGACCGCACCCGGGAGATGCAGGAGGCAGTGCTCTCCCTGGGGCGGGTGCGAGACAGCTCGCCTTCTCGCTACCCTCCCCTTGGTGCCCAAGGTTACCCGGGTCCCCGAGGAGACTCTGTCCCAGGGCCGCCACAGCCCGCCGTACTCTCCGGGGACCGGTGGCTCTATTCCCCCGAGAGGAATCAGTGGCTTAGGGCTGACACTCTTCCCGACTCCTCCTCCGGTCGCATGTGGCATCCTGCCTCCCGGAGCTGGATCGACCTGGGGCCCCCTTCCTCTCGGGCGCTGTCCGATCGGCGATCCCCCAGTCTGCCCGCCGAGTATGGAGCCACCAGGGACCCGTCCTCCTTTTCCCCCATTACCCCTCAAGGACTGGACTCCCACGCACCCCTGCCCTGGCCCTCCGAAGGTGGATCTGATCATCCCCTTCTGGATTACTCTGACCCTCAACTCGAGGACGGGGTTGAGGACTCCCTCCCCCAGTCTGGTGACCTCTCCATCCTGGAGAGCTGGCGTCCAGATCTTGTTGTGAGGGAATCCCCTCCCTCTGACAACATCTTCTCCTTTAGCCGTTTCACTGGGGAGCCCCCTGCCCAGCGATCACGGCCAAGGATAGTCGCCCCCCCAGACCCTCCCTCCCTTGTGGGACAGACCGGCTTCTTTCGCCAGGGGTGCACATGCCATTCCCCCACCGGGGATTGACTTCTTGTCAGCCCCTAACGCGGCTCCAGTAGGAGCTTTCCTCAAAGACCCGCGTCATGGCCCCCATGTCTTTTCCCTCTTCTCTGCCAATCCGGCCACCAGGGACATTGCCATTTCCTCTGCCGACCTCAGGCTCACGCCCAACCTCGCCCCCCCACATCCACCCCTGTTCTCATCAAGAACTTGATGGAGTGGGATAGAATTGCCAGGACTGGCATTCTCCACACCACCGCGGGACATGCATTCATTGACATGTTCCTGCAGCGAGCGGAGGAGCTCTGGGCAAAGGAGGGCATCACTGCCTCGGTGGCTTCGGACCCCAACGACTCAGGCAGATCCTAGCCTATTCGGCGACCCCCTCATGCGTTTCCTGGTCAACAAGATTTCGCATCACCTTTGGGCTGCGGCGGACAGCGCGGCCAGGTGTCACTTTAACTGCCTGTTAGCAGTGAGAGATGTTGTGCTATCTCAGGCCAATCTCTCCCCGGCGCTCAACGCAGCCTTACGGTGCATCCTGGGTCAGGAACAGTCGCTCTTCGGTGACTATTCCACTGCTGTCATCACTCATGCAGTCGAGGAACGCAAACAGGCGGCGTCTTTTGCGGCCAAGCCCCCTCCCCAGCATCGTCCTCGCCAGCATCGCCCTCCTGGACCCTACTCCCGTCCGGCCCCCAGACCCCAGCCCTACCCCAAACAGGCCCCCCCTCGCACCTCAAGGCCCGCCAGACAACCTTCTTCCGCCGTTGCTAGGTCAAAACCGAAAAACCCCCATCAGAATTTTCGGTTCGGCCAACAGGCCCGGCCTCGGAGGTGACTAGTAGACTCACCTTCGGAGGAGCGAGAACTGGCAGACTTCTTGCCCCTCCCCGGCCCCGCGGCCCCTTTGGCAGGCAGCCTGTCCCGACATGCCCACCAGTGGCGGCGTATGGGGCTCAACCCTTGGATAGTGTCAGTGTTACAAGAGGGGTTCCGTCTGCCCTGGGCACACGATCGCCCCCCTCTGCTATCCTCTCCTCCTCCTTCCCCCGGCGATCCCCCCCTGGCCCAGGCGGAGGCTCTTCGCCTGGAAGTTGAGGACCTTCTTCGGAAAGACGCCATCACCCATATACCCCACCCAAACCCCGGGTTTTACTCCCACCTTTTTGTGGTCCCCAAGTCCTCGGGGGGGCTGGAGGCCCATCCTCGACCTTTCTCCACTCAACAAATTCCTCAGAACAACCAAATTCAAGATGGAGACCCCGGCCCAGATCAGAGATTCCATCCACCATCTGGACTGGGCCACTTCTATAGATCTGAAGGACGCGTATTTTCAGATCCTCATTCATCCTTCCCACAGACGATACCTTCGGTTCGTCTGGCGGGGACGGGTATATCAGTTCAAGGCGCTCCCCTTCGGACTCTCCCTGGCTCCCTTCCTTTTCACGAAGGTAGTCAAGGAGATGGCCGCCCTTGCCAGACAGGAGGACATTCGCCTCTTGGTTTACCTCGACGACTGGCTCGTCTTGGCTCCCACTCAGGCCCTGTGTCAAGCCCACACATCCAAACTTCTGCGCCTTTGCTCCTCACTAGGGTTCGTCACCAACCCCGAAAAATGCGAGCTCTCGCCCAGTCAGAGATTCTCCTTCCTGGGCATGAGTTTCGACACCACCTCCATGCTAGTCTCCCCAACCCCGGAGAGGTCCACCCGCCTGATGGACCTCATCTCCCACCTCCGCCTCTCTCCCCTCGCGTCGGCAAGGACACTGTCCTCCCTTCTGGGGATGATGGAGTCCCTGTCGCCTCTCATTCCCCTAGGCAGGGTCCCCAAGCGACAGCTTCAAAGGGAGTTCCGACGTCGTTGGTCGCAGACCGCCGACCGCTGGGACCAGACCATTCCCCTCGGGCCTTGGTTCTTTTGGGCCACGGAGGAGTGGCTCAGCCCCTCCACCCTGAGCCCCGGGTTCCCATCTCCCTCCCATCCCAGGCCCTAGATCTTTGCACAGACGCCTCCAACTCGGGCTGGGGGGCCCATTTGGAGAGCAGTCATGCCTCGGGGGTGTGGGACCCATTGACTGCCCGTCTTCACATCAACATCCTGGAACTGGAGGCGGTCCGACTAGCCCTCCTCCACTTCCAGACACTGGTCTCGCACCGATTTGTTCTCCTTCTCACGGACAACACCTCGGTAGCCTGTTACATCAACAAAGGGGGGGGGGGGGGGGGGGCACGCTCCATCAGTCTCTCCCTCTGGGCAGAGGCCCTCCTCCGCTGGTGTCACATGCAAGGAATCACCCTTCGCGCGAGACACATAGCAGGGACGCACAACATCCTGGCAGACTCTCTCAGCCGCTCCGGGTCCGTCCTCCACACCGAATGGACCCTCAGCAGGCACACGCTAACCTCGGTGTGGGAACATTGGTTCACACCCATGATCGACCTGTTCGCCACCCGATTCAATCATCATCTGCCAGTGTATGTGTCTCCCGTCCCGGACCCTCAGGCGTACGCGATCGATGCCCTATCCCTTCCCTGGTCCGGCCTCATAGCTTACGCCTTTCCTCCCTTCCCGATCCTTCACAAGGTGATCAGGAAGGCGAGACTCGAGGGACCCAGGCTCATTCTCATAGCCCCATGGTGGCCCACTCAGTCCTGGTTTCCGGACCTCAAGTCCCTCACTCACGTTCCCCCTCTCCAGTTGGACGCCCGGTGGGACATGCTCAGGCAACCCCGCTCGGGTCGCCCCCACTCCAATCCCCAGGCGCTTCGCCTCCATGCCTGGCTTCTGTGCCAGCCGGAGTGCGAGCATCTAACCCCACCTCCCAAGCGGACAGGTCCCAGTCCGTCCTTAACATTCTCTCCGACGCCGGGGCCTCTCAGGACCTCCGAGACCTAGCAATGGCCTCTCGCAGAGCTGGCACTGAGTCCCTTTACGATTACAGGTGGAGGAAATGGGTCTCATGGTGCAAAGACAACTCTGTCCCACACAATCGCCCCTCAAATATCCAGATAGGAAATTTTCTGTCCCACCTAAAACTATCAGCTAGCTCCATACGGGGCTACAGGTCGGCCATCTGCACGACCATCCGCCAACTGGGCGGACCGTCCTTTGAGAATGACTTCCTTCTCAGAGAGATCTCTAGAGGAGTGGCCCTTCGTGAGGCCCGATCCCCAAGGCGCGTTCCCCTTTGGGATCTTTTCACTGTACTCGATGCCCTCAGGAAACCTCCTTTCGAGCCTATCTCCTCCCTCCCCTTCGACCTTCTTTCTATGAAGACCACCTTTCTCCTCGCTTTGGCCTCGGCCAGAAGGCGGAGCGAGATCCACGCTCTCAGCGGGGACCCCAGAGACATTGCCTTCCACACGGACGGCTCTGTCTCCCTTAAGTTCCTTCCCGAATTCCTGGCTAAAAACCAGGAACCCGGTAGCCCCTCCCCCTACCTCGTCATCCGCCCATTGGCGGATATCCTAGGTGGAGAGAGCGGTGGTGACAGGACTCTGTGTCCTTCCAGGTGTCTAAGACACTACTGGGAACGTTCACGCCCCAGGCGCGCTTCTCAGAGACGTCTCTTTATTTCCATCAACCCCAAGAATAAGAAAGACATCTCAGCTGGCACTATCTCTAGGTGGCTGTCCAAGACGGTCAAATCGGCCTATGCCCAGACGTCCAAGGCCCTCCCCGTCTTGTCCCCCCGGGCCCATGAGGTCAGAGCACTGGCCGCTTCTGCAGCTTTCCAGCACTCTGTCCCCCTGCGCCATCTCCAGGAAGCAGCCTACTGGCGTTCGGAGAATCCCTTTATAAACTTTTATTTAAGGGACATCCGCATGACCAGGGCTGACGGTTCTGAAGGGATATCCTTTGTGGCGGCTAATGCAGCCATATCGGTTAACCCCAAGAACCACTAGGGCACTCGCCCTCCTCCTTTTACGATAAATTCTGCTATGGTCTGACATGGTACAGTATATGACGCCAAAATGGGGAGTTTGTATTATACTCCCTGTTTGGCTAGTATACTTACCATGTCAGACTCTAATGCCCGCCCTACCTTCCCCACTAGCGCCAAGGTCCTTGGGGTTACCTGGCGTGCAGGCCTCGACGAATGAGGTACAGGAAGTTTACACCGGCTTCTTCCTTCGGCGGAAGTAGGGTGGGCGTCACGTGACTGTCTTATTACTGCATTAGCCACACAAAATCTTCGGCCTGACAGAGCTGACTAACTGCCGTGAATGGTATGGTCTGACATGGTAAGTATACTAGCCAAACAGGGAGTATAATACAAACTCCCCGTTTTTTGCCTGAAGAAGACCCAAGAGGTTGAAATGCATTGTGTTTTGTCCTGTAATCTGTTTTTCTGTATCTGTTGGCGGGACTAACACCGTTTCTTTTTAAATTTTAGTATATTTGCCCTCATCTTCGGCTCCCAATTTATTCAGAGTTAAGTATGTATAAATCTTCATTAACATTAAATTTAAACAGATACAGTTTGGTACCATTCTTATTGACATGTTCACAGATGTGTTCAGCACGGTCCAGAAAGTGTGCGAGGTGAATGACCTTGACATTGGACAAGTCTTGGTCACCGGGATGAGAAAGTGGCTGTTGGCTTCAGACTCTGCAGTCGATATGGACACGGTACTTTCCTGATTTACGACAGATGTTATTTGGTTAGATTCGGTCCCGTTTAACAGAAAAGATTCATTATATAGAATATGCTTCTCCGTCCATGCTGTTCATAGTGTATTTTGATTGAATTGGTTTCACATCTACAATTTTTGGTGCTTTCAGTCTTTATTGGTATATCTTTTTACATTGCCTGTCGGTTTATTTAATGAATTCCTTATTACGGATTTATGATGAAGCCAGTTGTATGCATTTCTTAATTAATTGTTCTGTTAGTGTTGTGCTGGTTTCTTTTCACATCAGATATATTTCTTGTAATTGCAGATGGCTTTTTTTTCATACCAAGAGTTATGAAGTTTTTTTTTGTTTTGTTTTTTGTCCCAACCTCTGCGCCACCTCAGAGGCAGTGCACACATGCCGCTCATTCCGACACCCCGTCCACAGCCACAGCCCGGTCGGCCCCGCCGGAGCCCCGGCACCGACAATCCACAGGGAGCAGTCAATGTCAAGTCGTCAAGAGGCAACCCACCGGAGAAGACACTGCACTGCTGCCGAGTCACTTCGGTGGTGTTCAGTGGCGCCTGTTCTGATCTAACATACGCAGGACAGCACCTACTAAGCCCCCTACTGACGACAATAATTGCTTAGTCGCGGAGCCGGCGTGAGTGAGCTCTCCCTCCCGAGGGCGGCACCACGTCCGTCCAGCGACAGCCCCCAAGGACTTGCCGATACCGGTGACCCCGACGGAACCAAACCAAGGCCACAGACGTGGAGAGGACATCGAAACTGAGGTCACCATGAGAGCAGGGCATGAAGGGCCACAGAATTTGAGACTTTTTTTTAAATGCTGATCGATGAGAATGAGGATGATTAAGAATTAAGATGATGCTACGGATTTCCATTTCGGTCTGAGACTACATGACAGGGCTGTACTCTACGCTTCCTTTCATAATATATCCCGGCGTCAACCAGGCCCGAGAGATACAGGCACCTGCAGTGTTGGTCAGGAAATTTGAGCAACACTCTCAGAAACGCATCCATTAAGTGGATGAAACTCGACTGTGTGGTTCCAGTCTTCCCAACTGAGTCCGCAGCAAACTCAACTCTGGGTAGGAGCCGGTCGGGGCAGAAAAACCCACATGACTCTGATGGGATTCGAACCCACGACCTCCCAGCCGGGAGTCCGCGACGCTAACCACTTCGCCACGGCGGCTGGTATGAACAGATTTTTGGGGGGTGGGGGCGGAGGTCCCAGGTATAAGAAAAAAAAGTATAATTCCACAATCGAAGATGTCAAATCTGTAATCTTTCAGACAATGAACCTCAGTTTCTCCTGCTTGAAAATGACAAAGGAAGAAGTGGAATGTAGCCAACATGACAACATTAAAAGGTGAGTGCTAGACGGATCACAAATATGTGTGTTAGTGGTTTGTTCAGAAACATTTGAGTTTCGAAAACAGTAAGACTAATGAATTTCTTGCACAAAGTCCACCCCCCCCCCCCCCCACCCCCCCCTCTCTTCCACAGGCCCCTTCCTTCCCTGGACAAATTTTGATACTCTTAATACTTCAGACACTATCTGTTCCCAATCTTCTGTATTTTCTTCCCTTCATTTATGTCTTTTGTTCATGCACACATGCGCACGCACACACGCACGCACACACCAAACTTGACTGAAAGGGAACACAAAAGAAAACCTTTAACATTTGGCCAGACCAGCAAACCTGAGTTTCAGGTTTTCAAACTCCGGAAATCTGGTACACTCCCAAAGTGATTTGTTCATGAAGCATATGTTTATTTTTCAAACTTTGGTTAAAATTAGGCTAGAGCTTAGAGAAACTCTTTTTGTCAGTGCATTTCAGTTGTCTGTAATTGTTTTGCAGATTATCCTCCTAATTTGTCTCAAATGAGGTGGATGTTATAAGCAGTCAGATCAGATCTTGCTTCATTGAGAAAAGGGGGTGTGGAACACCTTAGATGTCATACCAACCAAATTTCATACATGCGACCATACAGGTGTAGGTAAAAAGCTAATAATAACACTTGAGTTTCATCTGTTAAACAACACGTGCAGCTACAAATAAATCCAGGTCAGGAAACACTACCTCATAATTTCAAATTACCCAAAGACTACGTTAAACTTATTTGGGGGCAAGCGTTTTTTTCTTGTTGTTGGTGCTATTGTATAGTTGCAGGTCTGTTGCATTGCTTTTGTTCTTTCCTGAATCTACCCATCAGATTTGTTCCTTTTTTCAAAAATCATAACCTTTCATAAAACTACTATTCGAGAATTTCAGTGTAGAAACTCAGGTAAAAAGCTAGTTTTTGTTTGTTGCTTAGTGTTTGATAAGTTATTTGTCCTTTTATTACCCATATGCTATGAAGTTTTACTCACTTTATTGCTGTCCAGGGTGCTGTATTTTCTTCACCGAGCTCCAAGACCACTTATGCTGAAGTTCCTTATCAACACCATAGAAAATGTGAGTTTTCAGCATTTTAGATTTTTTCTTCTTGATCTAATTTTCTCATAATGGATAGAATGTAAGTCACATCTTAACTCCTTAACATCAGAACAGTGAAACATTCACATACAGTATCATATGTACAGAAAGTTAGTGCACAAATCATGAAATGCAGAATGTTCACTCAAGACTGCTTACCACTAACACCACAGAACAACACATGCATGCACGCGGAGAATTAAAACACACAAATGCCACAGAACATTTACATTGCCGAACAGACAGCACAGGCCAATTTCACAGCTCAGAATACCCAACACAGGCTACCTCTACAGCACAGAACACAGAAAGTCTTTGTGGTGGTGCTGTGGTTGTCTTCTCAATGACCAATAGTAACTGTCATCTTCTGAGCGTAGAAAATCTTGGTGGTGGTGTGGTTGTGTTATCAATGATCAATAGTAATTGTCATCTTCTGAGCATCCGTTCTCCACATATAAACGCACACAGACATATACACACACATGGGTGTATATGTCTAGACACACAAGCAACATACATACACATTATATGCACATACACATGCGTGCAGGAGCATACAAGCTTGCATATCACACACACATACATGCGCATGCACGTACATGCGTACACACACACACACAGACGCTCTTGTGCTTGTGCACACACACTGCATACACACATGGGACTGTGCCCATCCACCCATACATGCACACATACACACACGTGTGCACTCACATGCAAACACAGGCATACAATAATTAGTTACAGAGACCACAATGCTGGATAGGCGCTCAAGGTCTAACCAGTGCATCAGGCTAATGTGCAAGTCAGACATCTGCAATGCCATATCCATGAGACCCTCTTAAACCCGTTTATCAGTCATTTGTACATTTATCCATCAGCTATAAATCTTGTGCAGTGTGATCTCGAAACTTAGCAGATGTGGTATAGCATATGTTGACCCGTCTTCATGTGTTGACACCTCCTTGATGAAACTGAAACTTCAGATAAAAGTGGGGCATGTCTTCTATCTTCATGTCTTGGAAAAAGAGACCAGATTGGTTGCACGCTTTAGAGAATTTGTCCACTCATTGTCATACACTGTCAGAGTGGATTGTTCACTTGCCATGATCCTCTGGTCAAAAGGAATCACCACATAACAGACTGTCACAGAGAGAGAGAGAGAGAGAGAGAGATCCGGGATCCTTATGCCAGTATTGTGTTTTAGGTGGGGTCAATAGATCCTTTCTCTGTGGAAGGGCAGTGGGAGCTTTCGGCAACAAATTTATCAGCAGATTCACCTGTTCTTGGCCCTTTTTGGAGGACAGATCAGGATCAGCTTGCTCTTCTCTCAGGACACCTTGAGTAGTGCTGGGATGAGGGTAAGGGGGGGGGGGGGGGGGGGGGGGAATGCAGATGCAAACACATCTCAACTGATCACCAGGGCATCCACTGCATGCACCTGGGGTCCAGAACAGGAAAAACAAACAAAAAATGGAACCCAGTGATTCACCTGATAATAAGGTCTAAATGTGATGTGCCTCATGTCTGACACATCAGCTTGTTAAACACAACCCTGTTCAGTATTCACTCTTCTGGTTAGACCTGATTCTTGGAGTGCAGATCTGCCTGAGCGTTCAGTCTCTCTGGGATGTGCCTGTCTGAAACCACAATTCTCTGGCAAGACGGCGAAAGAGAAGTGTGCACTCTCTACCCCTCCCCATCTCTCCCCAACCCAGTTCGTTATGTGCGCGACCTTTTTTAGGTTGTCGGCAGAATTTGCATACCTTTCCATGATATGAGACCAAATTTTGATCGCTAGAAATGCTGCCCAGATATCCAGGACATTGATGTGAACTGATGATACTTGAGAAAGTGTTGTTCGTCTCCTGAGATTGAAGGCACAGGTGGAGTACAGTAGTGTCATGAAGGGGGAGAGTTTACCAAGCTGGCTCTTTAACCAAGCAGATATTGCATCATTAGGGAGGGATATGTCTTGCTTCTGTGTCAGGTCAAATCATGCATCACAGAACACCCCCAAAATGACTCTGCTGTGAACTGGTGAGGCTGCAAGAAAATGATCCTGGGTGCAGCTGTGATGGGGCTGGACTCCATGGTGAGATGGCAGTGTCACTGGGAGGACGTGGAAATGGATGAAGTTTAGAAAAAAATGGAACTGTATTATGTTTGCAGGGAACAGAAGAAGGCACAAGTCATTTGGGACGAATGAACTGTTGTACTGCCTGCTTCAAATTGGTGATAACGCGGACCTGCAACCTCTGGGTTTATCGTATCAAAGTCTCAGGTGAGATTCCCTTCCGCTGCTGTTACTTTGCGTTTTTAAAAAATCTTTTTTTTAAGTATATTTTCTTTGTTGGAAGGTATAAGCACAACAAAACAGTGACTTGGATGTGTGGTAATACTGTAATGTTCTGTGTTTTATAGCATTACATGATGTGGTGGTTGTATTCAAAACAAGTCTATGAAACTTTCACTATCACCCCTGTATGCATAACAGACCCTTTCCAGATGAACACGTAGCAGACTGCCAGATTATTAGTTCACATGCGAGATTAATGTGAAAGGTCTGTACATGTGTTATGTCAGCCGTTACTTTCTTGACTGCAGAGAAATGCTGCGCGTGTCGTGCTACCTGACACAGCTGGAAGAGCTACACATTCAGCATTCAGTTCAGACGCTGAATGACTGCAACAAGATGGGACTGGTAAAGGCCATATGGAGAAACCACAAACATCAGAAATCGGTATGCATTCTGGGTGGATTGATAGACTGGTTCATAGCTGCCAACCTTCCTGAATTTTTCTGGAATTTCCCTGTTTTAGAAATCATTCCAATAGTTTCAGTTAGTGATAAAAATTCAAATTTCCAGATTTTGTTTAAAGATTTAGAATGCAGGAGGAGGCATTTTCTGATAGCTCTGATAAAGCATTGGAGAACAAAGCCCAAATGTCAGTGTGAATGGTAGCCATTAAAGATTGTGGAAAATGAGTGTTCTTGTTTAAATGCTGCATTTGTCAGCTGAAGCATTATGGGGTCAAAAATGTTTCCCGTCAAAAGCTGAAGTCTACCCCACCCCCTTCATCCCCTGGTTCCTGAATTTTGACTCCAGACTGTTGATGGGTTTTTGTTGGAACCCTACAGGGGAGGGGATGAAGAAAGAGTGTAAAGAATATAGGTGTTTGAAGATTGTTACTTGTCTTTTGGAAATAAGAAAGAAAACTATGGTCCCCGCGGCATTCATAATTGTCTGGATTGTCGGCTTGGCAATCTTTTTCTGTGGATGATAACTGGCCATGATGTGTGATAGACTTGTAACTATTTTTATTTTGTAAACAGTGTTACAGACATGCTTTATTATTCTATACTAGCAATATACTGTAGGTAATATTAGTGCTGTTTCTTATTTCATGGTGTCTGTTGTTACTTTTTTTTTTTAAAGTTCTGGTGAAAGACTGGGGCCTGATCTGTAAATCAAAAGGTAAGATTATGAATTGCCATGTTTGAATTTGTCATATGCTGGCAGTTGATCCTAATTATGCTGAAATGCATTTTTTTAACTTGACAGTAGGCATTCTTCTTCAGAGAAAAAATATCAAGAAAGCATCTCTGTCAGTTCTCTAAACTGTGCTATGTATTATACTCTGTGATTGAAAATGCTCATGTGATGCACGGGTGTGATGTGAGGTCAGTTTCTGTCATCTGTGGTCGTCTGCAGGCAGTGAAACTGTCAGCTGCCCTCTGCCTGGACTACAAACTGTACGATCGACAGCAGTGGGCGGTTATGCTTCAGCAGATGGTCAACCTGCAGATGGTCAGTGCTTTCTGTGTGAATTCTGTTGTGATGCAAGCAGATTTCTGAGTTAGTTGCAAAGTGAGGCGACTAGGTGGAGATCTAAACAAGTCTGAAAAAGTTTAACTACTGTATCTGCCAAACATGAACAGACGAATCACAAGACACAACGCATCTCGACCTCCTAGGTCTTCTTGCTTGTGATTGCTTGTTCTTCATTTTCGTTGTCCTGAGTGTTGTTTATCTTGCCTGAAGAAGACTTAGGAGGTTGAAATGCATCATGTTTTGTCTTGTGATTCATTTGTTGATCATTAGCGGATACAGTACTTAAGCTTTTTCAGAAGTGTCTCTGAAGCTTTACAAATTTCAGAGAATTTTACATTAGCTCAGCAAACGTTGATTTTCATGAATTTTTTAGCCACTCCTGCAGCCTACGGTAAAAAAAAATTGTATCGCCTGTTTCTCTTTATATGTTTATGGCCCATGAATCTGTTTTACCTGTCACTTCTGTGCTTATACTTTGTGTTACACTGTGTCCCTGCAGCTGCTGGAGCTGGAGCATGTGCTGCAGCGACTTCATTCTGTTCCTGCCTTGTGGAGTCTGCCTGTCTTTGTTTCTGCATGGCAAACTGTACTGATCACTGAACTCCGCAAAGGTAAGTGGGAACATCTTGGTTCAGTTTTTGTGTTTTGGCAGCATTCTGATTGGTTATTGTCTAGCTGATGGTTGAAGGTTTTTTTGTTTTTTTTTCAAACATTTGAGTGCATTTTACATGAAAAGTAACTCTTGACATTTTATATGCTCCGAATATGATTTTTCTGTGTATTTGCTTTCATTTTTATTTTCAACATTAAAACTCTCAGTAAACATTTTGTTTTTGAATAATAAATGCAGTGTTGAAGTCCAGTCTTTTTTTTTCAGTTTTTCTTTGTAAGTAAAGTATAATGTGCCTTTCCCTAAAAATAGATGAACAAGTTACAGATTCAGCTTTCCATTATATTATTCCTTGTTAATCATAATATTCCCATCTTCTGGATGTTCTCTGCTAAATATTTTTCTTTCTTTTTTTTCTCACTCTCATTTTTTTGTTTTTGAACATCTTGTATTATCCTCTGCTCTTTTTTGTCTACCTTTCTTGTCCCTTTTTTTTTTTTTTTACATACTTACCTCTGTGCTAAAGTGTTAGACAGTATTTGCACATGTGACATTTTAACATTGTAGCTCTGCAGTAGTGATGTGGCTAGATATTGAAACTGTTCTACACTGGAAACTCTTTCAACGCCCCACCTTTTTGAATTTGTGTACAACTAATTTCATCTGTGGACTCAAAAAAATTTTCAGCTCTCCTCCGTTTGAATTTTTTTTTTTTTTTGTCTACAGTATTTCTGCCTTTATGGGCCCATTCTCCTCGTTTCTTGTTCTAAAAAGTGCATGCTATTGTTGCAGTTTATAGAATGACAGCTTCATTGTAATGGTCTGATGATTTGGTAGTGAGACTGTTCCTACTATCTGGAGTGGACACTAGTTGTCCATTCTGCAGTGCTTGTTTGCGCATATGATTTTTTCAGAAATCGCTTTTCGTTTGTATTTCAGCTTCTCTGCCTTTGTCAGATAAACAGACGAGAAGCTGTCTGCACAGTTTCAACCTTCTGGAGAGGTTAGTGTTGTATTCATTGCATTTGTAAGGAAAGAACATAAGATCCTTCAGCTGTGTGCTCATATGCTTGTATTTTTCTCATACTTAACCCATTCAAAGGATTGCCCTATGCCTACTTAGCCTGGAACATTAATTAATGTATTATCAGGATTTACAAAAAGAAAAAGTTTGGACAGCAGGGAACTAACTTCGCCTCCGTACCCATTAGAGTGAAAGAGTGGTCTACCCATTAGAGTGAAAGAGTGGTCATCCTTACAGAGTGCACTTTTTTGCGGAATATTCAAAGATAGCTGCGTTTTCTCCTTTTCTTTCAAGGCCCTCCTCTTTAGTCTGGGATTTGATCTGGCGATGGACATAGTCATTTTCGCAGTGAGACAAGAGCTAGTTAAGTGTCTTCAAACAACTTAAAATGACCTTCTCCAAAGGAACTAGGACCTGGAGATTCCTTCGAAGGATTATGCAACTCTCAGGCAGACCTCTCTTGGAGGCTAGGGCAGAAAAGATGCAGTTCTTTGCTTGGTTTCTTCTTCAGTCTCAGTTTGCATCTCCTTGCAGTCTTCAGACAATCATTGGACCAGACTTTCTGGCTGCAGAGCTCATCCCTCTGGGTTGTCTCCGTGTCTGTGCCCTTGGCAGACTTTGAGCAATACTGGGGCTTAGATGTCATCTGATGGGGACGACTGGCCTCCCAGGACCCAGACATTCATGTCTGCCCTCCAGCCTGGGCTAGACCTGGCTTTATTGATGTCTGCAGTACCATTTCTCCCTCTGTCGTCGCACACCATGTGTGCTGACTTGAATGAGTCAGGCTGGGATGCACACCTTTTTACCCTCTTCCTGGAGATCAGCAGTACATGGTCACTGCGGCAGCCATCAGTTTTTGTAAATGTCCCCGAGTTGCTAGTCTTCCTCACTCTGAACAATTAGTCTCAAATACTTGAGGGCAAGACCGTTAATAGTGTATACGGACAACTCTATTGCGATGGCTGATCTTTATCTAAAGAACCAAGGTGGACTCACTCCAAGGCCTTGAATGACTTGACAGTGTCTGTTCACCGTTTTGCTTGCTCTCTGCTTGTGGATACGTATCCCTGGCAAGCTGAGTGTCCTTGTAGGCTGTCTTTTCTGGAAGGTCCAGGTTCTCCCTTCAGAATGGATGAACAAGACCCTGTTCAGGTCAAGTTACCACAAGTTCTGGAAACCCCTCACATGAACCTGTTTGCCACCAGGTGGAACAAAATCTTTCGGTGTTTATGTATCTGTACCAGACTCCTTTGGTTTCTCTGTGGAGATGCTGGAGTTATAGTAAGGAATGTCAGCCTAAGTGTTGCCTTCCTCTCCCCTCATTTCAGCAATCCTTCACAAAAAAATACAGAGAAGAGCCAGTTAATCCTTATTTGCCCCCTAAAATATTGCCATCTAAAGTGGACAAAACTGGATCAGTCTCCAAATCAGTTTGCAGGTATTGTTTCCTTGCCCTTCCCTTCGAGTTTGGAGTTGCTGTCTGCCCAGGTCTAAGAAATGGTGCTTTCACTCTATATTTCTCTCTCTCTCTGCACCAGCTATATGTTTTTTTTTGGAGTAGCTGTCTGCCCAGGTCAAAGAAGTGGCACTTTCACCATATATCTGTCTCTTTGTCTCTGCACCAGCTATATGTTTTTTTTGGAGTCGCTGTCTGCCCAGGTCAAAGAAGTGGCACTTTCACCCTATATCTCTCTCTCTCTCTGTCTCTCTGCACCAGCTATATGTTGCCAAATGTTGTCAAGCTGCAGCATGGCTGCTAAAACTGATGTGGCTCACTTCTTGTGTGGCTCATTTTTTCAGAGACCTTCATGAAAAGGGAAGGTGAGTACTAGTAGGGGGCTTGGATTAGTCGCTGCTAAAAATTTCAGATTCACAGGGAAAGACATTTACTATATACTTGCCTGTCCAAAAGCTACGAAGACCTCGCACCTCCCCGCTTAGTCAGGAAAAGCTGTGAAAACTGAACTAGTGTAAATAAGCACAAAAAAAGAAGTCACTGAGGGCAATCACTCTTACAGCGTTACTGGGTATGGCGTTGTGGTTAGCTCCCTGCTCTCCCCAAATTTTCTTTTATGGATTCTGGTGATATGGCAATGTTTCATACCATGTTGGGTTAAGGCATTCATTTAGACAGTTAGGTATATTATGAAACTATTTTTAGTTGACAGTTGTTGTTTTTTTCCTTTTCAGTTAAAGCTTTAAAATACCTCTTTCCCCCGCCCCCCCCTTCCCCTCCAGCATTAAAGTTTCTATGCATAATTTGCTAGTTTTGATTTGATTTCTAATACAGTTGCCCAGTGCTTAGTCAAGTGGACCTTTGCGCTATGAAGCAGCAGTTCCTGAATTTGGAGCTGGATGTGTGTGCTGCTGCTTGTCTGTTGATGGATCTCTCCGCTTCACCTACAGATGTTAAGGTACATCAGATATGACTTCATTCATATCTCTCCCTCTCCATGTGCAGCATTGTTCAGTTCAGTTCGGTCACCTCCAGTTTTAGATTGTTCTTGGTGGATTAACTCAGAACATTTATGTTTTATTTTAAACTCTTACTCCATTCACGCATAATTGAGTACAGTCTTGCATGCACACAGTTTCACATCCACAGGCACAAAATAAGCTTTGAACGAGACAAAACTGAGAGTCTGGATTTGTAAATGTGAGCTTTTCATCTATTTGGGGGGAAGGGGAGGGGGAGATAGTGTTGCTTATAGTCCAGCTGACCGCAAAGGATCTTATACGCAACATTGGATTTACAGAATGTTATTTGTTTGCATTTCCACAAATGAGACAAAAAGCGTCGGTTTTTGGTTTAGTTGCATCTTTTTTTTCCCCCCACAGGAGCTCTTGAACCAGGATCCAGCCAAGTTCATTGAACAGAGCTATTCCTTAACAGCCCTGGGCATGAGTCTGCCGTCTGCAAAAAAGGTACGTGTGCCATTTGACCTGTGCCTTTTTCCTGCGTTCACTGCCACTGCAGTCAAGGACGGAAGGGGAGGGGGTGGACCTTGGGAAGTCTAGAATTCAGAAGTTAAGAGATGGAATTTTACTTTATTGAGAGAGGAAGGTATACTTTGCACGATACAGGATTGTTGCCAGTATGTGTGTCTTGCTTAGTAGAAAATAAAATAAGTATTTTGTATTCAAGTTGTATATAACCAAGCGGACCATGAGGGACCATATCAGGATCTGTTTTGGATATTGGAACTACATACAGTATGACTCAAAGCAGTATTAGCCTGCTTGATGACATTTATATTTCCAGATTTTTTGCTTTGCCTTCTAGTCTCCTTTGTTGCTTCCTGGACATGAGAACCCAGTTCTGTTGCAGGTGAGGGAAGTTCTGTTCCAGCTTGTGTTGGAACAAGGAGATTATCACCTCATTTCCCAGAGTGCCTCTCAGGACTTCGCCCATTTCATCATCTCATGGGATGACATTGATGGATGTCTGCAGTTTGGATTGTCCAGTAACATGTAAGTCAGTGAAACCGTTACCTAGTGGGGTGTTTTTTCTTTTTTTTTTCCTTTTCTTTTTTTTTAATTAGTGTTTTGAGTTTTCACAGTGAAAAAATTTTTTTCTTCATCTTGAAAACCTTTTTTCTGTTTCTAAGTTTTGCTTCATTGCAAAAATCTCCGTTCTTCATTTTGCAGATAAGTTAACAGTTTGTATTTTGTTTTTATGAACTGAAATGTAATTGCAGTTGATAGAGCTAGTCATCAGCCATACATGATTTACAGACTGTGCATCAGTACCTCAACAGTACAAGAAAATATAGAATTCTTATGGATCTTCATAACCTAGGTCTTAGAGGTCATCTGCCTGTTTTTAATAGAAACCCATACCAGCACACACCATTGACTCCAACTTTATAAGATCTGACAGTGGGTTGATGAAAATGGATTTATTTTATTGGGCAGCAAAACTCACTTTTTACAATTTTTGACACTTTTTTTGCTAATCCTGAAATTTGTCTGGACAAAACCCATCATTCCAGGTGTGAAGGAAGCCAAATTATTGGAAATTATCGTTGATGAAAATAACAACAACACTGAACTTCAAAAGTCACATGCAGTACTTGAAAACTTCATTTGGCAAGCAATGAACATCTGAAGAGTTGTGGCATGTGTGGACTGGGGTGCTGATAAGAAAACTCTACACCGCCTTTACAGGGCTCTGATCCATTCCAGACTTGACCACGATTGTGTAGTGTATGATTTTTCTAGACCTTTCTACCTGAAAACTCTAGATCCGATCCTCCATCAAGGGCTTCAGCTCTGTCTGGGTGCATTGCGCACCACTCCTGCTAACAGTCTGCATTCTGAAGCAAGAGAACCCTCTCTGACTGTCGGATGAAACTTGCTTTAAACTACTGTTTGAGTCTCTTTTCTGAATCCCCCAAAACCCTGCGTATGACTGTGTCTTTGACCTGCAGTTCCTGTAGAAATTTGAAAACCACCAAAATTCCATTCCGCCATTGGGAATTTGTATTCTTTCCCATTTGAACAGTGCAGACATAGACCTTGGAATCATGTGTGATTTGTCCAAGTTTCCATTGTGGACTTTCCTGACCCCTTTTTGTATATGTGTGTGTGTGTGTGTGTGTGTGTGTGTGTGTGTGAACAGACAAAATGGTGCCTGTGAGGTGAAAGGAAAGGGGTGAAGGATGCTGGAAAAAAACAACCTGCAACAGTGTAGATTTACATTATTCACACTGCATGATGTGACATTGTCTTAGATTCTGTTCCATCATGTGACCTCAGTGTACATGACTTAAGTTAGATGTGTGTTTGCAGGTTTTCTCAGGCAAACAAGTTGTTGGAGCTGTACTGTCAGTATTATCCAGAAAAGTACGATGAAGTGGTGGCTTGGTGTGAAAACTCAGGATTCCAAATGGACTCCATCTTGGAGGTAATGAAGAGGGGATTAGAGCTGATAACCCTCTCTAATTTTGGGGAATCTTTTTTATTTCAAGGATTATTCCGCAAGTCTCAAGTTCCACAAGATAAAATTCAGAATTTCAAAATTTTCTGTAAAAATATGTTTGGGGATCATTTTCTGGAAAAGGCTGTTAAAACATAGATGAATAAAACCTGTATGATGGTCTCAGGTGTCAGCAAGTCAATGCAGTGTAAGATGCATGTTCTTGCATAGATCAGTTGAAGCATAGGAAGTAAGTATGCTTTCATTAAAAAGTCAAACAGCCTCCTCCATCCTCTGGCTCTTGAACTGTGACCCCACAAGATTAGCAGCTTAGTTCTCTCTCTGGTAAATACATTCAGTTTGTTCAGTCTACTACTGAAGGAAATTTGAACAATTTTTTTAAAAACTGTCGAGCCATAGCAGGTGTTCGAATTTTACTCTTACGTTTTGGAGAAGAGATGAAATCTGACTAGTAAGGAAATGTGAACTTTTGTAACATTTCTCTTGTTGTACTGTCATTTTACAAGCATTTAAAATGACTGAAAACATGTGTTCTTGTGTTGCAGGGATATGTACACATGAAAAAGCTTGCCTGAAACCAACTGGGTGACAGAGTGTGTGGTCTGGATACATGCAATGATTCAAGAACAAAAATGTGTATGATGGGGTGTTCATTGGAGGAGCGCATTTGACAGAGAAGATTCAAACTTGAACAGATTGTGTGAAGTCTTGATGGTGAAAGTAATGGAGGGAAGGTCCATTCTGCGTGGTGTCCTTTTCAAGTGACAAAGAAAACGAACAATGGTTTTTCATGGAATTGTTATTTGAATTTTAGATGCAAAAAGGGAACTGTATAGCACATACTTTGAGTTTTCGTTGTGTTTATTTGTATCATAATGTGAACTTTGTATGAAACAAAAGGGTGATACAGTGATATTTTGACAGTGTCATATGTCTAATATTAAATGTCTGTTCTTTTCCCTTTCTTTCTCTTCTATTCTCCCTCCAGGTTCATCCCAGACATAGTAAACGATAATATTATGCACGCTTTAACTTGTATAATGAATATGTACACACATGTATAATTTTGTTGTCTTAATGTGGAGCCTCTTAAGAACAACTTCCAGAAATTGGTACAAAATTAGGCCTTAACCCCTTGATTGCTAGAGAATTGTTGCCCTTTTGAGTTTCCATGTGTCAGCAAAAGTACAATTTCCGTTTGACGTCTCTGTACAGACAAAAAAAAGCATGCCAATCTGCACATTGTGTGTACAGAACTTAGATGAAAACCAGTGTTATTTTCATTGCTGTTCCTTCTACATGGCTATTGGATGAACGAAATACTTACCGTTCGCCTGTCACTCAAGTGAGATTACCATTGATCACCCCCCTTCCCTCTGATGCCAGTTCAACTTAAACATCCACTGACCACATCAGGCAGCTGTCAGTAGACTTTGCCCAGCCTTAAAAACAGTTAGACCTGCCAACTTCATTTTGCTGCGCATGCAAGATATGAGAGATGGCTATGATTATACAGTCACTGGCACTTGACCAAGGCTGACATACTGGGCTACTCATTGACCAACAGGGGCCAGTTGCACTGCTGTGGGTTTTGCTGGTCTTTTATAATTCAAGTAGATCTGTCAGCTATTTGATTGGAGTGCTTTTGAACACACAAGCCTTTCATTGATTGAACAATTTGGCGACAAAGTTGGTACCTCGAAGATATGGAACGCGGCATATCTCGGTACCAAAACTGCTACGTGTGTGATGGGCATTCCATCATCCAGCAACAATCATCTGGTTAAATGGGAGAAGTCTGGTGTAGGCAAGAGGTACAAGTTCAAAAAAAGAAAAAAGATATTCAAAGAGGGAGAAAGACTTTATTTGAGGTTTCACTGTTCACGTTTTGAAGTAGTATCACAGCATTGCTTAATTTCATTTTGTGCATGAGTCTGCATTTTTTGGAAGAGAATATGTCTATACCCCCTCCGCCCCCAAAAATCCCATAGATTTTACTTAGTTTTATTCAGTTCTTGTATAGCTGCAATCTCTCCCAAAATTTTTTAGCATTAATCATTCAGGAGAATCCTAATTTTTTTTCCCTTTTTTTTTCAAAGAAAACTGAAGTAATTTATACTTCTTATTTTGTTTTAAAAAGTTGTTTGAAGGACAATGTTGTGATAAGTGTGAATTCAAGTGTTGCTGATAGAAGCAAAATGATGTTTTAGTTTGAACAGTACATGCACGGGACATGTATTATATGGTTTCTTTTGAGTCTTTCTCGATTAGAATGTACAGTTGTATAAAACACTAAAAGTGCTTTCAGTTAAGCTTTAGACTGCCACAAAGCCGTTCCGGAAAGGCGGATGATTTATGTCCCCGTCGCCGCCACGATCGCCATTCTGGGATGGCAGTCAATCATTTCGGCTTCATGTAAATTCGGATAGTGTCAGGGAAGCATAAATATACTAGATTCAGAATCGTGAAGGTCCATGGAATTAAAAATGTATGGGAAACCCCCTTTTGACACCTGGCAATGACTTTTTCAAGCGATGCAAGTGGGTGACTGCAGTGACAACGAACTCATTATCTATGCGAGGCAAGCAAAATGCCGATGCCAGGGCCAAGCATGCGTGGTAGCAGTGCTAAACATCCACAACTGGTGGAAGAGGATAGTGGTGATGAACTTCAATCGGACGATTCTCTTGATTATGGTGCAGACGAGGATTTTCAGCCACAATTGATCGACGTAGAAGACAGAACTGACTTCGACTTCAAGCTCGATGCTGTAGCTGAGGTGAGTGATGACTTATCACATAGCGCAGCCGGCAAAGCCGAAACTGAACACAGACCAGTCAGTGCAAGGGGGAGAGCTAGGGATAGGGGGGAGGGTAGGAGGTAGCTCGCGGTGTGACGAGCCAAGCAGAGCAAGTGGTGAAAGGAGAAGGGGGCTGGGCAGGAGGTGTGGTGGTGTGTTTGCCAATGTTGACAGTCAGTCAGCTGATGGGTTTCAGCCAACTTTACCTGATTTTGTAGGGAATCCTGGTCTGAAAGAACAACCCAGTGGGGACAAATGTATAGATTTTTTTTACCTCTTTTTATCACAGATGATTTAGTGCAAAAATGAGTCACAGAATCTAACAGATATGCACAACAAACAATCCAGCAGATGCAGGTAAGGCCACAGCAAATAAAAAAAAATACCTAGATTTGCTTCATGGAAAGAGACCAACATGCTAGAAATGAAGCAGTTCTTGGGCCTCACACTACACATGGGCATCATGAAAAAAACATAAGTCAGAATGGTCAAAACATCCTCTGCTGACCACATATTTCCTTTGGTAATGGATAGAGAAACAGGTGTGTGTGTGAGTGAGTGTATGTGTGTATGAGAAAGAGGGAGAGAGAGTGTGTATTTATGAGAAAGTGTATATAGATTTTTGTGTGTGTGCGTGCGTGTGTGCATTATCCCCTGTTTTGAAATCTGGCACACCAAGCTGCTTTTCTAGTTTCCCACCAGGGAAGCATTTCAGTGTCATCAGTATTTTTTTTTAATTCTAATTTCATTTTATTATATTTTTTACTGGATTTTCCACTTTGTCAAGATCCTGTATATTCCTGCATAGGACTTTGTGAAAAATAGACAGCTATTATTCTTTTTTTACTTGAAGAAAGCACTTGCAGAGATTGTTTTCAGTGTGGATTACTTACTGTGGACATCATTTCAAAAGCAAATTTTACAGTTTAGTGAAGAACCTACAAAGTTCCAGTGTGTTCCTGCATAGGACTGTGTGAAATAAGGACTGTGTTGATGTTTTATTTCCATGACCAACCTTCACAGACTCTTTGTGGTGTGAAGTACTGTTTACCCGAAGAAAGTGGAACTTACGGTTCTTTCAGAAAAGGCAATATTTTCATATGAAGCAAGAGTAAGGTAAGCTGTTTTATTATGTTTATGTTATTCTAACATTGTTCAACTGACACATTTTTGTGCACAAGTTACTAACTGTAATTATCTAGCAACAACAAATAATGATAACTGAAACAGAAAATATGTTCAGTGTTTCCAATTCCATTATTAAAAAAAAAATTCTACTGGTCACATCATAACGCGCGAGAAAATACAATAAAACATTTTTTCCTGTATTGTCCATTCATTTTCCTTTCAGAATATATATACTTTTATGTAAGTTAGTTCACATTTGAGCCTGTAATGTATTTTTTTAGCACCATCTGATTTTCACTAAAAATTCCTTGGTAAATGAGTTCAGGTTCTTGGCTACAAATGAGTACAGGTTCTTGGCTAAATTCCTTGGCAGCCTAAGGGTTAATCATCTGAGACTTCATTTTTGCAGCCTCGTTCCTGTGACATCAGACATGCCAAAAATTGCTGACATTGACCCAGAGGTAAAAACTCTGGACAGGTTCATCACCTGTTTGTAACTCAACATCTGGGTGTCTGATAATATTTATGAAGTGTCAGTTATTTGTTTTGTCAATACACTTCCATATAAAGCCCCATGACTTTATGGCTGTAGGAATAGTAAATCAGCACAGTTTCACTATTTCTGGGTGCATTATTACGGAAAGCGGAGCACATCCCTCTCCTTCCATTGCCTTAACTTTCCATGAATTGAATGGGATGCACCCAGTTACTGTTCAGGATTTTCAAATGTCAAATTAAATTACATTGCCTTTGCACTATAACCTACAATTCGGTTTGGAACAGTTCATTTACTTTAGAAACTTCATGGAGTTTTTTTTAAACTGAAATGTGTTGCTAAATTAGATGATAGAAAGTTAAGTGGCAAAAAAAAAAAAAAGGGAAGTGTTGTCATTTTTTTAAATATGATAATGATTTATTCAAGAAAGTTTGTTACAATATTCATTGACATTATTGAAATAAGAAATGTGATAAATTCCTGTGTTTTGGACTTTGTGCAACAGTGTTTGCTTCAAAAGGTTTCTGTTTTGGGGGTATGGGTTTGAAAAAAACAAAACAGACATGGACTGCACAAGGGTGCATGCATACACAAACACAGACTGCACAAGGGTGCATGCATACACAAACACACATCCTCCACCACCACCGGTACATGAACAGACATGAGCAAGCAAACTACTTTAGCCTTCATAATCAACATGTGCTAGAGGACACTTGCTGTCCTTTGTATGTTGATGGTTGCTTACTCCATGAACTTGCTCCGAAAAGTGGAAAGTGGAACAGGAAGCCCTGCTTGGCATGAAGTAATGTGCAGCCTTCCACTGGAGAGACTCATGGATGTACTGCCCAGGACATGCAGGTGTCAAAGGAAATGAGAGAGCGGACACACTGGCTGGCAAGACAAAGATAAGAACTGGACTACAACTTGGTCGATCTGATGTGAGAAGAAATCTAAAGAATCGCCGCAACAAACAAGATTAAATCCACTGTTACCATAGACCATGTTTCAGAGCTCAACATTGAGAGAGGACGTGGATACACATCCAGACTAGAGGGAAGAGTAAGAAACATCACCAACTAAACAAATATTGGAATAATTACAAGGAGTGTGTGTT
Source organism: Conus canariensis (assembly GCA_033310375.1). Classification (NCBI taxonomy): domain Eukaryota; kingdom Metazoa; phylum Mollusca; class Gastropoda; order Neogastropoda; family Conidae; genus Conus; species Conus canariensis. The sequence goes on from CM065729.1 coordinate 58,839,363, forward strand.
GCAGTCATGACTAATATGTAAGAACTGTCATCTTCTGAACATTAATTTTTAAGTTTCCCAACAAAGAAAAGGCACACATACACATGTGCACACACGCACACTCATGCGTTTGCACACAGGCACACACACACCGCATACAAGGGCCCGTGCTTACCCACCCCACACACATATAAACACATACTTTTCATTTACAACAAACACACATAATGATGATAATGGCACGGACAATGTTGGATAAATACCCAGGGTCTGACCAGAGTGTTGGGCTAATGCGCAGGTCAGACATTTACTAAGTGGTAGCCAGGAGACTCTCTTGTTAAATTCTGTCAACTTAATCATTAGTTATTTTAGCCATCGGCTTTAAATCATGAGCAGTGTGGTCTTGAAACTTGGATGAGACGTAATGTATATGGACTGGTCCGCACGCAGTGACACCTCCTTCATGAAATTGAAACCAAGGCATGGTTACCTCAATTTTTGCTTTCCTCTCAATATGTGTGCCCTTGATGAATGTATGTCAAGGTCACAGGTATCAGCAGGTTCATTGGGACTTGGATGGACATGGTGGCACCCTCTGGAGGGGCACTGGCTCATCAACAAAGCAATCATTATTGGCAGCAAGGGGCTTAGTGGGTGGTGTCCTGCGTATGTTGGACGAGAACAGGCACCAGTGAACACTGAAGTGACTGGGCGGCAGCGCAGTGTCTCCTCTGGTGGGTTGCCTCATGACAGCCTGACAGTGACTTTCCCTATGGACTGCCGGTGCTGGGTTGCAACAAACGAGCTAGTGTGAGTATGAGCATTTGTTAATTTCCAGAAATTTATTTTTAACATCTTCAAGCAGATGCTCTACGTATCAACTTTGAGTCGAACAATTTCAATGGCCATTAGTCAGCAAGTGGGCTGGGCCAAGGACTGCACAGGGCTTGCGAGACACAGTTGTGCACACACACACGTAGGCAGTAAGCCCGAACGCACACACACAGGTGGTAAGCTGTTCCCATGGCCTTGTCATGTGGTTAATGCCATGTTTACTTAATGCATAGTTACATGAAGAAGTTGGACTGGAAGATCGAATGAAGGGTATGGTGGGGGGCCTGGGGGAGGGAGAGAGCAAATGCAGTGAAAGGCATATCGCTATGAAATAGGAATATACCTATCCTGGTGAAGACAACTGGGCTTAGTTTCAAAATGCGAGAGTTTGCTAGACTCTCGTGTGGTTGCCTCACATGCAAGGGAAAATGGTTTGAGACTATCACGTCTTGTGATTGGAGCACGTAAAGAGTAACGTTCTGCGACTGGTACAAAAAAGGATCAGAATGCTCAGACTTCAATAGCAAGAAGAGACTGAAGAACTAGTCGCGTTGTCGGTTTGAATTTTTGTCTTTTGCCCACTCACCTTCCCTCTCACATCCTGCGATGCAAGGATAAGCTAGCCGTCTATCGAGTTGTTGCAGCTATGAAACTCGCCTCTGGACATACGGCGCACAAACACAAGGAAAATGTAGACATTTGAGTGAACTTGATTCACTGTTCAGTTTGCACATCAATGCATGACCGCTATTTCTCTCTCTCTCTCTCTCTCTCTCTCCTCTCTCTCTCTCTTCTCATTATGTCTCCTGTTGTAGTGTGTGTGTCCTTTTGGAATTGGATTTCTGTGTTAACATTGATAGAGAGACAGTAATCGTGTGCCGGAGTGGTAGGGAGGGGGGATGCAATGTGAGGGGGGATGTGGTGGTTATGGAATCCTTTGTTCACCAAAGTGATTAACCTTTCTCATATGTCGCCTAATTCCACACAGGACGTTGTGGATATGCAGTAACCCATGGTTTCTAGGAAGGAACAATGCCTTGCCGTCTGTGGTGGGGGCTGGAATAGTTCGATTGTGAGAGAGCCAGACTCGTGGTGATGCTGGGATTATGGGTTCAAGTTTCCGTCTGACCATGTTAATACAATGGGTTTGTTTGTTTTTCTTGAAGCCAAGACTGGTTCAGACTGTTTGCAAAAAAGTCTTTCAAAAGACTATAAACCAAGGATCCAAATGCAGACAAAAGCATTAGGCCTTCACCAACTTTTGGAAGAGAACGCCAGTTTGGCAGTTGGTACAGTAACAGATGGCAAATATACTCATAGCATACACCCTCTCTGAAACGATCAAAAGAATGAGTGAAACAGTGAGCGACTGATATTCGACTGAATGATGCCAGAAACAACTGAACGTAGAGCCATCAGACAGCTCTTCAGTCGGCTCTACCCAAGTAAGCACCTCTTGAGTAAACGGGAGCACGGATTGTAAAACGCTTGTAGCTTGATCTCTGAGGATCAGCGCAATGTTAATCCCCTCAATATTAGTAAAATAATGAAGTGAATGATAAATAGTGATAATGATCACAGTAGCCCTAGTATGTGTGAAGGAACCCCACACCGTGCGACGTGAGTGTACACTAAGCAATTCTGTATAGGAACAACACCCTGGCGTACGTTTGTGTGGGTGTACAGTATCCCACACCTCTCTGATAAGAAAATATGCCTCATCCTTTGGCCTTACGTGTGCATGCAAGCACTTCATCAATCCTATACACATAAGCACATGAACTTTAAAACGTTCGCCATGGCTGCTGCATTACCAATCAGTTGACCCGTACACTGTGGAAGTCTTCGTGTGGCATACGTTTTTTTTTTTTTTTTTTTAAAGGGTGGACAGGGGCACACAGACGAGTTGTGTGGAGAGAGAGAGAGAGAGAGAGAGAGAGAGAGCTTGAAGAAGACATGTTATAAATGCACGCACACGCCAAAGGTCACGTATGTGTGGGTACATTTGTGAACTACTCTTGCATGAGTGAGTGACCAATTGTCTGGCGTTGTGTCTTCCTTTGTGTTCGTGCACCTAGTCAGAACACTTAGTCGGACAGTTGATGACGCAGTTTGTCCAGTCAAACAGCACCAACAAATACATAAATTGACAGGCAAAATGTGCACAGGCCTATTTTATTGATCAAACGATCAAGTTTTCCAGTGACGCAGCTCTTAAACTTGATGGGGCAGTTTATTCAAATCTCCCTCTCTCTCTCTCTCTCTCTCTCCTCCTTAGCAATAATGCGTGGATAGGGTGCTATGCGCCTAGACGCAATAATGGGTTCTTTTTTCCCGGTTTTTGTGTGCTTGTGTCTGAATATTTGTTATTTTTGACGGCCTAATTTTTTTTACGAGACACTGATCAGCCTCTGCAAAATAAGTAATCTCAATTTCTTTTTTTTCTTTTTTTTTTTTTTTTTTGTTGTCTCAAACATGCTGAAGTAATCTGAATCTTTGACCTCTCTTCCTTTTTTTTTTTTTTTTTTTTTTTTTTTTTCCCCAAGCGTATGCTGAACTTGTGTGCTACCGCCGACGATGGTCGTTTCGACGAAAATATACGGAAATTATGGAATTACTTGTTTGGGCTTCTTTTCCCTCCCTCTTCCTCTCTCTCTCTCTCTCCTCTCTCTCTCTCCTCTCTCCTCTGCTAGACGAAGAGGTGAATAAGGATATCCTGATCAGGCTCTCCTTCTTAGGTAGGTTACAGTACCCACGAGGGGATCAATAAGGTTGTCCTGATCAATCACAGAACCAGGACCCCGACCTACATAATAATGAGCACATCCTGAAGTGCGAGGTGTACCGAACGAGACCCTAATCATCAAGTGAAAGGAAATCTGAAATGAGGCAGGGGACAGTAAATAGCAAACAAGCAGGGTAAATGATTTTATCGTGGAGCAAAAGTGTCCCTACTTGTTGGTCATCAAGTGTCAATAACACATGAGGCAGCGCTCTCCCCTGGGATCAAAGTCACTGCTGCACGGCATTATTATTTCCTGCGGTCCCCCGCCTCCCTCCCCCCTTACACTGTAGTCACACATCGGCTTTGTATCGGACAAATCATGAATACTCCTCGTTCTCATTTACTGGGGTCTCACGTTAATCTGAAGTTGGATGATCCGTGATAACCCCCCCCCCCCCCCCCCCCCGCTTCTTTTTCATTCACTCGGATATCCTATCGGTATTGTGTCACATAATCCACGAGATATTCAGGCTCATGCCTAGGTCACTCGCTTTCAAAGTACGTCGTTAACCATTGACTAGACATAGGGAGACGTCACGTCCTCTCTTTCGTGGGCGTTGCGATAACTTGGAACTAAATCAATACAGCAACACCTCTCTCTCCTAATAAGGAAGAACGGGCATATTAGAACCCTTGTTTGATGACAACACTTTTTTTTTTTCAAAAATGAAATACATAACTGACAGAACGATCAATCATGAGCCTGAGAGATCAATACTGTGAAATCACACTAAAACACCAAGACGAGAGGGGCTATATAGATATCTTCACATACAAAATCAGCTCCCTTTACACCAACCCCAAAACCAGTTCAGCAACACCGACCCCCCTGTACTAGGCAAGCAACGGAGAAAATTGTTACAGAAACCTTACATAACCCCCAACCCCATTCCCCCAATTGTGTGTGTGTGTGTGCGATAAGAACATGACCAAATAACACTCCTATAATCGCACACACACACACAGACACGCACGCACACACTGAGGGGAGGTTGGGGTGGGGATCGGAGGCAAGTTCAGGTTTGTAATAAAAAATTACTTTGTGAACATTGACCGCACAATTAATCTTGTGTTTCTGTTGTCCATCTCTTCTCCCTACAGTGATTTTCTTCCCCTCCCTTTCCACCCCGCCCCCAACCTACACATTAATTATTACTCTTAGCTTAGCCCCCCCCCCCCCCCCCACCTGCCAATTTCATAATTATTATTACTATTATTTTTTTTATTTATTTTTTAGAGAGAGAGAGATATATATATCCCTTCCCCCCCCCCTTTTTTTTTTCTGCCCTTCTTTCGTTCCCCTCTCCTGCTCTCCCTTCCGGTCCCCATCACCCTTTTTTTTTTCTTTTCCCTCGAAGGAGTTTTGCAGCTGTTTTCAGATCAACTGCATCTGACTAACATTTACTTGTTTTCCCACCTCACCCCTCAGAGCTATGGTAGGCAACCAACCTTCGGGTCAGACATTGATTGGCCACTTCATGCGACTGAGCCCCTATCTTCCCATCCTTTTATGTATTTCATACTTGAGATTTTTTCTTTCTTTTTATACATGTCAGTTCTCTCAATATATATTTTGACTAATCTTCTGTGTTGCTACACTCCAGCTGTTTACGGTGCAGTGTGTGTGGTCGAAGAACGTTATACATTATTTTTTTCATTACTTTGTTTATATTGACCTTTTGAATATCATTCCATGCTATCCTTTATCCCTTTCTCCACCTTCCCTACCCCCCCCCCCCCAACCCTCCCCAGCTTCTCCCCTCTCACCCTTTCACGCTCCTCTTCCCCATTCACACACACACACACACACACACACACACACACACACACACACACACACACACACACCTTTTGAAGTCCAATCTTTTATTGTTCACACCATCACACAGGTATATAACTCTTGGATTTATTTTGATAAGTTCACGCATCACGCTCACCAAATCATTCCATCAAGAAAATGAAATTAAATATTGGCAAGTCAGCAGGAATAACTCTACACACACACACAACACACAACACGCACACACACACACACACCCCACACACACACGCCACACAAATGATCTGCTGTACTGTCCAGTGCAAGCCAGTATTCAATTAAAGTTTCGTACTGGCACCCATCGGAATTAAGTTTACGGGTTTATCGGTTCGCATTGGGATGGATCCATATGACATCCGTGTATTGGGTTAAACCCGTTAGGGATGCATACTCGGTGAATGATCATGGTTCGCGACAAATGCATGAACACACACGAAAAGCACATGCCTTCTCTCTTGCATGCATAGATGACACTGACTCGGAAGCACAACTCGTATGCAGATATGCACTTAAAGTGATGTGTGTGTGTTGTGTGTGTGTGTGTGTGTGTGTGTGTGGTGAGTGAATATTTAAATCAACGTGTGTTGGAATGAAATAATCGAAAACGAGAGAACTGACAAGTTCGCGAGTAGTTCTACTTTCGATTTTACTTCCGTTGGCTTTTATGTGAGTAATTTTTCACATCTATTGTATGACTAACAGAAGAAAGCAACATGGACGATTAATGTTATCGTTGCAACTATGGTGAAGCCCTTGGGTTCGCGCGATTTGCTTGGCAAACTTGAACACAACTAGTCATGATCTGGGATTTGATCAGACATGTTCTGGAAGATTGTATTACCTCCCTTGAATGAAAAGACTTTCGAAGCTCTTAATTTTTAACATAGTACCATTTCAAAATATCAACATACTCACAAAAATATTTATTTGAATGTGTTTTAGTCAAAAAAGCAAAATATATACATTTAGTATTTTGTACAAGATGCTGCCAATTTTTAAAAATATTTTTTATGTGCAGTGCTGCTCTTTCAGAGTTCCGCACTCGACAGCAATTTTTGGAGGCTGACTGTGACCTGAATCCGCATTATCTGATATTCTTGGTATGTCTGGCTAACAGCAGAAAGAAGTACGCTTCGAGTGCAGATACTACCACGATGAACGAATCAAGAAGGAAAAGACACAGCGCTAGCGCTAAAAGTCGGTCAGATTACAGCGATCATCAACAACGAAACGGGCCGCAAAGCTCGGTAGCCCAACGGCCGAGATATCTCCATGCAAACGTAAGTCGAGAGACAAGACACGAACAGTGTTTCGCAGTGCATGGATGTGTCAGAAGGCGTATCGCCGGCAAAAGTCGCGATCCGTTTCTTGTTTACTTTCTCCCTCCCGCGCATCATCCAAAAATAGTATATACGGGCACCTGTTGCCCAACATTTAGTCAGCCAGGAAGGAAACTTGTCAGCAGGTAGGACAACTATCGTCAATAGAGTGGGACTTTGAGTAGACGGGATGGATGTTCTGACTGTTAAATTTTTGTTTGTTTGTTTTCTGTCTCTGTGATCCCACGTTTTCAAACACACTTAAGTAAATAAGAGTATTTGTTACTGAACTTCAGGTTGGCAGCCACTTTCAAGAACAGCACTTAGGTCTGCCAAGTTTTGTTTTGGTGCAAACCCCTCCCTTCATCGGATCCACCACCCCGTCCCATCCCTTGCCCCCATCTTGTCTCCTCAGTATTCTTTCTTTACTAAAGAGAACAGTTGGATTTGTAAATAAAAACAAGAAAGGGTGTGTGTGTGTGTGTGTGTGTGTGAAAATAAAACAAGATTTTGCCACACAGAAGAGCCATGTTAACAAAGTAATGTTCATGAGTTCATAACAGTTAAGGAACTTGTGTGATAGGTATTGTCAGCTGTTGACATTCATTTGCTGTCAGTAAACCGAAGCATGATTTTTGAGGCATGTGCTGTACTTCTTCACACACACACACACACACACACACACACACACACACACAGACACACACACACACACACACACACACACACACACACACACACACCTTATCATTGACCAACAGCCTTTTGCCTGCTTATCAGGTCTCATTTTATAACTCCAATGAAGGATCAGCATTGTATGGACATGTAAGATTAATTTCCAGTTCTGACATTTGTCTTTCCAATTCCGACATTTGTCTAGTGTAAGCCAAATTGTTACCCCGTTTGTGTACTGATACTTGGTTGTTTAAATTGTTGATAAAATGTTTTTGCCTTAAGAGTAGAAGTTAGTAATGAATTCTGAAAATAACCAACCACAAAGGGAGGAAAAGATGCTTTTAATTTACTTTTTTGACAGTTTATTTTGGTTTAAAAAATAAATGTTAAAATACTGAGTGCCCAGTTGAAACAAAAAACACGAAGCAACAAGTTTTGCCAAATAGTGCTACACGCTTGCTGTTTTGTGGAAGTTGTGAAAGACTTTGATATGGTAAAATAACCCAATGGGATGTATTGTTAAGTTTCTGTATGTCATATCACTGGTGATTATAAGACTAGAGTTTCATTTTCACGGGGAAGCTGATTGACATATAATGACAAAGCCAGACTGAGCCTGATCTTGATCTCTATTTGATCTGCTGTACATGCTCAGCATATTCCCAAATACTTCAAATGGTCAACGTCTTCCATTGTTTGAAAATTGTCTACACATTTGCGTACTTTGTTGATTACAAAATACAACTAAAAAAAGGAAATGAATAAGATTTCTTAGAATCTTTGCTGGTAGTGAAGGTTAGTTATCAAGTGTGACTTCTTGTATGATATTGTTGGGAGTTGCTTTTTATTGTTTTTTAGTAATCAAAAAGTGTGTGTGGGGGCACCTGTGTGTGTGTGTGTGTGTGTGTGTGTGTGTGTGTGGATCAGTGAGTAATGAGAGAAAGATGTGCAATAACTTGATAAAGCAGAGCCAAAGATGTGGTTTTCATTAAGGGATGAGAAGGGAGGGAGCGATGGGAAGAAGGAACAGAGAGAGGGATGGGGTGGGGAGGGGAAGGGCATTGTTTACACAAAAATCTCAACCAGTTCTTGTAAATGAATGACAATTATAGATTATACCGTGCATACACATACACACAGTAACATACTCAGAGCTTCAGATTTTTTCAGTCACCATGGGACACATGTCCTGGCAGCTAATGAGTTGAGGGGATGAAAAGCAAAGGCATAAGATAAACTTTAAGTCAGTACCTCAAAGGCTTTTTATGCAATTTTAACAAATCGTACTTCGCAAACGCACGCACGCGCACACACACACACACACACACACACACACACACACACACACACACACACACACACACACCGTATACATACATACAACAAATACCATGAATTTGCTCAGTATGTACTTTTTACCATGTTCAGTGTGTATTGACTATTGAAGTGTGTGTGTGTGTGTGTGTGTGTGTGGTGTGTGTGTGTGAATGAAATTTTTAGTTTAATGTCTGTACACTAAGAGTAATATTACACAGAAAAAGGTAGGGGTAAGTAATATTACACAGAAAAAGGTAGGGGTAAGTAATATTACACAGAAAAAGGTAGGGGTAAGTAATATTACACAGAAAAAGGCAGAGGTAAAAGAAAAAAAAGTAAGTTGAGCAGGTATTAGTATATATATATATGCATGTGTGATTATGTAAGCAGATGAATGTGTGCATGCATATGTATATATATTTCTTTGATATTGCATATTTACAAATATAATTAATTGTTAAAAGATACATGAAAAGCATCAAGTTCATTAAGGAAAAAAACTTAGTGCAAAACAAACTAAGGAGCCAACAGGATTCTTAATTAAAATTTGGACACATTTAATGATTAACCCATTCCCTGCCACAGTATAAGAGCTTTTCTGTATTGTTGAGTGCCGGAACCAAATTGCAGTAGGTTCACTCATGTGTTCAATACTCATTCATTTATTGAGATATCTCTTAGGTTTTTTTGCATGTGTTTTCTTATACCCTGTGCTATGATGTGGTATCAATAATTTGATTTTGCTGGTCATTAGTATGATATATAATCAAATGTTTTTGTAATAAGTACCCCATAGTAGACATGGTTACGGGTGTACAGGATCGTGAAAATGACCCCATAATAGACACGGGACAAGCAGGGAAGAGGTTAAAGCATTATCAGCTAATATGTCTTTGAATAAAAGCTGTGAGTCTAATCTCAAACAACATGGTAAAAATCGTTTTAGCTATTCACAATGAAGAAATGCAAAAATTGGAGTTATATCAGAAACCCAAATGCATGTTCCTTTGTGGTTAATTTTGGTTCTAAGAGCATCCAGTCGAAATCTATAGATTATATGTGTGAGAAGTATTACTTAAATTGTTATAGTCGTGTGTGTAACATAATAAAGGTCTCTTGTTCTCTTTAAAAAAAAAAAAAAAAGACCTACCACTTATGTCTTTGACTAGATTTTTTTCTGTATATGGTGGTCTTCTTAGAAATTTAAACTAGTGAAAAGAATATTTACTTTGAAGGTGGGTTCTCTCCCTCCCTCCCTCCCTCTCTCTTTCTCGCTCTGTTTCTCTCTCTGAGTGTGTGTGTGTGTGTGTGTGTGTGTGTGTGTGTGTGTGTGTGTGTGTGTATGTTTGTGTTTGTGTGTGAATGTATGATTTACATATAGTGTAGAAAATATTTTATTGAGTGTTTGTTTTTATATTCCAAATGTGTCACTCATATGAATAAATTGTGTGTGTGTGTGTGTGTGTGTGTGTGTGTGTGTGTGTGTGTGTGTATGACAATATGTCACTGTATAAGTGTATGTGCGTGTATTTGTGTGTGTGTGAGTGAGAGAGAGAGAGAGAGAATGGATGTATGAACATCACTTACATTGCGTGAAGTAAGTTTCATTACCATCATGTTTAAAAAGAGTTTGATGTTTGATTTCATTGAGTTCATTTGACTGGTTTGTGATTCTGTCAGTTTCTGATTGGCTGTATGAAGCATTTTTCTTAATGCTGAGTGCATTATGCAATGAACATAGTGTGTAGGGAGTGGACATTTGCCCTGAAGGAAAGAGAGGCACTTTGTTCTTCCATGAGTCCTGGAGACAAGTCTTGTCACCTGTTTCAAATTTAAATCAATCAAATGCTGATCATTCACATCTCAGAATGAACTATGGTGGCATACATGTACAAGAATGATTAGTCAGTGTTTGCTGTTCCTCAGGACCAAGAAAGGAAGATTGATTCCCCATCTTGGCAACGCAAAAACAGACGTGTGACCGTCTGGTGGACGACTATGATGCATGACATGCCATTTAAAAGTTTCATGTGGAAACATTGTGGGCATGGCAACGATCTGAAATCATGCACACTAACAGCATTTGAAAGAGCAGAATGTAGTTTTTCAGTGTGAACCCGTCCCCATCTCCCCTTTTTCTCCACTCAAAAGAAGAAAGTTACTGACTAACAGAAACTTTTATTTGTGAATTTGGTACTGTAGTAAACAAAACTGAAAATAATGGCTGGTTGTACTTTTTTTTTTTTTTAGTGAAGGATCAAATTTGTTTCTACAGTTAATACCAGAATGATGCAAAATAAGACTTATGTATGGATAGCTTCAAGAAAATAGGCATCCAACTAAACTTCTGAAGAAAAAAAGGAGTCGATAGGAACTTTGGAGAACATTTTAAACTTAAGACACAGAAAACGAGCAAGATTGTTGCTAGGTGGTAGACATGAATGTTTTGTACCATGATGCTTTCTCTCAATCTGACTATCAGTGAGTGCAAATAAATATGAAACCATTAATAAACATGAATCCTAGAGACTGAATGTTTTTGGTTTGTTTGTGTGTTTTCAATGTGTGTGTGTGTCACTGTGTGCTACCAAGTTTATTATTAACATAGTATAACCTGGAAACTGGACAGGCTCAACGGATGAACAGCATGGATCATGTGAGGAAGATTGTACAGGAGGAGGGTCGCACTGCGAGGAATCTTGTACAGTACAGTGTTCCCCTGGAGGATGAGGAAAATGCAGGTAACAAACAAAAATAGATATTAAATGCTCTGGTGGTTGTGATTTTGCATTCAATGATATGTCATCTGTCTTCAGTGTTAGTACTATTCAGGTTGACAACCTAGAAGTATGACGGGTGGAAAATGATTTAACTAACCGTTGTACTTCTAGGTTGTTATGGCATTGTTTTGAAATTCATTTATCATGAGTTTGCTTTCTCTTTTTCATTGATTGCAAAGAAACAAATTAGTGAGAAAAAAAAAAAAAAAACAAGGGGAAAAAAGGCGATCAGTACTTGAGTGTGTGTTTTGTATAAGATTCTCTTTGTGTGTGAGTGGACCTAGAACCATGACTGATAACCAACAATTGTTACCACAGAGGAGGTAGTAATACTGATAGAAAATAGTGTCCAGCTTTTTTTTTTTTTTTTTTTCTCCTATTCTCTGCGCCGCCCTCCTCCCTTCCTCTTTGTATTGTGGCATGATTATTCTATACTGCTCATGTGGATTTCCCCATGCACAACCACATAATTTGTGCTCTCACTCCAGCTCTCGTAGTCCATAGGGGAAAGTTATGATGAGGGAATTTTCTGGAGGTGAGGCTGCCCTGCTGCTGAGTCACTTCAATGGTGTTCACTAGAGAATAATTGCGTAGTTGTAGAGTTGCTGTGAGTGGGCATATCCATGTTGAGGTGCCTCCATGCCTGTGCACTGAGAGTTCTTTTAAATTTGCTGTTCTGGCGACTTTGACAGACTGACTGCATGCATGGTAAGGGAGGGGAAATCGAAACTGAGGTCACAAGGAGAGCAGGCATGAACAGCCATAGAATGCAAGACTTTTTTTTTCTCCATGATGTTGGTTAGTGATAAAGAGAATGATGAAGATGATGCTGTGAAGTACCAAACTGGTCAGGGACTTCATGATAGGGCTGTAATCAGTGCTGCTTTTCATGATATATATCTCAACATTCCAGACCCAAGAGATACAGGCACCAGTAGTCTTTGTCAGGAAATTTGAGTAACCCTCAGAAATACAGTCCATTAACAGGGTGAATCTTGACGTGTGGTTCCAGTCCTCCCAGATGTGCCCATAGCACACTCAGCTCTGGGTAGGGGTAGGCTGTGGCAGAGAAAATATGTACACAAATGATTAGTTCTGAATGGAACCCATGACCTCCCAGGCTATGAGATGAGAATGACAGTGCCATGGCAGCTGTTCATAGCACCCTGTTTTATTCAGTCAGAACAGGCGCCACTGAATACTTAACAGATAACTGGACAGTAATGCAGAGTCTGTGCTGTTGGGTGGCATCCTCAAGACTTCTCATACCGTGCTTCCTTTGCTTGGATTGTAACGAGACAATCCTTGGAGTGGCTTTATATGAGGGAGCTGAGATGAGTAGTGTGTTAAGAAGGTAATTAGATAATACTGTTTGAGAGCATGGAAGATCAGTCGGCAGCAACAGCAACAACGACGATAACAACAACAACAACAAAAGAAAACAAAAACTAATTAGAATCAAATCTTGAAAAAAACAAAACAAAACAATGAAAAAGAGAGAAAGACGAACAAGCAACTAGATGACATTATGTAATGTCAAAAGTATATCATGTTCTGCTAATTATGAACTGTTTTCTCATCACTTGTGAGATTGGATACATTGTCTTATTTCTTCATCAGGGAGATCAAGCCGACAGTGGGCGAAAAACAGACGTCCTGAGCGCACCGGGTCTCAGTCAGGTTCTGGTAAAACACCACCCCCAGATCAGAGACAGCGCCATCGGTCCATGTCAGAACTGACCAAGTCTCCCAGTTCAGAACATGGCCCCAAGAAAAGCAGTGTGGATTTGAGAGCCCGCTACTGGAAATTTCTTTTTGATAACTTTCAGCGTGCTGTGGATGCTATTTATCAAACATGTGAACAAGATGAAAGCGTGGTGGAATGCAAGGTAAGGCTTACTGTCTTTATAAATTTTGAGATTTTTTTTTCTCCTGTTACTGATGTTTTGAATTAATGTTTTAATTGTGGGAGGGAGGGGTGTGTGTGTGGGCGTATTGGGGGTGATGATGGTGAAGAGGTGGGAAGAAGAAAAAAAACGATAACAACAACAAAATTTCTTTGAAGTGGGAAGCTAAGTACTGTGAAATTAGAGGTGACAAATTATTTTGGTTTCAGTCTTATTCTTTATCATGTTTTTCAATATAAAATTGAAGTATGCCATGAAATTAGATAAGCGACATTTTAGTATTCTTTCAGACTTGCTAATATAGAATTAATGAATCTTTTTAAATATGGGTCCATGCTTTTGTTAAAAATTTGTGTTCATTCAGCTTCTCACTTTTTTTTTCTTCTTTTTTTTTAACACTTTGGACTGGATATTTGATCCATTTTTGTGAATGCCTTTAGCAGATAAAAGATGCACAACTACCTTTGCTATATTCCAAATTTTGGATGGCCTGAAACATGTAACTGACAAACAAAAGAACTAAAGCCTGGTCAGATGGGTAGCACCATGCTGACATAGAGGATGGTGGCTATGGGTTAGATGACTGGAGGAGCATGTTAAATGGTGAAGGAGTAATGCCATTGGGAAAGCACTTAACGATGGGCACCTTGCCCCTCTCCCACTGCCCCACCCTTCACTCCACCAAAAGAAAAGCATTGTGAAAACATTAATCATTGAGATTTGATACTTATCTAAAAAAAAAAAAAAAAAAAAGTTATGCTGTCTCACCTTCTGTACCACTTCAGTGGCGTTACTCCAATGCCGCTCATTCTGGCGTCCACTCACAGCCACACCTTATCAATAACTTATATTAGCACTATTGCAGCCCTGGCACCAGCAGTCACAAGGCGCAGTCAATATCAAGTCATCAGGTAGCATTCCACCAGAGGAGACACTGTATTGATGCAGAGTGACTTCGATGGTATTCAGTGGTACCTGTTCTGATTCTAACACATTCAGGACATCGCCTACTCCTGATGATGGTAAATGCTTGGTCATGGAGCCAATGGAGTAAGTAAGGGTCACCCTCTGAAGGATGTCGCCAAGATTTATTATCTAAGGGAGGTAGTGAAATCTTAGCGTTGGTTTTTATCTTCAAGTTAAAAAAACTGGCTACAAATCACTTTAACTCAACATTCTGAGTGTCCAACATTCAAGCAGTATTCAAAAGCTAGTAATAGTTAAGAATTTATATAAGCTGGAAAGTACTGGAGTCCAGAAATCTTATCAAAATGAAAGTAATTGAAATCCCATTCATGTCTTGTTTAAGTGGTTATGATACTGCTGGATGGTTTTCAGGAGGTGATCATGATGCTGGAACAGAGTACAAAGGACTTCAAATCACTCATAGAACGTTTGCATGTGATGAGAGCCTTTGAAGATGCTGCAAAAGATGGAGATAGGTATGCTTTTCAGTTTTGCTCTCTTCTACGTCTGGGATATGTAGTTCTGATCTGAGCTGGTGTCAGCTGCTCAGCGACTTGCGTTCCATGCTGTCAGGTTTTGCATTTCTCAGGTTTCTTCTGACAGAAGCACCAACATTATCAAATAGTGATGTGTGCATGTAAACATGCTAGTACATGTAATGTAGTAATAGTCTAACACCCACATGCACACGCATGCACACACGCAGGTGCACACACACACACACACACACAAAGAGATAGCACTAGTGACATGTGCTCATGGTTAAACCTACATAGAGAGTCTTGTAAGCACATAGTCATACACAGATCTGTGCATATCAGCATGTTTAACTCCAATTTTGCATGCATACTCATTGTTTAACACATAAGTGGTTGAAATTGCTGGTGTGCACTGATTTCCTTATGCAGGCCTGAGACTGCCACTAAGAAACTTCAAGAAAACCAGTAGCTGTAAGCTAAACTGCCAATCAGGTCTGAATCAAGTCCAGTCATTTTCAAATTTTGTTTTTAGAAATCAGTGCACTAATTATCTATTTCTGGCCACAGTGCCATTGAGGTAAAGGGGAATAATTTAGTGTTTTTTCTCGTTTTGTTTTTTTCTCCTGATTTTGCCCATCCAAGCAAATGCCTTTTCCTTACTTGATATTAAAACATCGCCATTTCATTAGGATTCTTAAAAAAAGAAACAAGCAAACAAACAACAAAAAAACCCAGCTGATGTGTGTTTTAGATTAAATTGTATACTGAAAAAGTTTTATTTTTTAGGAGGGAAAATGGACATATTCCTGTAGTAAACAATGCAAGATGGCGTACCAGAGTGTAAGTATGATAAATTTGGCGTCATATACTGTACCATGTCAGACCATAGCATTCAACGGCAGTTAGCCAGCTCTGTCAGGCCGAATTTTTCTGTGGCCAATGCAGTCATAAGACAGTCATGTGATGTCACCCCACTTCCGGCCCCGGAAGAAGCCAGTGTCAACTTCCTATACGTCATTCATCTTCGGCCTGCCGTCAAAGCAAGATAAGTCTTGTGCTCTGTCTCGCCTATACTTGCCTTTGTGTTAAGATTGCTGTGTTTTGTTTCTATACTTGATTCAGTTGTGGCTTGCACTAGACCCTGAGTATTCTTGCCGTGCGAGGCTCTTGGTGGGAGCGTATTTATTAAAAGATTTGTCTCTTTTACCGGCACTCTCGCGACTTTGTTACTCGCGATCGTCGGCACCGCTCGCCGGTCGTGTTCCCCCACCATATTGCCGAGCCTCGGGTTCAGCACGCATTTTGTGCTGGTTCCGCTTATTAAGGTTTAGTGCTCAATAACTATCACACCTGTACTCTTTACCCATCACAGGTAGAACGTGTTCGAGTAAGGGTGCGTGACACTGATCTGCTTATTAAGATTTAGTGCCCAAGAACTATCACACCTATACACAGTGAGACTCCACGTGTAGAGATTGCTATTAATAGCCATACCAGTCACACGACCGGTGGCGTGTACGGGTAGTTCGAGTTTTCAGTCGATCTCTCGAGCACTTTGCACGACACCACACGGACGATCGAGATTAATTGATTTTCTCGATCGGCCACCTTGTCTCCTCTTTGCGGTCGTGTGTTCCGGGTTTGCTCTATCCACCTGTGCCCAACATGGTGAAGGACACCGCCGGGTCGAGCCACTCCACTGCTCGGAGTTCGCTCAATTTCCCGGAGAACCCGCGGGTCGATTCCATCTCGGAGCAATCCGTTCGCACTGATGAACGTACGGTTCGGGTAGACAGAGACGACTTCTCCGCGGAAGGGACGCGTGATCTTTCCTCGTCTACCAAACCACGGACGCACGACCGTGGCGTCCCAAGGCTGATAGGCAAGCGGCCACCATTTCAAAATGCCTTTCATTTGATCTGCCTGCAAAGTCTAAGGGCAAAGCTCCCCTCAAGGTGCTGCCCAGAAAGTCTAAGGGCAAGGCTCCCCTCAAGGGGCCCTGCCGAGCAAAGACTAGCCAACGGAATTCGCCCTCCCCCACCCCTTCTCCATCGGCCAGCTTGCCCTCTAGCCTACGGACTCGCGCGGAGACTTCTAACTATCATGCTGAGTCACGCGAATCTCGGCCCCCGGGGCACCTTGCCGAGCCGCGGACCAGCACGGGTGACGGATCTGGGATGGAATCACCATCCGTCACTCGCCTTGATGAGTCACGTATCTCTTTTTCCCCCCAAATTGATACGTGCACTCATAGCGCTCGGCCCCACCGGGCACAGGTGCAGCCAACACCTGAGCTCGAGGAGCGCTTCGACTCCGGAAGCAGCCTTATGGTCACCCCGACGCACGACCTCGGTGGTGTCCATAATCCTGGGCGTGCGGGCACGCCGCGCCATGGGCCCGGCCGTGCCCATGCACAAGGACGGTCGACCTACCCCGATCGAACGTCACCTTCTTCCCTAGGGGTATTGGACGTTGGGGAGCCGACCTTTTCGGATCCCCATTTGGGCAACGTCGTGGTCCCGCTCCTCCGGGGGGAGGATCTACCAGCGGGACCAAGGGTAACCTGACATATTCCTCCAGGGGGAGGAACACGGGACCGCATCCTGACCAATCCGCACTTTCGCGGGTTGGGGGCTCGACTTCCGCATCCTCCTCCGTACCATTATGGCCCTCCCAGGCCCATTCCAAGGACGTGTATGGTGCAGTGCACGGACCTGGACGGGGAGACAGGCCACGGCCTCTCGAGACCCCCCCAACAGTGATTCAGGTTACCCGGGTCCCCGGGGACTTTCTGCCCACACCCCAGGGCCGCCACAGCCCGTTTACCTCCCCGGGGACCGGTGGCTCTATGCCCCCGAGAGAGACCAGTGGCTTAACGCCAACACCCAGCACGACCAGCTATATGGTCGAAATGTGGCACCCGGCCTCACTTGCCTGGGTCGACCTTGGTCTCCCTCCTCGGGCGCTGTCCGATCGGCAGGACGATGTCCCGGCCGCCGATTATAGGGCCACCGGGACACACTACAGGCACCCCTCGACTTACCTCCTGATGACGGGTGCTACGAACCCTTTCAGGACCAGTACCTCCCTGAGGCGGACGATGAGGAGGAGCTAGCCTCCACCTCATTGTACGATGTCCGCACGATAGAACGGTGGCGACCAGACCTCGTTAGGAGGGAGGCCGCACCCGCTGACGAAGTTCTCTCCCTCTCCCATTTCGCCGGTCCCCCCCCGGCCCAGAGATCTAGACCAAAGATCGTTGCCCCCCAGTCCCTCTCCTCAATTTGGGAAGGCCCAGCAACTCGCGCCAGGGGTGCGCATGCCGTCCCTCCACCAGGACAGGGACCCCTCTCGGCCCCACATGCAGCCCAGGTCGGTTTCCTCCTCGGGGACCGCAAGAACCCCTCAGTCGCCTCCTTGTTTATGGACAATCCCGTGACCAGGGAGATGGGCATTTCCCAGTCGGACCGTGGTTGATCCCCCACCTGCCCCCCCCTACTTCCGGCACCATCTCCTTTAAGAACCTAAAGGAATGGGACCGAGTAGCCAGGATGGGCATCCTCCACACCACGGCGGGACACACCTACTTGGGCATGCTCCTTCAGCGAGCGGAGGCTCTATGGCCGGAGGACGACTCCCTTCCTTGGGCCCACGAGCGTCCCCCCCTCATGCTATCTCCCCCTCCCTCCCCCAACGAACCCTCCCCCGCCAAAGCAGAAGCTCTTCGCACGGAAGTCCAAGAGCTCCTCCAAAAAGGGGCCATCTCGGAGGTTTCCCACCCAAACCCCGGCTTCTACTCTCACCTCTTTGTGATCCCAAAAGCCTCGGGAGGATGGAGGCCCATTCTAGATCTTTCGCCCCTCAACAAGTTCCTCAGGCCCACCAAGTTCAAGATGGAGACCCCCACCCAGATCCGAGACTCCATCCATCATCTCGACTGGGCCACATCCATAGACCTGAAGGACGCCTATTTTCAGATCCTGGTTCACCCGGCCCACAGACGATTCCTACGGTTCGTCTGGCAGGGCCGAGTGTTCCAGTTCAGGGCCCTCCCTTTCGGCCTCTCACTGGCACCCTTCCTCTTCACGAAGGTTGTCAAGGAGATGGCCTCCCTAGCCAGGCAGGAGGACATCCGCCTCCTAGTGTATCTGGACGACTGGCTCATCTTGGCCCCCTCCCGGGCCCAGTGCCAAGCCCACACCACCCGCCTCCTGAGTCTGTGCTCCACACTGGGGTTTGTCACAAACCCCAACAAGTGCGAACTCACTCCCAGCCAGAGGTTCTCCTTCCTGGGAATGAGTTGCGACACAATCTCCATGATAGTCTCCCCGACCCGGAGAGGTCTGCACGCATAGTGGACCTCATCTCCCGCCTGTCACAGGCACCCCACACCTCGGCCAGAACCCTGTCCTCCCTCCTAGGAATGATGGAGTCCCTGTCTCCCCTCATTCCCCTGGGGCGGGTCCCCAAACGCCAACTTCAGAGGGAGTTCCGCCGACGTTGGTCACAGACCTCCGACCGCTGGGACCAGGTCATTCCCCTCGGACACTGGTTCATTTCGGTGACGGAGGAGTGGCTCACTCCAGCCACTCTCTCCACCGGGGTCCCCATCTCCCTCCCAACCCAGCCACTGGAACTTTATACAGACGCCTCCAACTTGGGCTGGGGGGCCCACGTGGAGGACAGTCACGCCTCGGGGGAGTGGGACTCACAAACTGCACGCCTCCACATCAACATCTTGGAGCTGGAAGCGGTCAGGCTAGCCCTTCTCCAATTCCAGCACAAGGTCGCGCACCGACTTGTTCTCCTCCTTACTGACAATACGTCGGTAGCTTGCTATGTCAACAAAGGGGGAGGGGCCCGCTCCATAGGCTCTCCCTCAGGACAGAGGCCCTCCTTCGCTGGTGTCACGCGCGGGGAATCACCCTCCGCGCGAGACACATAGCAGGGAAATGCAACATCCTGGCGGATTCCCTCAGCAGGTCGAAGTCTCTCCTCCACACGGAGTGGACCCTCAACAGACATACCCTGTCGGGTGTATGGGAGCATTGGTTTGTGCCCATGATCGACCTGTTTGCCACCAGGTTCAACCATCACCTGCCCCTGTACGTCTCCCCCGTTCCAGATCCCCAGGCGTATGCAGTCGACGCACTATCCCTCCCCTGGACGGGCCTACTGGCGTAAGCCTTTCCCCCCTTCCCCATCCTACACAAGGTGATCAGGAAGGCGAGGCTGGAAAGACCCAGGCTGATCCTCGTAACGCCATGGTGGCCGACCCAGTCTTGGTTCCCGGACCTCAAGTCCCTCACCCACGTTCCCCCCCTCCGGCTCAGCCCTCGCTGGGACATGCTGAGACAACCCCGGTCAGGTCTTCCTCACTCCAATCCCAAGATGCTTCGCCTACACGCGTGGCTTCTATGCCAGCCCAACTGCGAACATCTGCATCTACCCCCCACTCGGACAGACCCCAGTCCGTCCTAGACACACTAGCCGGGGCAGGGGCCTCTCAGGGATTACGGGACTTAGCCTCGGCATCTCGCAGAGCCAGCACCGAGTCCCTCTACAACTACCGTTGGGAGAGATGGATAGCCTGGTGCTCAGATAACTCTGTTCCCCATGACTGCCCCTCCAACATCCAAATAGGAAATTTCCTCTCCCACCTATCCTCTTCCCTTAAGCTGTCGGCTAGCTCCATTCGGGGCTACAGATCAGCTATCTGCACCACCATTCGTCAACTGGGGGGCCCTTCTTTTGACAATGACTTTCTGCTCAGAGAGGTGTCTAGAGGAGTTGCTCTACGGGAAGCTCAGTCCCCTAGGCGCATTCCCCTCTGGGACCTTTTTACGGTCCTCGATGCCCTCAGAAAACCCCCTTTTGAACCCATTGCTTCTATTCCTTTTGACCTCCTCTCCTTTAAGACCACCTTTCTCCTTCGCCCTGGCCTCGGCCAGAAGACGAAGTGAGATTCACGCCCTCAGCGGTGACCCCAGAGATATCGCCTTCCACAGGGACGGCTCAGTCTCTCTCAAGTTCCTTCCGGAGTTCTTGGCAAAGAATCAGGAACCGGGCACCCCCTCTCCCTTCCTCGTCATCCGTTCCCTGACGGACATCTTGGGAAAGGGAGAAAAAGATGGAGACATGGACCTTTGCCCCTCCAGGTGTCTCAGGTACTACTGGGAACGCACACGCCCCAGGTGCTCCTCCCAGAGACGACTCCTTATCTCCCTCAACCCCAACAATACTAGAGATATCTCGGCGGGAACTATCTCCAGGTGGCTCTCCAAGACGGTGAGATCTACCTACGCTCAGGCGTACAAGGATCTCCCTGTCCTATCACCCAGGGCCCACGAGGTCAGAGCACTGGCCACTTCCACAGCGTTCCAGTACTCTGTTCCCGTGCGCCACCTTCTGGAGGCAGCCTACTGGCGTTCGGAAAATCCCTTCATTAATTTTTACCTGAGGGATATCCGCATGACCAGAGCTGATGGGTCTAAGGGGATTTCCTTTGTGGCGGCCAATGCAGCCATATCGGTCAACCCCAAGAACCACTGGGCGCTCGCCCTCCTCCGATTCCTTTAAATTCTGCTATGGTCTGACATGGTACAGTATATGACGCCAAAATGGGGAGTTTGTGTTATACTCCCTGTTTGGCTAATATACTTACCATGTCAGACTCTAATTCCCTCCCTACCTTCCCCTCTGGCGCCAAGGTTCTCGGGGTTACCATACACACAGGCCTCGCTGAATGACGTATAGGAAGTTGACACTGGCTTCTTCCGGGGCCGGAAGTGGGGTGACATCACGTGACTGTCTTATGACTGCATTGGCCACAGAAAAATTGGCCTGACAGAGCTGGCTAACTGCCGTTGAATGCTATGGTCTGACATGGTAAGTATATTAGCCAAACAGGGAGTATAACACAAACTCCCCATTTTGCTAACATTTCACTGATATTGAACAAAACTGAGATGTAACACAAAGAAAGTACTGTCATTTTCATTCAGGCTGACATTTAAAAAAATTCGGATTTCGCCTAAGTGCGTGAATAGAAAACAATCTTAGGCAAACTTACATGATTGTGGAAAGGGAACTAAAACTACCAATGCCAAAAATTAGTACACTGAAGCAGATATGAGCATTCTACTTTATAGCACTTTTGAAAAATTTCCATGAAGCTAGGCATTGTGTTGTACTGACCATTTGGGCTCTCATATTTGTCATGGATGTATTTAGGTTAAAGTTTGTGTAGAGTCATATACACATGCACATATGTGTGCATCACTCATACACTCATGCGCGCGCACACACACACACACACACACACACACACACACACACACACACACACACACACACACACACATATCCACACACACACACACACCACACAATGTATTTTTTGTTCATACTTACCTGTCCAAACAAATGTCTTATTCCTACTTGGTATGGAACATTGCCCAAAAAAGAAAACAAAAAGAAAATTAAAGAGCAGGGAGCTAATCATACCTCCTTTACCAGTTATGCTGAAAGAGTGCTCATCCTACATGGATTCATTTCATGACTCATACCCACAGATAGATTTTTTTTTTTTTTTTTTTTGCCTTTTTCTGGGTGACGTGATATGTTCTTTAGAGTTCAGGCCTAGTACTTTTTTGTTCCTTTTTGTTTTTTGTTTGGTGCTCATGGATCCTTAGGTCCACATTCACGTTGGACAAGGGAGCTTCTTTCTCTGTTCCTTATTAAGTGAGAATATTGTCTGAAAATGTCTGCAAATTGGGCTCTGTTGCCACCTCTCTCTAGCCCATAGCTCTGTTATTGTAGTCTTTGGTGTTTCTTTCGTCGTTTCATAGTAAAGTTCCTTCTGTTTGACTTTCTGTTTAAATGATCCAGAAAATTTCTCAGTGAGCCACCGTGGAATTGAAGCTTGACTGGCATACGCCTGAAAACCCTGTCTTAGAATCAGCCCTAGTTGAACATTCATTAAACACAGAAGTTTGAAATGGATTTATGTGGAAGTTGTGTTATCTGTTGAAGTTTTGAATTCCAGACCCACCTCCATCGCCTGGGAAGTACGTAAGATGTCACCGGGTAAACACACCTCTGCCTCGCCTGGACCTGTGCCTCACCTGGCCTTCTCTGTTGACATGACCCAGTAGGTTTGTTTTGTCAGTGATGCTGGAGCTTTAACACATGCATCTGTTCCTATGGGCATGCATGAGTATGTGTGTGTGGTGTGTGTGTGTGTGTGTGTGTGTGTGTGTGTTGTGTGAAGGTTAGGATTAGGGAGGTAGGGAAGGGGGCTGTGCGCATGAAAGTGGTGTAGTGAAGTTTATTCCAAAGTTTGAGGTCAGGTGTATAAGTGTCTGGCCAGAAATGATGTATGCGGAGATAACCAGGAAGAATAAGGCACTCAAATGCTACTGGTCAAGCCGTCATGATTCATGATTGCGTAAACATATCAAAGAAAGGGAAGTTATGCTGAAAAAATGTTCATGCTTTCTATCAAGAAGTGAGAAATATTGCTGGAATTGAGTGAACATGAGATTTGCATGTGTGCTTATGCTCTAATTTACATGTGTGTGTGTGTGTGTGTGTGTGTGTGTGTGTGTGTGTGTGTGTGTGTGTGTGTGTGTGTTTCAGCACACAGGTAAAACCCACCAACAGTTGGGCTGACAAAGTGCGTGGAGTACGGGCCCTCACCTTCAATGGGCCTACATCCCCAAGAGGCCCCCAGTGCAATGGTGCCACCTCTGGCATGAAGCAGGCTGAAACAGGGCAAGATATGACATCCCTTGGTGAACCCAAGAAAAATATACCTGTTGAAGATTTGAAACGTGAGTTTTGATTCAGAGAGTCAGTGATAGTGCTTTTCTGAATCTGTGTGCTTGTTTCTTTGCTTTTTTTTTTTTCTCTCTGTCTCTAGTTCTGTATTTCTTTATCCAAAGGTGTGCCACTTTTTTTTTTTCTTTAGAGCACTGTTATCTGTCAAAGGTGGATTGGATTGCTGTCTGTGCTGTTCAGTTTGATACTAGTGTTGAAAGTCGATTTGAATTAATCTGATTTTTAATTGTTGTAAGACCTTGGTCACTTGTTAGATGTAATGCATTTTGAGTGTGATAGTTGAATAAATTAGAAAAAAAAACCCTGATAAATGTTTGACATTTTTTAGGATATAGTGGACATACATTTTTTTTCTGTTTTGTTCGATGTCATGTGTGTGTGTGTGAAAATCTGTCATTGTTATTTTTGTATCAGATGGACTGTTGGATATGGCAAGGTTCTGTCTTTATTCTGTTTGCTAGCACCAGAAGAAATTGAAGATGAAGAAGGGTGGGAGACGGTACAGAGAGGAGGGAGGCTGAAATCACGACAATCTCCATCTCAGAAATCCCTGGAGAACTTGTCTGAAGTGAACGCAGACAGCAAGAAACAGATCATTCGCTCCATGTCTGTACCAGATTCTAGCACCGCCCCTCCCAAAGAGAAGCGAATTCACCCCCACAGAAACAATCAACGAGGCACTCGTAATGAAAAGAGAACCGTTTCACAGCAGCATTTGCCAGACTCGCGTGAACGCTTGGACAGCAAGGGGAGTGAGAAAGAGAATGTCATCAAGTCCCAGAAACCAGCTCCTGTAACCGATTCCAGAAGAGATATACAGGTGGAGAGAGTAAAGAGAGACATCTTTGGTACAAAGGACAAAGGTCGAGTGGGGGCATGGGGTAAGAAGATAGAAGGCGGGGATGCTGAGAAAATTGCGGACAGACAGAAGTCTAAAGAGGAGGAAGTGAAGTACACAGAGTTTGCTGTGGTGGGCAAACCATCCGATGAAGAGAATTTAGCTACACAGCTGAAGGATGTGAGTATATGACTTAAGTGTGACAGGACATTGAGTGTGTGTGTGTGTGTGTGTGTGTGTGTGTGTGTGTGTGTTGTGTGTGTGTGAGATTTTATTTTTGTTATTTTTCTTAAGTGGTTTTTGAAGAGGTCAGTGTTCTGCAAATTATTTTCAGGGATGCACGTTCAGGGGTCTTCTCTTTTTCCTGATTGTGACTCATTTTCTTGCACTTTTTTGTTTTGGGTAGTTCATTACATAAGGGAGAGCAGGGACAATCCTTAGTCCTTTGGGAATCGGTATGTTAAAACCATTTCGGTTTTGGTTCTGGCGCCAAGCTCTGAGATGAGTTTTAGGGTAGCTTTGTGCTTTGAGTCTGAACTTCTGTCCCAGGCAGGATCCCACCATCCTTTTTGGCATTTGTTTGGACAGATAAGTATGAAGAAAAGGATTTTTCCTGCTGAAAGTATGCAACATTATGTTCCGTGTGTGTGTGTGTGTGTATATAAAATGTGTGTGTGCGCAAGTGTGCTGTGTGCATGCATGCGCATGTGTGTGTGTGTGTGTGTGTGTGTGTGTGTGTTTATATTTTTTTTAGATGTTGAATTGTTAAAACTTGTAAAGCACCCTTTAGCCTACGTTGTTAGGATAGACGCTGTAGAAATTGTCTTCATTATTATTATCATTAAAGTAGTTTTATGATATACTTACCTGTCCAAATAGTACCCTCCCTTCTCCTCGCAGTTTGGAAAAAGGAGAGAAAACTGAATTGTTTCCGTTGAAGTGAGTTGATGATCTGTCACACAAGGGAGACCATTCATGTATTCCTGTAGATTGAGTAAAGTTTGCTCTCCGCTCTCCACATGATTTTCTTTTGTTTTGAGATTCCTGATGTTATGTGTTCCACGTAGCAGCAGATAAGGCGTTTGTTTGGGCAGGTAAAAATATAAAACTACTTTTAGTAGGAAATTTCTATTTTTAATGCATTGGCTGTGAGTTGATGTATGTATGTATTAGTTCTAGTCGAATTCAATGTGATTTTAGCCCTGACACAGCTTTGCGCAGTCAGCTGCACTAAAGCAACAAGAGGTAAGATACCTGAATACTAGGTTCACTTCAGACTTTGTATGTTTTTCAGAAGCTGGCTGTTGTGCTGGCGGAGGAGGATGCCCTGAGCACGGAACTGGAAGAGCAGCAGCAGGAAGCCCTGGCCTCTGCTATAGAGGAAGAAGAAACATGGTTGCAGGCTCTGGCCAAAGAACAGAGCTCCAATATTGAAATACCCACAGATACTGACAGTGAGCTGGGGGTAAGTAAGAAAGTGTGCTCTGGCTGGTGGTATTTAGAAAGGCTACTTTTTTTTTACAACAAGCAACCAACCTCTGCCCCCCTCATCCCTATTCTCTTTATGCTTCATTCTTACTGCATGCTGTAACATGTATACTTTTTTCAAGGTTATATCCATTGGAGTGAAAGGTCATACACATTTGCATTCTGATTCAAGAGGAGAGAGGAGATATTTGAAGAGAACATGTAAATCCTGATAGTTTCAGGACCACAGCTGCTAAAAAAAAGAAAAAGATAGTCGTTTGCCTGTCCATTTGCCTCTGCTTCCCATTTTCATCTCTCTTTGTAAGAGTGATTTCTTCATCCGAGACTTGATCCAGAGGCTGCTCAAATGTCTTGTAAGTACACACTGTTCTGTTAAGCTTCTTGAGTCGCCATTATTGTCGAGGCAACTTTTTTATTCACTGCAAAGTAGCAAGAACTAAAAAGCATTACAGTGATGTTATTTGTTGTAACGAAAAATATATAAAAGTCCATTGATTTTCAAGTCCATTGATTTTAAAGACCTTATGGTTATGGATCACATGTTACTGTGGGAAAGAGAAAGAAAGAAACCACCCTGAAAATAAACAGGAGCAACATTTTTTTACAGATGGACAAACCTGATAATGGATGGGAAGTTGTAATTTAAAACATTGTGCTCATGCATTTACATCGAAATTAAGAGAGAGCGCTGAGCAGATAGCTAGCAGTGGCAAGCACATCAGAATGTGTAAGCCCATTGAAGAAGTTGTGGGTATTGAATTCTGATTGTAGAAAGAAAAAGGAAAGATATCGATGCTGTCAGACCTTCATTAAATAATTCAGTGAATAGTAGCCATGTTTACAAGGACAGGGGGAAAACTTGTTTTATGCACAATCTGAAAGTGCCTATCAGTGATCTTCCATCAGTCATGAAGGCTGTGATGATGTGAGCATGCAAACATGCATACCTGTACATTTGCTCAGCATTACATATGTAAAAATAATGTGTGTTTTGCAAAATGGTTGAAAGTTTCAGTTCGTTCCTGATGCTTGCATCACCTGTTCTAATTGAAAAGACTTTTGGATAGGTAGGTCTGGCTGTGAATCAGATCTTGTCCCTTGAGATTCATTTGATGACAGTGGAATTGACAGTAATGGGAGCATGCTTAGGACACTCTGTTTTTGTGTGATTCAGTCACTGTAACATTGATCTGAAAGTTGTATATGAGTTTAGAACAGCAGCAGTGTCAATTTTATAAATGATAGCATAAATTACATGAGAATAACACACACACACACACACACACCACACAACACACAACACACACACACACAATCTGCTAGCGTAAGTCACTTTAACCCTTTCACCGCCATAGGGCCTTTTGGCAACGACAGGGCAGAGCGCCGACGTCGCCATTTGTGAACAAAGTAGGGTGATCTAACTCCTGATACTCTCATGATCCAAGTTCATGAGATAAAAAGCCAGCAATAAACGTCATAGTTGGGGGATGGTCTGGCCCGTGCTCACAACCATTTGCTTTGTCAGAACACTATTCAGTTGTGTTTTATCGACTTTATTTCAGATTGTTTTTCCATTCACTATGACGTCACCACCAAGCACTTTACGTACTCGACCTTGCCGTACATTTACCACACATCAACTGCTGGGAATATTGAATGAGACGGTCAGTTGTTCCTAATACAGATGAAGAAGACCCAGATAATTAAAGGAAACAACGATAGTGGGGGCTTGACCGAATTATTGCAACGTGAAGCGTTGGACCTGGCCAAATAGTTGGGAGAGGAGGCGTGCTGACGAGAGATAAGACTAGACGCCCACTTACTACCGCTGTGCCCCAGTGTTTTTGGTTGAGCCAGCCAGCACTGACTGACTGTTCACTGACTGACTGATGGGTTATGTGAGGGGGCGAGCTAAGATTTTAGGCAGTGAACTTCACACACGCTGTGGGCCGACACTTGCTGGTCGAGGTTGAAGGGGGCGTGGCCGACTGACAGTGAGAGGCGAGCCACAGAGACGTGTTGGGTGGGTTTTATGAATAGCTGAAGGGCTCTCAAGGTTCAGAGACCAACAGGCACATGAATGACTTTGTGTTCATAAAAAATATTACTGTTGAGAGTGAAAGGGACGTGTGTGTATTGTGTGTGTGTGTGTGTGTGTGTGTGTGTGCGTGTGTGTGTGTGTGTTGTGTGTGTGTGTGTTCCCTTTTTTTTTCTTACATGTGTACTGGTTAGGCATAAGCATGTGTTGTGTTGTTGTGTTGTGTGTGTGTGTGTGTGTGTGTGTGTGTGTGTGTGTTCCCTGCTATTGGAGTAGTTGTATTTGTGGCTGTTTCTTCCACTTTTCTGTTGGAAATATCATACTTGCTGGTCTTCAATTGTGATTGGAGTATTTTTCCTCCCTTGTTGAGAGTTTGTTGGCATTCTTTCTTCATTTTTTACATTTAGAAGGAACATAACATTCTTTTTTTTATTTTGCATTTTTTTTTGCACTTGAAAGTACTAAAAATTTGAAATTGTTGTTTACTTATCATTACTAACATGTTATAATATAATAAAAGTACAGTGTATCTCCTCCATTTTACAAAAAATAGCATCAGAATTGGTTGTTTAGTTCCAGAGATATCCGCGTTTCACATATGCTGGTATAAAATAAGAGCTTTTTTTGAAAAATGGCTGGCGATGGGGATTTATGCAAAATAGAATGTCTGGCGGTGAAAGGGTTAAGATACAGGAAAAAACTCAGGCATTGTGAAAACCCCCCCACGAAAACTGAATTCTTTTTGGCATGGCTTGATAATTTGTGCCAAAGCAATGGAGGATGAAAAGACCTGTGCATGTGCTGTGGCTGTTGCAGTGACAGATGTCTTAGATGTGTGTGTGGTTGGAACAACTAAAATACAGTTGTGCAGATTTTACTACTAATCTGACAGTAAAAGCAAACAAAAAGGTAACAACACCATGTAAATATTTTGTATGTGGGTATCTTTTGATTTGCATGAAGTCCTTTAAGTAGCAATATTTCTGTTCTGATTTAAAGTAAACCTGTGCGCAATTTTTAGAGTTGCAGTGACTTGATAGTAAGCTGTGAAATTTTGAGCATGTGGAAATGTCCAAAATCTCTTGGTGTAGGGTAGAGCTGATTAATATGAATACATTGGTTCTGATGGCATTAGCTGATGACAAGATGTTTTGCTGTCTGTTACACAGACCACAGTCAGTTCCTTGGAAGGATCAAACCCTGTGGACTGGGATGCCATGGTGGCTGCTCATGATAGTGAGTTTTCTTTCTGTCAGTTGTATGAATTCTCTTTCTTTGTATCAACTCTTCCCTTTGACTTCTTTTTACGTTCATAAGATCTCATTAGTCATGTCAGTTCATGGGCATGCTTCTGCTCTGAATAATTTCAAAGGGATTTTTTTTTTCTATTTTGAAAAATATATCGATGGAAAGTTTCTGGCCTGGGGAAAAGTTAAGATAATTTGATGGTCTTTTTAAGCCCAGTAGAAAGTTTGAATTAGAAAAAAAAGATTTATGATTTAAAGTAACTTGACAAATCTGTATCTTTTTTTTTACATTTTTGTGTTTGGTGCATTGTGTATTAAGACACTCACTACACAACAAACCCCATTTTTTGGTGTTCTTCAACAAAGGGATAGTTCTCTCTTAATGTTCACATGTTCTTGCCAAGGAAGTTCTCATAGTCTTTGATATCATTTGTTTTCAGTGGAAAAAGCCTCCAGAGATGGCAAGAGCTGGGGAGAGATTGTGGAGGAAGCAGAGGCTCGAACCCCGGGCCGTGGGGTACACATGCATGAAAAGCTATCTTCTCCTTCGAGGAAGAGATCTCCCACGGAATCCCGGCGCAGACATGAAGAAAAGCAAGCCAAGGCTCAGGAACTAAGAGAAAAGCTGTTGCAGGAAAAGGCTGAACGACTGAGAGAGTTGTCCAAAAAGGTACAAAATATACTTCACACTTTCTTTGTTACGCCTTTTGCTGTAATCTTGCTTTTAGAATTGATGATTTATTGACTGCCATGTCTTGTCAGCTTACTTCATAATTTGATTGCAAGTTCATTGTCTAACTCATTCAGATGTTAGTATTATTACTATTTCATTCAGTATTGTATGGTGTCATAGAGAAATCAAACCATTGAAGAATATTGTGATTGTGTCAGGTTGATCATGTGATTTAAAGAACAGTGATAATTTTGCTTTGTAGTTTTTGAACTGTTACAGGAATTTTTTTTCCCCAAAATTATTTCAAAACAGGTTACTAAGAAGTCACAGTCTGTAAACATTCAAGGCTCAAGAGCTTATTTTTGTGCACAATACTTAGTCATGATTCTCACAGTAATGAAATATGTTTTTGTGGCATATACTTTACCATGTCAAACAGGTGCAAACCATGAGCAGTTGGTTTGCTGTGCTGGCTTGAATTTTGTGGCTTATACAGTACATACACAGTCTGCTTCCACACGGATCATCAAGCTAGTCAGCGTTTTACCCTTCTTTCAGTGCTGAATTGGCACCTAACTGATCATTTCTGTGGCCAGCAGTCTGCAAGCAAGACTAATGTTTTTTTGTTATTCTGTTTCGCCTATCGCCTCATCACATTTTTGGTACTGAACTCTTCTTGATTTTTAACCAAATTTCGGATGGGTTTTTAGAAGATGTATTTTGAAGAGTTGTGTGAATGAATGACTTGTGACTCAGACAACCAGATAGCGGTGTGTTAAATGAACAGAGGGGAGGGGGGTCATGCTTTGTAAACGTCTTCCTACGGACCAAGGCTCATGTAGACTGGTGCCACAGCAGGTTCATCTCCTCCGTCCAGTCTCAGTGAGGCACATCACAGGCAAGACTAAGTTTTTGACAGACTCATCGAATAAGTCCAGAAGTGTCATCCAGATGGAATGGACTCTCAATGGGAGCACATGTTTAACTCAGGTTAATATTATCTATTAGGTTGTATGAAATAACCATAGGTAAAGACAAAATTACACGAATGCGTATTTTCTATAGCAGTAGGCACTGTC
The DNA here is from genome assembly GCA_033310375.1 of Conus canariensis. Classification (NCBI taxonomy): domain Eukaryota; kingdom Metazoa; phylum Mollusca; class Gastropoda; order Neogastropoda; family Conidae; genus Conus; species Conus canariensis. The sequence goes on from CM065729.1 coordinate 58,870,427, forward strand.
ATTGAAATGTGATGATGTTTTTATTTGATCATGTGTTTCATGTTCAATGCCCCAGTTTGTTGTTTGTCATATTCTTTTCAACATTTGTTATTGTTCAATGGCTTATTTGTGAAGAACAGCCATTGTTGTACAGAACAGTAGATATCACATTCGACTTATTTTTTTGTTTCCACTGGTTATTGAGTTTTTTGAATGTGTAATATAGCACTACTAGTACGTACTTCATTGGTAGAATCGAAATATGTATGTGGACAGGTGGAAGAAGTACGCGCCATCAAAGAAGACTTGATGAACCAGACAAGATTAACGGTTGAACAGAAACTGCAGCGTGCTGAAGAAAAACGACTGCTGCACCTGAAAGAAACTGCACAGAAAGCTCATGAAGAGAGAGCCAAGGTAGAGTTTGATACTTTTGTGAAGTTGCTACTTTGAATTGACTCCTGTTTGTTTGTGTTACAGTTGTGTGTAGTATTCATGCCTCATAAGGTTTTACTAGACGGAGAAATGAATCTACCTAGCTGTGTATGAACAGAAGTTGATTTTAGCTTATTGAATGATTCATATTTCTTGAATTTTAAAACATGCGTTTGTGCATGTGCAGTATTTGTATTCAGGCGTGAAAGAAATTTTAGAACTAAAAGCAGTTTTACTACATACTTGCCTGTCCAAACAAATGGCTAAACCACAGTTGACATGGAATGTCACCATATCATCAAGATCCCCCGAAACAACATTGGGAGAGCAGTGAGATAACGTCAGTGCCATTCTTACTTTCGCAGCAAGAGTGATCGCCTTAGTGAGTTCACTTCATTGCAACATATTCAGTGCCATTCTTACTTTCGCAGCAAGAGTGATCGCCCTTAGTGAGTTCACTTCATTGCAACATATTCAAACTAGCTCAGTTTTTGTACCTTTACCTGAGCAAGCGGGGAGGTGGGAGGGCATCCTAATCTTCGGACAAGCAAGTATGTCGTAAAGCTACTTTTGGAAATACAGTTCCTTTTCTCATAGTTGCTTGTCCAAACAAATGCTAGAATATCAGAAAGGACGGAGGGAGAAGGTTCCCCAACTGTAAAACTTGGCAATAGTGGCCTCTATGGGTCCTACACGAAGGTCTCCCATTCTTAGTCTAGAGGGGAAAGAGTTTGTCCCCATTCTTTCTCAAAATAATGGCATAATGTGCCAGGCAGTAAGCATAAGAGAAAAGAATTTCTCAAGCCCTGCATCAGACAAAGGAGAAGACCCCCTCCCATGATATACTAGGAAAGTGAGCACTGATAGGTCCACTTCAAAGTCCCTTTCAAACATATATCACATAAATACCAGTATCAACTTGAACAAATTACAACAACAGAAAATACAAATGGCAGGTAGAGATTGTGCTGAACAAGCAGGGGAGCCAGTGTGAATTCAAAAGGGATGTGTTGCTGCCTGGGCAACTGTTGTGCCCTCAAGGCATTCAGTGCCTCCTTGTCTTCAGTAATGGCTGAAAAGAGTGAAATCTTGTCCCTGAATAGAATCAGAATCTCAGTTGTGCCTGCCCCCCTCCTCTCCCCCTTCTCTTTTACACAGTTTCCACAGTTTTTCCTTCGCTTTAATTTCATGTCTGGTACCGCATATATTTTACGTTCTAATGCTGACAAATGGAAAAAAAGACTCTTGTAAAAATTTTTGCTCTCTCAGATTGATTGATTAATTTTGAATGGAGAAGAAATAATAGCACTTCTTACTGAATGCAGTTTGATGTTCACTCACAGCCATCCTGTTTCGTTTGTATAACTTTACTCTAGTCGGTAGCCCATGTAAGCAAAGAGCTTTGATGTCCAAATTTCTGCTGATCTAACCCGATCTGTTGTGTCTAGGCCAATGAAATTGCCTTCATCAACACATTGGAAGCCCAGAACAAGCGCCATGACATCATGTCCAAACATCAGGAGTCTGAAGCACGATTACAGGATTTGATTGTATGTACATTTCTTTATGTTGCATCTGATTTTTTTTCCCCAGAAAGTATAAGAAATTGCCCTTGATTCCTCAAACCCCCCCCCCAGCAGAATGTGCAGTGTTAGTGACAAGAACATTAAAGATTGCAGATTCTGTACTGTTGGAGAGGAATTTTAATGTGAACAGGTTGTGTGTTGTTAGAGACAAAAACATGAATGGTGGAAAATTGTGTGTTTTAAGCTTTTCACTGTTGACAATTTTATTTTCATACATTCCCAGTGCCATTTTGTTTTTCTACACAAACACTTATTTTACACTTAATTATATTAGACACAGATATCTCTGGAACTAATCAAGTAATTTCCTTGGTGTTTGTTGTAAACTGGAAGAAATAGATTATAGATTAGTTAGGAACAGTTTCAACATTTTTGTAATTTGAAGAGAAATGCAAGAATACAAATCACACACATGCATGTACGTGCACACACACACACACACACACACACACACACACACACACACACACACACACACAGGGGCACACATAGACATAGACACACACACACACACACACACACACACACACACACACACACACACACACACACACACACGCTCGCGCGCACACACATTGCACAGACATGCCTGCACTCTCATGGTTGAAATCAGTTAGGAAGACAAAATAATCCCCCTGAAAGTTCTGTAATACGAGAAGCCACTGGCCAAAACGCATCTGTTGCTGGCAGTCAGCAGTTGTTGAAGGCCTCTGACTCGAATCACAAGGCCATGCCCATGCTGACCTCCCCATTGTTATGCAGCCATGCTAACAGGTCTGTGTGTTGACAGTAACTTTCAACCCTTTACGATTCGGCCTTGGTCACTTACCTTGTTCACAGCACAGATGCTCTCACTGCTTTCACAGATTCTAAATGCTCTGTTGGGTCAAGCCCCACCCTAATGTTATGGGTTTTACTGTGTAACTTTTAGTTTCGATCTTGCTTTGTTCATAGCCACTATCCAATTAAAATTCACCCAGCAGGGGTCAGTAGCATATGAATGTTGCTCGCCTGAATCTGCATTTTTTATTCCTAACTAGGACGTATCTTTCCATAGTAAATGTAGAGCGAGTCCGATGGCCTGAAGCGCTTAGTTGTGATGTCACTGGGGATATATGGGGAGAGATGGTGTTCCGAAATGATTGGCTGCAACTCATTGGTAGGTGGATCACTGGGCATGGAAGTTAGATGGTGTCAGTCTTTCTCTAGAAATGAGAGATTAAAAACTTGGATACTGAAAATCCTACCCCATTGTGGCTTGCACTTACTTGAGATTGGCAGTGCGCCTTTCACTTGCATATATGTGAGTTTGGTGAAGTTAGGGTTAATGTGCACAGACTGTGCTTTGTTAATGACAAGAACATCAGAACAGATAATGTATTGCTACAGACAAGAAATTGATGCTCATAGATTATATATAGTTGGAGACAAAAATAATAGTGGGCACAGGCTGTGTACTCTTCTTTGTTGCTTTTTTCCATTTATTTAGGTTGAATACTTTTGACGGGAACCAGTTATAACTCTCCTCACATTCTAACAGTTTTTCATCTGTTCATTTGCATTAAAACATTGAGTGGTTGCTCTGTAAAGTTATCAGTGTCTACTCTGTGATTGCAGGAAGAACGTCAGAGAAAGAATGAAGAGAAACAGGCCAAGGAAGCTGCTGTGGAAGAACGTCGCAGAGCGCTGGAAGCGGAACGACTGGCCAAACTGCAGGACATGCAAGAGCGAAGGAAACAGCGTGATGCACGCATCCAGCAACAGCAGATGGAGAAGGAGAAGGAAAGACAAGAGGCCATCTTGGCCAAAGAGAAGTAAGGAGTAGTTTCAGTTTTACCAGGGAGGTGTTGCTGTGTACAGACCCCTTCTCATACACTACACCACATCTCTTAACGACATGAGGCCACAGTGCCCCAGTAGTACTGCTAGATAAGTGAATGCCTGAATAGATGAAGAAAACATTTGAAAGGAAGTAAGAAAGAGGGGAATGATACAAGAGAATACTGTGTTGATAGTAAGAAAGGTGGATCCACTCCTTGAAGAAAACTCATTATTCTGTTTTCTCTTCTCTCCACCTGGATATCCTTTTCTATCTTTTCCCCACATCAGACCCTCACATAGGCGGCATACTTTTACCATGTGAAAGTGAATCCAAACTATAGCCAGGTTACCTGCTCTGTTTTGCCAGATATTGCTTCCAGTGAGTGGCATTTAGACTATCTCAGCATTTTCAGTCTTATGCAAGCCTCTGTTTCCGTCCACCAAATTTATTCTGATAAACGCTCCTAATGCTCACATTTAACAGAAGAGCAGCAAACGATATTTTGCTGGCATTTACTGGTTTTGGTTCACAGACACACACATGCACACACACACATGCACGCACACACACACGCTCGCACGCACTCTCTATCTCACATACACACAGAATCACATGCATGTGGCGATGCACGCAAACACATGCACACACAAACACATGCGTGTGCACACACACACACACACACACACACACACACACACACACACACACACACACACACACACACACCTCTCACTCACTCACATGCTCACTCACTCCCTGTCACTATCTCTCTCATTCTTTCTTTCTCTCTTTTACACATTTACGAAACAGGGTAATCACAGATCATGGTGTTGCATTGCTGACACATGAAAGTAACGAAAGACACACTAAAAATGTATAGATACATGTATATGTACATCAGATGTTACTCAAGCTCAGAGTATATGCATAGATAAACAAAATGTTATTTAAGATCACATATGCGCAGGATATCAAAGTTTTGTTTGATTCAGGGACAGAGAAGAACGGCTGGCAGCCCTGTCAGCACAGCAACAGGCTCAGAAAGAGGAGCTACAGAAAAAAATACAGCAAAAGGTGAGTAGGCATTTGTTATTTCTGTGTGCAAGGGTTTATTGATTTTGTTGTTGTTGTTAAAGTGAAATTTTGTACAGGTTTTAGAGGAAAATGCTTTTTTCAGTAATAGTATGTTCTGATATTTTACCAAAATTATTGTGTTAGCCTAGTGCCAATCATGCGTAAATTGTACAAGCAACTTCTCACATATGTTGAAAGTATGGTAGTATGTTCAAGACATATTCCTCAGAATATTTTTTTCTTTACTCTGTCAGCGGCCAGCAAATGCAAATTACTTACCTTTCTTTGGCCCAGTCGAGCCTGCCTCTTAATTGTAGTCAGTTAAGATTGAGGATTGCTGGAGAGAGAGGTGAGAAGAGAGCACCAACATTTGGTGTCATATACTGTACCATGTCAGACCATAGCATTCCACGGCAGTTAGTCAGCTCTGCCAGGCCGAAGATTTTGTGTGGCTAATGCAGTAATAAGACAGTCACGTGACGCCCACCCTACTTCCGCGGAAGGAAGAAGCCGTGTAAACTTCCTGTACTTCATTCTCTCTCGGCCTGCTGTCCAAGCAAGATAAGTCTTGTGCTCTGTCTCGCCTTTTCTTTGCCGTTGGTTAAGATAGCCTTGTGTTTGCTTCTTTACTTGTTTTGTTGTGGCTTGCGCGCTGAACCCTTACCCTTGCCGGTGAGGCTTTGGTTTGGCATGTTTTATTGATTTTTATTAACCACACGCTTCTCGCGTTCGTGCCTTGTTCTCGGCACTCGCGACTTTGCTTTCCGTGCATCTCGCAGTTCGGAATTTCGGAACTACATTGCCGGTTCCACATCTCCTCGCTGTAATTAGCCTTTACAGCCCTTTGTCTGCGAGTCCCATTTCGCTTCTCCTTCCATTCGGATACCTGATTCGACGACCTTCCTGTCGTTTCACTCAGTTTCCATTCCTTTTGCCGGTCTTTCAGCCATTTTGTTTCGACCGGCCAATACCGGCGGCACATACGATCGAGCTTCTTTGATCGAACAGCGCGATTTCAGTGCTTTTATCGCACTACCAGTGCCCCTCCCGAGGTTGTTCGAGCTCTTTCTATCCCTCGATCCACCTCTTTGTCTCCCCTTTGCGATCGTGCGTTCCGTGTTTGTCTCGCCACCAGTGCCCAACATGGTGAAGGACACTAACGGGTCGAGCCACTCCTTTGTTCAGGAGTCACTCTCTACCCCGGAGGACCCGAGTGTCGATTCCAGGGGACAAACCGCTCACACCTATGAGCGTACGGTCGGTGTGGAGGAGGGTTCCGCGCAGGGGACGCGCGACCATCGTTACGATTCCTCCTCTACCCGATCGGCGGACACACGTTCGTTGCGATCGAAGTCGAACAGGCAATCGGCCGAGTCGAACTGGCAATCGGCCATCATTGCCGACTGTTTTTCTTTCGATACTGCCTCTAAATCTAATCCAAAGGCAAGGCCCCATGAAAGGACATGCCTGTTCAAAATCTTCCCGTTCTTCCGCCAAATCGCCTGTTCACCTTCGATCGCACAAGGAGACTCATTGCCTATCATGCTGCGTGCGGCGATCATCGGCCCCTGGGGACCCTTGCTGAGACCTGGACCGGCACGGGTGACGACTCGCGGCCGGAATCACCGCCCGTCACCCGATCAGATGAGACCGTGACGCTAGCTAACCCCCCACTAACATCACGCAGTCGAATCACGCTCTCCCCAACCGTGTCCGGGTTCAGCCACGACTCGGACACGAGGAGCGTCATCACTCCGGTGGAGGGGTTGTGGACAGTCTTTGGTGGGACCCCCCCACTGACCACAACCCCGGGTCAGGGATGCAGGCATCGACCAGGTCGGATCTGCGCCCTCACCCCTAACGGTCGAACCACCCCGATCGACCGTTGAACTCTCCCCTAGGGGTACAGGACGTTGGGGAGCGGACTTCTTTCGCTTCCTGTTGGGCAACGTCTGGGTCCCGTTCCTCTGGGGGGAGGATGACCAGCGGGACCAGGGGTAACCCTTCGTCCTTTGAGGTGGACTCGTCACCGCAGCCATCCCAGTCCGCTTCCACACGGCCAGGAGGCTCGGCTACCGTACCACCCACCGGCCACCCTGCCATGCAGGGGGCCGGCACAGACCGCACCCGGGAGATGCAGGAGGCAGTGCTCTCCCTGGGGCGGGTGTGAGACAGCTCGCCTTCTCGCTACCCTCCCCTTGGTGCCCAAGGTTACCGGGTCCCCGAGGAGACTCTGCCCCAGGGCCGCCACAGCCCGTCGTACTCCCCGGGGACCGGTGGCTCTATTCCCCCGAGAGGAATCAGTGGCTTAGGGCTGACACCCATTCCGACTCCACCTCCGGTCGCATGTGGCATCCGGCCTCCCAGAGCTGGATCGACCTGGGCCCCCCTTCCTCTCGGGCGCTGTCCGATTGGCGATCCCCTAGTCTGCCCGCCGAGTATGGAGCCACCAGGGACCCGTCCTCGTTTTTCCCCACTACCCAACGAGGGCGGGACTCCCACGCACCCCTGCCCTGGCCCTCTGAAGGTGGATCTGAACATCCCCTTCAGGAATACTCAGACCCACAACTCGAGGATGGGGTCGAGGACTCCCTCCCCCAGTCTGGTGACCTTTCCATCTTGGAGAGCTGGCGCCCAGATCTTGTTGTTAGGGAATCCCCTCCCTCTGACAACATTTTCTCCTTTAGCCGTTTCACTGGTTCCCCCCCCTGCCCAGCGATCATGGCCAAGGATAGTTCGCCCCCCAGACCCTCACTCCCTTGTGGGACAGATCGGCATCTTCACCAGGGGTGCACATGCCGTCCCTCCACCGGGATTGACTTCTTGTCAGCCCCTAACGCAGCTCCAGTAGGAGTTTTCCTCAAGGACCCGCGTCATGGCCCCCATGTCCTTCCCTCTTCTCTGCCAATCCGGCCACCAGGGTTATTGCCATTTCCCCTGCTGACCTCAGGCTCACGCCCAACCTCGCCCCTCCCACTTCCACCCCTGTTTCTATCAAGAACTTGATGGAGTGGGGCAGAATTGCCAGGACTGGCATTCTTCACACCACGCGGGACATGCCTTCATTGACATGTTCTGCAGCGAGCGGAGGAGCTCTGGGCAAAGGAGGGTGGCACTGCCTCTGTGTCTTCGGACCCCGACGACACTGAGACAGACCCTAGCCTGTTTGGCGACCCCCTGATGCGCTTTCTTGTCAACAAGATATCGCATCACCTTTGGGCTGCGGCGGACAGCGCAGCCAGGAGTCACTTTAACTGCCTGTTGGCAGTGAGAGATAATAATAATAATAATAATAATGAATACTTAATAGCGCCTATTCTCGGCTAGAGACCAAGCTCTAACGCTTTACAATCAACACTCGCTTACACAACGGGCTGCCTACCTGGGTCGTGCCGACTGAAGAGCTGCCAGCTGGCTCTTCATTCAGTCGTTTCCCGTGTCATCCAGTCAATATCGTTCAATATCGTTCACTCAGTTTCTTTACTTCCTCCATTCTTTCCATTTCTTACGCAGGGTGCATGCTGTGTGTAATGTGTCATCCATACCAACGGCCAAACTGGCCTACTCTTCCGAAAGTTGGTGATGGGATTTTACGTGTGTGCAAGATGCTGTGTTATCACAGGCCAATCTCTCCCCGGCGCTCAGGGCGGCCTTATGGTGCATCCCGGGTCAGGAGCAGTTGCTTTTCGGCGACTATTCTACTGCTGTCATCACCCATGCAGTCGAGGAACGCAATCAGGCTGCGTCTTTTGCGGTCAAAGCCCCTCGCCAACATCGCCCTTCTGGACCCTTCTCCCGTCCGGCCCTGCCCTCCGCCAGACCCCAGCCCTACCCCGATCAGGCCCCCCCTCACACCTCAAGGCCCGCCAGACGCCCTACTTCCACCGCGCCTAGGTTGAAACCGAAAACCCCCCAACAGAATTTTCGGTTCGGCCAACAGGCCCGGCCTCGGAGGTGACTAGCAGACTCACCTTTGGAAGAGCGAGAACTGGCAGACTTCTCGCCCCTCCCCGGCCCCTCGGCCCCTCTGGCAGGCAGTCTGTCCCGACATGCCCACCAGTAGCGGCGTATGGGACTCAACCCCTGGATAGTGTCAGTGTTACAGGAGGGGTTCCGTCTGCCCTAGGCACACGAACGCCCCCCCCCCCCCCTCCCCCGCCCCCGCTGTCCTCTCCTCCTCCTTCCCCCAGCGATCCCCCTCCCGCCCGGGTGGAGGCCCTTCACCTGGAAGTCAAGAACTTCTCCGGAATGGCGCCATCACCGAGATACCCCACCCCAACCCCGGGTTTTACTCTCACCTGTTCGTGGTTCCCAAGTCCTCGGGAGGCTGGAGGCCCATCCTCGACCTTTCGTCCTCAACATCCTCTCCAACGCCGGGGCCTCTCAGGACCTCCGAGACCTAGCCATGGCCTCTCGCAGAGCTAGCACTGAGTCGCTTTCCGATTACAGATGGAGGAAATGGGTCTCATGGTGCAAAGAAAACTCTGTTCTACACAATCGCCCCTCCTATATCCAGATAGGAAATTTTCTGTCCCACCTTAAGCTCTCACCCAGCTCCATACGGGGCTACAGGTCGGCCATCTGCACGACCATCCGCCAACTGGGCGGACCTTCCTTTGAGAATAACTTCCTTCGCAGAGAGATCTCTAGAGGGGTGGCCCTTCGTGAGGCCCAATCCCCAAGGCGTGTTCCCCTTTGGGACCTCTTCACTGCACTTGACGTTCTCAGGAAACCACCTTTCGAGCCTATCTCCTCCCTTCCCCTTGATTTTCTCTCTATGAAGACCACCTTTCTCCTCGCCCTGGCTTCGGCCAGGAGGCGAAGCGAGATCCACGCTCTCAGCGGGACCCCAGAGACATTGCCTTCCACAGGGACGGCTCTGTCTCCCTTAAGTTCCTTCCCAAATTCCTAGCTAAGAACCAGGAACCCGGTAGTCCCTCCCCCTACCTCGTCATCCGCTCATTGGCGGATATCCTAGGCGGAGAGAGCTGTGGTCACATGGTTCTGTGCCCTTCCAGGTGTCTAAGACAGTACTGGGAACGTTCGCGCCCCAGGCGCGCTTCTCAGAGACGTCTCCTTATTTCCATCAACCCCAATAATAAGAAAGACATCTCAGCTGGCACTATATCTAGGTGGCTGTCCAAGACGGTCAAATCGGCCTATGCCCAGGCGTCCAAGGCCCTCCCCGTCTTGTCCCCCCGAGCCCGTGAGGTCGGAGCACTGGCCGCTTCTGCAGCTTTCCGGCGCTCTGTCCCCCTGCACCAGCTCCTGGAGGCGGCCTGCTGGCGTTCGGAGAGTCCCTTAATAAACTTTTATTTAAGGGACATCCGCATGACCAGGGCTGACGGTTCTAAAGGGATATCCTTTGTGGCGGCTAATGCAGCCATATCGGTTAACCCCAAGAACCACTAGGGCACTCGCCCTCCTCCTTTTGCGATAAATTCTGCTATGGTCTGACATGGTACAGTATATGACGCCAAAATGGGGAGTTTGTATTATATTCCCTGTTTGGCTAGTATACTTACCATGTCAGACTCTAATGCCCGCCCTACTTTCCCCACTAGCGCCAAGGTCCTTGGGGTTACCTGGCGTACAGGCCTCGACGAATGAGGTACAGGAAGTTTACACCGGCTTCTTCCTTCCGCGGAAGTAGGGTGGGCGTCACGTGACTGTCTTATTACTGCATTAGCCACACAAAATCTTCGGCCTGGCAGAGCTGACTAACTGCCGTGGAATGCTATGGTCTGACATGGTAAGTATACTAGCCAAACAGGGAGTATAATACAAACTCCCCATTTTTGTAGGATGTAGTAGAAGCATCTTTGTAAATTTGTGCATGCCTACTCGAGGTAAGAAATATCCCAAGTTATGTTTCTATTCTGTCAACAAGAGAAATGCAACATGTTAATGGCTTGAAGAGGAGTCACGCTCACGCACAGTCTGTGGCAAATTTAAAAACTGATGTTAGCACCGCATAACTTGCCCTTGAAGTAGAATGCCAGTTACAACATACATAAAGCAAGTTCTAACATGATACCTTGTTGCTTTCATAATGAATGTTTTATTTATCGCAGACAAATTAACTAGAAAAGATTCAGGTCCTATAGCTGTAAATTGTGAAAGAAGCAAGATTTATTTCATTTAGAGAAAAAGAAAATAATGGTTATAATGTGTTTATGTGTATGTGTGTGTGTGTGTGTGTGTGTTGTGTGTGTATGTGTGAACTTCAAGTTGCTACCATTGACAAGGAAAAACTGCAGGGTGGGTAATTGGAGGAGGGAAGATCTACTTTAGTAGTGTGATTTTTCTGGTATTCACTAGATATGTCATACACCACCCTTCTCAACGAAGAACATTGATTCCACCTGTGTCAGAAGATCAGCCTAAGCATCTGTTTTATCTTAATCTTTTTAAGTACGCATGCTTTGACAGAATATGATTATTTGTTGTGGCATAAAATAATTTTCAATGTAATTCACCTGTCTTAACCTATTGCTGTCCGTCTCAGAGCAGTGATTATTGTGTTGATACACTGATGAAGGTAGGTGAAATAAACCAGAGTGGAAGAGGCTCACTTTCGTTTTTAGTTCATGTGACAGGGAAGTGGACTACCATCTCTTTACAACTTTGCCGACTTTAGCATTGTTGTCGTAGAATTTGAATCACAGTATTGCTGTCGTTGATAGTGTGATATAACATTTAATAAATCACAGTATTTCTGTCATTAACAGAGTGTGTATTAAAACTATCTGTTCCATGCAGCAAGATGAAACGACGCAAAGGCACGAAGAGTATTTGCGGCAGATCAGAGAGAAGGCGTTTGAAATGAGCATCCTGCGTCACTCCACAGAGGATCACAATGATGCCCCAGAGCCTACTCCATATGACAAGAATAAACTCTGTGTCATATGTAATGTCCTAGTAAGTTTCTCAGTGGTTTGCTGGCTTTTCTTTTGTTCAAGTTTTGTAGGCTGTTTATTTTAGTTTGTACAAAAGAGTTAATGACACTCATGTATACCTGTTTGTTGTTGTTGTTTTTATTGTTGCTGTTGTGTGTATGTGTTTTTCTTTTTTTGTCCCATTTTCTGTGCCACCTCATTGGCACTGTGCTCATGATGCTCATTTTGACTCCACATCCACAACCCGGCCTGACTTGTTGGAGGCCAGGCACCAGCAATCCATAGGGAGCAGTCAGTGTCAGGTTGTCATGAGGCAACCCATCACAGGAGACACGCACAGGATATCTTCTACTGAGCCCCATTCTGATGACAATAATTTCTTAGTCGCAGAGCCAATGTGAGCTCTCTCTCTCTCTCCGGAGGGCACCATCACATCCGTCCAACAACAGTCCCCTTGAAATTGCTGACACAAGACAGAATCACTTGAAGGCTTTAGATGCGGAGAGACAATCAAATCTACGGTCACATTATTTGTGTGCCCTTATTTCTTGCCTCTGTTGGCTCCTTTGTTATCCTCTCCCAGGTCCAGATGGTCAAAGGTGGGGCAGGTCAACTGTCCAGTCAAAGCATGGAAGGCATATCTTCAGAGGACAGAGTCGGGCACCCTTGCGTCCATTTCTGGTGTAGCTTGGTCAACGTTTCTGTAAAACCCCAGACGATGAGCTCCTGGCTTAAAGCAGGCGATTTATCAGGCTTTCGTCTATGGCCAGGAACGACTTCCTGTGGATGTGGACTTAACCCTCGTGCATTTGCATTTTCCAATTCAAACTGCTCCTAGCATTCATATTTTTTGAGAAATCAATGGGATGCGGTCAGTTCACGACCTTAGTCTGTGTGAATGAAATCGTTTCCCACACCTCATACTACTGCTAAGATTTCATTGGACACCTCTCAGGGATGCCCATTTATTTTGGCCAGCCTTGATGCAGGCGAAACAAATGCAAGAGGGTTAAGGGCACATGTAGTGGCGCTCTCTCGGCCTGTTGTGCCCTCTGGCAGGGCATTGGGGCCACCTGACTTTTGTTGTGCAGCAGGCTGGAAGTCACAGACAACCTATAGCAGGTTTTAACTGTGTGACACGACTGAAAATATGGATGCACATGACTGCCTCAGGAGGATAGTCATTGCCTAGGTGGCATCAAACCCTTCCAGATTATACTCTGGCCTCTCCTGTTAGAATCGCCTTGTTATCACAGCATTTTCATTTTTTTTTCATTTGTTTGCCTTTTGCACTTTATTTATGTAATGATCAAGCCTCCTTCAGCATTCTTGTGATTTATATATAGAAGAGCCTTTTGGTATTTTTGTGATCTGTGTGGAGAAGAGCTTTTGTGTAGGACTATGTGTTTTAAAGTGTACTCGTAGAGGCAGTATCTGTACTTGCTTCCCCAGAATGTTTTAGGAAGGGGTTTTCTCCTTCTGATATTGAGTTTGAGAATTTCTTTTCTTGAACATGTGCTAATTATTGTCATTTTGTGCCATTACTTGAGGGAGAGCAGAGATAAAGCGTTTTGCCTCCAGATTAAACGTGGAGACCGATGTATTGGGTCCTAGTGGCCCCTGACGCCAAGTTCTAGATTTAGGGAACTGTACAGGGACAGTCTCAAGTGGGATTAGTGTCTCCCTCTGGTAAGTATACGAGCCAAACAGGGAGTATAATACAAACTCCCCATATTTATTCATTTATTTGTATTTTGATGATAATGTGATTTTACACTCCTGGTCAGGATAGGGCATATGGTTGGACAGGTAAGTATATCGTAAAACTAGTTTAAGTTGTAAAATTCCATTTTTCTGAATTTTGTGTTAAACGTCCTTGAAAGTCCTTAAAAAATCATTGAATATTTCAATATTAACCATCAATTACACTGCAAACAATTTTATCCTTTTCTCTTCTGAAGTTAAGAGGGAATTATCTTTGCTTTTTTCATGGGTGACATTCATGTGTTTTGTCTTTCAGATTCCCTCAGAGGTGTATCTGCTTAGTCATTTACGGGGAAAGAAACATCAGCAAGCTTTGCAAGACAACAACTCAGGCTCCGCCATGTCCAAAAAAGAGATCGTGAGTTTTCTTTTGTTGGTGTTCGTAACAACGCATACCTTGTCTCTGCTCTTTGCCTTGCCGTGGTGTTTGTCTGTGTCTGTAACTCGTTTTTCGTTGTAGTTCATCTACTGTTGATAGGTATAAAGAAAAACATGTCTGTTATTAACCTGTTGACTTCAGGAGAGTTATTGGCCTTTTGGTTTCCCCTATCTTGGAGCAAAGGTGAATTTCTCTTCAACCCCTCTGCTTTTAGAACAGCTCAGGGACAACAAAAAACAAGCAGTCGACTTGTAGCTCAGGGGCAAAGAAGAAAAACAAGTCCACTTGTTTCTACACAGAACTGAGAACAAAATACTAATGCACTTTATTGTCCTGTCTCCTCCCCTCCCACCTCACCCTGTGACCAGAAAGTGAACGTAATGCATGTGCTGTGCGGCCTCCCTCCCCCCCCCCCCCCTTCCTCCCACATGGGTGACCACATTTCAAGCCCTTTCCTTACACCAGTGTATGAGAAACATCCACTGAGCATGCCAGTCAACTATTAATAGACTTAACTTCACAGCAGACTTGATTGGAAATACCCACTTTGAATGTGCAAGTGTTAAAAGACCTGTGAACACACCGCAACTGGATGGCCGTGTCTGACAAAGGAGGTAGGGTACTCAATTGCCATCACAAGCCTAGAGTGTTCTACATAATTATTTGTACTACTACTTACTAATGATCACAACCCCTTCTTCCCCCCCCCCCCCTCCCCCGGCAAAAAAAAAAAAAAAAAAAAAAAATCAACATCCTTTGCCATGGTTTTATGTTTACTGTGTGAACAGGCAGAAAAATAAGAGAAATTGTGTTTATTTTCATCAGGAAGCCTTCAATCTGAAGCATATTATAGATGCTCCTGACAACAGCAACCACCCCAAGATTGTGACAGAGAAGGAGCGTCAAAAGTCACTGAAGAAGCGCTGTAAGAAACTGAGGCTACGTATGATGTCCAGGTAATTTCCCTTCTAATTTTGTTTGTTTGTTTGTTCTGAAAACAGGCTACAGGTATTGTGAAGAGCTTTGATGACAAACGTTCAGGCATCATGAGAACAGTTTTGATGACAGAGCTTTAGGTATCATGAAGAAGAGCTTTGACGACAAGGCTTCAGGTATCATGAAGAAGAGTTTTGATGACAAGGCTTCAGGTATCATGAAGAACTTTGATGACAAGGCTTCAGGTATCATGAAGAGCTTTGATGACAAGGCTTCAGGTGTCATAGAAGAAGAGCTTTGATGACGAGGCTTCAGGTATCGTGAAGAGCTTTAATGACAAGGTTTCAGGTATCATGAAGAAGAGCTTTGATGACGAGGCTTCAGGTATCATGAAGAAGAGTTTTGATGACAAGGCTGTAGGTATCATGAAGAAGAACTTTGATGACAAGGCTTCAGGTACCATGAAGAAGAGCTTTGACCACAAGGCTTCAGGTATCATGAAGAAGAGTTTTGATAACAAAACGTCAGGTATCATGAAGAAGAGCTTTGATAACAAAACTTCAGGTATCATGAAGAAGAGCTTTGACCACAAGGCAGAAAAAAGTCTTTTTCTAAAATACTTTTTTTTTTAAAGTGTGTGAAGGTATGAGGAAACTTATTTCACCATTTATTGGTGACAGCCTTTCTCCAGGAAAGGGATGCTTACATGTCTCTGCAACTAATCAGTTATGAACTCTAGTGGACTTACTAGGTTATGCCTTGTGTATATGGATCTAAACAGGCACCACTGAACACCACTGGAGTGACTTGGTAGTGGGCCTGTACCTTCTTTGCTGATTGCCTCATGATGACATGATACAGACGGCTCCACTTGGAGCAGTGATAGAATGACCATGCATTTGACTGTGTCAGGAGAATTGGCTTGACTGACATGGGAGTGATTTTACTGCAAGGGCATGAGAGATGACATACAGATAAGAGATTTTGTCATTGGTTTGGGCCTTCCATAGTTTTTGTATATATGTGTACAAGTATGAACGCATTTTTTTTCCCCGCATACTTACCTGTGCAAATAAATGCCATATCCCTCAGCATGGAACATTGCCATATTACCATGATCCTCTAAAAGAAAAAAAAAAAAAAAGTAGAAGAGCAGGGAGCTTATCTCACCTCCATACCTAGTTAGGTGGTAAGAATGATCGCCCTTAGTTCACTTATTGCATCATACTAAAACATAACTCACTTTTCTTCTTCTCCTTGCCAAGGAAACATGTACCTTTCCCCCCTTCTCCCTTTTTCCCCCTCCCCTTTCCCTCCCCCTCTGCTTTTGCTCTTTGGAATTTTGAATTTGTTTTCTGTAGTGATGGATTTTTACGAGTGATCTTTTAAGCTTATGTTTGCCTCTGATGGCGAATCTTCATACTCCCTTTCTTCTCAAGGAGGAATTTCATCTGATAATAAGGGCAAATTGTGTTCTATTGCCGCCTGTCTTCAGCATTTAGCTCAGCCATCATCACACATGATGGCTCTCTCTCTTTGTCCACCAAACCAATTATTGACTCGTGCATCTGTCCATCTTGCCACAAGCAGTGCCTTCATGCTGACACCACAAAACCTGTGTCTTCTGTACTAAATGTTCCACAGTTTGAACCTTGCTAACTCCTGTGAGAACTGGCATGGTAAGACTTGGCATTCTCTTGGCAGTTTCGATGTTCAGGTAAACCTTCAAGGTGGTCTGCCAGTTTTGGCTTGAGAGTCGACTGCATCTCCCAGCTATGCCAGTTCCATATTGATGCTGAGGTTGTGGAGACAGGCCAGCATTTCCCCTATAAACCGCCGTGCGCACTTGACCTCTCAGTGTGTTAAAAGTGAAGAGGAATGGCTGGGTAATGTGTTCTTGTGGAGGATGTGCATTGTGTCTTGTAAGGTTCAGGGTTGGATGGTGTTCTGCCAGGAGGAGATACCACAGGGGTTGCTGCTGCACTTCCTTGAACTTGATCTATTGTTTTACAGTTCTCTTGTAACCGAAATTGGATATGAAATATAAAAGAGAGAGTACAGTTTGGAATAAGATTGGAAAGCATTAGAAAAATGACAATGATCTATGAAGTAGCAGCTTGCGGTATGAGTTTTAGCCATCAGTTAGGAAAAAAAAATGTGCAAATAGGATTATTATCGAAAAGTTTGGACGATATGGAATTTGGATTATATAGATAAAAATAGATGAATTCGAACACATCATATTCAGACTTGGTATTTTGTTCAGTTAGTAGAGTGATCGTTTTCGTTTCTGTTTTGAATATGCTATTCAATGGATCTTGTGGTTATGACTCTTTTTGTTTAACCCATATGCTCCAATAATTCTTTTGATCTGGCTTGCAGGGGTGCAGAGTTTGAGGCCACTCTTTCCAGTAAGGTGCAGATTGCTGACTCAGAGCACAAAGCAAAGTGAGTTGTTTGGGTTTACTGTCTTCTGCTGTTTTGTGTGTGTGTGTGTGTGTGGTTCTGTGTGTGTGTGTGTGTGTGTGTGTGTGTGTGTGTGTGTGTGTGTGTGTGTGTGCATTCGACCTGCACTGTGTAGACGGTGGCCGATGATAGTGATAATACTGAAACCGTGTGGTATGCTGACAGACTGCAGAAGCTGGTGAAGGATGTGACCAAGTACCTGCAGTCACAGGACACTGGGCCCTGGCCACAGAACAAGGTGTCTGCTCTGGACAGGGCTCTGGGAGAAATGTCTCGTATCCTGGAAAAAAAGGTGCAGTAATACTGGTTTTGATCGTCACTTAAACCATATGATGTTTGACAGGTCAAGTCTGAAGAAGGCATCTTTTCTTAATTAGATAAAATTTGTATGTAGTTGGGTTTATTTTATTGATGCTTTTGGATAAGGCCATAACTGATATATTGTTTACTACTTGAGATTTAGCATTTCATATTGATCCTCAAGATTTTTAGGGACTTTATAGACAGGGTTCATACACCCTTTGAAGACCCTTGAAAACCCTTTAAAAAACAACTGGGTCAAAAAGGCCCTTGAAAACCCTTGAAAACTGCAGATATCCCTACCATCCCTTGAAGTCCCCTTAAAAATCGTTTTCGGACCAAAACTGACCGTAACATTTGAAGACGAATCGGAGAACAAACGCGAACAAGACTTCGGACATCGATTTTCGCCTCTCGAATTGTTTTGTGTGTCGTCTGCTTTTCAAGCAAAGGGAAGCAATTCGATAGTTGGTTATCGTTTGCGCATGCGCAGTTCGACTTCTGACAAAGAGCGCCATGCTCCCTCATCTTTGGTGAATTCCAACACTGTTGCGTCTGTCATCATGCCTAAGGGAAGTTGCGCATTTGATCCGTTCTGGTTACAGAAGGAAGAATATCAAAGCTGGATCACTGAATGCAGAGACAACAAACATGCGTTTTTCCGTAAAGTGTGCAAAAAGACCGATGATGTTCGGGCAATGGGCGAATCGGCGGTTGCAAGTCATGGAAAGAGGAAAAAATACGTGGAATTGGAAAAAGCGAGTAGGCTGGTAGTTAGTCTTATGGACTTCGTTCAGCAATCATCAAATTCATCAACATCAGGTCAGACCCTTTCCTCAGTAAGAATCGTCAGCCAATTCACAATAACAGCAAGTGGGACAGATGTGTTGAAAGCTAAAGTGTTGTGGACGATTCATGCCATCAACAATCATCACAGTTTCCGATCTGCTGAAGACAGCACGAAACTGTTTGCAGCTATGTTTCCATATTACTCGATTGCGACAAACTATCGGTGTGGGGAAACCAAAAATAGATACCTTGCAACTTTTGGCATTGCTCCTTTTTTTCTGTCAGAACTGAAAAAAGAGTGAAATCACAGACTGAATCTTCAAATCTTCAAATCAATTGTCACATTGTCTCCATAGACTTGAAGTGACTCGTGTGAGCGCATTTGTAAAAAAAAAAAAAAAAAAAAAAAAAAAAAAAAAAATCCTACATTATTGTTTAAAAGACAGCATTCATACCACACCCCTACCCCCCCTAACTTACCTACCAGATAGCCTACACACACACACACACACACACACACACACACACACACACACACACACACACACACACACACAACACACACACACACAGACACAACACACACACAGACATGCACACACACACACACACAGACACACACACACACACACACAACACACACACACACACACACACACACACACACAGAGACACAGACACACACACACACACACACACACAACACACACACACACACACACACACACACACACACACACAGCACACACACACACACACACACACACACACACACACACAAGAGACGAGAGAGAGAGAGAGACACACACACACACACAAAACAGAGAGAGAGAGAACACACACACACAACAGCAGACACACACACACACACACACACACACACACACACACACACAGACAGCACAACACACACACACAGACACACACACACACACACAGACAGAGAGAGAGAGACACACACACACACACACACACACACAGACACAGCACACACACACACACACACACAAGACAACACACACACACACACACACACACACACACACAACACACACACACAGACAACACACACACACACACACACAGAACACACACAGAGACAAGAGAGAGAGAGAGACACACACACACACACACACACACACAGACACACACACACACACACACACACACACACACACACACACAACACACACACACACACAAAAACACACACAACACACACACACACACAACAACAGAGAAAGAGAGACAAACCACACACACACCACACAACACACAAACAGGACAGACAGACACACACACAGCACACCACACAGACACACCACATAGACACACACACACACACACACACACACACACACCAACACACACACAAAACAAAACAAACCAAACCAAACCAAACAAAAAAACAGTTGAGTGTGGAGCTGCAGGAAGCTACCATGTTCACTTTTCAAGAGGGGTTACCCCGCTCCCTATCCTGCCCCAGAACAAGCATTAGACTAGTCCAGGCCCACCAACCATTCACACACACTTCCACACAACACCACATACAGTGGCTGTATTTTAAAAGTAAAGTTTGCTGAGCTCCCTCTGAAATGTGCCAGAGAGGGGCCTCGGCTGCAGCTGCGTAGAGAATTAATGATATGTCATGGTTTTTGATGAATCATTGAATGACTTACAACAGGAGCAGCTGGACATCCCATGTCAGATACTGGTCCGGAAAGCAGATTGAAAGTTTTCTTTTTCTGATTTCTCAATTCTGTGTAAAGACTTCATTTTTATTTTTTGTATATGATATTGAGTGTGGAAAAGAGTACAGAAGTGTAATCACCTTATCATCATGGCTGGATTACATGTGTATTCATTCTTCATTCATTCATTATTCATTCCTTTTTTTTTTTTCAATTGTACGGCTAAATTTGCCCCTTAAAAATTAAAATATCCCCTTTAGAAACCCTTGAAAAACCCTTGAATTTTTTTTCCTGTGAGGAAGTGGGAACCCTGATAGAAGGCTGAAGTTGAATTATTGTTTCCTTTTTTTTTGTCTTTGTCATTGAGTGGCCTTGCTTTGGAGCATTGGTTTGGAATGAGGGACTGTCTGAGTTTGAGTCTACAGTCATATCTTCATGGAATTCTATGAGTAGCTCAACTTGTTTGTTTTTTCTCATTATTTAGGCAGCAGATTTCAAGCCAGCACATGCAGAGAATGCTTTTGTTTCATGTTTTTCCATAGAAGACCTATAGTCATATGCATTACCAGATTTTTAATTTGCTAGCCTTATCTTCCCATGTTTAGGGGGATGAAATGGATCACAGATAAGTTCTTTTCAGCTGAGAGAGTTCTTTGGTAAATAATTTTTGACTTTTCATACTTGCAGCCATGAATTTCACTCTTGTGAGCAGCAACAGCAGGTCTGCATATACATTGAGCAGGGACATGGGGAAAACCTGCCCTTAATCCAGGGGACACAAGCTGAAATTGAACCAAAACTACCATGTATAGAAATTAGCACAGTAATTAGCTAACTGTAAGTTAGCTCTTACCTGATGAGATATGGATGACTGGTGAGACAGGTGCTGCAAACTTGTAAGAGATGACGTATTCTTACTTTTTTTTTTTTGAGGGTGCTTGGCAGTGCATGTAGACATGAATTGGTTATTGAGACCATAGCTTGTAAATGTGCTCCTGAAAATGTCATGCCTTCTTCCGCTGTTCCAGAGCATGACAGACCAAAACAACTTCCGTGCTCTGGGAGGACTGGCTTGTTTGTCTCGTGTATTGAGCGTCATTGAAGATGCCACTCCTGCCATGCCAACAGTTATTCCTCCAAAGTAAGTGTTGGTGATGCTACAGCCACTGTCACTTTGGTCAGAGAATTTGAGCGATACTTACTATGCATGATGAGATACTTATTTTGTACAATGTATATATTGTAATGTCCAGGGTTTTTTTTGTTGTTGTTGTTGAGTATTCTGTCCTGAAAACCTCAAAAGTACAGTATAGCTGGAGACCTTCATGAGGATGGAGTTCTGTTCAGCTGATTTTGGTGTCTTGGTCCTGGAAGTGATTTTAAAGTCTAGGAATTTATGCCCATTTTTGTAGCCTTGAAATGCTTTTGAATGATTTAAGGATTTTTATGCTTGGAAGAGAAAAGTTGAGCAGAACCATTGACATACTCATTTGGGCCTAGTTTTAGCCACCTGTTATAATACAAAATGTGTAGTGCATGTCTGTGGATTGCTTTTTTTGTGACTGGAGAGGTTTTAAAATGGGACAGCCCTGAAAGATTCATATGTGATCAATTGGACTGTAATAGAACCAATACAGAAGATCTCAACAAATATTTTTTTTGTCCTCGGTGTTGAGCTGTGCTTCCAACTCATCGTCTCCTTTAGTTGATATTTCCCAGAAAGCTTGACCTTTGGATGCAGAAGCCACTCATCTGGTCATGCCTGACCCAAAGATTTCACTGTCAGTGTCTCAAGTTCAGACTGAACCTCTGTGTGACACATGGGGAACGAAGGCAGAAACAGTCTGCTGTGCAAGGTGGAATCAGTTCCTTAGAAAATGATTGTGTATTTTCACTAATTGTTAAAACAAGATTTAGTCCAAGTGGTTATTACTGTAGTAAGAATGAGGAAAGCTTATTGTAGGAAAACATGACATGGAGAAAGATACGTTGTGTTGATAACAATAAGCAATGATAATATGTGGTGTAGAAAACATGTGGTCTGTGTGTGGCAGATCTCTGAGCCTAGCCTGTGACGTATATCGGCTGGCCTGCAAAGGAAACTTTGATTCGTGTCGCTACACTCTCTTCAGCAACAAAATGGGTGTCCTGGTTGACCATCTGATCCACAGATTATCAGTGAGTAAAGCGTTTGTCCTATTTATATGTTTTCTGATGTTTTCTGTGCTAGTTTGACGAGTTGTGATAAACATTATGAGGGTTGGGTATTTTTGTGTGTGTGTGTGCTGTGTGTGTGTGTGTGTGTGTGGTGTGTGTGTGGTGTGTGTGTGGGATCAGTATTCAAGTTTAGGTGTATTCGTTTCCCAGTAGTGAATACTTTTATGGTGTTAAAACAGATGTGTCCCCTTTCCTAACAGACATGTGCACTCAGTCGCAGACACATAACACAACACACACACACACACACACACACACACACACACACACAACACACACACACACACGCACGCAGGTGCACATACATGCAGACAAATTCAGACATACACAGAGAGACAGACAAATGCACACGCACGCACACACACACACACACACACATGTGTGCATGCATGCATGTTTGAGAAGCACATGCATGCATGCATACACTCTTCCTTTGCCCTGTTCTCTCCGATTGTTACCTGCAACTGTTCTTGATTATCCATGCCATCAAGCTGTTTCATCGTGTGACTCCATTAGTCTGCTGTCTATCAGGATGCAAGGCAAGGGGAAGGAAGGAGGTCTTTTTTTTTTTATCCTGCCTTCTTGAAATGCCCTTTGGTAGTAGTAGTATCTTTTCTGTCATTCTCTTTGACATGTAAGTGTTAATGCCTTCTCCAGGGACCCAAGGCCCATGAAGTAGCACAATGATGGTTCAGTCACACTCCCAGCGTGCCCCTCATTCTTAGCCAGAATCGCAGAGTTGAAGAGCTGTCCTTGACGATATGCTTCCCACTGCTGGCACCTTCGTTTTCCAGTCCCAGGTTCAGACTGCCGAACATAGAGCAGGTTAAGTGTCCAGTCAGAGCGCATAAGGAGTATCTTCAGAGGACTGAGTCAGGCTTCCTGTGCGCCCATTTATGGCATAGTCAGGACAGCACTACTGTAAAACCCCAGATGATAAGCTCCTGGCTTGGGCAGGTGATTCACCATGCTCACGTCTTCTGGCCAAAAACAGCTCCTGCCAAAGCGGAAATAAGGGCACATGAATGAAATGCTACCTTTGGTAATAAGATTGCTTTCTTTACTGTTGTTTACATTTGTCTTTATGGCCCATTCACTGGTCTTTGTTCTTGTTCTGTCTTTTTGCAGTTTATCACACCACATGCTAGTTGTTATATTTTAATCTGGCTACCAGGCTGCGAGAATTTCAAGACTGGAACGGGCTCTTGTTGCCTGTTCTGCAGTGTTGTTAACCAGTATAGTATTTTCTTAATAACATTTTTTACGGTTTAAAACTCGTTTTGATGGTTTTCATTGTAATCAGTAATCTAATCTGATTAAGTGGAATGATTGACATGCTTTGTACCTCTTGGTTTTATCCATTTTAAGGATGTCAGTAGTTGAATTAATGTGATAGAAATTCTGTTAACTGTATGGTTAGGCTGAGCTGTATTGAAATGGACACAGAAATGCATGTGTCTGCCCTCACCAATGATAGCATGACTCTGTGTTTTCAAATGTTCATTCTGTCGTGACAGGTCATGATTCCCTCTGATCAGGCGATAAGGCTTAGCAGTAGTGGGGATGGGAGCGGCGGCCTGCCCTATGACGGTGTGGTGGCCAGCCTGTTGTCAGTGCTGACCATCGTTCTATCTTGTCTGGCCAAACATAGCCCCGCCTCCAACAGCAGTGAGGCTAGCCTGGAAAGGATGAGTGCCACAAGTGACACTATGTCCTGTCGCAGCAATGACATCATCAGGTAGTGTATTACTCAGACTCTTTGATTTAGCTGGACTGGGTTTGTTACATGTTCAGGCCAGCCACCTCAAAGAAAAGCAAGGATGGCTTTAAAACTGCCTAACATCTCTTTCTCTTTTAATACCGTAATCATTTTATGAGTTCTAGTCTAAGTGCAAGTATGAAATTACCAATGGTCAGTAAATATGCAGATTGATTCCTGGCCGATGCTAATCTGCCTTGATTCTGATGCAAATGTAGTATTGTATGCAGAGTTTACATTGTACTATTTCTTCGAACAAAGTTTGTTCAGTGGGCTGAGCATGAGCATTTTTGTGATCTGCAGAGGAAGGCCTCTCTTGCCCTGAATCTTTCCCCCAAATGCAGTGACTTCTATTAGCAGATTTAGGAGAAGCAGTTTCCTCACTCTTTTTGAGAAGGAAATGATCTTAAACAAGGATAAACTGCTGGTTTGGGAATTGAAATACACTGTCAAAGTTATTTTGATATGAGCAGGTGATACAGGTTTGTGAAGTGTTTGTCCTTTTTAATGGAATATGTTTCTAATAGAGTCCAGGATTTGAAAGCATTGTTTTACCTTCCTTGTGATTAAAAAGATGTTAATAATACATACCTCTGTGATTCTGGTGATTAAAGAGCCATAGTATTGTTTCTCTTATTTTCGTTGATATTTCTTTTAATTTATATTTACATTTTAGAAAGGCATGGAAACTTTACGGACAACTGAATTATCAGAGATGACGTGAAAATTAAGAGAAGTCACTCTTAGAATCTGAGTATTAGTAAATCGGGAACGGATTTAGTTCCCTTATATTCTCACCCCCACCCCCACCCCCCAAAAAAAGATATTTAAGGGATATCCAGATGATCCTGGGTGTTGATCTTGTTTAGTTAAGATAAGGCATTTATTTGGACAAAGAAGGATGAGAAAGCACGAGTCAACATTTTTAGATTGTGAAAGTTGTCATATAACCAGCAAGTTGATGTCATACTTGGTAGTTGTACTGTGTAATGATGTTTCTGTGTGTGTTGTTTTGCAGCTACATCATCAGTGTGGGAGTTATTGACAAGCTGAAGTGGTACTTCAGTGCTGTGAGAGGTCCAGTGGATGGGGACAAGAATGCCCAGGAGTTCTTGCAGTGCTCTCTGGGGATGCTGGTGGCCATGACCAAGTTCATGTCCAAAAGGTTGCTTTTAATGAACTTTTTTCCTTGGTCCATCTGCCTCAAACCCGACAGAAGCACACAAATGCGTACAAATGTCTTTGTGTTCTCTCACTTGCTCTGGTGAACATTGCACACACTACTGCCTTCATCACCATCTTGCAACATGTCCACACCACACCCTTTGCAAGTACGTTGCACTGCACATACCGAAACACAATGTTAGCATGTCTTGCATTAGTCTTAAAAATATTTGGGTCTGCACCTTATGCCCATGAAAGAATACCAACACACATTGTTGTGACTGTTCAGTCCTGTGTACAAGTAGCATTCGGCAGATCTGTTGGGGCATTCTTGCTTCTCACTGTCACGTGTCAAAATGGATTACCATGGGGACCTTAATGTCATTCTGATCTTTACTCATTATGAAAAAAAGTCAGCTTCTCTGGGTTTTTTTATGCCGTGTTTTCATAGTTGGTGCAGTTTTGGTTCTTGTATGTATATTTAAAAAAAAAAGTCATCCTTACATTTTAAAGGATGAGGTTCCATGGTGCTTGCCTTGTGGTACGCCATTCTGCATTAAATGTCATTTTCAGTGTCTGTGTTTTGATATGTAAATGGCTCGGTTTGTAATTTGCATGCACTCCAAGTGTTTCCTCTGTGGTCAGCTGGACTGTAACTGGCATGATCTGCCTTCCTGCTTGTGCCAGCTGATGTGAACATCTTCTAGAGTTCACAAATGTTGGCGAAAGAGGATGGAGTGGGAGGTTATGAGCTAAGTGTCAACTTGTGAGATAACTTGCAAATAATTAGTCAAGTGAAGATTTTCATTCCCAGACGTGTGCATTGAGGCAGTTTCAGTGTCCACAATTCTTATGTATTGTGTCATGAAGAGAAAAATTGGAACATGCGCTTCTGAAAACCACATAAGTGGCAAGGCTGCTTTTATGTCTCTTTGTGGCTCTCTGGTATTGGAATGGCCTCAAAGTAGAGTGATGCTGGTGCATGGATTAGGATGGAACAGACCAGGATGACTGGTGTGAGAGTTCTGAAAAAAAGGGGAAAGGGAGGAAACCAAGAAGGAAACTGTTCTTTTGTCTGGTATGATTTTCTGTGCGTGCATGTTCTCAGCCCTTTAAAAGTTATGCTGAGTGTCCTTGTGATGTTCCTCAGAAACAGCAACATTTTCGACAAGAAGAAACTGGACGACCCCACCCAGCTGATCATGACATTTGAAGTTACCGACTTGGTGGGCATTGTTCTCCCTTTTGTACGGCATGTTGCTTCACTCTGGTGTCCCGTCCCGCGGAGACTTTGCCCCGCCGGAACTGTCGGCGCAGACTCTGGCCATCACCGTCAGCGGGCTGAGGATGTTAAACCATATGGCTGTGCTGGACCTGTCCATGTTGCAGGTGAGGTTTAAGTGTGTGTGTGTGTGTGTGTGTGTGGTGTGTGTGTGTGTGTGTTTCTCATATTTGTTTCTGTTTTTATTATCTTTTCAATGATGTTTATCCTAAAGTCATAAGTGCTGAAGAACATGTGCATAAGGCATGTATATGTAGGCATGCAGTTGTACCTGCTTACACACACAAACATGCGTGCATTCATGTTTGAATATACACATAGCCATTCTCACCCACATGCATACCAAGTTACTTTCTTGTTCGCTTTTTTGCAGCAGAGGGTGGCTCTGTACTCTCACCTGTGTTCTCTGCCCTATATGCTTTTTTTTTTGTTACCCATTTTGGTCAGTGAAGAAGCGTTCTGGTCTGTTTCAGCGTGCCTTGGGAGAAGAAGGAATGTCACTGGAGTTCCGACACATTGCCAGCTACTTGATCTGGTACAGTGGCCATCATCTGTGTGAAGATCTGCTGCATGAAGTTATTTTGTGCGTCGGCTATTTCACAGTCTTGCATCCTGATAATCAGGTAAACACTCTGTTAGTTTCTGTGGCTGACTGCTGTTTATTACTGCTTCTTACTCTTCTGTTTTTCTTCATACTTACCTGTCCAAGTAAGTGCGTCATCCTAACTTGGTGTGGAATATTGCCATGTTATCAGGATCCTCAGCAAAAACAATTTTAGGGCAAGGAGCAAACTATGCGTTCACAACTGGTTAGGCTGACAGAGTGCTAGTTCCGTCCATGAATCATAGTCGAATATAGATCAGTTTTGGCACCTTTCCAGGCTAGGCGGGAAGACAGCAGGGCATCCTAGTGTTTGGACAGGTGAGTCTATTATAGAACTATTTTTAGCAGTAAAATTCCTTTTCTCATACTTATCTGTCGAAGCAAGTGTCTAAATATCGTAAAGGATGATGTAAAGTGTGCTTGCTTGAAGAGGGAGGCAGTGATCCCTCACTAGAATGTCTCTGCACTCTTTCCTCAGCCGAAAGCTGACAAAAATGTGGGTGGAAATCCATTTGTAAGTGAAAAGCTGTCTTCTCTGTTAAGTAAACTAAATCCACACTCAAATCCAAATGCATCAGAATACAAAATAATTCACTCTCAAATATGTCGGTACAAGCTCTTTACCTTGAAAATAAGTTTTATGAGTTCAAACCATCCTCAGATAACTCAGTAGGCATTTAGAAAAATCATCTTGTACATAAAGAATAATGATACACAAAAAAATAGGGAAAAAATGCATTATTGGAATTTATTTTATTGCAACAAATGTGTAGAAAAAAATGGCAGGAAAATTTTTTACTATTTTATTTTATATGCTTATCTTCGTTTTTTTAACGTATGTTAGAGACACTTTCCCTTTCTGTTTCCACATTCCTGCCCTTTTTCCCTCATTCCTACCCTTTCCCCCATCCCCAGTCCTTCGGTCATCAGTTTATTTATAGACATGTAAGGTGCTTTTGTTGGCATTCCCATCATGTTTCTTAGTTTTTTTTTTCTTTGAGGGCACAAGGTGACTACTTTTTGATTCTCATGGAGTAGGCATCAGTTTGTTAAGACAAGAAGGAGTACGAAAATGTGCATGATCAAGGAGAGAGAGAGTCACTTTGTAAAGACAAGAAGGAATGTGACAATGCGAATGATTAAGCAGAGAGAGAGAGAGAGAGAGAGCGTGCACGCAAAAGAAAATTGCCATTGACAGAAGCATGAACGGTTGACAAGAGGGGGACGCAGAGTGGAATGCTGTTGACCTGAAGGTAAACTGGTTGTCCATGGTGACAGGTGGTGCTCCAGGCAGGTCAGCCTCCCACAGTGCTGCAGCAGCTGTGCTCCCTGCCCTTCCAGTACTTCAGTGACCCCCGCCTCACCAACATCCTCTTCCCTTCCCTCATCGCCTGCTGCTACAACAACCATTCCAACAGACACATCCTGGAGCAGGAGCTCAGCTGTGTGCTTCTGGCCAACTTTATTGAGGTGGGTGACAGCGTGCCCAGGTGGTTGAGTCCAACCTGCAGCTTGAAACCTACTGAGACTTTCAGGTGGAACTGAATTGTTCACTGTCATGGAAAATGGTCAAGAAATAGAAATTAAATTAATATTTGTTCATAAGAGCAGAAACTGCCACTGTTGAAGATTGTTGGGGAAAAAAAATGTAACACACACACACACACAGACAGACAGACAACAGACACACACACACACACACACACACACACACACACACACACACACACACACACACTGTCGGCTTGATGCAACTTAACTTGAATCTGCGGTCGGTCTTCTGTCTCAAAGCTCTATGAAAAATGTAACCTTGAACACATGCAAGTCAAGGGTGAGATAAAAATTAACTTTGAGTAGATTTTTTTCAAATTCAGTCTTGTTGCTCCCCCTTTTTAATGTTATATACTTTACGAATTACAAATTTAATACTTTATTTCTGTTTTCAAATGTTTGTTTGTAATGCTGTGTAAGACTATCCACTTGTTGCAGGAGAAACAGTTGGAACAACAGCAAGCCAAACTGGCACCGTCCACTGTCAAGAAAAGTAAGACTCAAGGTTGGCATGGTTTTCATACCTTTCCTACGAATTAATTTATTGGTTGTGACCTTTCTCAAGAAATGAAATTGGACTTAAAAGATGTTATGATTGATTGACTTACTACTCACCAGACTTTGAATATGAACGCGCAAGAAATGTAATTAGACTGAAAAGACTTCATGCTTGATTGATTTACCACTCACCAGACCCTGAAAATGAATGGGCAGAAATGAAGTGAGGCATCCCAGTTGTATTAGCCTGTTCTCCATTCACTCGTAGCTGATTTTTTGTTTTGTTTTTGTTTTGCTCTGTGTTCTCTTAATCCAGGTTTGATAGGATATGTGATGGTGTATAGAGACCATAACAGACAGAAAGTATGTGTGTATGTAGGGATCCAAAAAGAATATATAGGCATATGGCTTAGGTTCCTTTGATCAGATGAGAAGTGCATGTCACACACTGAAACCATCTAAGTCACTGGACTCACGATGTTTCAGTAAAAGTTGGCTGTAAAGTGGTTGGGATTGAGATTGAAAATGAATTTGACTGGACAGCTTTAACAACATCTTATCAGTCAGTCAGTGCAAATGGCATTCTCCCGAATTTTGTGGAGAAGCGATAGGTGCGGGATGGGCATGAATTTAACAGAAACGGTAAACCTGTTTGGAAAAGTAAAGAGTGAGGAAACCATAGAGGTGTTTTGTTGTTACTTTAGTGCACAGATGAATTTAGTTTTCAAGTGAACTCTGGAGGTCTACTTCGGCAAAACCATTTTGAACGACTCCTTAGTTGTTGACTTTTGAAGTTTGTTATCAAGCTGCAATGATTGAAATAGGGAATTCAAAGTATTTCATTGGTCATCTCAGATGAACATTTGGTAGATGTATGCTGTTGTGACTATCAACAACGTGAACTTGTCAAGTAAGAGGATGAGCTGCCAAATTGAGACTGATTCAGAGGATAATTACTTAAGGAATTACTGTCTGACCATTGAAATGAATGCCATTGTTTAAAAGAAAGCATGTAAACTAGATTATATATAAATTGAACTCGTTTTGGATTCCACTGAATTTTGTCTTTTTTTGTTTTGATGTTTGGCTTTGAAAGTGCTGAGCAAGAATAGTTTCTAATGCAACATTATTTTTATAATTGATAACATTTTCTTATGTCAGTAACTTGCATTTGATATTTTTAACATTTGTTTTAATGCTACTTATTTGTTTTTTTTATGGTTTTACTCTAGTTGTGGTTGAAACACTTGCAACCATGATTCATACTTGAAGTAAACATAATAC
Organism: Conus canariensis; assembly: GCA_033310375.1. NCBI lineage: Eukaryota > Metazoa > Mollusca > Gastropoda > Neogastropoda > Conidae > Conus > Conus canariensis. The sequence continues at coordinate 58,900,906 of CM065729.1, forward strand.
TTGACATGTCCAACTCACTTCATGAAAGCAAACGTAACTTTCACATTTGAGGTTGGATTTAAAAAACATTCTAATGAAAGAAGAATGAATTTGTCTTTTTATGAAGATACGTCCTGCATAAAATACCAGTCCTTTGCATTGAAATTCGTTGATGTTTACAGGAAAATAATACTTTTATTGGTCAATTTTGACTTTCAGATAATAATATTGATTTTATTCTACAGTAATAGTCAAATTGTTTACATGACTTCACAGGAAAAAAAGAAAAGAGATATTGACAAAATAAGCATTGCAACAGTCATATTCCAGTTTGTAGAAGAGAACTATAATGCAGTGAGGTTTTGAATGGTCCCGATAACAAAAATTGGGAAACTCATGATATCCACCAGAATATGTCATTACCAAGTTAGAACAGTTTGACTTCAAACCTGGTTTATAAATTTCTTTCTAGTATAGAACAGTTTGACTTCAAACCTGGTTTATAAATTTCTTTCTAGTATAGAACAGTTTGACTTCAAACCTGTTACCATTCAGTTTATGTATTTCTTTCCCTGGGAAGGATTCCCCCATCCCTCCTCCTCTGACAGCTTCCAGCACTGAATGGACCTGGCTTAGTGACTCATTGTCACAGAATGACATCACACGCACCATTGCAGCATACATAGATGCATGATTGATGTGTGGATGTGCTTTTGTTTGCAGTGCAAAGACCTGACACTTGTAAGGTTCAGTTTTGAGAAACTCTTTGTTCTTTCATGATTGGATGATTTATTTGTTGTTAACTTGCCCAGACACTTGCCTTCATCTCGTCATGCGGGATTTGTGCTGTTGTCAGGACAGACAGAATATCACAAAAAGTTTAATATGCATGGAAACAGATTCATTGATGTTCTAAACTTCGTCAGATTCTGACGTTTCTTTATGGTGTTATGTGTCGCACCATATCAAACTGTAGGAAGCTATGACCAGTATGCTTACCCTGTCTGGTTAAATGTTGTGGCTTATGTAGTACAAAGACCCACCCACAGGCCAGATTGACCTAGTCAGTGTGTGCTTTTCCCACTCTGTCGTGCTTTAATTCTGTTGCTCTCGTGATGCATACTGTTGCAGTACTTTGATGAACATAGGCAGGAACATGAGTTTGACTAGTAGGTATATTAGCCGAACAGTGAGTAAGGTAAAATTCCCCATTCTGGCATTATATACTCTGCCGTTTCATTGTGCAGCAGAAAGCAAAAAGAAGGCCTGGCCCTTATGTAGAGCAGCCAGAGGGTGGAGATGGAAGGCTGTATTAGCAGTGTTGAAAGAAAAGCTCCTGGGACCATTGGGCTCTGGGCATTAGGATATCTCCAAGATGGTGATATAGGGATGGCATTTCTGAGTGTCAGAAGACTGCCGTCATGACATGCTTGACAGGCACCAGCTGCTTTAATGTGGCAGAGATGATGATGGCCTGGACCATGTGTTGTGGAGTCAAGACAGCTAGCATCTTTCTGCATATATTTTCAGGTTGTCTGGGATCATTTTGCAGGTTCTGTGGGATCGCTTGTGTAGTCAGTCAGGAGATGGTACCTGCAAACTTGTTGGATTCCATTGGTCATAGCTTGCTACTACATGTAAAGTGTTAAACAAACAAGGAGCATGATATGCGAACGCCCTTTTTCTGTTCGAGTTTCACATACTATATTTTGAACACTGTGTTGATGATTTGACAAAGTGACATATGTATTTGTCTGTGCACATTCATATTTGTAAGCATATATGCTTGTGTTTGGTAGAGAGTGAATGCCTTTGTGTACAGAAACAAATTCTTACTTTTATAAAAATCTGGGCCTTAGCTGGACAGGGAATAGCAAAAAGAAAAAAAAAAAAAAGAAAAAAAAAATTAAAGAGTTTACTTAATGCCAGCTGTTGTAGGGCCTACTTTGATATTTCAGCTGGTGTTTGTTATTTGGGGGTGGGGAGGGTGGGAGAAAAAAAACAAACACTGGAGATGGGTGTAATGTTGGTGGGAGAATGTGTTGGACATATTATAATTCAGCATCATTAATGGGATGTTAAAGAAGCCAAGGAGTGAAAGTGCATGGCTAAACCTAGATTTTAGGATAGTTCTTGTAGTTACGAATCATTTTATCATTACTTCATATGCTGTCCAGTGTCAAATTCTTCGCAAGCTTCAGCCAGTTTTGTAGTTCTGCCTGGCCAAATTTTTATGGCTAACACAGTACAAAGATGCCCAGTGAAAACATCTTGCACTGAGATTTATCCAAAGGAGAAGCTATATCCACTTTAAATTCTCTGGTGAAATGCTTCACAAGTGGCTCCTGTCAGAGTGTCGCTCTGTCTCATCTTTCCGTCTTTCAGAATTTACAACACACAGATATTCTCTGCTTTCTTCAGCTGGGTCACGTGACTTGCTGTTTTGATCATTTTACCTTTTCCGTTCAAGGAACATGTAAGGAGTAATGAGAACTGAAAGAACTCAACTGCCGACTTTGATCTCCCATCCTCATCTCATTTTCCTCCTGATTTTGATTCAGCCGAGGAATTGCAGCTTTAAATATTGAACTAAAGAATCCAGACAGAAAACTTTGGTCAAGAAGACAGAAAAAGAAATCAGAGGAAAGATTTGAGGGTGACTTATTTTCCGCAAATTAACTCAAATGGGTGCGTGTGCGAGGTTGACTGATTGGGGACAACTCGGTTCAGGTACCTGTTACCATAGCAGTGCTGCCACACCAATTTGACCAGCGTATGTGTCATCAATTGTTCATCAGGGTATACAGACATTGCCTGTAGCGCTCAGTCATATTGTCTGAGTGCTGTAAACACCATGGATTTGTTCAGATTCAGTAGAGTGTCTGCAGATTTAACAAAAAAGTCCTAGGACCTGAAAAACTAGATTGGATATTTTGTGATCAAGAGTATTTTTTTCTTTTTTTTCTTTAAAAAAAAAAAAAATTAAGGCCAGTGTGATGATTTAAAGTTTGACTGTCAGTGTATTTTATTTGCCATATGAGCAGTGCCACAGTAATTCAGACTGTGCTGTGGATGTAATTGTATGCTGTACTAAGCAGTCAACATAAAGTTGTAAATTCGGTCATCAGTGGTAGAGCCAAACAAAAAGCAGTTGTGTATCATTCTTTTAGTAGTGGCTGCTCATCTGTTTGGCAGTTTTACAGCTGTTTGTAAAACTGACTGCATTTTAATCATGTACGCCTATACTCTGTCTCACTTCTTCTTCTCCCATTGAGTGTTTGCCATCAACTGGTTGACGATTCTGTCACTTTGCGGGGGTTTGCATGTGAATGGTACAGAGGTGCTGGTTAACACACAAAAAAAAAAACAGAAGGAAAATTCCTACAGCCTTCATGACCCAGCAGGCAATGTGGAGCTGCTGCCCTGGCTACACGCACTGTCGGACTGTCCCGACCCACCATAAGGGAGGGTCAAGCCCACACCTTTTGCCAGGCCAGCACACACACCCCCCCCCCCCCCCCTCAAAAAAGAAAAAAACAACCCCTGATCATTTAAGAAAACAACGTTCTTTTAGGTCACCAACACAGAACAAATCTTTCATCACAAACAGATACTGATCTTGGTCAGCATTTGTTTATGTATTTCAGCTTGTAGTCAAGAGCATGTGCATGAATGCATTAGTTATAATAATATTTACATTAATCATATATCTGTGAGCCTGAAGGGAAATGTAGTGTATTTCAGCACGTCAAAGGAATCTGTATGATGTGGTTTGTTTCTGGGGCTAACATTTAGTGTCCTTCCTTCAAGCCCACTGTGTTTGATTACCTTTGTTATTGACTTGTTATACAACTATTGTGCTTGCTGAAGGGAGTCCTAACTCAGTCTTGTTCACAAAATTGATGGGATCAGATTTTTTGAATATACAATCTGAAATTATATTACAGGATCTCATCTTGCCCTATATCACGTAAAACCATAGTCATAGATCCTGATAGTGTGCATGTGTATTTTTTATGTTCATATTTCTATACCAATCTGGGTCAGTTGTTGAAATCTCAACTTACTTGCCTGTAAATGATCTACCTTTGAGTTAAGCCCAGTCAGATTAGGTATAAAAGTAGACATCGTCTTTGCCAACATCTGTGTGTCACCTTCTCTTTTCTCTTCTCTCTCATTTATTGTAGGACTAATAGAGGAAATGAATTGTCACACTTCATCTCCAGAATGAGGGAAATCAGTAAAAACAAGCAGTAACTAATAATTCAGGTATCTGATGTTTTGCTGAAATGCAGATACACATGTTTATCTTCTGTTGTCAAATGCAGTGTCTTAAGTCATTTGCTGCAGCAAAGATTTCTTATCATTTGTTTTCTATTTTGTCTTCAGTTAGTGCCCCTCCTCACTCCCATTCCACCCCAACCCCACACTCTACCCCCTACCCCCGTCTCCCTTTTTTCCCCCAGCATAACAAAAGAAGATTTCATTATATTAACATTGTATGTTTCATGAAGAACTGGTTGAACTATCAAGCATTCATTTTCATTCAGCTGTTCAGGTGGAATGTGCGAAAAGCCATCATTTTTTTTTTTTTTTTTTTTTTTTTTTAAATTTTTTTTAATCAAAGGTTACATTAGAGCAGCAAGTACTCCAGGATAGCAAACCTTGTTTTGAACTTGCTCATATCATCACGGCCTACAGATCACGAACTGTGTTCCTTTGCAGATAAAGACGCGCGTGAAGCGGACTCACGCATGTCTCTGGGCTGCCGCTTCCCACAGGAACAGTGGATGGCAGCGGAACAGTACTTCAAGGTGGCGTTGTGAGCCTGTCTGTCACGGGAGGATGGAGCACACCGCATCTCACCTGTTGCTGTTGTGAATGTGCTCTGACGTGTTGGATGGAAAAAAGGATCTGTTGAGAGGGGCAGACCAAGAATGATGGGCTAGGGTTTATTGCTGTATTTCAGATCAGCGATATAGAAATTTTCTAAAGAAGAAAGAAAAAAAAAAAAGGAAAAAAAAGGGTTTGCCTGCTGACAATTTTGCCTGCTGGTGAGGATTGAAAGTTCTCGTAACCACCCGCCCACTCTTTCTGGAAGCAGTATTGATGTTGTAAGGTCTGTTTGGTTTCAGGTGGGTGCCTTTGACAGCCAGGTTGATGAGAGATTTACTTTCCCAAATATAATGGAACTTTGAAACGAAACTGGTTCATTAGCTTCAACACATGAGTGACAGTATGTGTTCAGTCTGAAAGATTTATTGAGTTTACTCGAAGCTTAGCTTCTCTGTCCTGTTCATATGGTTGCCAAAAGTGATGAAAAGTCAGTTGCTTTAGAAGGTAGCAATTTTTCTACTCAGTCCTGAAAAAAAAGGAAACTGAAGTATTCTGAATATTGAACTTTTGATTTGCAGTGGATGGGAAGGGTAGGGTTGGGTGGGGGTAAGGATGGGGAGAGTAGGGGGAAGAGAAAGAAAATGTCTGAAAATTATGTAAAGAAATGTATTCATTTGGACAGGGAATCAGTATAACCCAAAGCTGATTATATTAAACCTCTATGATTTTCATGCTCAGGAGAAGAGTGTGTGTGTGTGTGTGTGTGTGTGTGTGTGTGTGTGTGTGTGTGCGGCGTGCGTGCGTGCGTGTGCCTGCCTGTGTTTATACCAGATGAAACCATCAGAATAATCTGAAACGGTAAATTTGAAAGAGTCATTTTCAAGACTCGCTCACATAGAAAGTACTCTTCAGGTAATGACGATGATACTTGATGTTACGATTTGAAGTGTGCAGGCTGTGAGAATGAGATGTTAACCAAGTTACAAGGATATGATACATGTGTTACATGAGTTTGACATGTGCACGTCAGAAGAAGAAAGTGAAGCATGCATGTTGCACAAAGAATGAAATACAAGCATCTTGCAAGAATGTTATGCTCACCAATTGCAAGAATGGGATGCATGACTGGAATGAACATTGGTTTTCTTGAAGTTTTACTGATGTGATGAAAAAGTGCAGTATACTGCACTGATCTAGCAGAATCCATAAACCAGTCATATTGAAGCATAATAACATTGATAAAACAAAGAACAGTCAGGAGCATCACACACACACACACACACACACACACACACACACACTGTCACTCACTGGTGGAGGAACACATGCTGACACATACTCGGTTACACACACATACCGGTACACACACACACACACACACACACACACACACACACTGATTATACAGTGTGTAGAATTAGACATGAATTCTCCCAGTTTCTTCTCTCTCCATTTCTTCCACTTTCTCAGGTTCCCAGAGCTCCACCATCTTATGATCCCCACACAGTTCACTTGAGTTTTTTGGCGACTTTTCACATGCTTTTTCTAAGGAATGACTTTCACAAAAAAGAAATTCCAAGTCCCGTAGTTCGAATTACTGTTGTTGCGCCAGTTGCAAGTTTGTAGCTTAGGTGATAGCAAGAGATGTTTTCAGGCTAAACTTTGGTGGTGTTTGTGTGATGTCCCACTATGTATATACTATGTACCGTCATGTGTTACAGTTCTTCCCAGGTTGATGAGACTTGTCCACATTCAGTAACGGCGCTAACTGGTTCTTGCTGATAGAATGTTATCAGTAAAAGAGTATATTAAAATTTCTTTGAGCTGCTGGTCCCAAAGACTGGTTGTATTTGGAACTGGGATTGTATCAGAAAGGAAAAAAAAAATCTGTGTTTCAGTTTTCTTGTGTGCACCTGGCCAACATGAATGAAAAAGAGAAATCTATTGCATTGTATGTTATGTCAGTTTTTGATCCGTACTTTACATTACATGAAATCAGCGTCGTAGTCTTTTTGGTTTTGACAGTTGATCAGAGACTGTGCTCTTCTTCTCTGAAAAAACAGCAATCGGCTCTCATTGAATCTCTTATTATCTCAGATCTGAGCCTTCTCCCATTGGGGAAAAAAACAACCAACAATGAATATTTTCTTCCTCCAAAATCAGACTTAAAGAGCGTGGAAAAAGCACAATGTTTGAGTCTCCCCCTGTCAACTCTATTGGGCATGGATAAAATGTAGGCCTATCCTGGAGCCCCGTTTTAGTGTACCACTCATTTGTTGTCTTTGGCTTTTCTTTGTCTGGTTCCAGTTCTGAAAGTGGTCGTTGAGAGACAGTGCAGCATGGTCAGCGCTGGAACCGCTTTGCAAAATTCATAGTGTGATGACTGCATGTTTTCCAGTCTGCATTCCTACTTCTCCCATACATCTGCTTGGAAATGTTTCTATAACTTGCGCCGCTGAACACACACACACACACACACACACACACAGAGTAATCATAAAAATATATAGGAGAGAAAGATGCACAGAACAAAGTTAATTGTCTGTTGTTTTGTCTTTGTTTTGACATTTTAAAAATTTAATCTTTACTGTAATGGCTCTTCTTCTATGAACCTTGCTCCTTCTGTTTTCGTTCCCTTTTATAGCAGTGCAAAGATTTGTCCATTCAAACGAGACTTTGTTATCACTATCAGCTCTTTATGATGCAGTCAGCTTCATATTTTTGCTATTTATGAATCTATGGTTGAGGACCATAGTATTTACTGGACTACAATTTCTGGAATACTAGTTGCTCAGGAAAAGAGGACAGACGTTGAAAAAAATTAAACAAAATCTATTTCATCCATAAATAGATGGATTTGGAGTGCAAGTGATTTTAATTTTACTGCATACAAATCTATAGATTGCAATTGTGTGCCTGAACTGTTTGTGTGACCGTACTGATCACACAAGAGTTGAAACATGGTGGTACATGTATGTGTGTTTGGAGTGATGCCCCTGGGATGATCAATACTTTGAGCTGGGTCAGCATAGACCTGGACCATGATAGCAAGTAATGTGTACAAACTGGCCAACACAGTTGGGTGCCAAAGGTAGTTAACCACTTGTATGGCGCTTTGGAATGCAAGACATTCTGGTGAAAAACGTTCCAAAACAAACAAATCCGAGTCAATAGCCTCGTAGTGGTGAAATTGTGGTTTGTGATCTATTGTTGAATGTCTTCTGCATGTCATACACATCAAAAGAGGTCATAGATTTTTCTTCTTTTTTTTTTCATCATGAAAAAAGTTTTGTGTGTTAACTATATTTTGTCTTGGTTGATTATCGGTGCAGTGGAAAGCACCTGTGTCAGATATTTATTCATAGTTTAGATGTATATAAAGAATGATAATTACGGAACAAAAATGTGATAACTCCATGTACGCCTGTTTTTTTGTTTTTTTCCCCCCTTTGTCTCTCTACCTTTTTTCCAACCCTCCTTTTCCCTGTCTTTCCATGGAATCTGAAAACAATTGACAAGAAAGGAACAGAGTGTGTGGCTGATGATTTGTTTTCCTAATTTGTGTGATGTATTCCTGGTTTCTTAGACAGATGTTGTCCAGAAAACCTGCTGGTTTCTGCTGTCATTTGTTTATCCGTCCAGTGCCCAGATAATTACTGTGTGATGTGTGCTGTGATTTGCTTCAGATGCTTTTTTTTTTTTTGCAATTGTTTATTTACTGAGAGAATTTCATAATTTTTTGTGTGTGTGATTGTTGGGGCTTTTTTTTTTTTACCCTGTCAGATTTTTTTTTTTGAAGCTGGAGGCAGAAAAAAAAAGTTCAACCTTGTTATCAGTATAAACATCCTATTTTCCAGTTTTTTTAATTTATTTTTTTTTAACGGACTGTAAGATAAGTTTTTACAGGCTTTACTTCAGTGTTTTTCATCAGAACTTGCAAGACAGGGGAGGGAATCGGAGAAGGATTTTAGGGAAAAGGGAACATGTGCAGACTGTCTGCTGAAAACTGTCTTGTTCCCTCCCATCCTGCATCCATGTCAACCCTGCCTATGAAACAGCAAGAACGTAATTTTTTTGGGGAAAAAATATGCTTACTTTATGCCAGTGACAGATTGAATGTTGAAGGCAGTTGAACTGCTAGATTATTCAGATTGCCTTATGTCCAATCAACAGTTCATCCAAATCTGACCGAGTGTTGATTTGAACTCTTTTTTTTTTCCTTTTTATTTTTAGAGCTGAACTTGTCTTTTGTCAAAGCTAACTTCTGTTTTGTCAAAGTTGACGGCTCCGTCAGAGGTAGATATAAACAACCAGATCTGAACTGAATGTAATAGCAGTAACTTGTAAATTCCAAACTCATGAACTTAGTCCTGTTGCAGAATGAATAGCGGAAGAAATGCAGTTCACACGATCATCGTGAGGAAAAGGCATTGGGTATCAGGATTAAAATTTAACCGAAGCATGACTAGGCCTGCCACTGAGCTCTTGTATGTAGATAATCATTGCTCAGGACAGAAAACGTAACCAAGGTACAGTAAGGTCTGTTACCGAGCTTAACATTGCGCAAGACAATAAAATTTGATCAAAAAGTGGTATGGTTTGAGTGCAAGACAATAAAATTTGATCAAAAAGTGGTATGGTTTGAGTGCAAGACAATAAAATTTGATCAAAACAAGGTATGGTCTGAGCTTTGGGTTTTACATAATTTTTCTTCAGGACATGAAATTTAACCAATTAATGGTGAGGTTTATGACAGTTTTGATGGTTAGACATTGTTCAGGACAAGGTAAGCAAATTGTGTTAGTGCCCACTGACATTGAATTGTTTGACATGATATACCTTAAACTGTGGTTTTGTTAGGTATCTTGCTGAGTTTTGTTGCTGATATTGTGTATTGTTCAGGTCTATAGGTTTCATGAACACACTTTAAGATTTATTACTCAATGAAGTGGCTCACATACAAAAACAATGTGTAGCTGAATTAGCAAGTACTAGCGCTGAACTTTGTTCTTAGGTCATTGCTGATTGTCAGAGAAAAGACTGGTCTCACTTGATTATTGAAGAACTGCGGCAACATGACGGCATGTCTGAGAAAAGACTGCTCTCACTCGATTATTGAAGAGCTGTGGTAACATGACGGCACACAAGTCAATTCGTAGAGTAGCTTGCTAATGGGTCATTTTTCACAAAGCTAAGTTTAGTCTGGTGTGCCATGCGGTTAACAAAGGCTTTTTATGTGAATGCTACTTAATAATTGTAAGAAAAAAAGGAAATGTGCAGAAAAATAATAAAGGGTACAGTACAGTCCATATGTATAAAGTGTGATTTGTGGCAGTACATGTCAGTAAATTTATTCTGCGAAAATGCGCCATCAACCGTGTAGCGTACAGATATGTTTTCTTTTCTTTTTACTGAAGTTTTGTGACAGGGAAGAATGGAACGTACCTATATCTGACACTCCCAGAATGTATATTGTTCCAAGGAACTGAGATCTCATTTCTGTGTATGTCTGTTTGGGATGATTGTCATGATGGATTGATTTATTGTACCGTATTACATGCACCTTTTCACCAGTATTGGCAATGTGTGTTTTGATGGGTTGCTGTGTGAAGATGTCTGTTCATGTGAGAAAGCAAATCAAACAAAACGAATCATAGAATAATGCTTTAATGTTATGATATTAAAGAGGTTGGAAATGTTTTTTTTTAAAATCCTTCTCTTGACCCTCAGTTTGGTATTCAAAATCAGCTTTGACAGTTCATAGTTTTTGCACTGTCCTTCTCGTAACTAAGTAAAGACCTGTAACTTACGAGAAGACGACCACCATGTTCGGGGGCTGAAAATTGACAGGTTGTTGAATTCCTCTTCTGTAAAGAGGAACTTGAATTGGTCGTCAGAAGTTAAAAAGAAAAAAGATATTCTTCTTATTTGTCTGAAAGAGGATCCATGCATTTGCTGATTAGCTGTAATGGAAACGGGGGGAAACAAACGTCTTGAATGCTGTCTTCAAATATGTGGATCTTGAAAATTTCACATTTGTGTATTGATTGTGAGGATTTTTTTTTTGTCTACCATTGATGGTTGTCTTTAATGTATTTCAATCCAAAATTGAACAACAGTAAAAAAAAAAAAAAAAGGTCAGTATTTGGAGGAGGGGTCTGGTACCATCTGTCATAATTACAGCAGACCTGTTCTTGGACATTGGTTGTGACATGGGATATCATAATGATTCATTGTGACCCATTTTGGATGTCTGAATTCCGCCTTTCATTACTTTGACCTCGTTCCAGGGCAGATCGTACCAGCATCATGCATGCCTGGCTGCAGCCAAGATCATTTGTCTTTTCCAGATGTACTTTCCTCACAATATGTCTACATATTCCGAGAGGTTTTACTCAGCTGAGTGAGGAATTCAGTATTTTCATGACATTATCTGATTAAGTTTCAAGTGAATTTTTGTTCTTGTGTAGTGACGTGCTTGTTTGTTTTGGCTTGCTTGTTTCTTGACAGAACATGTTTTGAGATAACAAGAAATCAGTTTGTGAATACTTTAATTTATTGCGTGTCCTGTTTTGGTTTTTGGCTTTTTTTCTTTTTATCCACAAACATTAGTTCAGAGTCATGATTGTGGCACAAAATGTTAAGAGTGTGTTTAGCTTTTGTGTGAACATGAGATTGTTTCATGATTTATTTCACTTTTTTCTTTCATACATTTTGATTGATAGAGGCTGATTTTCATTTATTTTTTGTACTTTATTTGATCATGGATAGTTCCATATACGTTTTGTAATGCCTTGAATATTTTTGCACTGTATTTGAGGAAAGCATATTTATTTTCAAACATTAAACATTACACCTGCAGCTGATGACTCTGTGTGTGTGTGTGTGTGAGTGAGTGAGAGTGTATGTGTGTGTGTGTGTGTGTGTGTGTGGTGAGTGAGTGAGTGTGTGTGTGTGTGTGTGTGTGTGTGTGTGTGTGTGTGTGTGTGTGTGAGAATGAATATTATGACTGAATGTTGAACTGTCTTCATGCTTATCTTTGAAGTACTGAAAAGTATGCTGATGTGTTCACATGCTATGCCATGTGTAGTCTTAACTGTACTTTTTTTTCCTTTAGATTCAACTGAACATATTATTTTAATTCCTTGTACTCCGACATGAGACCATGCTTTTCGCCACAAAGTGATGCAACTTCCTGACATGCTAGTGTGTGGCCACAACTCTGTCTTTTAAATGATGAAAAAAAATTATATTGCCAGGTTTTTCAGATCCAAAGATATACTGTATCAAGCTCTAAAACATAAATGGTGATTGGTGAATTGGAAGTCTTATTCAGTGATACTTCAGTGACTGTTTCGTCAAGTGCTTTGTTCTAAAGGCCATGTGCCATATGTCTGGCTATGTGGATGTGAGACACCAGACTGCTAAGCAGTCCACACAAGCAGCTAAGCAGAATATTCTGGCTGTTTAACAGCACCTTTATTGAGCTGCTCAACTGCCTCACGCTGTTTAACAGCACTTTTATTATTGCTCATCAGTGGATAATGAAAAACGACCTGAGTGACGCTAAAATTCAGGGCAACGCCATCCATGGCATTGGTGGCCAGTCAACAAAGCCCGAGAAGAAGTTGGAAAAGACAGAAACGACCAGGATGTCCTCTACCACCAGTGGTATTTGTGCACAGGCAGCCATTCTGACTTGTGTGCTAGAAAACATGCAGAAGGATAAGGCAGCCCCTCTCACCAAAGTAAACTGCCAAACTTGAACCTGATCGCCCCACTGAGAGATGGTGCCAAGTGTTGGCACCCAGATGATGTGTGAGCAGCAAAACGGCAGCGCTGTGACAACCTACAGCTTGGACATCAATTCACAGCTCCACTATTTTGAAGAAAGCCTGCTTTCAGAGGAAGATGATGGTTCATCAGAGTTCGATTTTTGTAGGGGATGATTTTTGTTTCTTTCTTCCCATCTGAAAATCAGACTGGACCCAAGATCAACTCAGCACTGGACCTTTGACTAAATAATGGACCGTGCATTCCTGTGGACAATGGCTCAAATTGCTAATTAAAAACATCCCTCTGGTCAGAAATTGTAGAAAGTTTGAAAATGTCATCGCCAAAATAGAATTACTGAGCCGCCATACGAAGGAACAAATTACAAAACAGACCACATGTTTTGAGTTATTGGGCCTATTCAGGCAGGACAAATAACATACAAAACAATGGAAACAAAGGACAAACAAACGGTCATGGTGAAACAAAACATGAAACCACAAAAGAAATATGGCATGTGTTTCGTAGTTTTTACACCGACTTCTTCATATTATGACTGGCGGTTCTCAATGCTTGTCCAAGTATCACCAAATTGAAAATCATGCAGTTGAGTCCATATACACAATCCTTTCATATTACTTTGCAATATTCTGATATTGATAATGAATGCATGTGTATACTTCCGCACAGTATGCAGCTGTTCTACTCATAAAAAGATGAGGACTATTACTCAAAATGAAAATGTATTCCCGATTGTGATACATGTATCGCTAATCGTGTGTGTGTGTGTCGATGATTTAAAAATTTTTTTTTTTTTTTTTTTTAACGCAGCACACGGTAGTTGTAATTCTCAAGATGTTTTAGGGCAATTTATGCATGAAGATACACTGTGCACGTGCATCTTTTACTTTTCTCAAATTACATAATGACCGAACTGTAAAACAAGTGCAAGAACTATGTCTCGAAAATGACATACTATAAAAATTGCCAAAACACGGTCTGCAAATATTTCGGCTGCAAGCCATTTTAACCTTGCATGGAGAATCCTGATTCATGGAGCGGCATTGTTGTTACTCCCACAATAATTGTGGTGACAAATGGCAATTTGGAGAAAGAACCCTCATTTTTGCAAAATAGTAGCAAACTTAGTGTTCGGTAGTCAGTCGCTACTAAAGAAGAATCAAAATTCCCTTCTACACGATAAACTTTCTGGCGTGTGGCTTGTGAGCAACAATTGTGGTACAGCACACGTGGCATATTGCTCCAAATCAGCATACCTCAACAGGAAACAATCATTCATTATGCCCATCGCTCCCGGTGGAGCATAGGCCATCGACGACCCTTCGCCATCGCACTCTGTTCTGGTCATTCCAGTCCAGTTGGTCCCTAGTTGCTTCAGCTCTGCCTCAGTGTCTCGCCTCCAGCTGTTGCGAGGTCGGCCTCTCTTCCTCTTTCCCTGCGGATTCCATGTCAGGGCTTGGCGTGTGGTGCTGGATGCTGGCTTCCTGAGGGTGTGTCCGATCCAGCCCCACTTCCTTTTCAGTATCTGCTTGGCCACTGGTTCTTTTCCCGCACGCTCCCACAGATCTTCGTTTCGGATCTTTCCTGCCATCGGATTTGCAGATGCGCCTCAGACAGGTATTGAAGAATGTCTGAATCTTTTGTTGCATCGTCTGTGTTGTCCGCCATGTCTCGCATCCGTAGAGCAGAACTGACTTCACATTGGAGTTGAAGATGCGGAGTTTGGTTCTTATGCTGATTCCTCCAGATGCCCAGATGTTCTTGAGCATGAAAGCTGCTCTTGCCTTGCCGATTCTGGCTGTGACGTCTCGGTCCGTGCCTCCCTGTTGGTCAACCACGCTTCCCAGGTAGACGAAAGACTCCACCTCCCTGATGGCTCTCCACCGACTGTGACTGATGTGTTGGCAGTGGTGTTGATTTTCATCAGCTCGGTCTTCTTCCTGTTAATCTTGAGCCCTGTCCTGGCAGATGTGGTCTCCAGGCGAGTGGTCTTGTCCTGCATCTGGCTGTGGCTGTGTGACAGGAGCGCCAGGTCGTCAGCGAAGGCGAGGTCGTCAAGCTGCGTCCCGAGTGTCCACTGTATACCGTTGTTCCTGCCTGTTGTAGTGGTCTTCATGATCCAGTCAGTGACCAGGAGGAAGAGGAACGGCGACAGCAGGCACCCCTGCCGAACTCCGGTCTTCACCTCGAAACTTTCGGACAGCTGGCCAGCGTGGGCAATCCTGCAGTTCATGTCCCGGATGAGGGAGATGATCTTCTGGGGACTCCGGAATGCCTCAGCAGTTTCAACAGGAAACAATGAAGGATTTAATTGATGGTTCAGAACTAAAATAAGTAATATTTTCTTTCTTCACTTGCGTGGGAGGAGGGTGCTGGGGAGGGGTGGGGGTGGGAGAAGGGTGGGGTTGGGGGTGAGGCTGGAGTGTAGATCGAGTTTGTCAGAAGTTAAACCAGTAAACTGAACCATGAACATCAAATCAGTCTGTTTTCATCTGGATAAGTAACACGTGATTAGATCGTCATCTCTCTCTGTCTCTGTCTGTCTGTCTGTCTGTCTCTCTCTCTCTCTCTCTCACACACACACACACACGCATGCACGCACGCACGCACGCGCGCAAACACACACACACACACACACACACACACACACACACACACACACACACACCATATACGCACACAGTAGGCGATAGATCTAAGAGCAAAAATTTTTTCAAAAAGTGACTCCAGACCAGATGCAAAAACTTAGACACACACACACACACACACACACACACACACACACACATGACCGATCTTAGTCCGGAAACAAAGTGTTCTCTTTAAAACTATGCAGATGTGAAAATAAACAGCTAAAGAAAAAAACAAGAAGAAAAGTCTGCGTTTCTGGTGACAAATATAACAAAACGGAGAGTTTGAGAAACTTGAAATTAACTTGCACTGGAACTATCTGTTCTTGAAATTACGCGCTTATCACTTTATGAATCCTTTCCACCCTCCCTCTGGTCATGCTGGAGTCAGCAATGCCTCCAAAATACTGGCGATGAAAGATTAAGAAAAAAAAAGTATGTATGGTGATAGCTTAAAAGGAAAATGAATGACCAGAATACTCTCATGCCGAATGTCCTGGGTCCCACGGGACCTCGTGCATGACTAATGCTGATAAACCGAAGAAGCTGTTACTGCTATCTGAATCTTAGACCAAATGATTAATTAAAGTGTAACAGAAAGAGAGATTTCCTCACAAAGCCTGTTCTGGGTTGTCGTTCCTTTTGTATGGGCAAGAAACTGACACTGCTTCCATGTGTTGCACTGACATCGATTTCTACACGCCACTCACAACATCACTCCTCCCTCATAATCAAAAACCCATTTGAAACACAGTTAACCTGGAGTTCAAACAAAATAACTTACCAAAGACAGTAGCACTCCTCATACTGTCAGACACCAAAACGACCCACTTTCTTCTGATTCTTAAAGAAACACGAACCTGATACAGCCGGCAGACCCTCTGTCTCTGCTTGTAACTGCCCCGCAGAACAGATCTCACGGTACATCGACTCTCCCCTGCAATCCATTGCGCAAAACTTTCCCCACATACCTCCAAGACACAACTCACACACTCAAGAAGATCAAGTCATTCACTACAGACCCCTCATCCCAACCCAACCTCCTCTTCACACTAGATGTTGTCTCACTTTACACTTTCATCCCTCACGCTGACGGCCTGAGCCCCCTTGTCTTCTTTCCTGACAAACGGACACCTAACCAGTGACACCTACCCATAGCCACGTGCTGTGACTTGCAGATTTAGTCCTCACCCTCAGTACCTTTGAATTCAACAATTTTCTCGTGTATAAGGGGCGTCACCAAGAGAATCAAAACGGGACCATCCTACGCCTGCCTTTTCATGGGACACCTGGAACACTGCCTACTACTTTCTTACCCAGCCCCCGACTCCGGGGCTCTACAAAGGGTACATTGATGACGGGGGAGGGGGGGGGGGGGGGGGCTAGCAGCCTGACTCATGACAAAACAAGACCTCGAGTTCTTCAACTTTATTCAGACCTTTCACCCATCCATCAAATTAACATACACCATTTCCCATGCAGTCAGCTTCCTGGACGTCTCCGTCTTCCTCAAATATGGACCAATCACAACGTCAGTTTTCTACAAAACATCTGAATCACATTCATGTCTTGACTACACATCTTCCTACCACCCGTCCACAAAACACAGCGTTCCCTAGTCTGAATTCCTCTCCCTGCGGCATGTCTGCTCCGACGAAGAAGACTGTCACTTGTTCAAAATGCTCTCAAAACTGATTCTGGACCGTACATTATGTTTCGCTTGAAGTGTACAGATATGCAAACAGAAATCTGTACATTTATGCTTTTTATATGAATGTGCGCGTTCACGCAAACACCCCCTCCTCCTCTACCCTCCACACAGAGACACAAACACAGCGCGCGTGGGCTCTCACACACACACAGGGTGGTGATCGAGGAGGGATGGGCAGCTTGTCAAGATACATATTTTTTTTCTCAGTGTCTCTGCTTTGCTCATTGTATTAATGTGCTTTGTCAATATTGCTAAATGTACACTACTTACGTAAGAAACAGACAGATGGGAGACAATGATAAAAGAATTCTTCTTCGAGTCATGCATTTCGTTCTCATGCCATTGTCCATTGCTACATGTTAAAAGGGTTACACATGGAGGGGAGTTTCGGGTACTGTTTTTTTCTTTTTATTATCTTTGGTGTAAATCTGTCCATGAACACACAGTTGCAGAGCACAAGCTTAATCACACACACACACACACACACACACACACACACACACACACACACACACACACACACACACACACGTACGCACATACACACACACTCGCACTCAAGCAAGCATAGAATCATATCAGTCACGTAGCTGAGGAATTTGTTGCTTGTTATTTTTTAGTTTTAAGTATTCAATTGCCAGGAACGTGCATGTGCCAAATGTCATTCACAATGCAGTGAAAACTGATCTTCATTTGTCATGTTGTGCGTGAAGCATGTAGATGAAAACAGAATTGCGTTTTCAGATGTGTGCGTGCGTGAGCGTTCGCATGTGCGACCTCCCGCCCCTTCTCCTCTCTCTCTCTCTCTCTCTCTCTCTCTCTCTCACGCCACTACAATTCATTTCCTGTCAAGAGAAAGTGTTATTAGTTCTGCGAACCTGATACCATTCTGCTCACATGTGCACGCGCCACCTCAATTCTTTCCTGTCAACAGTACATTTGACCTGTTGTATATAGTGGACCGGAGATCATGATGATTGCTCCCTGCCAGACCGAAGCGGACATATAACGGCCGAACGTTTCGCGTTAATGTTCCCCCGCTATTAAGCCCCTGTAATGACCAGTCGTTGCAACGGTCATCACCTGTGTTCATGCAGTATGCATACACTGACCTCATTCTTCTTGGTCCAAACCAATCTGCGAAGAGTGGGTGACACACCATATATCAGCAGATCGCAAAGTATAACGGCTGCGTACATTTCGCTCAATACTGGTCAGTACCCCTGAGAAACTTGATACCGGTAACAAACTGCTGGTTTAAGTCCTGGGTACATTTCATTTAACAATTATTGAAATATATGACTGGTTTAGATCTCATTTCTGAATAGTCCCTGTGACACATTTTGCTGGTTGCGATTTTTACGATTTGCGACAATGTTCTTTCGTTTGTCCTACAAGGTTCATTCACCCAGACATATGATTATTCGGGGTGTGGATATTTCTCTTCCAGAAATAATGACGTATAGACGGTGAATGACCACGCGCGTCCCATGGATTATATTCCACAGGCAATAATCTTTACACGTGACTGTGGTCAGACGAATGACCATAGAGTAGGTTTCTACTTACATTAAGATCCCTGGAAACTGGTTGTCTCGGTTATCATGTTGAGACTGTTGTTATTGCAGCTGTTTTCAGGTATGTCTGGACTCCTCCTTCTCTGTCATTAATCATGATGAGCACACCTGGTGTCACACCAGCTGCTTTATGTTCTCTATGGCTCAGAGGAGCGGGACAAAAATCCAGCCAGCGATTCTTGGCCAGCCGCACGGCTCATTGAACATCAGCCTGGGACCAGTTCCATCAAATCTTTAATGACACGAGAAAAAGCGGGATGTTCATTTTGTAATGATGCTTCCTTTCTTTCTTTCGTCTTTCTTTTTTTTTTCCTTAAGAGAGCTTTTTTTTTAGTTCTTATTTTACGTTAAAAGAGTCTTTCTTTCGTTTACCTTTCTACTTTCTTTCTTTCTTTCTTGAAAGAGAAAGAGAGAGAGAGAGAGAGAGAGAGAGAGAGAGAGAGAGAGAGAGAGAGAGACGAAGAAGAAGAAGAAGAAGAAGATGATGATGATGAAAAAGAAGAAAAGAAGAAGAAAACAACAACAACAACGTCGACAACAACAACAACAACAACAACAATAACCGGAATGAAGAAGAAGCATGATGCTGGGAACAGTTGCCTCTCGCCCACCTGTCTCCTCGCCCCTCCAATTCCTCCAAACGATGGTTCTTACGCATCCTTTAGTGCCATTGCATCGCAGAGTGGTTTTAAAAATTATGTTGTGTGTGTGTTGTTCATGGCTATGTTTTTTGAATTAGCATTGATGATGATGATGACACCTTTTTTTTTGCTCGTGTATTATGTTTACAACCTCATTCCCTTCATTTGAAGCTTTAATATTTCATGGTAACTGACTGTAAAGCGCCTAGAGCCAACATGATGCTTTTGTTTATTGCACAATGAAAATAATTTTTATTACTGTTATTAATTATTGGTAATATAAGGTTTATAATGATGCAGACAGGCATTTTTGTGGCTATAAAAAGTAAGTACAGGTAAGTGTTTATAAGGATGGAGATAAGGCATTTTTGAGGCTATAAAGAAGTAAGTGCAGGTAAGTGACATAGTTTATAGGCCTACGTGTGCAAGATGTCTGTTTGTTAGGCTATATTGATCACGATTTCGATTGATAAAACAAATTTTTGCCAGCTTATACACCGTATAGAAATGAAAATGAACAAAAAATGAAGTGGTACAAAGTTTGTTAGGCTATATTGATCACGATTTCGATTGATAAAACAAATTTTTGCCAGCTTATACAACGTATGGAAATGAAAATGAACAAAAAATGAAGTGGTACAAAGTTTGTTAGGCTAAATTGATCACGATTTCGATTGATAAAACAAATTTTTGCCAGCTTATACAACGTATGGAAATGAAAATGAACAAAAAATGAAGTGGTACAAAGTTTGTTAGGCTATATTGATCACGATTTCGATTGATAAAACAAATTTTTGCCAGCTTATACAACGTATGGAAATGAAAATGAACAAAAAATGAAGTGGTACAAAGTTTGTTAGGCTATATTGATCACGATTTCGATTGATAAAACAAATTTTTGCCAGCTTATACAACGTATGGAAATGAAAATGAACAAAAAATGAAGTGGTACAAAGTTTGTTAGGCTATATTGATCACGATTTCGATTGATAAAACAAATTTTTGCCAGCTTATACAACGTATGGAAATGAAAATGAACAAAAAATGAAGTGGTACAAAGTTTGTTAGGCTATATTGATCACGATTTCGATTGATAAAACAAATTTTTGCCAGCTTATACAACGTATGGAAATGAAAATGAACAAAAAATGAAGTGGTACAAAGCCAAAAAAGAAGTAATAAAAGGAAGAAAAAGAAATGAATTTTAAACGAAATGTAATAAAGGTAGAAAAGTCTTAAAGCATTGGAGAATCTTTTAAAATAGGAAATGTGCCAAAAGAGGAACAAAGTAAAAAAAAAAAAAAGTGGAAAAAAAGTAGGTTAATATACTAAAGGGTAGACAGAGTAGCAAAAAGTGCGAAAAAAAATAAAATAAAAGATCGGAAAAGTAATAAAAAGAGAAGAAAAGTAAGAAGAGGTAGGATGATAGTGGAAGGTAGAAAGAGTAATAAAAAATAGAAAAAGTTTTAAAATGCAGGAGAAAAATACAGAAAAATACAAATTGTCGTTAAAATTAGGAAAAGGTAGAAAAAAACAATAGATAAAAGAAAATGGGAACGTTGTAGAAAAAAAGATAGAAAAGTTGGAAAAAGAAAGGTAAAAGAACCGAAAAGTCGGAAAGAAAGTATAGAACCAAGTAGTTTATGTACTAAGAGGTAGGAGAAAAGCACAAAAAGAGAAGAAATTGAAAAGTAAGTAAAAAGTAAGAGAAAAGAGGTAAGAGGCAGACCAAGCAGGAAAAGGTTGGAGAACAAATGGTAAAACCTGGAAAAATTATCAGGCCTAACAAGTTGGAGAAAAGTATATAACAGCTAAAAAGCAGAAAAACTGGAAACAAAAAAAGTGGGAGAAAAATACTTAAAGATTGAACAAGTAGGAAATGGTAGGACTATAGTACGTAGTAAAATGTGATAAAAATGGCAAACATTCCGTCGGGGTCACCGGTATCGGCGAGTCCATGGGGGCCGTCGTTGGACGGACGTGGTGCCGCCCTCCGGAGGGAGAGCTCACCCACGCCAGCTCCGCGACTAAGCAATTATTGTCGTCAGTAGGGGGCTTAGTAGGTGGTGTCCTGCGTATGTTGGATCAGAACAGGCGCCACTGAGCACCACCGAAGTCGCTCGGCAGCAGTGCAGTGTCTCCTCCAGTGGGTTGCCTCTTGACGACTTGACATTGATTGCTCCTTTGTAGATTGCCGGTGCCGGGGCTGTGGCGGGACTGACCAGGCTGTAGCTGTGGACGGGGTGTATCGGAATGAGCGGCGTGGGTGCACTCCCACTGAGGTGGCACAGAAGACGAAACAGCAAAAAAAAACAACAAAAAAACAACAACAAACAAACCAAAAAACAAACAAACAAAAAACAAAAACAAAAACAAAACAAACAAACAAAAAAACTGAAATAGAAATGGAACTGATGAGTAAAAACGGAAACAGTAGTAAAAAGTAGAGAAAGTAGGAAAAGATAGAAACAGTGGTAAAAAGTAGAGAAAGTAGGAAAAGATAGAAACAGTGGTAAAAAGTAGGAATGGAACAAAAGAAAAAACAGTGGAAAGTAGAGAATTAGGAAAAGATAGAAACAGTGGTAAAAAGTAGAGAACAGTAGAAAGATAGGGAAAAGTGGATGGAAAGTAGAACAAAAAAGTAGAAACATAGAAAAGATAGAAACAGATGTAAAAAGCGTGAGAAAGTGGAAAAGGTAAACAAGTGTACAAAATAGGAGGATAAAAAGTGCAAAAACATGGGGAATACAATAGTAAAATAGAAACAGGGAAAATAACAAGAGAGAAATCGGGAAAGGTTGTTAGTAAAGTAGAATAAGACAAGTGTATAAACTGATGTAGAAACATAGTAAATAAAATGGTTTAAGAAAGAAAAACAGACAACAAAAAAACAAAAAAATGAAAAAAAACTGGAGTCAAAATGGTAGTGAAAAAAGTAATTTTAAACATATAAATAAGTTTAGAAAAATACAAAACAAAAAACAAAAAACAAAAAAAAACTGAGTAGAAAATTATTTAAATAGATAAGAAAAGTGAGGGAAGAAGCAAAGAAACGGGAAAAGAAAACTGAAAAGATTTTTTTTAAAAATCGAGAAAACCGGTGAAAAGAATAAGAAAAGAAAATCAGTACAAAGCAAGAAAACAGTCACACGAAGAAACTGCGAAAAAAAAAAAAGTGTTAAAAGCAGGGAAATGTAATGTGGGACTGAAAGCAGCTGTCATCTCTGTCATTAGTTTATTCCTGCCGTGTTGTTTCCCATCGAAGAAGTTGCCGAGACAGGAACGGTATCTCACCTCGTTTTCGTCGCCTTGGCGGGAGTCTTTGCTCATTCGCGCAGGTCACTTACTAACCTTTTCAGGGAGACAGCATCGTTCAGTTGGTGGGGCTGCCCTCTAAGGTTACTGCATGAGCCAGCTCCTTCTTGTCCGCTGTTCAGCAAGGGCGGCCTACAGCCTGCACGTAGTTTTTTTCCCCCCTTCCAGTGAACCAGCGTGCGTGTGCTTAAACCTTCATTACTCTTTCACCTGTGAAGTGTGATGAATAGATAGCCCAACCCACGAGCAGGAGGCACGCTCAGAGCCAATCAGGCCAACAGGAAGAGGTGAATGCCTTAAATTTTCACAATGGAATAATGTATCGGGGTCGAGGGGGACGAGAGAGAGAGAGAGAGAGAGAGAGAGAGAGAGAGAGAGGAGAGAGAGAGAGAGAGAATAATTTTTGTATTGGTAAGCGTGTTGGGTGTGCATACAAAGTGACACGCAAATTGCATGAAATGTGCTCACGATTGCCTGCACAGAACCCTTGTCTGAAAGGCTGTAACACTACAAAGTCAATGAAAAAAGTTTTCTGTCTCCGTCTGTCTGTCTGTCTGTCTGTCTGTCTGTCTCTCTCTCTCTCTCTCTCTCTCTCTCTCTCTCTCTCTCTCTCTCATTGCCCTGAATTTTCACCGTGAAAATCCAACTGGCGGAAGATTCTCTCTCACTGCCTTGAATTTTCACCGTGGAAATCCAACTGGCGAAAGATCCAGACACTGTTCCTGTCCTGTCTACGTCTTGGCTTGCAATCAGACGGGTTTCACGTGCCCTCTGGCCAGAGTTAATGGCACCTGGAGCTTCGGCTCACCTTCCTGCAAAATCGTTGAAAACACAGGGTGACTGCCCGTATCAACACGCCACCGAGATGCTATTTCCCATTCTTTATTAAGCCTGCATGCGTCTGTCGCGTTCATTTGTCTCCTAACAAAAGCAGCCAGGGGGAAAGGCCACACCCTTTAATGACCTATCATTTCCGCCGTTTCGCCTTCTTCTTTTCTCCCCGCTGTTCTTTCTTAATTGAAGATGGCGTCGGCAGCAGACCGATGGGTGAGATGATTCAGGTACGTTTGCATTGCTAGCCACAAACAATGATGAAGATGATTCCCCGAAAAACACAGAGAGAGAGAGAGAGAGAGAGAGAGAGAGAGAGGGGTGGGGGGTGGGGGGTGGGGGTGGGGGGTGGGGGTGGGGGTAGAGATGGGGGCTAAAGTAGACTTTTCCATTTAAGAGTGAAGGATAATCAAGACGCGATGTTTTAACAGACAAATCTTGTCTTGAATGGGGTTTTACAAAAAGCACATGAAAATAAGGGCCACGCAAGGATGGTGAAATATAAACAGAGAGAGAGAGAGAGAGAGAGAGAGAGAGAGAGAGAGAGAAGAGAGAGAGACTTGAAGGAATTATTTGCGTTACTGACATTGAGCTGTCTCAGATCAATCCAGACTTGAAGGAATTCTTCCCATCAAAAATTTTGTATACGGAAACCGGAAAGTGGAAACAGAGCTGTGCAGACAATGTATTGCTCACACTGATATTACTCATTCCTGTCTTGAAAAGAACAAGAAGGTGCACCTTGTGCGATAAACCACTCGGCATTGAAGCGAGTGTGTGTGTGTGTGTGTGTGTGTGTGTGTTGTGTGTGTGTTGTGTGCGTGTGTGGTGTGTGTGTGCTGCGTGCGTGCGTGTGCGTGTGATGGTGTGTTGTGTGTGTGTGTGTGTGTGTGTGTGTTACATGTGTGTGTATGTGTGTGTGTGTGTGTGTGTGTGTGTGTGTGTGTGTGCGCGTGCGTGCGTGCGTGCGCGCGCGCGCGGCGCGCGAGCTTGTAAAGTGTGCGATCAAAGGCAGAAACATTAATTTAAATGTTTATCACAGATTCCATGGAAACCGTGTTCACAGAGGTTTCACCTGGTGTAAGTATTAAATTTTTTTTTTTTTTAAAGGAAATCCCTTCCCACCTTACCTGTCCCAGGTTCTGACCGATGTTCCTTTTATCATTCTCATGACAATAACAATTGACGTCATCGTCACACGGTCACGTGACGGACGACATCTCCGCGAAGCCATCGAGTCTTATCCATCTCCGAAGCTGTAACGGGCAGAACTACCCGGCGCACGCGAACGCACGTGCAGTGACTTAAGCACATATGTACATATCTGCATGACTTGGGCTTACTATTTTGTCAGACAGATGAACAGTACATACCTGTGATTTCATTTCTTTTGTGGTGTGTGTGTCTGTTTTCTTACTGCATTTTATTTTCAAAGTGTGACGACTCGGTGGCTTACAGGTCAGTTGAATTTTGAATGTTTTTGACGACTGGCATCTAATACAATTTCAAGAATGACGGAGCAGATGACGCAAGGGAAAGAGGAGGTGAGGGAAGACAGACAGAAACAGTCAGGGAAAGAGACAGGGATATTTTCGACAGCGAGACTGACCGTCAGGCAACATTGGGAGTGGGAAGAGAGAAGGAAGGGGGGGGGGGTCAGAGTTTCGTGGCGATTATTCTAGTGCAATGATGCTTTCAAGAATCACACACACACACACACGCACGCACGCACGCACGCACGCACGCACGCACGCACGCACACTTGCATGTATACACACGCACGCACCAATGCATGTATATACACACTTGCACACAAATCCACACATGAATAGGCGCGCACGTGAATGCACACAAACGCATGCACGCATGCACGCATGCACACACACACACACACACACACACACACACACACACACACACACACACACACAATCATGTACGCACGCACGCAAACAGACAGACAGACAGACACAGACACAGACACACACACACACACACGCAAGGAAATTTTCTGAAATTATGACAGTGTATGAAATGGCCTGGATTAACTGTATTCATTGTATTACAAACCCATTAATCATATTCTTGTGCCAAATTGACCTAAAATCACTTGATTCTATCTAAGGCATTGTCAATGTTTCTAAGGCGATCGACGGGGGAAATAACGACTTACGGACATTTTACGCAATAATATAATAATTCTGATTCATTTTCCACATATGAAATGTCTCCTCTCTCCTACATTCTCTCGCTCCCATCCGCCTTCCCCAAATTAGTGTGTTTATTGTATTTTTTCTTTTTTTTTTGTCAGTAGTAATTCTTTTTTTCAAAGGTCTGTGTCGTTCTCGATTTTTTTCCCAAGGCAAACACTTTTATTTACTTGTGTACAAATGTACAAACGGAAAACGTGAACAGAGAACCGTACTACAAACATCGAAAAGAACAGTAGATCTTATCATACATGAACAATTTACAAAGCTGCATTAATTTTACAAAAGTATTTTTTTTTTTTTTTTACTTTGTAAAGAATGATTTTGTTATTGTTTTAAAGGCCTTCGGATCATTGTTTTCATGGCATGTTTTCATCACATAAAGCTGTTGTCCCTATCTGAAGGAGAGGTTGACATCATTACCGCAAACATAAAAACAAGATTAACCGACTTACTTAATGTCATTAGAACGTGATTATAAAGAATTAGTATGACGTGCAGCCAATTTACGAACACAACGAAATATATTGATTTGTGGATCTCCACACATATACAATCGATCTAAAGCTCTGTGAATTTGCAAGGCTGCATTAGGCACAGTTACTTGA
>CM065729.1:58929537-58947037 GCA_033310375.1 Conus canariensis
TGACTGGTTTTCTGCTATTGTTTTTGCGACCTAGCCATACAACGAAAGGAAAGAAATTGTGCCATTTCGTCCACTAGCATTTGGAATCACTGTTGTGATTCGTTGTTCACTCACACACAGATAGAAACGCACGCACGAACACACACAGACACAGACTCAGACAGACAGACAGACACACACAACACATACAGGTGCGCGCGCGCACACACACACACACACACAACACACAACACACACAAACACAAACACACACCCCACACACACACACACACACAACAACACACACAAACAACAGAAACAAAAGACAGACAGACAGACAGACAGACACACAGACACACACACACACACACACACACACACACACACACACACACACACACACACCATCGCAGAGTCTTCCCTTCTTTAATGCTCGTTAGACCTTTTGCTGGAACATTTCCGACACAGCCGAAGAATGATATGATACGCTCTCAAAAAGTCGGGGCACAGAACTAAACAGATTTTGCTTGCGCTCGGCAGAGGTTTGAGAACAACATAAACACACACACACACACACACACACACACACACACACACACACACACACACACACACACACACACAACGAAAACAGAAAAGAAGTCGAGTTAAGTTCGTTGCAGCCTAGCCAATGACGGAGTTCATATTGCGGTACAAAATGTCACCCCAATACAAAATGTCACCCCAATACGAAATGTCGCCCCAATACGAAATGTCACCCCAATACGAAATGTCATCCCAGTGCGAAATGTCACCCCAGTACAAAATGTCACCCCAGAACAAAATGTCACCCCAGTACAAAATGTCATCCCAGAACAAAATGTCACCCCAGTACAAAATGTCACGACAGAACAAAATGACACGCCAGCACAAAATGTCACCCCAGAGCAAAATGTCACCCTAGAACAAAATATCATTCCAGTACAAAGTGTCGCCCTAGAACAAAACGTCACCCAGTGCAAAGTGTCACCCCAGACAACAAAATGTCACCCTAGCACAAAATGTCACCCCAGTACAAAGTGTCACCCTAGAACAAAATGTCACCAGTGCAAAATGTCACCTAGTACAAAATGTCACCCCAGAAGAAAATGTCACACCAGTACAAGACGTCATCGCAGAACAAAATGTCACCCCAGAACAAAATGTCACCCCAGAACAACAAAATGTCACCCCAGAACAAAATGTCACCCCAGAACAAAATGTCACTCCAGTACAAAATGTCACCCTTACTACACACATCGTAAGGACCTGACCAACACACACACACACACACACACACACACACACACACACCACACACACACACACACACACACATGTTCAACCGTCTTTTGTCTCTCTCAGCATCATGCCAGCAGTGACGACCGACCCTGCCTACGCCGCTGTCGATCACAACGCCGGGACCACGCCCACAACCAGCTCTTCTTCCAGACTGGACCTGGTGGACTGGGACCCTGGCAACAAGACCCGGAACGTGGTGATCGGCTCCGTGCTCCTCCTGGTCAACCTGCTGACCCTGGTCACCGTCATCAGGACCCCCTCCCTCCGCCTGCACACCAAGGTCTGGATGAGCACCACCTTGAAGCTCCTGAAATAGTAGAAGCATCATCATCATAATCATAATCATCAGCATCAGCATCATCAGCAGCAGCATCATCATCATTAGGATCATCATCATCATCAGCATCATCATCAGCATCATCATCATAAATCATCATCATCATCATCATCATCGGATCAGACAATAACACCATGGTTCCGTATGCAGCATATGTTTATGTACACTAAAGAAACACGGACACTGTCCCAAGCAAACAGAATTCTGTAGGAAAATCGTCATAAGCACTTACACACACAGGGGATGGGGTAAGGGAGAGAGAGAGAGAGAGAGAGAGAGAGAGAGAGAGAGAGAGAGAGAGAGAGAGAGAGAGAGAGAAATTCAAATTTAGAATGCAAACATGCCACGAGAAAGAGATGAATTCAGGCTACGCTTAATTAATTACCTCCAAGTTCGTAAGGGCGAGTAACTCAATATAAGATTTTCTTTCTTACCCCCCCCTTTTTTTTTTCTTTTTCTCTTTTTCTTGTTTTTTGCGAAAGGTCACACCATCTGGGATCAGTTTATTTACAGCGTCACGAAGACAGATCATAATATGACCTGTCACTGCCGTCTGTATCTCCCGAGTCTGGTTGTCGACAGGAGGTGGTGGTGGTGAAAGTGAGGGTAAAAGACAACCCAACAGCGGCGTCCCATAGCACACTGTTCTCAACGTGCTGAGCAATCTATTCAAGGAACAACACCATTTTCGTGTTTTCTTGATTCCCCTCTTTGGAGGAAATACGATCGTCTGTGTAATCACGTGAAGATGACTGTCCAACTAATGCAAAACGTGATGATTATCTGCGTGATGTTGTGAACGATGATTGTTCTTCTGGTGTAAAACATGATTGTCCATGTTATCATGTAATGAATGGTTGTTCCTCTGATGTAAAAGGCCATTGTCCTTCTGATGTAAGAGTACTGCCCCTCTCATGTAAAGGGCGATTGTCCTTCTGATATGAAAAGTGATTGTCCCTGTAATGTAAAGTGTAACTGTCTCTCTGATATGAATGGCGATTGTCCCTCGGATGTAAAGAGGGGATTGTTCTTGTAACATAGAAAGTGGTCGTCTCTTTTATGTAAAGAGTGATTGTCCCTCGAACGTAAAAGGCGATTGTCCGTCCCCATGATGTAAAAAGGAATTGTCTCTCTGCTGTAAAGAGTTATCGTCCCATTGATGTAAAGGGTGACTATGCCCTGATGTAAGGCATGATTGCTCTTATGATGTAAAGGGTGATTGCTTCTATGACGCAAAACGTAACTGCCCCTGTGACGTAAAACGTGAGTGCCCCTACGATGTAAAGGGTGATTTCTTCTATATTTAAAGGGTGATCGTCCTTCTGACGTCATGTATGACTGTCCATCGAATATAAAGGATGAATGTCTATCAGATGTAAAAGGTGATTGTCGCTCTAGTATGGAGGATAGTTGTCCCATTGATATAGAGGGTGATTGCCCCTTTGATATAAAGGGTGATTGTCCTTTTGATATAGAAGGTGATTGCCCCTCTGATATAGAGGGTGATTGTCCCTTTGATATAGAGGGTGATTGCCCCTCTGATATAGCGGGTGACTGTCCCTTTGATATATAGGATGATTGTTTCTCTGATATAGAGAGTGAATATCCATCTTATATATAGGGTGATTGACCCTCTGATATAGGCGGTGATTGTCCCTCTGATATAAAGAGTGCTTGTCCCTCTAATATAGAGGGTGCTTGTCCCTCTAATGTAGAGGGTGCTTGTCCCTCTGATATAAAGAGTGCTTGTCCCTCTAATATAGAGGATGATTGTCCCTCTGATATAAAGAGTGCTTGTCCCTCTAATATAGAGGGTGATTGTCCCTCTGATATAGAAGGTGATTGTCCCTCTGATATAAAGAGTGCTTGCCCCTCTAATATAGAGGGTGATTGTCCCTCTGACATAGAAGGTGCTTGTCCCTCTAATATAGAGGGTGCTTGTCCTTCTGATATGGAAGGTGCTTGTCCCTCTAATATAGAGGGTGATCGTCCCTCTGATATAAAGGGTGCTTGTCCCTCTAATATAGAGGGTGATTGTCCCTCTGATATAGAAGGTGCTTGTCCCTCTAATATAGAGGGTGATTGCCCCTCTGATATAGAAGGTGCTTGTCCCTCTAATATAGAGGGTGATTGCCCCTCTGATAGAGAAGGTGCTTGTCCCTCTAATATAGAGGGTGATTGCCCCTTTGATAGAGAAGGTGTTTGTCCCCCTGATATAGAGAGTGATTGTCCCTCTGATATAGAAGGTGCTTGTCCCTCTAATATAGAGGGTGCTTGTCCCTCTGATATAGAAGGTGTTTGTCCCTCTGATATAGAGGGTGCTTGTCCCTCTAATATAGAGGGTGCTTGTCCCTCAGATATAGAAGGTGCTTGTCCCTCTGATATAGAGGGTGCTTGTCCCTCTGATATAGAGGGTGCTTGTCCCTCTGATATAGAGGGTGCCTGTCCCTCTGATATAGAGGGTGCGTGTCCCTCTGATGTAGAGGGTGCTTGTCCTCTGATAGAGAAGGTGCTTGTCCCTCTAATATAGAGGGTGCTTGTCCTTCTGATATAGAAGGTGCTTATCCCTCTAATATAGAGGGTGATTGTCCCTCTGATATAGAAGGTGCTTGTCCCTCTAATATAGAGGGTGCTTGTCCTCTGATAGAGAAGGTGCTTGTCCCTCTAGAGGGTGCTTGTCCCTCTGATGTAGAGGGTGCTTGTCCCTCTAATATAGAGGGTGATTGTCCCTCTGATATAGAAGGTGCTTGTCCCTCTAATATAGAGGGTGATTGTCCCTCTGATATAGAAGGTACTTGTCACTCTAATATAGAGGGTGATTGTCCCTCTGATATAAAGGGTGCTTGTCCCTCTAATATAGAGGGTGATTATCCCTCTGATATAGAAGGTACTTGTCACTCTAATATAGAGGGTGATTGTCCCTCTGATAGGGAAGGTGCTTGTCACTCTAATATAGAGGGTGATTGCCCATCGGATTTAAATAGTGATCGTTTCTCTGGATGTTCAGGGTGATTGTCTCTCTGATATAGAGGGTGATTGTCTCTCTGATATAAAGGGTGCTTGTCCCTCTGATACCAAGGGTGATTTACCCATCGGATTTAGAGTGGCTGTTTCTGTGGATGTGCAGGGTGGTTGTCTCTCTGATACAGAGGGTGATTGTCCCTCTAATACAACGAGTGATATCCCATCGGATTAAAAGAATGATTGTTTATCTGCATGTACAGGGTGACTGTCCCTCTTAAGCAAAAGGTGATTGCCTCGTAGAGGATCGCTATCCCTCCGATGCCAGTCGTCCTTCCATTGTCCAGTGCTCTCTGTCCAGCTTCTGGTCGGCAGTCTGACCTGCACGGACATGCTGATGGGCGTCATCACCCTCCTGCCCCGCCTCCTCCCCTGGCACCACCTGTCCCACGAGCCCCTCTGCCCGGTGCGCTTCGCCTGCATCCTCATCGCCGTCTACGGCTCCTGCCTCTCCATCACCGCCATCACCGTCGACCGCGCCCTGGCCCTGACCGTGCCCATCGCGTACCGCAACTCCGTGACCGTGGGCAAGACCCTGGCGGCGGTGGGGGCCGTGTGGGCAACGTCCCTGATGCTCACCGCGGCCTCCCTGGCCCGGGGGTTCCAACCCGGGAGGTTCTGCGACCTGCTCCTGGTGATGGACACCCACGGGTTGCTGCTGATGGGGTACGTGCTGGTGGGCTGCGTGCTCCTGATCGGCGCCATGTACGGGTACATCGGGTACCGGCTGTGGAGGAGGCGGAGGAGGGTCCGGACGGAGCTCCATGTCGCCGTGGTCTCTTCTCTCCGGACTCCTGCAGCTGCGGGACCTGGCGGGGCGGGTGGTGGTGGTGGTGATGGTGGTGGTGACCGTGGTGTTCTGACGGACGGCGCGGGTGGGCATTCGCAGGCTTCGAGTATGAAGTGAGTGATGGAACAGGTTCTGTCTGTATATGGGTCTGGCTGTTGGTCGTCCTGTTTCCAATAGAGTCGTTTCTCTCTTTTTCTCGTGTTTGGTCGTCCCGTCTCTAGAGTTTTTTTTTCTTTTTTTTCTTTTTTTTCCACCACATTCCCGGTCTATCAGAGAGACCTACATCAAGATTAGGCTCTATGTTGTAAAGAAGAAATCTTTCGCTTTCTTTGAATTTGGAAGGGAGGGACTTAAACATGGCAATCACTGGATTTCAAACATAATAGGGTTTGGGTAACCAGAAGGTGGAATTATGAAAAATACTACAATACTGAAATTATTAGAATCGGGTTTAGTTTATCAACTAAGCCTACATCATCTTTCTCTTCACCTCTTTATAGATCCCCCACCCCCCCACCCCCCAAAAAAAACCTCCCTGTTCATCTATTAGCTTCCCAACCCTCTATCACCTGCCTATCCCCAGACTCTCCCACCCTCTCTCAATCAAATTCCCTCACTCTCAATACGTTTGCGCACACATCCACACACCCGCACACGCACACACACGCACACGCACGCGCATACGCGCGCGCTCACACACACATACACATATACATAGGGACATATACAAACATATAAAATTATAAAAGCATTCTCTCTCTCGGACTCTATCCCTCCCTCTTACCTCTTACCGTCATCCTCCCCTGCTGTCTGCCAACACCTCCCCTCCCTCCCTCCCCCACTCCCTCCCTATCACTCCAACCCAACTCCCCCGTCTCTAGAGTTGCTTCTCTCCTTACCTCTGTGAGTTCACACCCTACTCTCTTCCTTCCCCACTCTCTGTTCTGCCCCCCGTTTCTGCTTTGGATATTCTATATCTCACGCAGCCTTCTGTTTATGAATATTGTGTTCATTTTTTTTTGGCGTGTCTTGTGTCTGGGTCTCCTTCTGAAGCTCGTGAACTTCAAGGAATAAGCCCCTCTCCTCTTCTAGGTCTCCTTCTTCAGACTTGTGGTGGACTGTCTTTAACGTGAAGTAAATGTTCCTCCCTCCAGGCAGGAAGTGAACTGTGGGTAAGCAGCGGCTTGTTCATATGGTTCATGATGAAAATCACAACACGGTGCGAGAATATTCTATTTAGCCTGTTAAGAGAACAGTGAATACCCTCATGTGGATGCGGAAGGAATTAAAAAAAAAAAATGATACGAACACCGCAACACCTGTTCCACATTTTGATGATATAACCTCAAGAACAACGTAAAACAAATATAAGAATACCCCAAAGTTTTATTTAGATAATCGTATTCATATGCAGAAATTTGAAATGTTCCCTAATGAACATCCAGTTTTTCTCTCGACCCCAGAGAGGCAAAACAGATTGTCTGTGTCTTGAAGTACCCCAAAGTGCACTACCTAGTGGTGTGAATCTCTTTGAGAAAACCGTCTAATTTTCAAAAAAACTAAGATGTTCATCAGTTATATGTACTCTTGCGAGTTCAAACACATTTTTATTTGAAAATAAACCAGTTGTAAAGTTTCAGCGACATATGCAGCGAGACAGCGGTAGGAGATGGTGGGGTTGGGGTTGAGGGGGTAGAGGAGGGAGGGGGGAGGGTTGAGGAAGGGAGGAAAGGATGAGGCAGAAAAAAATGAGAGGTATACCCTTTATTTACCTGGTCAGATGTATACACATAGTAAGATTTGCATTAGTAGACCGATTTACCTTACAAACTCACTTAGCTGCTTGTTGTAATGAGTATAGACCAATTTGTTATCTATGATATGTGCGTAAGTTCATTGGAAAATGAATAAATTACACATGGTGGGGTCGATCTGAGTGTTCCAGTTTAAGAAACACAAACAGTAGATCATCATAATTATATTCATTATATTGTTCACGGTATTGGCATGGGATAGATTTGGCGGAGAAGAAGGGGAAAGCGAGGGGATGGAGTGGAGGACGAAATAGGTGGGGAGGATGAGGGTGGTATGGAGGATAGGGGGCGGGAGGGCGGGGCAGCGGCGAAAAGATCATCATCGTCGTCGTTGAAACAATTGACGTGACACTCCCGCGAGAGGAATGACGTCGTGAGTTGCCAAGAAAGTAGATAGTAGAACAACATAAACGTGATCACACGAGGTCCTATGAATGTTAGACAAAGCTGCACAATATACAGGCCTATGCATCGTATGCAAAAGTAAAAAAACAAAACAGAACAAAACAACTCATTTCCGAAAGCCTATCGGAAACTGCAAAATTGACGCACGCTCGCACGCAGGTAAGAAAAAGACTAGAACTTTGAAGGCAACGCCAGAGGCAACTGAAAAGAGTTCCAGCTGATCTGTTTGAGGAAAAACAAAACAAGAACTTCAAGACGGCTTAAATTTCCCATCTCAGAACAGGTGTCTGTTAGCAGTGGGGTGAGACATCCGTCTAAAAAGACACGCCTTGAGACGCCCACCCATCCAAAAGTTGCGGGTTCGAATCCCAGCGTCGCTAGAAAAAAAAAGTTGGCAGTAGAAGGGCAACTGGGAGTCATGACCTGGATGCGGCCCGGCCCCCTTAGAGTGTAAGGAGTTCAGGGCCGAAACACTTGTCTGAGGGGGTTTCTTCTCTGAAGACCGTCTGATGCCAAGCTGTCCAAAGAGTTTCTTCCTACAGCGCTCATTGGCACTCCCTTGCCGCTCGTTCACTGTGACCCGGATGTAGAGTGCCCCGGATGTAGGAAGCCTCAGAACAGAGAACAAGAGTACTTACCGACTGATCAGAGGCCCACTGATTCCAGTTCGTCTGGTCGCTGTCAGAATCCATGATAACGTTTGTATCCGTAATGTGTTGAAAACTTTCCTGAATTTTCATCTGTAGCCCAGAAAGAGCATTTTTTTTGGGCCGGTTTGGCTTTAACAGCGCTGAAAACAGTCTCATCCGACACAACAGTCAGAAACAGCGGATGCTTGCGTAGGAATACACAGACGTCATGGGAATGTTGCAGCTGGCCAAAGTAACACACGCATTATTATCATTATTATAATTTTTGTTGCTGTTATCATTATTTTTATGATGATGATGATGATGAATAATTATTATTATCGTCATCATTATTATTATCATTATCACTATCATCATCATTATTATTGTTGTTATTATTATTATTATCATCATCATCATCATTATTATTGTTATTATTATGATTATTATCATTATTATTATTATCAGTATTAAGAATGTTTAATTAGCGTTTATTCTCAGTTTGAGATCACGTTCTAAACGCTTTACAACCCAAACTTTATTCACGTGACTGGCTACCAGGGTAGATCCGACTGAAGAGCTGCCTGCTGGCGCTACATTCCGTCGTTTCTTGCGTCAGTCAGCTATCAGCGAATCAGTTTTTTTTCATTCAAATTTTCATTCTGTCGGTGCATACTATGTGTACACGTCATCCACACCAATGACCAAACTAGCCCTCTACTCCGGAAGTTGGTAAAGAAATGTTACGCGTGTGCGAGATCTTATGCGTGCGTTCACACGCGAAACCTCAGTTAACAGTCTCATTCGGGTTCTTGGGAAGGGGAGTTAGAACCAAAGTTCCGCGTGAAAAATCCCCCGAAACTGAAACACCCCAGCGGAGATTCGAACCTGCAACTGCCAGGATCACAAGTCTGGAACTCTACCAGATATGTTATTTCGGCACTCTTATGTCTCAACTGGAAACATCTTGAGCATACGTGTAGAGAATAATGCAGAAATGTACGGTTTGTGAGCTCTGAATGATGAATGGTAGCTGGGACAGTAATCCAAACGTTAATCTCACAAATGCATGGCTTGTGTACTCTGAATGATGAATGGTCGCTGTAGGCACAGTAATCCTAACGTTATTCTTAGAAATGCATGGCTTGTGTACTCTAAATGATGAATGGTCGCTATAGACACAGTAATCGCAAGGTTAATCTCAGAAATGCATGGCTTGTGTACTCTGAATGATGAAGAGACAGTAATCCAAACATTAATCTAAAAGATGCATGGCTTGTGTGCTGTGAACGACGACTGGTCACTGGGACAGCTGACCGAACTTTGGTGTCGTGCAGGTCGGAGAGACGAACGACCGTGACGGCCGTGTTGCTGGCCGTGTGTTTCCTGGTGGGTTACCTGCCCGTGGCCGTCTACATCCTGTGGGTGGTGCACTCGGGCCTGGACCGTCTGCAGGAGGCCAGGACCCAGCGCCTGCTCATCGTCGTCGCCTGTCCCCTCAGCAACTGCATCCTCGACCCCATCATCTACTTCTGGAGGCTGCAGAACAGGCACTCGGGCATCTTCGGCAAATGTCGGAACCTCGTTTTGAAGTCTGATGGCCGCGACAGCTGTGCGGGCGGTGGTGTTGTTGCACAGATGTCGCAGCGGACAACGGCTTGAAGTGGTGGGTGGTGGGGGGGGGGGGGGGGGGGGGGGGGGGGGGGGGGGGGGGGGGGGGGGGGGGGGGGGGGGGGGGGGGTTAGTGGTGGTGGAGCATTGGTGAGAGGGTGGAGATGAGGGTGGGAAGACAGGGGGGAGGAACCACTGTTTTTGGAATAATGTAATATTTCGGGCAAATGTGACGGGACAGACTGTTTCCTTGGACATTGTATTAACCTCACGGATGACTTTCTAAGGAGACGTTTGAAGTTTTAAACGATGGCGCTGTCTGTGTGCCAATAACCTTTGTTGGTATCGTACAACTCCCTGCAAAAATCATGTTCTGTTATGCATCAGTCACCACGGAGTCATCATCGTCGTCCTTCGACGGGAGACGTGACAGACACTTCAGCTGTCAGGACTGTACGCAGCTCTCAGGCCTCACTCACACACACTAAGGGGGAGCAGTCATAACTAGTCCAGTCTCTGACGTTGCCACGGTCCCGGTACCGGCAGTCCACTGTGAGCAGTCAATGTCAAGTCGTCATGAGGCAACCCACCAGAGGAGACACTGCACTGCTGCTGAGTCACTTCGGTGGTGTTCAGTGGTGCCTGTTCTGATCCAACAGCACACCACCTACTGTGTCCCCTGCTGACGACAATAATAGTTTAGTCGCGGAGCCGGCCTGCCTCTGGAGAGCGCCACCACGTCCGTTCAACGACAGTAACCCTGAATATGCCGACACCGGTGACCCTGACAGAATCAAACCAAGGCCATAGACGTGGAGGTAAACGAAATATTGAGGTCACCATGAGAGCAGGGCATGAAGGGTCACACAATTTGAGACATTTCTTTTAGTGCTGACCGATGAGGATGATGAGAAAGATAACGCTAAAGAGTTCCTTTCTGGTCTGAGACTGCATGACAGGGCTGTACTTTACGCTTACTTTCATAATATAACCCGGCGACAACCACGCCTGAGAAATACAGACTCCTGCAGTGTTGGTCAGAAAATTTGAGCAACACCATCAGAGACGCGTCTATTAAGTGGATGAAACTCAACTGTGTGGTCCCAGTCTTTCCAATAGAGTCCATAGCAAACTCAACTCAGAGTAGTAGCCGGCTGGGACAGAAATATCCCACGTGGCTCTGATGGGAATCGAACCCACAACCTTCCAGCCAGGAGTCCGCGACGCTAACCACTTTGCCATTGTGGTTGGTGCCCAGGGGGACTCTGATAGTCAGCGAAAGAAGCCAGAGACACTGCTGAAGGGTCGAAGTTCACACACGAGCCACTGTCTGGGAGGTGGTGAACCCCTCACGGTCCTAGCAACAACCTCAATAACCTGGTCGGATTTCTTCTCCTTGACCGGCTTCTGATCCGAGTTGAAAGCGTTTTGGCTCTACCCGGAAGACTAGACTCGCACGATTGGAATAGTCACCAGTTTGCTCTTGATCCAAGGTTTTCAAACACGTCTATAGCCTATGTCTAAAACTTCAATCTCGGCTGAATAATTTGATTTTTCAATAGTCTCTGTGTTGCTGTCACAAACATTCGTAGCCTTCGCGCGGCATGTGACACATTCGGGCTCCCCATATCAGCCCACTCCCTACCCGCCCACTCCCTATCTGTCTTCACAAAATGGGTCTGTGTTCGCTTTTTAACATGTCCGAAATACGCCGTCCGCCACAGTTTTTGCTCCTCTGCATCTGACTACATTACTCCATTATTACTTCATTATCACGTTCTCTTCACTAGGTCCCCGTTGAGAATCTTTTACAAAATTGCAGCTCTGTACAACAACAACAACAACAACAACAAAATCCATCGAGTCCTCCTGCCCTCAGTATTTTTCTCTGTTGCACTTATACATCCCATTACGTGAATTTCTTTCTTCGACTTATACTCTCTTCGTAAATCCAACTGTCCGCACTAAAACGTTTGGTCAACTTTCTTTTGCCCATGTATCCCTTTTTGGTTTGGAATCAAATCCGATATCAACACAGACACTGTATGTTATCTTTTACATTAAATCTGAAAACTTTTCTTTTCACTTCGAATTGACACACTAAACAATGTACCGTGTTGTTGGGAGTGTGATATGCATTTGGACACGGCGGTTTATTAATCAGTTTGTGATTCCTTTTGTTTGGTGGGTGGATTATAGATGGGGAGGGGGTATGAATGGCCGTAAAGGGTGGTGGCACGCTGGAATGCTGTGGGAACTTTCCATTATGGCGTGCGTTTTGTGTTTTGCTGGTTGTCCTTGCTCATTTGTTCTGAAGTTAAGGATGTTTAGCTGTTGATTGTAAACGTCCACGGCATTAATTCAAGTAGGCGTATAAATATTATTTAATCATCGTAATGATGATGATGATGATCATCATCATCATCACCACCACCACTACCACCACCGCCACTATTATCATCATCATCATCATCATCATCACCATCACAATCACCACCACCACCACCATCATCATCATCATCATCCATCATCATCATCATCATCATCATTATCATCGTCATCGTCACGTGGTGAAACAGATCTGCAGTGAAGATATCAAGATCAAAAGTAAATACTGCCAATGGAGTGACACTTAGAGAGAATACTGACATTGCTGGAAAGTAAATGGTTCCATTTGGCCAACTCTGGGGAAAGGTCCAGTGACGGTGAGGAAAGACTCGCTGACCGCAGGGAAAGTCCTGTTGACAACGGGAATGACTGTGACCTGGGATTCTCTTCAGAGAACTCGTAAGACCTCATGGCAAAAGCTTGGCCGTGTCTGGAGTTGTACTGTCGTAACCTGTCAGTGGAACAGCAACGAGTGAGGCTACTGGATGCACATGGCAGTTGCTTGACGGTGGCGTTCTTTGCCGGTGGTCACTGCAGTTGAATTATGGGCTGGTACACCCATGGATCGCTCCCGTGTTGGTTCTGTCGTGTTACATCCTGTGGCCATGACACAATGGCATCAGCCAGTGAGCAGTTATCTCCCTTCACGTGTTAATGGAACGCCCTGTGCGTGCCTGCACCCCATGTGAACACAGTGTGGGCTCCCAAGGGTGGTGCAGGATTGCTCCCAACTGGTTTGTTCGGCAGCTGAGGACAGTGCTTCTCTGGGCTTTACCCGCAGCTTCGGGTGTTTCTTTTTCTTTCCTTGCGAATACTGACACTGCTGGAGAGTAAATGGTTCCACATAATAATCTACTGTCAGCACAAGTGAATTCTGGTCTTATCAATTACCACTCGCGAGAACGTTTACGGACTTTGGCGAATTGCGTAGTCCGACGAAAATACGCACAAAAGTAAAAGAGGCGGAGATGTGAAAAAAAAGGACGAGCTTTAAATAGCCTGGTCTCTCATTCAGCCTCTTGTCGCTTTAAATCTACTTTATCATCGGTACGGAGAAGATAAATGATGTCTTCAGTGATGAAAAGCCTGAAAAGATTTTTTTTCATCAAGTACAGTCATGATTTTCCCATATGTACCATAAATACCAACGTCGTCTGACTGTTGAATAAAACATTCGGGATTCGCGTGTGCTTTGCGTCGCTGAAATGGCTTTGCGTTGTGTTGTATTATACTGTCTTGGATTTAAAATAAATAAAAAGCATCTTTTGATTTTCTGTTGTACACTGTTCTGTTGGTTTAGGTCGTAGAGTTCTGCGCTATGTGCAGTATCTCACCGTGCAGAGTTCCAATGGACTAATGCCGTTGTGTGTTATGAAAGTTACATTCATGTTATCGGATCATTCCCCGTTTCATTGTACTGCATTTCCTGTTTTATTGTACTGCGTTCCTAGTTTTATTGTACTGCATTCCCTGTTTTGCTGTACTGCATTCCCTGTGTTATTGTACTGCATTCCCTGTTTTATTGTACTGCATTCCCTGTTTTATTGTACTGCATTCCCTGTTTTACTGTACTGCATTCCCTGTTTTACTGTACTGTATTCCCTGTTTTATTGTACTGCATTCCCTGTTTTACTGTACTGCATTCCCTGTTTTACTGTACTGCATTCCCTGTTTTATTGTACTGCATTCCCTGTTTTACTGTACTGCATTCCCTGTTTTACTGTACTGTATTCCCTGTTTTACTGTACTGCATTCCCTGTTTTACTGTACTGTATTCCCTGTTTTACTGTACTGTATTCCCTGTTTTACTGTATTGTATTCCCTGTTTTATTACACTGCATCCCTTGTTTCATAGTACTGCTTTCCCTGTGTTATTGTACTGCATTCTTTGTGTTATTGTACTGCTTTCCCTGTGTTATTGTACTGCATTCTTTGTGTTATTGTACTGCTTTCCCTGTGTTATTGTACTGCTTTCCCTGTGTTATTGTACTGCATTCTTTATGTTATTGTACTGCATTCTTTGTGTTATTGTACTGCTTTCCCTGTGTTATTGTACTGCATTCTTTGTGTTATTGTACTGCTTTCCCTGTGTTATTGTACTGCATTCTTTGTGTTATTGTACTGCTTTCCCTGTGTTATTGTACTGCATTCTTTATGTTATTGTACTGCTTTCCCTGTGTTATTGTACTGCATTCTTTATGTTATTGTACTGCTTTCCCTGTGTTATTGTACTGCATTCTTTATGTTATTGTACTGCTTTCCCTGTGTTATTGTTCTGCATTCCATGTTTTACTGTACTGCATTCCCTGTTTTACTGTACTGCATTCACTGTTCTCACTGTACTGCATTCCCTGTTTTACTGTACTGCATTCCATGTTTATTGTATTGCATTCCCTGTTTTACTGTACTGCATTCCATGTTTATTGTATTGCATTCCCTGTTTTACTGTACTGCATTCACTGTTCTCACTGTACTGCATTCCCTGTTTTACTGTACTGCATTCCCTGTTTTACTGTACTGCATTCTCTGTTTTCTTGTACTGCATTCCCTGTTTTTTTGTACTGCATTCTCTGTTTTGTTTTTGTACTGCATTCCCTGTTTTATTTGTACTGCATTCCCTGTTTTGTTTTTGTACTGCATTCCCTGTTTTATTTGTACTGCATTCCCTGTTTTTTGTACTGCATTCCCTGTTTTGTTTTTGTACTGCATTCCCTGTTTTTTGTACTGCATTCCCTGTTTTGTTTTTGTACTGCATTCCCTGTTTTGTTTTTGTACTGCATTCCCTGTTTTATTTGTACTGCATTCCCTGTTTTGTTTTTGTACTGCATTCCCTGTTTTGTTTTTGTACTGCATTCCCTGTTTTTTGCACTGCATTCCCTGTTTTGTTTTTGTACTGCATTCCCTGTTTTGTTTTTGTACTGCATTCCCTGTTTTATTTGCACTGCATTCCCTGTTTTGTTTTTGTACTGCATTCCCTGTTTTGTTTTTGTACTGCATTCCCTGTTTTTTGCACTGCATTCCCTGTTTTGTTTTTGTACTGCATTCCCTGTTTTTTGTACTGCATTCCCTGTTTTGTTTTTGTACTGCATTCCCTGTTTTGTTTTTGTACTGCATTCCCTGTTTTTTGTACTGCAT
The DNA here is from genome assembly GCA_033310375.1 of Conus canariensis. Taxonomy (NCBI): domain Eukaryota; kingdom Metazoa; phylum Mollusca; class Gastropoda; order Neogastropoda; family Conidae; genus Conus; species Conus canariensis. The sequence continues at coordinate 58,944,967 of CM065729.1, forward strand.
TCCCTGTTTTGTTTTTGTACTGCATTCCCTGTTTTGTTTTTGTACTGCATTCCCTGTTTTGTTTTTGTACTGCATTCCCTGTTTTGTTTTTGTACTGCATTCCCTGTTTTGTTTTTGTACTGCATTCCTTGTTTTATTGTACTGCAGGCTCATCTTCATCACCGTGCATTTGATGGTCAAAATCAGTGCGCCGACAACTTTGCTGCTTCATGAGTTGACAGAAAAGGAAGAAAAAAAAAACAACAACTGAATTCAGTGAGTGTCAGCAGAAAGAAACTCCAAGGAGACCTTGATAGCAGAAGGTCTTCAGAGAAGTAACCCTCCTCAGGCAGGTGTCGGGGCTCTGAACTCCTTACACACTGATGGGGAGGCCACATCCGGGTCAGGACTCAACGATGCCCTTTTGCTGTCAGCAATATTTTTGGTGCTGCCGGGATTCGAACCAGCACCGTCTATTCAGATGGATGTCTTACCTACATAGCTATCAGATACCTGTTTTTAATTGGGAAATTTAACTCGCATAAAGTTCACTTCTGTTCCTCCGGCTGGAAGTCTTTTCAGCTCCCTCTGTCATCGCCTTCATGATTGTGGTCCTCTTCGGACCGGAATTGATAGGTGGTTCATCAGATCATCACTGATGAGCCTAAAATCCTCTTGTTCCAACCTCAAAGGCGAGGACTTTGTTCAGGTAGCCAGACAGCCTCCAGTTGCTGACAAGACTGGCATATTTCTCAGTCTTGTAGACGTGAGGTTCCTCCATTCGGCTTTCATATGACACAGTGACTTCAGTCAGAACTATCTGGTTTCAAAGCGAGGTGACTGAAGGCGGAAACTGAAGCAAATTTTCAAAAAGAAAAGTTATTAGTTCCGACAATGTCCTGTAATCTGTTTGTCTGGATTGTCCTGCAGAACTAATAACTTTTCTTTTCAGAACTGGCTGGTTTGGTAAACCAGAGCGCAGTATCATATCTGGCCTCATGCCACTCTTTCTGATAATCTCTGGATGGTTCTCCCATTCTGGAAAGTCTGCTGTGCGCTCCCAGTCACCCATTCCATTCAGTAAACCCCCGTTCCATATGCAGGAAGTCACAGCTGTTCCAGGCCATGATTTGTGAGGCCGCCTGCCGTGTAGAACGTTGTTGCTGGAGCTTCTGGTAGCGTTGTGTCTCTTCTGGCAGCACAAACCGCGTGATGGTCTCTTTAAGCACTTGATTGTGTCTCCATGTGTGCCTTCCCTGTGTTAGTGTTTCATATCCTGCCGTGTTGTGTTTCAAGTAATGATTACACTCTTTCTCAGGGATTTTACGGTTCTTTTCTGGCACATAGTCATGATCTCTCCCACAATGATTTCTTTTCCAGCCCTGATGTGGCTTTCGTGGTCGGCTGAGCTATCAACAACATAGCTTGGACTGATCTGCTTGAATCTTGTTTTAAAACGTACCATGAAATGAATGATAATCAAATAAATGTTAAATCTAATACAAGATAAGCAAAAATGCATCAAGACAGAACAGGTCAAAAACACAATAACTGTCGGTAGAAAATAGTTTTTCACTGTTCAGTTGGTCACTTTTCTACAGTTGCATTAATGTCAGCATTCCACTGTGATGTTTCATCATTTATTTGTTGAATACGCGATATGATGATCTTGCTGTTTGTTGACCATTCAAAAGTTTGATCGAGAGAGAGAAAGAAGAGAGAGAGAGAGAGAGAGAGAGAGAGAGAGAGAGAGAGAGAGAGAGAGAGAGAGAGAGAGTGTGTGTGTGTGTGTGTGTAAATCAAACGATCGACAACATTCAGATGGTTGTATTTCATGTTTTATCTGATATGTGTGATAAAGTGAATTTATGTCATCACCCAGTTTTGATTGACCTTGTGTGTGTTTTTGAACTCTCTCTTTGACTGTTGTGTGTGTGTGTGTGTGTGTGTGTGTGTGCGTGTGTGTGTGTGTGTGTGTGTGTGTGTGTGTGTGTGTGTGTGTGTGTGGGTGTGTGTGTGTGTGCAGCAAACTTTAACATTGGCATTTTCTCAGCAATTACAAGCGCTCGGAAACAGAACTGTGCAGAATAAC
>CM065729.1:58952037-58957037 GCA_033310375.1 Conus canariensis
AAACAGCTGACCCAGGTTAGCAGGAGGAGGACGACGCTGCTGCAGTCTCTGGCCCAGCTCATCCCAAAGATGTTCGATGGGGTTCAGGTCTGGGCTATTTGCGGGCCACTGCATTCTGTTGACACCAGCAGCTTGGAGAAACGTGTTTACTGCTCTGGTGCGATGGGGCCGTGCATTGTCGTCTTGAAAGACTGCCTGAAGTCCAAGCTGTTGAAGGGCTGGCAGCACCAGGGGTTGCAAAATCTCTATTTGGTAGCGAACACCATTCAAGTTCCCTGCCACATTGTAGAGAACCGTTCTGTAGCGTGTGCTTATGCCGCCCCAAATCATAACGGATCCCCCACCATAGCGGTTCCTTTCCAGGACCCTGTTCCGTCTATTGGTGGGATCCAGGCAGAACCGCGACTCGTCTGTAAACATCACGTTAGCCCACTGTTCATGTGTCCATCTCACGTGCTGCGTGCACCATACTCGGCGTGCTGCTCTGTGGGCATCAGTCAAACGAGGTCTTATGGCTGGTCGTCGAGCACGGAGGTTAGCAGCGTGTAGGCGGTTTCGTATGGTCTGATCACTGACAACAGTGTTGCTGGCATCTCTAAGGCGACGTCTGATGTTGTTTGCACTTGCTGTTCTTTCTTGTGTGGCCTGCCTTTCAATGTATCGGTCCTCTCGTGGTGTTGTTATTCTGGGTCGACCAGAGCGTGGTCGCTCTTGCACTCTTCCTGTGTCTTGAAAGCGTTGTCTGAGTCTGATAACAACAGAGTGTGATACCCCAAGTCTCCGTGCCACTTCCCGGACTGCAACTCCTTCTTGGAGCCATCCTATTGCTCTTCCTCGATCCAGCTCGTTCAGTCTTCGACGTGGAGGCATGCTGTTGCATTGCATTTTTCGCCAGTACAGTGGCTTTTAAAGACATTTGGTTGAGCATACTTTATGACCTACAGCCTGATTTAGTTCGTGCTTTACATGATTTTGATTCAGCACATGCTCCTCGGATCCCAAACACATCAGAAATTCACCCCAATTTGTTCCAAAAATGACAAGTCGCGACACGTGTTTTTCAAGGCGCGTGAGAAACGTGTGCCACAAAATTGCAGTTGCCGCATTCACTATCAAGTTGTGCGTGTGGTTCAATTTGTTTGGATCACAAAGGCGGTACAATTGAATTTTTGTGAATTTTTAAAAGTTTTTGTGCATTCTCAATGTTGGTCCTTAACTTTTTTTGAACAGTATATTTACTACTACTGTAAGTGGGGAGAAAATGATCATAGTGCGTTATCGGAAACGATTTTGTTTAGAGAATGTAGGCTAGTCCTTGAAAATAACGTTAGTCTTGTCTGTATTGACGATGTGAAACAGGAAGGAGCTGAAGTAGGGACGAAGTTGTTTAAGCATCGTGTGTGTGTGTGTGTGTGTGTGTGTGTGTGTGTGTGTGTGTGTGTGTGTGTGTGTGTGTGTGTGTGGATCTATCTAATTCTCTATCTATCTATCTATCTATCTATCACATAAATATGTGTCGGGCTGAGCGCCAGCCGAATTCTGTCAACTTCTTAACGATTGGTACAGGATAAGAGTGCCATTTATCTTTTTAGCGGTAGCCCTGGGAGATTCCATCTTTCACTTCTCTCTTCGAAGTGTGTGTGCGCTCGTGCGTGTGTGAGTGAGTGAGTGTGTAGTGTGTGTGTGTGTGTGTGTGTGTGTGTGTGTGTGTGTGTGTGTGTGTGTGTGTGTGTGCGTGCGTGGTTGTGTGTGTGTGCGTGCGTGTTTGTGTGTGTGCGCGCGCGCGCGCGCGTGTGTGTGTTGCTGTTGTTGTTGTTAGCGTTATTGTTATTGTTGTTGTTGTTTAAAACCATAGTTATTCCCTGACAGTCGTTGTCACCACGATACAGGCAAACAATTTTCAACCACAATTTCATGAGTGACATGTCATGTCAACACGACACTTTAACAGGGCCCTCTAGCGCACTGTCCTCTATAGCCCTATCCAGGAGCATTCTCAACATTTAACGTATGGGCTTTCAAGAGTACTCTGAGCGCTTAACGCGTGGGTGTTCAAGATTACTGTAAGCACTTAAATATTTCCAACAACAAAAAGATTATAAACAAAGCATCTGAACAATGCAGTTTACCACGAGCCGCCAGTAACAAAGCATTCTTTCACTGACCCTTCTGAGGCAAGCGCAGCTAGGAAAGACTGGATTGTCTTTTCTTTTTCATTCTTTCTTTCTTTCTTTCTGCGTACGCAGGCTGATACTCCTGCGGACACTGCCTGTATAGACAGGCAGTGGAGTTTTGTCTGTATGACCGTTTTTTTTTTAATCCCGCCATTAAGGCAGCCATACTCCATCTTCGGGGAACTGGATTGTCTTAAACAGCGGCTTTCACAAACTGCAGCAAGGATACTTCACGAGCAATTTACGTGTACCTCCAAGTGAACACTTTCCAGCAACGATCGCACGGGTAACGACGCATCATGATCGCCTTGCGTCATAAATTGGAATGCGAGTAGAATAAAAAAAACAACTTTGCCTGGCGAAAAGAAATGAAACTTTGAATTGAAAGAAAAATGACCCATGAATGAATTTTCGGTGTTGACAAAGATTTGAATGGGACCCAGTGATAATAAGACTGGCCACTAAGATCTTCCCCAGTCAGTGGACACGTCTTTGAGAGTGTCGCTCAAAGTGTTTGACCTACACCACAGGGATTTCTGAATTAAGTCTCGCAACATTTTAGGTAAACTGTATGCAGAGCAACCGCAAGATGACTTCTGAATGTAGTTTAGTTTGGAATTTGTTGACTCAATAATGAGAATGTTCTGGGTGTGAAAGGTGATTTATTATCGTATTAAACAACTGCTGTTGTAGCGCGTTCGGTATCGTTCCCGGAACTGGTCCCCAGTGATCAGACTCTAATGATCAAAAGTCTTTGTCGTAGACCAGTGCGCTGAGTTTTGTTTGTTTCTTTTTCATTTTAAAAACGACAGAGCTTGTTTTGTTAGTAATCTTTGAAATACGTAACGTCTAGTGGGCTTATGATCTCAGTCCAGATATTGATTTGACGTGATGTGCGCATAAGCGTGCATGTAAATCTCGATTTTTTCTCGTTGGAAACTTACAGATGTGAGAGCTAAGTAAACTGTATTTTGACATCTATCGTTACATGATCAAATAGTTCAATAATAATAATAATAATCATAATAAAAAGCGTGTTCTTACTGATCAAGTGGTCGTGGGTGGAGGATAGCGTTCACCAAAGTCGATTTTTCTTACTTTTTCATTTTCGTTCAAATATTAATCAGTTCGACTTTTTGAATTTTTAGATTTCATTTAAGCACCGAATCGTGAGAGAGCGTACATTAATCTACAGATGTCCCTTTCCAGGGTTCTCTCTCTCTCTCTCTCTCTCTCTCTCTCGTCTGGCTTTTATAGTCCCAAAGTTGAGTAGAGCAAAGCATTTGTGCAATTGTGATTTTTGCCGTTTTAGATCTCCTCTCTCTCCTCTCTCTCTCTCTCTCCTACACACACACACACACACACACACACACACACACACACACACACACACACACACACACACACACTAATGCCTATAACAATACTGGAATATTGTTAGTCTATAATAGACCTTTGATTATGTACGTCATTTCTTTTGTTTTTATCTATAGGACTGAAGGCTAGAAAGAACTCCAATTTTCAGATTTACATCTATATACTCGTACTGAGTTTGTATTGATTTAATGTTATGTGTTTTCATCCACTTACATTTTCACCGTAAATCTGCAGACTGGGCTAGGCCCATCTATGAATAAGCCATTCTGACGAGAGAGAGAGAGAGAGAGAGAGAGAGAGAGAGAGAGAGAGAGAGAGAGAGAGAGCAGAAGACAGACAGACAGACAGACAGACAGACACAGACAGACAGAGAGAGAACATATATTTGGCTTACTTAATCTGTTGAGAGAGAGAGAGAGAGAGAGAGAGAGAGAGAGAGAGAGAGAACATCTTTTTTGGCTTACTTAGCAATCTGTTGAGAGAGAGAGAGAGGAGAGAGAGAGAGAGAGGGGGGGGGAGGGGGAGGGGGAGAGAAGAACATTATTTTTGGCTTACTTAAAAATCTGTTTTGAGAGAGAGAGAGAGAGAGAGAGAGAGGAGAGAGAGAGAGCAGAGACAGAGAGAGACAGAGACAGAGACAGAGAGAGAGAGCAGCTTTATGTTTGGCTTACTTAACATTCTGTTCTCTGTGTGTGTGTGTGTGTGTAAGAGAGAGAGAGAGAGGAGAGAGAGAGAGAGAGAGAGAGAGAGAGGAGAGAGAGAGAGAGAGACAGACAGACAGACAGACAGGACAGAGAGTTTTTTTTTTTCTTTTCGCTTTAACAGCCAATCAAGACGACCCGTGGCCATCGCTGCGACATACCATTTAACGCGTGCAATCTGCTGTAAGAAAGATGGCGGAGGTCGACGACAAAGCCGATTAGCAAGGCGGTGGTTGCTCTGGAAGTGACAAGGCGTGTCACTTTTTGTTCGTTTAGTTGTTTTTTGTGTTCTATTTTTGAGCTCTCTCCATTCATGACCCCTCATTCCTCCCCCCCCCCCCCAACCCTTACTGCCAACACTCACTCTCCTTCAAAACATTTATTCCCGTCATGTCTTCTCTCTGTCAACGACGAAAGAGCATTAATTTCATTAAATCGTGACAGGATCAAAAGCTATTTCAACATTATTACATACGCACACAAGCTGGCACGTATTTCAACTCATTGACTGAAAAAAAAGTATTTGACAGGCAGAAGCAGGTGGGAGCCGGAATAGCTCAGTCGGTAGAAGATCGGACTCGTAATCTTGGGGTTGCGGGTTCGCATCTCCGCTGGGCCGTTTCGATACGGGGGGATTTTTCCCTCGGAGTTAACATTGGTTCTGACTCCATTCCCAAAATACAGTGCTTCGAATGAGACTATAAACCGAGGTTCCGTGTGTGAACGCACGCACAACATCTTGCACACA
>CM065729.1:58962037-58975705 GCA_033310375.1 Conus canariensis
GTGTTGTAATCCGTTTGTTTGTTTCGTACGACAGCACAGTAATTTTTCTTTGAAGTTTGTGATGATGAATAATAGTTAATTATTATTGTGCTGCAAACTGGTGTCTAAAACTTTAAACTTTGTTGTACACTCGCTTTCTTTTGACCAGTAAGCCTTTATTCCCGCCTTCACAAACGTACGCATCGGCGACCCCACACTTTAAAGTATACGCATGCGGCCCCCAGACAGAGGCTTTCACGCACTGTCGTAGGTGCGCACTCACTGTAAGCGCTTCTGTGAAGTGTTTTTCTTTCCCACCTCCGGCTTTGCGGGGAGAGCACTCCGGCTTTGCGGGGAGAGTACTCCTGCGAAGAGTGTCTGAAGAAACGAGGGCTTAGTTACTTTTCTGAGATTTGATGATTGTTCGCCCCTGTACCTCGCTGCTCTCCTGTGTCTGCCACGGAAATAAGGCTCGTTTTGTGTCTCAGAAACACACACACACACACACACACACACACACACACACACACACACACACACACACACACACACCACACACACAGAAAAAACAAAACTAAGAAAAGCAAAAACAAAACAAAACAAAAAAAAAAAACACAAAAAACCAAACAGCACAGTGTCGGTTGTTTGTGTCTCCGCCAGATTATTTTCTTTCCATTGCCTTTTTCACATGTTAGTATTTTCACTTCTTTACTTTCTGACAGATTCCATTTTTTTTGAAAAAAAAAAAAATGAAAGAGTCTGTTACTTAAGCGGTCCTCCCTCAATTTGAAAAAAAAAAGAAGAAATCCTTTGAATCCTCTTGTTCTCAATATTTGACTGATTTGTTGTGTGTGTATACACCCATTACGAGAACTCGGTTCTTCTGATGATATTCGTCTTTTCCCCATTTCCGTTGATCATGCTGAAAACTCTTTGGTCAGCTGTTCCGTTGTCTATCAGGCCCTTTTCATTTGAGTTAACTTCTTCTTCTTCTTCTGCGTGCGCAGGCTGATACTCCTGCGGACACTCCCTGTAAAGACAGGCAAGTATTAATCCAATCTGCCCAACGAAGGGAGTGGAGTTTTGTGTGCCTGGCCGTTTTTTTTTATACTGCCATTAAGGCAGCCATACTCCATCTTCGGGGAAATTTGGGTAACAATTTCCCACGTCAACTCTGACACTCTGCGTCTCTGTCTTATTTTAAATAAAACTTGAACACCCCCCTTTTTTCTAAAGCCATGACACTGATATATACAAACATGTGCCAGTGGTGTTTTCAGGAGCATTCTATGTGTTTGGATGTCTGTGTTCATACGTGTCACTGTAATTGTTTCTGTTTGAGAGGTGGGTGATGCGTAGAGAGGGAGTTTGAGAAGGCGAGGATGGGTGGATAAATGGGTGGGTGGGTGGGTGGGTGGGATGGGGGTAGGGGGCGGGGTACGCAAGGATGTGGTGCGAGCGTGTGGGATATTGCGGGGTGCGTTTTGTGTATTGCTTGTTGTTCAAAGTCATCTGGCTGGTAATTTTATGTGTGTTCTCATTATTGTAAACGCCCAGTTTATTCAGTTGATTACGCTTATAAATGTTCTCAATAATAATGATGATAACGATGATGATGAAGATTATGGTGATGATGATAATGATGGTGATAATGATAATAATGTTGATAATAATAATAAAAATAATAATGATTACAATAACAATAATAAGCCTAAATCCATTTTTGACACTTGTGACAATAACAAAGTTCAAAACTCCAAATCCCCCCCCCCCACACACACACACACACACACACACACACACACACACACACACACACCACACACACACACACACACACACACAAATGGCAGGAAACAGTTTCACTATCATTGAAATGCCAGGAAAAGACTTCGCTATCCAACAATGCGTAGTTGTCTTCTTTGTTTTCTTTGTTTTACATTGTTGATGACAGGCTCTCAACATAGATGTTTACCCATCTGGTGTTAACCTCGGACTTCTTTCGGTATACATTGTGACCCCATCTGAACATTTTGAGCTTGAAATTTCTCTTACTGTCTTAGACTGTTCTTTTTTTTTTAGCCCATTGTTGTGTTTCAGATCGCATGGCCCAATCGTCTGCCTGTACAGAGTCGTTTGCCCCTGTTGCATGATTACAGTACATAACTTGCCAAAGTTTTATGTTGTTTTCTGTCATGGCCCTTTGATGGCACAAATTATCCAGAGTTCATTCTGCTTTACTATTTTCCCAATGAAACTTTTTAAAATGTCTTTTTTTGTGGTTCAGACGTGTTTTGATCGACTTTTTGAAAAAAAAAAGGTTTCTTATTAACGTAAGTACAATATATGAGTGAAATGACTGGCACCAAACACCGTTTTTTTTTTTTTTTGAAGGTTGCATTAAAAAAATTCTGATTGTCATCCTTTTGCTACAGCAGTGATCAGTGGGGAGAGAATGATGAATCCATCGGTGCTCAACCAATCATGACTGCAAATCCCAAACGGACTATGAACATGGACCAAATGGAATATCCATGTGTCTGTGGAAAGCGTTTCGCTACCACCCGTGGCATGAAGATCCACAGAACAAAGATGGGATGTGTGAAGACTCATCTGAATGAGCAGCAGCGCACTGCATCAGCAGATAAGACGTCGGAAGACCAAGGCCAGGATTTAAACCACAGTGCCAAGGACATCCACGCTGTTGGTTCGGATGAGGAATTTGCACAGGCCCTCGATGCCAGGCGCCTGAAACTCAACCTGCCACGAGCAAACGAAACTGAAGATTGGGAGAAACTGGATGCAAAAATCGTCCAAAGACTCGATGCACTGATAGGGAAAAGCACCCTGGAACACAAACTAGCCACATATGGGGACATTGTGTATGCCACATGTAGAGACGCCTATGGAGCAAAACTACCCAAAGAGAAAACACCTCCAAAGAAATCCAGACGCCAAGAAAAGATGGACAAGATCAGGGTCCAAAAGAAAAACCTCAAGATGCAAATGAAGACCGCACTGCCAGCTGAAAAACAAGGCTTGGAAAAATTGTGGAAAGACCTGAAAGAAAAACACAGTGCCCTCAGCAAAGCGGAATCTGCGAGGAAGAGGAAGAGCAAAAAGAAGAAGACACAAGAGCGCTTCTTCAGAGACCCCTTCCAGTTTGCCAGAACACTGTTTGAGCAGCCAAAATCTGGGACCCTAAGTGTGGACAAAGGAGTTCTTGAGCAGCATCTGAGGAAAACATACTCTGACCCACAGAGCAAAGCACCACTCGACATTCAAGGTCTGGTGTGGCCAACCAACCCTGAGGAACAGTTCAATGGCAAGCCTCCAACGTTGGCGGAAATCAAGAAGGTGGTCGACAAAGCCAGAGCCAAATCATCACCAGGGCCAAACGGAATACCTTACCAGCTTTACAAGAAATGTCCCAAGGTGCTGGAGTGGCTCCACAGGCTGCTGCGATCGGCTTGGAGAAACCAGAAGATCAGCGGCCAGTGGATGACGGCAGATGGTGTGTACATCCCCAAAGAACAAAACTCAAGTGACATTAGCCAGTTCAGGCCAATATCACTACTGAACGTCGAAGGGAAAATCTTCTTCTCTGTCATGGCAGCAAGGCTGACCAAGTACCTGATGGAAAACAAGTACTTGGATGTGTCAGTCCAGAAAGGTGGCATCCCAGGCGTGGCGGGCTGTGTAGAACACGCCGCAATGATCTGGGACGCAATCCAAAAAGCAAAAACAGAAAAGAGAGACCTGGACGTAGTGTGGCTTGATCTGGCAAACGCATATGGATCTGTGCCCCATGAGATGATACAGTTGGCTCTTGAGATGTACCATGTGCCAAAGAACATCCGCGACATGCTCAAGAAGTACTTCAATGGCTTCTCAATGCGGTTCTCTACCAAGGAGTACACAACAGACTGGATCAACTTGGAAGTGGGTATTGCAATGGGCTGTGCAATTTCCCCAATACTGTTCGTGCTGGCAATGGAACTCATCTTGAAAGCAGCAACAAACAACGCGAGACAAACAGACCTTGGCGATGGATACAAGATGCCTCCTCTCAAGGCCTTCATGGATGACACTACAGTGATTTCATCCAGAGAAGACGAGACACGTCATGTGCTGGAGAGGCTGGACGACATAGTTGCCTCATCCAGAATGAAGTTCAAGCCAAAGAAATCACGGAGTCTCTCACTGAGGAAAGGAAAAGTGGCCGGATCTGTGGTCTTCAGTGTTGCCAACCAGGCCATTCCAACAGTCACAGAAGAACCAGTCAAGAGCCTTGGAAGATGGTATGATGATACGCTGAAAGACACACAAAGAGCAAAAGAAACCAAGCAGATGGCGGAGGAAGGCTTGGAGACCATTGACCAGTGTGGGCTCCCTGGCAAATACAAGGTCTGGTGTCTGCAGTTCATGCTGATACCAAAGCTGCTATGGCCTCTGATGATATACGACATCTGCACCAGCATAGTGGAGGCAATGGAAGCCAAAATCAACAAGTTCACAAGGAAATGGCTTGGTGTCCCACCCTGTCTGACTGACATAGCGCTGTACTGTCGCCAAGCAAAGCTGAAACTACCCTGAAATCCATCCTGGAGGAATACAAAGCAGGGAAGATCAGACTTCAAAGCATGCTGGAGGACTCAGGAGACAAGGTGGTAGAAGCAATTAAGCCCCAGCTGAAGACAGGCAGAAAATGGAAAGTTCAAGAGGCGATGGATTCTGCAAAAGAAAGTCTCAAGATCAGAGAAATAACAGGACACACACAGACCAACAGACAGGGACTGGGGGTGACCAAAACTGAATGGTGGTCAAAGGCCAAAGGAAAAGCCAAAAGAGACATGATGATTCAGGAGATGAGAAAAGAAGAAGACCAAAAAAGACTCCAAAAAGCAGTCCAGCAGAGCCAGCAAGGGCAATGGACAACGTGGGAGAATGCACTCCAAAGAAGTCTCACTTGGAATGACATTTGGCACATGGCCCCTCTCAGGATCAGCTTCATTCTCAGATCTGCATATGACCTTCTGCCCTCAAATGCAAACCTGGTGAAGTGGGGGAAAACAGACGATCCTGCATGCCCCCTCTGCCATGAAAAACAAACAGTGGAGCATGTCCTAAGCTCATGTAAAGTAGCCCTGGCTCAAGGAAGGTACACATGGAGGCACAACCAAGTGCTCAAAGAAATTGTACAAGTAGTCTGGGCTAGTACCAACACCACAAAAGGGAAAATCAGGACTCCAAAAGCACCCGCAACATTCTTCACGGCAGGAGGCAGCAAATCATGGCCAAGAACAACAGTGCCACTCGAAACATGCAGGCAGAGTCTGCTGGACGGGGCAGATGACTGGGAGTGCACTGCAGACCTCCCAGAATGGAAGAGTCACCCAGAGATCATCAGCAAGAGTGGCATGAGACCAGACATAGTAGTCCACTCTAAGTCAACCAAGCAGCTGATCATGATCGAGCTCACGGTGCCATATGAGAACAGAATGGAGGCAGCTCAAATCTACAAGACTGAAAAGTATGCTGATCTGGCAAACAGCCTGAGGAGAGAAGGCTATCAGGTCAAAGTCCTCACTGCAGAAATTGGAGCTAGGGGGTTTGTAGGAACGTCTGCATACAGCCTCATGAAACAGCTCTCAGTTGCAGGGAAGGAAAAAACCAGAGCCCTGAAAGCAATGGCAGAAGCGGCAGAGAGGTGTTCAAGCTGGATCTGGTCAAGGAGGAACAAAAGTGAACTTCATAAGGCTTAATTTCCCTACAAATATCAGGTGTCCCTGTGGCTCAGTGGTTAAAGCGCGAGTCATTAAGTGGAAAATGAGCATGTCCAGAGGGTCATGGGTTCGAATCCCAGCCATGGCTCGTCCCAAGATGGGAAAAAAAGGGGCAGCAGAGGGACATCCGGAGTCATGAACCGGGTGTGGCCCAACCCCCTAGAGTGTCAGGAGATAAGGGCCGAAACACTTGCTTGAAGGGGGCTTCTCTTCTGAGGACTCTCTGCTGCCACGCTCTCCACGAGTTTTTTTCTACTGATGCATGGGTAAACCATTGACTTCCGGGAATAGGCCGGAGGACGTCCGGGAAAGACCGGAGGACACTGGGAAAGACCAGAACCAAGGGCTCTGTGGGCTGGCTCCCCACTTTGCCTTAAACATGTGGCTACTAAAAATAAAAGGAAAAGATGCTCCCAGGATTCACCGAAAGGGGGAGAGAATGATGAATCCATCGGTGCTCAACCAATCATGACTGCAAATCCCAAACGGACTATGAACATGGACCAAATGGAATATCCATGTGTCTGTGGAAAGCGTTTCGCTACCACCCGTGGCATGAAGATCCACAGAACAAAGATGGGATGTGTGAAGACTCATCTGAATGAGCAGCAGCGCACTGCATCAGCAGATAAGACGTCGGAAGACCAAGGCCAGGATTTAAACCACAGTGCCAAGGACATCCACGCTGTTGGTTCGGATGAGGAATTTGCACAGGCCCTCGATGCCAGGCGCCTGAAACTCAACCTGCCACGAGCAAACGAAACTGAAGATTGGGAGAAACTGGATGCAAAAATCGTCCAAAGACTCGATGCACTGATAGGGAAAAGCACCCTGGAACACAAACTAGCCACATATGGGGACATTGTGTATGCCACATGTAGAGACGCCTATGGAGCAAAAACTACCCAAAGAGAAAACACCTCCAAAGAAATCCAGACGCCAAGAAAAGATGGACAAGATCAGGGTCCAAAGAAAAACCTCAAGATGCAAATGAAGACCGCACTGCCAGCTGAAAAACAAGGCTTGGAAAAATGTGGAAAGACCTGAAAGAAAAACACAGTGCCCTCAGCAAAGCGGAATCTGCGAGGAAGAGGAAGAGCAAAAAGAAGAAGACACAAGAGCGCTTCTTCAGAGACCCCTTCCAGTTTGCCAGAACACTGTTTGAGCAGCCAAAATCTGGGACCCTAAGTGTGGACAAAGGAGTTCTTGAGCAGCATCTGAGGAAAACATACTCTGACCCACAGAGCAAAGCACCACTCGACATTCAAGGTCTGGTGTGGCCAACCAACCCTGAGGAACAGTTCAATGGCAAGCCTCCAACGTTGGCGGAAATCAAGAAGGTGGTCGACAAAGCCAGAGCCAAATCATCACCAGGGCCAAACGGAATACCTTACCAGCTTTACAAGAAATGTCCCAAGGTGCTGGAGTGGCTCCACAGGCTGCTGCGATCGGCTTGGAGAAACCAGAAGATCAGCGGCCAGTGGATGACGGCAGATGGTGTGTACATCCCCAAAGAACAAAACTCAAGTGACATTAGCCAGTTCAGGCCAATATCACTACTGAACGTCGAAGGGAAAATCTTCTTCTCTGTCATGGCAGCAAGGCTGACCAAGTACCTGATGGAAAACAAGTACTTGGATGTGTCAGTCCAGAAAGGTGGCATCCCAGGCGTGGCGGGCTGTGTAGAACACGCCGCAATGATCTGGGACGCAATCCAAAAAGCAAAAACAGAAAAGAGAGACCTGGACGTAGTGTGGCTTGATCTGGCAAACGCATATGGATCTGTGCCCCATGAGATGATACAGTTGGCTCTTGAGATGTACCATGTGCCAAAGAACATCCGCGACATGCTCAAGAAGTACTTCAATGGCTTCTCAATGCGGTTCTCTACCAAGGAGTACACAACAGACTGGATCAACTTGGAAGTGGGTATTGCAATGGGCTGTGCAATTTCCCCAATACTGTTCGTGCTGGCAATGGAACTCATCTTGAAAGCAGCAACAAACAACGCGAGACAAACAGACCTTGGCGATGGATACAAGATGCCTCCTCTCAAGGCCTTCATGGATGACACTACAGTGATTTCATCCAGAGAAGACGAGACACGTCATGTGCTGGAGAGGCTGGACGACATAGTTGCCTCATCCAGAATGAAGTTCAAGCCAAAGAAATCACGGAGTCTCTCACTGAGGAAAGGAAAAGTGGCCGGATCTGTGGTCTTCAGTGTTGCCAACCAGGCCATTCCAACAGTCACAGAAGAACCAGTCAAGAGCCTTGGAAGATGGTATGATGATACGCTGAAAGACACACAAAGAGCAAAAGAAACCAAGCAGATGGCGGAGGAAGGCTTGGAGACCATTGACCAGTGTGGGCTCCCTGGCAAATACAAGGTCTGGTGTCTGCAGTTCATGCTGATACCAAAGCTGCTATGGCCTCTGATGATATACGACATCTGCACCAGCATAGTGGAGGCAATGGAAGCCAAAATCAACAAGTTCACAAGGAAATGGCTTGGTGTCCCACCCTGTCTGACTGACATAGCGCTGTACTGTCGCCAAGCAAAGCTGAAACTACCCCTGAAATCCATCCTGGAGGAATACAAAGCAGGGAAGATCAGACTTCAAAGCATGCTGGAGGACTCAGGAGACAAGGTGGTAGAAGCAATTAAGCCCCAGCTGAAGACAGGCAGAAAATGGAAAGTTCAAGAGGCGATGGATTCTGCAAAAGAAAGTCTCAAGATCAGAGAAATAACAGGACACACACAGACCAACAGACAGGGACTGGGGGTGACCAAAACTGAATGGTGGTCAAAGGCCAAAGGAAAAGCCAAAAGAGACATGATGATTCAGGAGATGAGAAAAGAAGAAGACCAAAAAAGACTCCAAAAAGCAGTCCAGCAGAGCCAGCAAGGGCAATGGACAACGTGGGAGAATGCACTCCAAAGAAGTCTCACTTGGAATGACATTTGGCACATGGCCCCTCTCAGGATCAGCTTCATTCTCAGATCTGCATATGACCTTCTGCCCTCAAATGCAAACCTGGTGAAGTGGGGGAAAACAGACGATCCTGCATGCCCCCTCTGCCATGAAAAACAAACAGTGGAGCATGTCCTAAGCTCATGTAAAGTAGCCCTGGCTCAAGGAAGGTACACATGGAGGCACAACCAAGTGCTCAAAGAAATTGTACAAGTAGTCTGGGCTAGTACCAACACCACAAAAGGGAAAATCAGGACTCCAAAAGCACCCGCAACATTCTTCACGGCAGGAGGCAGCAAATCATGGCCAAGAACAACAGTGCCACTCGAAACATGCAGGCAGAGTCTGCTGGACGGGGCAGATGACTGGGAGTGCACTGCAGACCTCCCAGAATGGAAGAGTCACCCAGAGATCATCAGCAAGAGTGGCATGAGACCAGACATAGTAGTCCACTCTAAGTCAACCAAGCAGCTGATCATGATCGAGCTCACGGTGCCATATGAGAACAGAATGGAGGCAGCTCAAATCTACAAGACTGAAAAGTATGCTGATCTGGCAAACAGCCTGAGGAGAGAAGGCTATCAGGTCAAAGTCCTCACTGCAGAAATTGGAGCTAGGGGGTTTGTAGGAACGTCTGCATACAGCCTCATGAAACAGCTCTCAGTTGCAGGGAAGGAAAAAACCAGAGCCCTGAAAGCAATGGCAGAAGCGGCAGAGAGGTGTTCAAGCTGGATCTGGTCAAGGAGGAACAAAAGTGAACTTCATAAGGCTTAATTTCCCTACAAATATCAGGTGTCCCTGTGGCTCAGTGGTTAAAGCGCGAGTCATTAAGTGGAAAATGAGCATGTCCAGAGGGTCATGGGTTCGAATCCCAGCCATGGCTCGTCCCAAGATGGGAAAAAAGGGGCAGCAGAGGGACATCCGGAGTCATGAACCGGGTGTGGCCCAACCCCCCTAGAGTGTCAGGAGATAAGGGCCGAAACACTTGCTTGAAGGGGGCTTCTCTTCTGAGGACTCTCTGCTGCCACGCTCTCCACGAGTTTCTTTCTACTGCTGTGAAAAACGGCGTGTAGAGTTTACATCCCTTTCTCATGATACTGTTAGACACACCAGTGTTTAGTGCTGATCTTTGCTGTTGGAACATTAGACACAGCGTATGGCAGTGTTCAGAACGCTCAAGAAGATTGAAGACACGTGCTTAAAGGAGTATAGGCCTTTAGTGTCAGGTTTTTTGCACACACTACATGAAAGCGAACAACACTCTCCTTTCAAAGAAAGCACAATGTTTAAAAATGTTAAGTGCAAGTGATGGTGAACGAATTATTTCCATGCCACATTTTTTTTCAGTGCAGGAAAATTCACCAGTGTCTGGTACAGTGCTTCAAAGGCTACAACGACACACTCTGTGGGGACAAGCTAGAGAACTGATTTGATACCATCATGTTCTGTGTTGACATTGAATCCGTGTACATGGTTCCATTTACCCCTTGCTTTACTGGCTCTTTGGTTGGTGAACAGCACATGGGTCTGATTGATTACGTATCTGAATGACTATTTGTGTTCATAGTCATGTTGAATAATTGTCATTCCCAACACTCCTCTTACCATGACTAATTCCAGTCAAAAGACGTTAAAAAGAAAAAAAGCAAATACACAGAGACACATGCAGACATACAGAGCCCCTCCCCCTATAAATGCACATACGAACGCACACGCGCGTGCGCACAGACACACGCGCGCGCGTCCACACACACACACACACAAAACACACACACACACACACACACCATTCCTTAATGCATGTACACCATGGGCGTACATCTAAATAATTCTGTTTCAAAATTATTACAAAATAACACAATTCTGTCGGGCTCTGGAAATCTTTCTAGCATTTTCTTTATTTTGGCAAAGATCTTCTAGAAGCGTTTCACAATTCGTTGCGCAAGGCGGATGATAGGAACTCCTGTCAAAGTTCCGAAGACTGCTCACTAGGTGGCGCACTTCGTTGCTGTCCCAGTGTCTTCCCAGATCGAACAGAGCAACTTTTGGTGGCAGACCCAGACCCCTCAATACCAACGCTAGGTTTGCAGAGGCTGAGATATTTGTTGGTCAGTGGCGCCTATAACTTTAAAGACTTCAAAATTGGAATTTGGTTTCGAAATTGCACGTGATTTACGTTGTATTGACTTTCTATTAAGCTATTCAAAATATTTGCGAACAAATTGGAGAGAAACGAAACGTTTTTTGAAATTAAATAACCACTTCCGACATTGAAAGTATTGGAAGGTTGAAATGATTCCCTATAGAAATCAGATTTAGTTCTAAATGATTTAAGAACCGAACAGAGAATTGAAAAATACCTTTTCTGTAAGAACCCCCCGAGTCTGCTCGCACACATGCGGGAGATAACTATAGTCATTCCGTTGTGGCGCTGTAAGTGACTGCTCTCCCTGTCTGTCAATCGGTGGAAATTGTCCTGGATGTGAACGTCGAAGGAGCAGCGTAGTACAGCCATAGACGTCGTAACTCGTTCACTCATTGAGAGTGGTGAGGTAAATGTAGGGAATTAGAAAGAAAAGAAAAGAGAACGCGTATATTGTTTGCTGAGCAGTTAGGCCTTACACACCTGTTTTGACTCACAAACTTTTCCCCCACCTGAGTCGAATTAACAGAACCGTTTGTTACCCTGCACGTGGCAAAAGATTTATACATCTATAGGCTGAGGAAACACCAAGTGCGTGCTGAAAGAATTCCACTGTACGCTACCCTTGACGAGGGGACCCCTATAAACGTTTCCTTCTGTTAAGTTTTGAGACGGTAACGTGTATCCATCTAGCTCTATCCATCTCTCTACCTATTTATAATTGGCTGAAGACAACCAGATATCAGAATGGTAAAACTTTTTTTGTTGTTGGTTACCCTAGTAGAAGGAACTTCCATGAAGGATTATACTTTGTGCAAGACTGTCAATTGAGCTGAAGTTGCGTGTGTGTTGGAATAATGAAAAAAAAAGACAACACACAACACACACACGCACGTACACACACACACACACACACACACACACACACACACACACACACACACACACACACACACACACACATGCATGAAAAAGAAACTAAATCTACTTATTTTTGCACGTCGTAAAGTGACCTGTAGACACACAACGTAGCGTTTAGTTAACACATTTGTGTGTGTGTGTGTGTGTGTGTGTGTGTGTGTGTGTTGTGTGTGTGTGTGTGTGTGTGTGTGTGTGTGTGTTTCTCATTGCGATCTGAAATCAAAAGGTGAAATTTCTGGGGTACCAGACATTCTTCACGTTTTTTTTTTCTTGTTCAAGGAGCAGTCGCTCATGTCTGCCTCTATAAGGGTTGTTACATATCAAAGTATGTGGGCCATAGTTTGTGGATGGGTTAGTTAGCAGACTTTGACTGATTATATTCCAGAGAACAAAAAAATGTGTTAATGAGTTTTTAAAAAAAAAAATCAGACTGAAGGATTGAAATCTGATAGTAAATAGTTTCTCTTTTATTGTTGTGCTTTAAATCATTTGTCTAAGTGGGATGAAACTTTGTTCTTTTAAACTTTGTTCTACTCTATTTTTTTGTTTGTTTTCTTTTGCTTTGTTTTGTTTTTGGAACAGCTTGCCCTAAGCCAACGTTTACACGCATTCAAACCTTCGAGACAGATTGTCTATCCCGCTCTTTAGCGCACAGACACAATCTCCTCTATCTCTTAATGAGAGCTTCCACGCACGTTTGTAGGTGCACAACACACATTAGGCCCACTGGTGGAATGCTCGTCATGTTAAGGAGGTTCTCTCACTCGCCTCCGCTTCGCGGGGTGCCTCTTGTGAATGCTGTCTGGACGGCCGAGGGATTAGTTGCTTTTTTGTATTTAAAAAATATCCCCCCCCCCAGCCCTACCTCACTGCTCTCCCTTGTCTGTCTTGGAATAAGAGGGTGAGAATATCGCAGTGTCTGTGTAACCAATCAGATTTCGTTACCATATTTGGTGTCTGTGGACGAAAACATCGGTTGAGCACAATTCGGAAAAATTTTCGTTTTGACTTTCGGCCCCTCACTGCTATATTCCTTGTTTTATATCGAACATTGTTTCCCCCATAGCCCAGCCGAAAGAAGGGCCAAATCAGGGTTGTACCTGTTGAAATAAAACAAGAAACAGACACACAATCATTTAAACAGATTTTCTGAAGCACCCCCTGAATTTTCTCGTAAATCTTCCTTCTATAAAGCTTAGATCAGATGAAAAATGTTTATTTGTTTCAAAACTAAAAAATCAAAACCAGTTGGGACATCTCTGAACACGATGAAGTATGCTGTGAAGTGTTCATGTCTGAAATCATGTAAGTTTCAAGACTGCGAGAACATGTTTGATAGCGAGTGATAAATCACATGGAATACATCACGGAGCTTCTTCACTTTTTAAAAGCTACGAGTTGGTGTAAAATGAGTGGGCCTGTGTGCAAACACCAAAAGACAGCTGCTTCTTTACAGTGGCATACGGTTAAAAACTAAGATTAGGACAAACCTGGGGAGTTTGTCATTGCCCGTGGGTTCCATTTCCTGTCAGGGGTCTTTGACATAAGCCTAAGCTGTGTCAGATGGGCCTGAAGGACAGAGAATCTGCTCACCTCTTTCTTTGTGGCATTTCTGGCAAGTTGATCCACCATTCATTGCCTCAAATGCGACATGACCCGGGAACCCAAGCAAAAAACTATGTTGTAACCATCACATTTCAGAAAAGTGAACAGTTCAAACACATTCAGCAGCTCAGGGTGCTTGAGGTGAGGGCCAGCGACACTGGCCTCCAAAGCGGAAAGGGGCGGGAGAGAATGAGGAAGTCTCTGGAACAAAGTTCGGCCAAATAATGTGTTGTGTGCCAAAGAGCTGGTGGGATCTTTG
>CM065729.1:58975805-58998305 GCA_033310375.1 Conus canariensis
AAAAAAAAAACACAAAAAACCAAACAGCACAGTGTCGGTTGTTTGTGTCTCCGCCAGATTATTTTCTTTCCATTGCCTTTTTCACATGTAGTATTTTCACTTCTTTACTTTCTGACAGATTCCATTTTTTTTGAAAAAAAAAGAAATGAAAGAGTCTGTTACTTAAGCGGTCCTCCCTCAATTTGAAAAAAAAAAGAAGAAATCCTTTGAATCCTCTTGTTCTCAATATTTGACTGATTTGTTGTGTGTGTATACACCCATTACGAGAACTCGGTTCTTCTGATGATATTCGTCTTTTCCCCATTTCCGTTGATCATGCTGAAAACTCTTTGGTCAGCTGTTCCGTTGTCTATCAGGCCCTTTTCATTTGAGTTAACTTCTTCTTCTTCTTCTGCGTGCGCAGGCTGATACTCCTGCGGACACTCCCTGTAAAGACAGGCAAGTATTAATCCAATCTGCCCAACGAAGGGAGTGGAGTTTTGTGTGCCTGGCCGTTTTTTTTTATACTGCCATTAAGGCAGCCATACTCCATCTTCGGGGAAATTTGGGTAACAATTTCCCACGTCAACTCTGACACTCTGCGTCTCTGTCTTATTTTAAATAAAACTTGAACACCCCCCTTTTTTCTAAAGCCATGACACTGATATATACAAACATGTGCCAGTGGTGTTTTCAGGAGCATTCTATGTGTTTGGATGTCTGTGTTCATACGTGTCACTGTAATTGTTTCTGTTTGAGAGGTGGGTGATGCGTAGAGAGGGAGTTTGAGAAGGCGAGGATGGGTGGATAAATGGGTGGGTGGGTGGGTGGGTGGGATGGGGTAGGGGGCGGGGTACGCAAGGATGTGGTGCGAGCGTGTGGGATATTGCGGGGTGCGTTTTGTGTATTGCTTGTTGTTCAAAGTCATCTGGCTGGTAATTTTATGTGTGTTCTCATTATTGTAAACGCCCAGTTTATTCAGTTGATTACGCTTATAAATGTTCTCAATAATAATGATGATAACGATGATGATGAAGATTATGGTGATGATGATAATGATGGTGATAATGATAATAATGTTGATAATAATAATAAAAATAATAATGATTACAATAACAATAATAAGCCTAAATCCATTTTTGACACTTGTGACAATAACAAAGTTCAAAACTCCAATCCCCCCCCCCTCACACACACACACACACACACACACACACACACACACACACACACACACACACACACACACACACACACACACACACAATGGCAGGAAACAGTTTCACTATCATTGAAATGCCAGGAAAAGACTTCGCTATCCAACAATGCGTAGTTGTCTTCTTTGTTTTCTTTGTTTTACATTGTTGATGACAGGCTCTCAACATAGATGTTTACCCATCTGGTGTTAACCTCGGACTTCTTTCGGTATACATTGTGACCCCATCTGAACATTTTGAGCTTGAAATTTCTCTTACTGTCTTAGACTGTTCTTTTTTTTAGCCCATTGTTGTGTTTCAGATCGCATGGCCCAATCGTCTGCCTGTACAGAGTCGTTTGCCCCTGTTGCATGATTACAGTACATAACTTGCCAAAGTTTTATGTTGTTTTCTGTCATGGCCCTTTGATGGCACAAATTATCCAGAGTTCATTCTGCTTTACTATTTTCCCAATGAAAACTTTTTAAAATGTCTTTTTTTGTGGTTCAGACGTGTTTTGATCGACTTTTTGAAAAAAAAAAGGTTTCTTATTAACGTAAGTACAATATATGAGTGAAATGACTGGCACCAAACACCGTTTTTTTTTTTTTTTGAAGGTTGCATTAAAAAAATTCTGATTGTCATCCTTTTGCTACAGCAGTGATCAGTGGGGAGAGAATGATGAATCCATCGGTGCTCAACCAATCATGACTGCAAATCCCAAACGGACTATGAACATGGACCAAATGGAATATCCATGTGTCTGTGGAAAGCGTTTCGCTACCACCCGTGGCATGAAGATCCACAGAACAAAGATGGGATGTGTGAAGACTCATCTGAATGAGCAGCAGCGCACTGCATCAGCAGATAAGACGTCGGAAGACCAAGGCCAGGATTTAAACCACAGTGCCAAGGACATCCACGCTGTTGGTTCGGATGAGGAATTTGCACAGGCCCTCGATGCCAGGCGCCTGAAACTCAACCTGCCACGAGCAAACGAAACTGAAGATTGGGAGAAACTGGATGCAAAAATCGTCCAAAGACTCGATGCACTGATAGGGAAAAGCACCCTGGAACACAAACTAGCCACATATGGGGACATTGTGTATGCCACATGTAGAGACGCCTATGGAGCAAAACTACCCAAAGAGAAAACACCTCCAAAGAAATCCAGACGCCAAGAAAAGATGGACAAGATCAGGGTCCAAAAGAAAAACCTCAAGATGCAAATGAAGACCGCACTGCCAGCTGAAAAACAAGGCTTGGAAAAATTGTGGAAAGACCTGAAAGAAAAACACAGTGCCCTCAGCAAAGCGGAATCTGCGAGGAAGAGGAAGAGCAAAAAGAAGAAGACACAAGAGCGCTTCTTCAGAGACCCCTTCCAGTTTGCCAGAACACTGTTTGAGCAGCCAAAATCTGGGACCCTAAGTGTGGACAAAGGAGTTCTTGAGCAGCATCTGAGGAAAACATACTCTGACCCACAGAGCAAAGCACCACTCGACATTCAAGGTCTGGTGTGGCCAACCAACCCTGAGGAACAGTTCAATGGCAAGCCTCCAACGTTGGCGGAAATCAAGAAGGTGGTCGACAAAGCCAGAGCCAAATCATCACCAGGGCCAAACGGAATACCTTACCAGCTTTACAAGAAATGTCCCAAGGTGCTGGAGTGGCTCCACAGGCTGCTGCGATCGGCTTGGAGAAACCAGAAGATCAGCGGCCAGTGGATGACGGCAGATGGTGTGTACATCCCCAAAGAACAAAACTCAAGTGACATTAGCCAGTTCAGGCCAATATCACTACTGAACGTCGAAGGGAAAATCTTCTTCTCTGTCATGGCAGCAAGGCTGACCAAGTACCTGATGGAAAACAAGTACTTGGATGTGTCAGTCCAGAAAGGTGGCATCCCAGGCGTGGCGGGCTGTGTAGAACACGCCGCAATGATCTGGGACGCAATCCAAAAAGCAAAAACAGAAAAGAGAGACCTGGACGTAGTGTGGCTTGATCTGGCAAACGCATATGGATCTGTGCCCCATGAGATGATACAGTTGGCTCTTGAGATGTACCATGTGCCAAAGAACATCCGCGACATGCTCAAGAAGTACTTCAATGGCTTCTCAATGCGGTTCTCTACCAAGGAGTACACAACAGACTGGATCAACTTGGAAGTGGGTATTGCAATGGGCTGTGCAATTTCCCCAATACTGTTCGTGCTGGCAATGGAACTCATCTTGAAAGCAGCAACAAACAACGCGAGACAAACAGACCTTGGCGATGGATACAAGATGCCTCCTCTCAAGGCCTTCATGGATGACACTACAGTGATTTCATCCAGAGAAGACGAGACACGTCATGTGCTGGAGAGGCTGGACGACATAGTTGCCTCATCCAGAATGAAGTTCAAGCCAAAGAAATCACGGAGTCTCTCACTGAGGAAAGGAAAAGTGGCCGGATCTGTGGTCTTCAGTGTTGCCAACCAGGCCATTCCAACAGTCACAGAAGAACCAGTCAAGAGCCTTGGAAGATGGTATGATGATACGCTGAAAGACACACAAAGAGCAAAAGAAACCAAGCAGATGGCGGAGGAAGGCTTGGAGACCATTGACCAGTGTGGGCTCCCTGGCAAATACAAGGTCTGGTGTCTGCAGTTCATGCTGATACCAAAGCTGCTATGGCCTCTGATGATATACGACATCTGCACCAGCATAGTGGAGGCAATGGAAGCCAAAATCAACAAGTTCACAAGGAAATGGCTTGGTGTCCCACCCTGTCTGACTGACATAGCGCTGTACTGTCGCCAAGCAAAGCTGAAACTACCCCTGAAATCCATCCTGGAGGAATACAAAGCAGGGAAGATCAGACTTCAAAGCATGCTGGAGGACTCAGGAGACAAGGTGGTAGAAGCAATTAAGCCCCAGCTGAAGACAGGCAGAAAATGGAAAGTTCAAGAGGCGATGGATTCTGCAAAAGAAAGTCTCAAGATCAGAGAAATAACAGGACACACACAGACCAACAGACAGGGACTGGGGGTGACCAAAACTGAATGGTGGTCAAAGGCCAAAGGAAAAGCCAAAAGAGACATGATGATTCAGGAGATGAGAAAAGAAGAAGACCAAAAAAGACTCCAAAAAGCAGTCCAGCAGAGCCAGCAAGGGCAATGGACAACGTGGGAGAATGCACTCCAAAGAAGTCTCACTTGGAATGACATTTGGCACATGGCCCCTCTCAGGATCAGCTTCATTCTCAGATCTGCATATGACCTTCTGCCCTCAAATGCAAACCTGGTGAAGTGGGGGAAAACAGACGATCCTGCATGCCCCCTCTGCCATGAAAAACAAACAGTGGAGCATGTCCTAAGCTCATGTAAAGTAGCCCTGGCTCAAGGAAGGTACACATGGAGGCACAACCAAGTGCTCAAAGAAATTGTACAAGTAGTCTGGGCTAGTACCAACACCACAAAAGGGAAAATCAGGACTCCAAAAGCACCCGCAACATTCTTCACGGCAGGAGGCAGCAAATCATGGCCAAGAACAACAGTGCCACTCGAAACATGCAGGCAGAGTCTGCTGGACGGGGCAGATGACTGGGAGTGCACTGCAGACCTCCCAGAATGGAAGAGTCACCCAGAGATCATCAGCAAGAGTGGCATGAGACCAGACATAGTAGTCCACTCTAAGTCAACCAAGCAGCTGATCATGATCGAGCTCACGGTGCCATATGAGAACAGAATGGAGGCAGCTCAAATCTACAAGACTGAAAAGTATGCTGATCTGGCAAACAGCCTGAGGAGAGAAGGCTATCAGGTCAAAGTCCTCACTGCAGAAATTGGAGCTAGGGGGTTTGTAGGAACGTCTGCATACAGCCTCATGAAACAGCTCTCAGTTGCAGGGAAGGAAAAAACCAGAGCCCTGAAAGCAATGGCAGAAGCGGCAGAGAGGTGTTCAAGCTGGATCTGGTCAAGGAGGAACAAAAGTGAACTTCATAAGGCTTAATTTCCCTACAAATATCAGGTGTCCCTGTGGCTCAGTGGTTAAAGCGCGAGTCATTAAGTGGAAAATGAGCATGTCCAGAGGGTCATGGGTTCGAATCCCAGCCATGGCTCGTCCCAAGATGGGAAAAAAGGGGCAGCAGAGGGACATCCGGAGTCATGAACCGGGTGTGGCCCAACCCCCCTAGAGTGTCAGGAGATAAGGGCCGAAACACTTGCTTGAAGGGGGCTTCTCTTCTGAGGACTCTCTGCTGCCACGCTCTCCACGAGTTTTTTTCTACTGATGCATGGGTAAACCATTGACTTCCGGGAATAGGCCGGAGGACGTCCGGGAAAGACCGGAGGACACTGGGAAAGACCAGAACCAAGGGCTCTGTGGGCTGGCTCCCCACTTTGCCTTAAACATGTGGCTACTAAAAATAAAAGGAAAAGATGCTCCCAGGATTCACCGAAAGGGGGAGAGAATGATGAATCCATCGGTGCTCAACCAATCATGACTGCAAATCCCAAACGGACTATGAACATGGACCAAATGGAATATCCATGTGTCTGTGGAAAGCGTTTCGCTACCACCCGTGGCATGAAGATCCACAGAACAAAGATGGGATGTGTGAAGACTCATCTGAATGAGCAGCAGCGCACTGCATCAGCAGATAAGACGTCGGAAGACCAAGGCCAGGATTTAAACCACAGTGCCAAGGACATCCACGCTGTTGGTTCGGATGAGGAATTTGCACAGGCCCTCGATGCCAGGCGCCTGAAACTCAACCTGCCACGAGCAAACGAAACTGAAGATTGGGAGAAACTGGATGCAAAAATCGTCCAAAGACTCGATGCACTGATAGGGAAAAGCACCCTGGAACACAAACTAGCCACATATGGGGACATTGTGTATGCCACATGTAGAGACGCCTATGGAGCAAAACTACCCAAAGAGAAAACACCTCCAAAGAAATCCAGACGCCAAGAAAAGATGGACAAGATCAGGGTCCAAAAGAAAAACCTCAAGATGCAAATGAAGACCGCACTGCCAGCTGAAAAACAAGGCTTGGAAAAATTGTGGAAAGACCTGAAAGAAAAACACAGTGCCCTCAGCAAAGCGGAATCTGCGAGGAAGAGGAAGAGCAAAAAGAAGAAGACACAAGAGCGCTTCTTCAGAGACCCCTTCCAGTTTGCCAAACACTGTTTGAGCAGCCAAAATCTGGGACCCTAAGTGTGGACAAAGGAGTTCTTGAGCAGCATCTGAGGAAAACATACTCTGACCCACAGAGCAAAGCACCACTCGACATTCAAGGTCTGGTGTGGCCAACCAACCCTGAGGAACAGTTCAATGGCAAGCCTCCAACGTTGGCGGAAATCAAGAAGGTGGTCGACAAAGCCAGAGCCAAATCATCACCAGGGCCAAACGGAATACCTTACCAGCTTTACAAGAAATGTCCCAAGGTGCTGGAGTGGCTCCACAGGCTGCTGCGATCGGCTTGGAGAAACCAGAAGATCAGCGGCCAGTGGATGACGGCAGATGGTGTGTACATCCCCAAAGAACAAAACTCAAGTGACATTAGCCAGTTCAGGCCAATATCACTACTGAACGTCGAAGGGAAAATCTTCTTCTCTGTCATGGCAGCAAGGCTGACCAAGTACCTGATGGAAAACAAGTACTTGGATGTGTCAGTCCAGAAAGGTGGCATCCCAGGCGTGGCGGGCTGTGTAGAACACGCCGCAATGATCTGGGACGCAATCCAAAAAGCAAAAACAGAAAAGAGAGACCTGGACGTAGTGTGGCTTGATCTGGCAAACGCATATGGATCTGTGCCCCATGAGATGATACAGTTGGCTCTTGAGATGTACCATGTGCCAAAGAACATCCGCGACATGCTCAAGAAGTACTTCAATGGCTTCTCAATGCGGTTCTCTACCAAGGAGTACACAACAGACTGGATCAACTTGGAAGTGGGTATTGCAATGGGCTGTGCAATTTCCCCAATACTGTTCGTGCTGGCAATGGAACTCATCTTGAAAGCAGCAACAAACAACGCGAGACAAACAGACCTTGGCGATGGATACAAGATGCCTCCTCTCAAGGCCTTCATGGATGACACTACAGTGATTTCATCCAGAGAAGACGAGACACGTCATGTGCTGGAGAGGCTGGACGACATAGTTGCCTCATCCAGAATGAAGTTCAAGCCAAAGAAATCACGGAGTCTCTCACTGAGGAAAGGAAAAGTGGCCGGATCTGTGGTCTTCAGTGTTGCCAACCAGGCCATTCCAACAGTCACAGAAGAACCAGTCAAGAGCCTTGGAAGATGGTATGATGATACGCTGAAAGACACACAAAGAGCAAAAGAAACCAAGCAGATGGCGGAGGAAGGCTTGGAGACCATTGACCAGTGTGGGCTCCCTGGCAAATACAAGGTCTGGTGTCTGCAGTTCATGCTGATACCAAAGCTGCTATGGCCTCTGATGATATACGACATCTGCACCAGCATAGTGGAGGCAATGGAAGCCAAAATCAACAAGTTCACAAGGAAATGGCTTGGTGTCCCACCCTGTCTGACTGACATAGCGCTGTACTGTCGCCAAGCAAAGCTGAAACTACCCCTGAAATCCATCCTGGAGGAATACAAAGCAGGGAAGATCAGACTTCAAAGCATGCTGGAGGACTCAGGAGACAAGGTGGTAGAAGCAATTAAGCCCCAGCTGAAGACAGGCAGAAAATGGAAAGTTCAAGAGGCGATGGATTCTGCAAAAGAAAGTCTCAAGATCAGAGAAATAACAGGACACACACAGACCAACAGACAGGGACTGGGGTGACCAAAACTGAATGGTGGTCAAAGGCCAAAGGAAAAGCCAAAAGAGACATGATGATTCAGGAGATGAGAAAAGAAGAAGACCAAAAAAGACTCCAAAAAGCAGTCCAGCAGAGCCAGCAAGGGCAATGGACAACGTGGGAGAATGCACTCCAAAGAAGTCTCACTTGGAATGACATTTGGCACATGGCCCCTCTCAGGATCAGCTTCATTCTCAGATCTGCATATGACCTTCTGCCCTCAAATGCAAACCTGGTGAAGTGGGGGAAAACAGACGATCCTGCATGCCCCCTCTGCCATGAAAAACAAACAGTGGAGCATGTCCTAAGCTCATGTAAAGTAGCCCTGGCTCAAGGAAGGTACACATGGAGGCACAACCAAGTGCTCAAAGAAATTGTACAAGTAGTCTGGGCTAGTACCAACACCACAAAAGGGAAAATCAGGACTCCAAAAGCACCCGCAACATTCTTCACGGCAGGAGGCAGCAAATCATGGCCAAGAACAACAGTGCCACTCGAAACATGCAGGCAGAGTCTGCTGGACGGGGCAGATGACTGGGAGTGCACTGCAGACCTCCCAGAATGGAAGAGTCACCCAGAGATCATCAGCAAGAGTGGCATGAGACCAGACATAGTAGTCCACTCTAAGTCAACCAAGCAGCTGATCATGATCGAGCTCACGGTGCCATATGAGAACAGAATGGAGGCAGCTCAAATCTACAAGACTGAAAAGTATGCTGATCTGGCAAACAGCCTGAGGAGAGAAGGCTATCAGGTCAAAGTCCTCACTGCAGAAATTGGAGCTAGGGGGTTTGTAGGAACGTCTGCATACAGCCTCATGAAACAGCTCTCAGTTGCAGGGAAGGAAAAAACCAGAGCCCTGAAAGCAATGGCAGAAGCGGCAGAGAGGTGTTCAAGCTGGATCTGGTCAAGGAGGAACAAAAGTGAACTTCATAAGGCTTAATTTCCCTACAAATATCAGGTGTCCCTGTGGCTCAGTGGTTAAAGCGCGAGTCATTAAGTGGAAAATGAGCATGTCCAGAGGGTCATGGGTTCGAATCCCAGCCATGGCTCGTCCCAAGATGGGAAAAAAGGGGCAGCAGAGGGACATCCGGAGTCATGAACCGGGTGTGGCCCAACCCCCCTAGAGTGTCAGGAGATAAGGGCCGAAACACTTGCTTGAAGGGGGCTTCTCTTCTGAGGACTCTCTGCTGCCACGCTCTCCACGAGTTTCTTTCTACTGCTGTGAAAAACGGCGTGTAGAGTTTACATCCCTTTCTCATGATACTGTTAGACACACCAGTGTTTTAGTGCTGATCTTTGCTGTTGGAACATTAGACACAGCGTATGGCAGTGTTCAGAACGCTCAAGAAGATTGAAGACACGTGCTTAAAGGAGTATAGGCCTTTAGTGTCAGGTTTTTTGCACACACTACATGAAAGCGAACAACACTCTCCTTTCAAAGAAAGCACAATGTTTAAAAATGTTAAGTGCAAGTGATGGTGAACGAATTATTTCCATGCCACATTTTTTTTCAGTGCAGGAAAATTCACCAGTGTCTGGTACAGTGCTTCAAAGGCTACAACGACACACTCTGTGGGGACAAGCTAGAGAACTGATTTGATACCATCATGTTCTGTGTTGACATTGAATCCGTGTACATGGTTCCATTTACCCCTTGCTTTACTGGCTCTTTGGTTGGTGAACAGCACATGGGTCTGATTGATTACGTATCTGAATGACTATTTGTGTTCATAGTCATGTTGAATAATTGTCATTCCCAACACTCCTCTTACCATGACTAATTCCAGTCAAAAGACGTTAAAAAGAAAAAAGCAAATACACAGAGACACATGCAGACATACAGAGCCCCCTCCCCCTATAAATGCACATACGAACGCACACGCGCGTGCGCACAGACACACGCGCGCGCGTCCACACACACACACACACAAACACACACACACACACACACACCATTCCTTAATGCATGTACACATGGGCGTACATCTAAATAATTCTGTTTCAAAATTATTACAAAATAACACAATTCTGTCGGGCTCTGGAAATCTTTCTAGCATTTTCTTTATTTTGGCAAAGATCTTCTAGAAGCGTTTCACAATTCGTTGCGCAAGGCGGATGATAGGAACTCCCTGTCAAAGTTCCCGAAGACTGCTCACTAGGTGGCGCACTTCGTTGCTGTCCCAGTGTCTTCCCAGATCGAACAGAGCAACTTTTGGTGGCAGACCCAGACCCCTCAATACCAACGCTAGGTTTGCAGAGGCTGAGATATTTGTTGGTCAGTGGCGCCTATAACTTTAAAGACTTCAAAATTGGAATTTGGTTTCGAAATTGCACGTGATTTACGTTGTATTGACTTTCTATTAAGCTATTCAAAATATTTGCGAACAAATTGGAGAGAAACGAAACGTTTTTTGAAATTAAATAACCACTTCCGACATTGAAAGTATTGGAAGGTTGAAATGATTCCCTATAGAAATCAGATTTAGTTCTAAATGATTTAAGAACCGAACAGAGAATTGAAAAATACCTTTTCTGTAAGAACCCCCCGAGTCTGCTCGCACACATGCGGGAGATAACTATAGTCATTCCGTTGTGGCGCTGTAAGTGACTGCTCTCCCCTGTCTGTCAATCGGTGGAAATTGTCCTGGATGTGAACGTCGAAGGAGCAGCGTAGTACAGCCATAGACGTCGTAACTCGTTCACTCATTGAGAGTGGTGAGGTAAATGTAGGGAATTAGAAAGAAAAGAAAAGAGAACGCGTATATTGTTTGCTGAGCAGTTAGGCCTACACACCTGTTTTGACTCACAAACTTTTCCCCCACCTGAGTCGAATTAACAGAACCGTTTGTTACCCTGCACGTGGCAAAAGATTTATACATCTATAGGCTGAGGAACACCAAGTGCGTGCTGAAAGAATTCCACTGTACGCTACCCTTGACGAGGGGACCCCTATAAACGTTTCCTTCTGTTAAGTTTGAGACGGTAACGTGTATCCATCTAGCTCTATCCATCTCTCTACCTATTTATAATTGGCTGAAGACAACCAGATATCAGAATGGTAAAACTTTTTTTGTTGTTGGTTACCCTAGTAGAAGGAACTTCCATGAAGGATTATACTTTGTGCAAGACTGTCAATTGAGCTGAAGTTGCGTGTGTGTTGGAATAATGAAAAAAAAAGACAACACACACACACACACGCACGTACACACACACACACACACACACACACACACACACACACACACACACACACACACACACACACACACATGCATGAAAAAGAAACTAAATCTACTTATTTTTGCACGTCGTAAAGTGACCTGTAGACACACAACGTAGCGTTTAGTTAACACATTTGTGTGTGTGTGTGTGTGTGTGTGTGTGTGTGTGTGTGTGTGTTGTGTGTGTGTGTGTGTGTGTGTGTTTCTCAATTGCGATCTGAAATCAAAAGGTGAAATTTCTGGGGTACCAGACATTCTTCACTGTTTTTTTTTCTTGTTCAAGGAGCAGTCGCTCATGTCTGCCTCTATAAGGGCTTGTTACATATCAAAGTATGTGGGCCATAGTTTGTGGATGGGTTAGTTAGCAGACTTTGACTGATTATATTCCAGAAGAACAAAAAAATGTGTTAATGAGTTTTTAAAAAAAAAAATCAGACTGAAGGATTGAAATCTGATAGTAAATAGTTTCTCTTTTATTGTTGTGCTTTAAATCATTTGTCTAAGTGGGATGAAACTTTGTTCTTTTAAACTTTGTTCTACTCTATTTTTTTGTTTGTTTTCTTTTGCTTTGTTTTGTTTTTGGAACAGCTTGCCCTAAGCCACACGTTTACACGCATTCAAACCTTCGAGACAGATTGTCTATCCCGCTCTTTAGCGCACAGACACAATCTCCTCTATCTCTTAATGAGAGCTTCCACGCACGTTTGTAGGTGCACACACACATTAGGCCCACTGGTGGAATGCTCGTCATGTTAAGGAGGTTCTCTCACTCGCCTCCAGCTTCGCGGGGTGCCTCTTGTGAATGCTGTCTGGACGGCCGAGGGATTAGTTGCTTTTTTGTATTTAAAAAATATCCCCCCCCCCCAGCCCTACCTCACTGCTCTCCCTTGTCTGTCTTGGAATAAGAGGGTGAGAATATCGCAGTGTCTGTGTAACCAATCAGATTTCGTTACCATATTTGGTGTCTGTGGACGAAAACATCGGTTGAGCACAATTCGGAAAATTTTCGTTTTGACCTTTCGGCCCCTACTGCTATATTCCTTGTTTTATATCGAACATTGTTTCCCTCATAGCCCAGCCGAAAGAAGGGCCAAATCAGGGTTGTCACCTCGTTGAAATAAAACAAGAAACAGACACACAACTCATTTAAACAGATTTTCTGAAGCACACCTGAATTTTCTCGTAAATCTTCCTTCTATAAAAGCTTAGATCAGATGAAAAATGTTTATTTGTTTCAAAACTAAAAAATCAAACCAGTTGGGACATCTCTGAACACGATGAAGTATGCTGTGAAGTGTTCATGTCTGAAATCATGTAAGTTTCAAGACTGCGAGAACATGTTTGATAGCGAGTGATAAATCACATGGAATACATCACGGAGCTTCTTCACTTTTTAAAAGCTACGAGTTGGTGTAAAATGAGTGGCCTGTGTGCAAACACCAAAAGACAGCTGCTTCTTTACAGTGGCATACGGTTAAAAACTAAGATTAGGACAAACCTGGAGGAGTTTGTCATCTGCCCGTGGGTTCCATTCTTCCTGTCAGGGGTCTTTGACATAAGCCTAAGCTGTGTCAGATGGGCCTGAAGGACAGAGAATCTGCTCACCTCTTTCTTTGTGGCATTTCTGGCAAGTTGATCCACCATTCATTGCCTCAAATGCCGACATGACCCGGGAACCCAAGCAAAAACTATGTTGTAACCATCACATTTCAGAAAAGTGAACAGTTCAAACACATTCAGCAGCTCAGGGTGCTTGAGGTGAGGGCCAGCGACACTGGCCTCCAAAGCGGAAAGGGAGCGGGAGAGAATGAGGAAGTCTCTGGAACAAAGTTCGGCCAAATAATGTGTTGTGTGCCAAAGAGCTGGTGGGATCTTTGCGATATTATGCCAGACTGAAGGGCATCTCCGGGAAAAGGAAAGTTCATGGTGGGTCGTCAGGAAGGAATCGCACATGACTCTATGATCTATGACTGCGCTGTTTAAACGGGGAAGAATACGAATTCTAAAGGGTGGAATGAAACTGGGGTTGTCTTCAAATTTCTTGAGAATCCTGAAGTTAAAACCATCACATGCAGGGTTTGGGGGCTTAGAGACGAGGTTCAAACAATAATTGAAAGAAAGTTTTAGCCGATGATTGGAGAGGGATATACCCCTGCCTCTGTGAACAGGAATGGTGCGGAATGCACCAACAAAGAGTCCAAGCACTTGATGGTGGATAGAATGCAGAGTTATGAGGTAGAATGGTCTTGCGGAACCTAGACAACGCAGCCGTAGTCCAGTTTGGAACGGATCAGAGGCCTGTGAAGATGGAGAAGAGTTTTCTCATCAGCGCCCCAATCCGCATGTGCCGCCACTCTCTGAATGTTCATTTCTTTCTGAGTAAAAGTTTTCAAATGCTAAATATGATTTTTAAAGTTCAGTTTTTCATCGAAGGTAACTTCCATAAATTTGGCTTCTTTCGCAGCCGGAATGGTGGATTTATTCAGATGGATTTTAGGGTCAGCATTGTGCCCTCGAAAGTTGTGAAAGTTGACACTCTGAATTTTGGTGCCCGAAAAAATAAACCCATTTTCTTGGCCCACTGTTGCACGTTATCCATGCAAAGTTGGAGTCGACGTTGTACGCTGGCCTAGAACTAACTGCGTAGTTCTAAGTCATCAACAGACAGAAAGGACGCGGAACCCTGGTTTACAGGACTGATGATTTAATTCATTTTGATGTTGAAAAGAGCAGGAGAAGGGATGCTCCCTGGGGGGGGGGGGGGGGGGGGGGGTACACCCAACTCCCGCTCATGAATGTCAGGCATTTGGGTACCAACAAGGGGACTTGGAACTGCTGATCAGCCGGAAAGTTTTTGATAAAATCAGACAGATGACCTCGAAAAGCCTGATTATGAAGATCCACAAGGACACCATATTTCCAAGTTGTATCGTAAGCCTTCTCCAGGTAAAAAAAAAAGATACCAACCACATGTTATTTGTTAATGAAGGCGTTGCGGATCATAGTTTCACAACATACTTAATGGCCAATGGTAGAATGATACTTGCAAAAACCACATTGTTTTTTTCTTCCCCAAAGGCCATCGATTTCTAGCTGCCATATCAGACAAGAGTTGACCATTTTTTCCATAAGTCTGCAAAGACAGCTGATCAGAGCTGTTCGGAAATACTTAGAAGGGCTGGTCAAGTCTTCTCCGTGCTTGGGAATAGGAGTGGTGAGGGCTTTCCGCCAGGTGGACAGAAAGTACCCTGTGATCCAGACATGAGTGTATACTTTGAGAAGAATATGGGGACAGCTTTCTGGAAGATGTTTCAAAAGCTGGTAATGGATGTCACCCAAGGCCAGGAGCAAGAAACACTGCAGGTCTTCAGAGCTGATTTCACTTCATTATGTGAAAATGACAGATTGTTGACGTCAGTATTGTCAGAGGAAAAGTTACAAAGTTTTTCTTTCAGTTTTTTTTAAAGCAGCAGATTTATTTGTGGAGAATGAGTTTTATTCAATCGCAGAGGCTAGCAGATTGGCAACGACTTGTTTACCGGTAAATCAGAGCGTCTGCTAGTTTCTGGAGATGAAAGGAAGGGTTGGTGTGTTTCTCTTTGATTTTCTCAGTAACTTTCCTGACTTTTTTCTTGGACTTTTTTTAGAGTCCGCTCGGATCAGAAATCTCTCCAAAACCGACATAAATATATCTTAAAAGTATGTGTTAGTTGGGCTCACAGTTTTTTTTTATGGGCTCGAGCGTTTGGCGCTGATGGTCTGTGATACACACAACGTTGAGCTCGTTTGCGTGTATCTGCAGTATGTTAGCAGTCATTATTAAGCCATGGTGTTTAGGCTATATCGGTTTGTTGAATTAGATGGGAATACTGTCCTTTGCACCTTTTATAAGTATATCTGTCACGCTTTATGACATGCTACACTATGGTTGACTGCTAAGCACCATTTTCTTTACTTCTTGAAGGAATTTGTTTCTGGATTCACTTCCTGGATGTTCTTCTCCCCCTGCCAAACTAGGTGGTCCTCTGAAGAAAAGGGTGGCCGCCATCACAGTTTGGACAGTGGGCTGAAAATTTCCAAAGCTCACCAAACGCTGCCTTGCAGCAGAAGCCACCCCCCCCCCCCCCAGACCACCGATTCCGAACATGGCCAAATTTCTGGCACCTGAAGCACCGCATCGGAGAAGGGACATAAAACTCACCACGTGGACACCCAGGTGTCCCACTTTCATTGTCTGCAGCAACGCAGAGGTACAAGATATCACAAAGAAGGTGCTGAGTGGGTATGTTTCCTGACCCTTTACGAACAGTGACTCAGTGAACGTCGATTACTCCTGTAGGAGCGAATTCAATTAAATCTCAGCCTCTGACACGCCTCTCAGGTCTAGACAATAAATGACATCCCTGGAGGAATTCAGCGGCTTGTGTGGCGAGATTTTTACTTTTCTGTTTATCAGCAGAGTGGCCTACATGCGTTTTTCAGATATCCAGTGAGAAGGACCCATTCCTTAATCCCTTAATGGATTTGCCGTTTCCGTCCAGACGTTTATCTCCCTTCTGGATTGCGTAGGCGGTGGGTGCAGACAAAAGCTTGTCTTTATCAGCTCCATCCACAACCAGCCGTGAAGTTCCCCAATCCAGTTTCTGTTCGGACCTCAGAATCTGAATCAGAATCTTTGCTCTTTATCTTTATACCGTCTTTTACGTTTTTATTCCTTCTTTCTCTATTTGAGGGGTTGAGGGAGGTTGACGAAGAAGCCATGGAGTAAGGTTTAATGAAATTCATCCCTCCGGTACCCATCCACCATGGAGCCCAACCAAAGGGCCAGGGCCAGG
Organism: Conus canariensis; assembly: GCA_033310375.1. Taxonomy (NCBI): domain Eukaryota; kingdom Metazoa; phylum Mollusca; class Gastropoda; order Neogastropoda; family Conidae; genus Conus; species Conus canariensis. The sequence continues at coordinate 58,991,855 of CM065729.1, forward strand.
AAACTTGAATCTCGACCACTTCCAGACTTCAGGAGAGATACACGACAAACAGTAACCAGCCAGTCTTATCTCCCCTGATCATGCCCAGCTCCCGTGCACTGAGAGCCTTGGCCAGCTGGGAAACTGCCTGCCGTGATCCAGCCCAAGCAGGGGGTAACTGATGGATACACGCGGGTGTACCTTCTGTCTGTGAGAGGTCCGAGCCAGAGAGAGAGAGAGAGAGAGAGAGAGAGAGAGAGAGAGAGAGAGAGAGAGAGAGATGTTGAAAGCACCTGCCCTCTCAATCACCAGGGTCTCATTCCCCTCCATCACTGGTCGCGCCGCACGGCAAACATGGCGGATCTGAAAAAGATCACAGAGAAAAGAAGAATGTGGACCAGAAGACCTGAACTGGAGGAGAAGATAGAAAAGATCCATTAAGGAAGGTAAAAGATAGCACAGGAAAAAGACAGGTTTCACTTTCTCTGGCCTCGTTCTTAGCCTGTCTACCAGGGGTACCAGCTCCTACAACGTTGTGCTTAGGCCTGTTAGCAACTTGGCAACACGAGCTTGGAAGGGTTTTGGAAAACCAGCCTTCCGTTCGCCCAGGTCTGCGGAACCTAAAAGGGATCACTGGACCACGCGAACCCTCCGACAATTACAAGGTCACTCCCCTTTACTCCTCCCCTCCCGGAGGGATATTGATGATTAAGTGGGTTTTAAACGAAAATAAGCTTAAGTTAGAAATTAGATTGTTTAATCATTTTTTTTTTTCAAAAACTCTTTTATGTAAAAAGTTAATCTATAATTATATGTATGTCGGGACACGTATATTTTTAAACTTTTTTTGCGATTAAGACACGAAGCCTGACACACACCTGTATTTGGACTCTTTTTGTGTTTAATTAAAAAAAAAAAAGCAGCCTTGCTTCTCCGTCATCTTGTTTTGTACTGTCTTTCATCAGTGAATGCATTTCCTGTTGGTGTGTTTTCATTACTCTTAACATTTGGATTCTTTTGTTAAAAAAAGGTAAAGTATATGTGTAATTGTCATTTCTGATAAGAACTGTGAGTTCTTGACTGTTGTGACCACAAGAAAACTCAGAAGTACAAAAAGTCTCTACACAAACAGATGACGGGCGACGCTATCGCTGATTAAAAAAAACAACATGTCAGTAAAAAAAATACCCAGCTGTACAAAACACGTTCCTCCCGTCGCTTTTGTTTTATTGTTGATGGCAGGCTTTTAGCATGGTGTGCATTCCCTGCTTTTTGCGATCGTCAGGCAACATAAATAAACTTCAGGACAATGAAAACGAAGAGCCATTTATCTTTCTCGAATACGTCCCAAGGTGGGCGTTGAAAGATGATTCAACGATGATTCAACACCCATCTTGCGCCGAATTTGAGAAGATAAGTGATTGCTCGTTCTTCGTTTTCCTTGTTCCGAATGTTGTTTATCTTGCCTGAAGAAAACATAAGACGTCGAAACGCGTCGTGTTTTGTCTTGTAATTTGTTTCTCCCTGTTTTCTGGCGGATTAACTGTAATTTCTTTTTGAAATTTAGGTCTCTGTCTAAAATTCCATACTTGAAATTTCTCTCATTCGCTTAGACCGTCCATTACTTCGTTCTTTACTGCCGTCTTCTTCCTTTAGGGGCCAGTCGTTTGCTTTTATTCGATACTCTTTGGCCCCAGTCGTCTTGTTACAATGCATAACATGGTAGTATTTTCTGTTGTTTTCTGTCCAGGTACATTGATCGTACACACTGTTCAGAGTCCATTCAGCTTTGTTATTAGCCTAAGCGGCCTTTAACGGTTTGTTTTGTGACACTGGACTGTTTTCAGAAACTGTTCTCTACCTAGATACCACAGATTAAATGAAATTGCTGGCGCTCTACACTGTTTTCTGTGGTTGGAAGTTTGCACTCAATTTTTGTTTACCACCCCTTTTGCTATCATGTTGTTCTGTACTGTTCTTTGCCGTTGAAGCGTTGTATACATGTCAGCTGGCATTTCTTATTCATCAATTTGCTCAGGTAATTCTTAGCTGATTGCTGGCTTCTTTGTTGTTGGAACATTGCACTCAGTTTATTCTACATCCTCTGTTATCACATTATTGGGCCAGATTTTTAGATATCCTAGCAGTGCAACTCATTGCACTAAAAATTCAGAATATTCAAGAAGATTAGTGCTTTCAAGAAGTAAGCAAATAGCTGTTTACCGTCATTTTTTTGGAGGGGACCAAACTACATGGAAGCAAACATTCTTGACTGAAGAAAAGCAAATGTTGAAAAAATGCAAATGTGGTGAGCCAATTATATTATTTCACACTTTGACAAATCTTTCAACAAATAATGATAAGTTCTGTAGGAGTTCTTGAGAAACGACTTCAAATTATTGTGTCTTATTGAAATACATGAATCCCTGATACATTTACCCAAACTGTTACTGACGTTTTGTTTTCTGATTAGCATTTGGTTCTGATAATCATATTCATCTTAATTATTTTTTCCGTGATCATGTTAAATGATTCGTCTTCCTGCCGCTCTTAACCCATCGATTAATATTTTCGATGAAAATGCATTAAAGAGAATAAAGCAAGCAAACACACACACACACATACACACACACACAACACATACACACACACACACACACACACGCACGAACACACACACATACACACGCACGCACACACGCACGCACGCACGCACGCACGCACACAAACACACACGCACACACACACACGCAGAGAGAGAGAGAGAGAGAGAGAGAGAGAGAGAGAGAGAGAGAGAGAGAGAGAGAGAGAGAGAGAATATTTCGTTTCCTTCAAACAAATCACATTGCAAAATATGTTGTTACTCTCGTTTTGTGGACACTTATTAATTAAACACATCAATGTCAATCCTCAAACAACAAAAAACTACACATTTGCTTAATATAATGAACAAAGAAGACACAATATCCTCTTAAGACAGATGAACAAAGAAGACACAATATCCTCTTAATGCAAAGAATGTAAAGAATCCAACACATTTATCTTCATCCTCGTTTGACAGCATGATGCGTCTCACACACGGTCATCACAGACAACAGAAAAAAAAAAAAGAATACAACACGAATCATGTGCACATCTACATTGTTCGAAAAGATCACGTCACAATTCCCACCACCATGAAGGCATGACTAGCACATTTTGAAAAAAGAAATTCTCATAGTAAATAAAGAATTGAATTAAACTCGTTGAATCCAAGCGTGCCCCTTACGATTCTTAATTTTAAGAACATATAAAATCCAGTTAAAGATATGTCTCATGTAATATAGGAAAATTCATGGGTCTCTTCGCTTTGACTTCAAAGTAAATACTCTTGAGTAGCTCAAGCTAGCTCTGCGTCTCTATGATCATTGTCATCAGTAGGGGGAACGTCATAATGCGTGGCCTAGTGCGTACGCAGGATCAGAACGGGAACCACTGAATACCACCGAAGAATCACAGGATCACAGCTGTGCAGTGTCTCCACTGGTGGGTTGCTTTATAGCGACTTGATATTGACTGCTCCCTGTGGACTAGCTGTTGCAGGGGCTGTGACGGTTGTCCTACAGATGTGGGTGTGGCTGTGTTGGGGTAGGTGGGAGGTGGGGGGGGGGGGGGGGGGGTTGGGGCGGCGGAATGAGGGGCGAGGGAGAAATGGCCCCTAAGAATCGAGGAGGATGAGACAGTCAATGTTGAATAGTGAGCAAAGAGCTTCCTTTCATTTAAACTCATCATCGTCAGCAAACACTCGTACACCCACCCACTCACTAACACGCACATACACAGCACGCGCGCGCGCGAGCGCGTGCGCACACACACACACACACACACACACACACACACACACACACACACACACACACACACACACAACACACGCATGCACGCACGCACACACACAGACACACACACACACACACACACACACACACACACACACACACACACACACACACACACACACATCTAACATACATATACCAAAATAACACAAAATCACCCAAATCAGCAAGCAACCGAAAACGTTCGGTGAGTAACGCGTTCACTGACGTGGTAATTATTTCACTTCTTTCGTTTGTCGTTTTTAACTTCTTTTGTAAATGGACTCTGTGACACGGTATATTCTCTTTTATTTAAGTCAAAGAAAATGGGGGAGGGGGGGGGGGGGGAAGAGGGAGAGTGGAGAAGAGGAGGGAGGGTGGAGGAGGAGGGCGAAGTCGGTAGACCTTGTTAAACACCTTTGGGCCAAGGCTGCCATGTTCAAATTCATTTCATGAAATTTATACAAACGTTTTGACTGGCATTTATTAAACATACTTCTGAAAAACACGGAGGAGGAGGGGAAAATAAACAAACCAGGTCAAAATTTTGTCACAACTAATACATTTACTATTTTTTTGTGCAAAATTTTACACGAAGTTTATGGATAGGAATAGCTCGCTTGGTAGAGCGTAGGGGCTCGTAATCTTGGTGCTCCTGGGGTTGCGGGTTCGAATCTCCGCCGAGCCGTTTCGGTACAGGGGGATTTTTCCCTCGGAGTTAACATTGGTTCTGACTCCATTTCCCACACAGTCCTTTGAATGAGACTATAAACAGAGGTTCCGTGTGTGAACGCACGCGTAACATCTTGCACACACGTAAAATCCCATCAGCAACTTTCGGAAGAGAAGGCCAGTTTGGCCGTTGGTATGGATGACACATTACACACAGCATGCACTCTGCGTGAAAAATCGAAAGAGTGAAAGAGTTGTTAAACTGAATGAACGATATTGACTGAATGACACGGGAAATGACTGAATGAAGCGCCAGCAGGCAGCTCTTCAGTCGGTACTACCCAGGCAGGCAGCCCGTTGTGTAAACGAAAATGCAGATTATATAGTGCTTAGAGCTTGGTCTCGAACCGGGGATAGGTGCTATATAAGTGCTCTTAATAAATGAATATTCATTCATGGGAAAAAAAAAACATTTATTCCAGGCGAAAAACAGTTATGCTATGACTCAAAGACAGACAGACAGACAGACAACACACACACACACACACACACACACACACACACACACACACACACACACACACTCAAACACGCACGCACACACATGCACCTGCGCGCGCGCGAACAAAGGCTTTAGGCACTCGTGCGTCCGCATACTTGACCATCAATCAGAACAAATGGGATTCGTTTTAAATGTAAATGCAACACCACACAAAGCAGATGCAAATTTCCACCATTGTCTCGCAAACGAAAAAAAAAAAACCCCATCAAAATCCCCCCCCCCCCCCACCACACACACTCAACCAAAAAGTAGAATAAGAGAGGAGGCAATTTGATTTTTTTTTTTTTTTGGACTTACATGTGAACTGACACACACTGCAGACATTTTGAAAAAAAAAAAGGAAGGATGAGAGGCAAAGATGACAGGGCCAACAGGGGGACTGGCAGGTTGGCGGTTGGGTGAGTGGGGCAGGGAGGAGGTGAAAATGGAGGTGCTGGAGACCCATATGACTTTTTTTTTGTTTTTTGTTTTTTTTGTTTTAGGCGTGACAACAGTCTGCTGTCTTCTCACACCGTCAAGATCAGGGTGGGCTGGAGTTGGCATTTTTTTTTCTCTTGTGAAGGGTGGGGGTGGGGATGGGGAGTATGAACTATGGGGGTGGGGAATGGGGAGGGATGAACTATGGGGGTGGGGATGGGGAGGATGAACTATGGGGGTGGGGATGGGGAGGATGAACTATGGGGGTGGGGATGGGGAGGATGAACTATGGGGGTGGGGATGGGGAGGATGAACTATGGGGGTGGGGATGGGGAGTGATGAACTATGGGGGTGGGGATGGGGAGGATGAACTATGGGGGGGGGATGGGGAGGATGAACTATGGGGGTGGGGATGGGGAGGATGAACTATTGGGATGAACTGGGGTGGGGATGGGGAGGATGAACTATGGGGGTGGGGATGGGGAGGATGAACTATGGGGGTGGGATGGGGAGGATGAACTATGGGGGTGGGGATGGGGAGGATGAACTATGGGGGTGGGGATGGGGAGGATGAACTATGGGGGTGGGGATGGGGAGGATGAACTATGGGGGTGGGGATGGGGAGATGAACTATGGGGGTGGGGATGGGGAGGATGAACTATGGGGGTGGGGATGGGGAGGATGAACTATGGGGGTGGGGATGGGGAGATGAACTATGGGGGTGGGGATGGGGAGGATGAACTATGGGGGTGGGGATGGGGGGGATGAACTATGGGGGTGGGGATGGGGAGGATGAACTATGGGGGTGGGGATGGGAGGATGAACTATGGGGGTGGGGATGGGGAGGATGAACTATGGGGGTGGGGATGGGGAGGATGAACTATGGGGGTGGGGATGGGGAGGATGAACTATGGGGGTGGGGATGGGGAGGATGAACTATGGGGGTGGGGATGGGGAGGATGAA
>CM065729.1:59000805-59005805 GCA_033310375.1 Conus canariensis
TATTATGTCTATACCAATCAGCTCATTTCTAACAAATTTGACAGTACTTTTCGCACAAAACGTCTTGCGTCTTGTGACCGTTTTTCAGTGCCAGGTTAGGAGTGAATCATTTTGAAGCTCAGAGGGAATGCTGTCAGTAGAGGGCATAAGCGCCTCGAGTAGCTATCAAAGTCTGGCACCGCCTGGAGCATAGATCCGGCCACCTGGGATCACTTACAGTGGAATTACAGATTTATGTTTTTATTTATTCATCTCTTTATTTTTATTTATTTTATTTTTTTTTGCTGTCCCATCTTCTGTGCCATCTCAGTGGCATTGCACATACGTTACTTGTTCTGACCCCCCTGTCCACAGCCACAGCCCGGCCCCGCCCGCCACAGTCCCAGCACCGGCAATCCACAGGGAGCAGTCAGTGTGAAGTCGTCAAGAGGCAACCCACCAGAGGAGACACTGCACTGCTGCCGAGTCATTTCCGTGGTGTTCAGTGGCGCCTGTTCTGATCCAACATACGCAGGACACCACCTACTAAGCCTCCTGCTGACGACAATAACTGCTTACGCGCGGAGCCGGCGTGAGTGAGCTCTCCTTCCGCAGGGCACCACCACGTCCGGCCAACGGCTCTACCCATGAATTTGCTAATACCAGTGACCCCCGATAGAATCAAACCAAGGCTATAGACGTGGAGGAGCAATCGAAACTGAGGTCATCATGAGAGCAGGGCATGAGGAGCTGATCGATGAGGATGAGGATGAGGATGAGGATGATGACGATGATACGTCGGATTTTTATGCTGGTCTGTTTCCTTCCATGATATATCCTGGCGTCAACCAGGCCCGAGAGAGACAGGCACAGTGATGGTCAGTAAATTTGAGCGACACTCTCAGAGACGCGTCAATGAAGTGGATGAAACTCAACTGTGTGGTCCCAGTCTTCCCAGTTGAGCCAACAAGCAAATTCAGCCCTGGGTTGGGGTGAAACAAAAATTTCATAAATAAATGGCTCTGATGGGAATCGAACCGGGAGTCCGCGACGCTTACAACTTCACACGGCGGATGGTTGCAGTAGTATGTTGTTTGCAGTGGTATGTTGTTTGCAGTAGCATGTTGTTTGCAGTAGCATGTTGTTTGCAGTAGCATGTTGTTTCAGTCATGCTGGAAAGACTGGATGAGCTGACGTAGATCTTCAGTGGGATTTCCTCGGGCTTTTTACCACGTCTGTCCAACTGACCTCTAATGTGGGGATTCACATGTGAGGGGCATGGACGGCCAAGGCACCGTATGGACGTTGCTGGCAGGAAAGTCTGTGTGAGGTGTGCTGCACGCGGTCGCATTGTGTCGTGGCGCTAAACAGCTAAAGGCGAGGAGAGGAAGAGCCTTCTGCTGCGGGGAGTCGGCAGTGTGATGCTGGACTCTGTGGGACCCCTGTGCCTACATGACAGGGCTTCCTTCTACTGTCAGTGATGGCATCCCAAACCGTACCATCCCCACCACCATCAGTGGCTGCCTCATCCCCGCCGTTCTGAGCGTCGCATTTCATTGAATCTGCCACAGATCTGCCTTGTCCTGTCGTGGCCTGAAATCAGGAAGTCAGACTCGTCACTCAAGGTAACGCTCCACCAGTAACATCGTGCACGATACACTCTGACAGCGACTCTGATCAGCCAGGGAGCGTATCGATACTTCCCCAGTTCGATACTCCCCCCGCCCCTGCTCGACATTCCCCTGGTCCAGTATCCCCCCAGCTCGACATTCCCCTGGTCCAGTATCCCCCCAGCTCGACATTCCCCTGGTCCAGTATCCCCCCAGCTCGACATTCCCCCTGCTCGGTATTTCCTGATCGACACTACCCGCTCACAGCAGGAAGAAGCTCTCGTTCAGAGGTGAGAGAAGCACGACAGGAAATCTTTCCTTTAGCACAATGGAGGAACACGCGCGCGCTCACAAAGACACATATGCTGTAGGCGAGCAGGGGAGTGTCGGACAGGTGTGTTGTGTGTTGTGTGTGTGTGTGTGTTGTGTGTGTGTGTGTGTGTGTGGTGTGTGGTGGTTGTGTGTGTGTGTGGTGTGTGTGCGTGCGAACGTGCGTGGTGTGTAGTGTGTGTGTGTGTGTGTGTGTGTTGTGGTGTGTGTGTGTGTGTGTGTGTGTGTGAAAGAGAGAGAGAGAGAGAGAGAGAGAGAGAGAGAGAGAGAGAGAGAGAGAGAGAGAGAGAGAGAAGGGTACTGAGTATAGGATCTATCAATACAGGGGATCCCAGTTATAGCCCCTTGGGGCCTGGAGATGACGATGGGGAAGCACCGGTCCCTGTCAGATCATCAAGGCTCAATCCTGCAGTTGGGAGCCGGCCTTGCACTGTCCAGTCGGAGACACGGCGCGAACCGGTGAGTGCCCGGTCTGCAGAGGAGGCAGACAAACAGCGATGTCTGAGGTGCCAGAGGGAGATGACACAACCCTGGCATGCAGTTCTTCCACACAGGAACCTTTCTGCAGTGGTGCCAGTGGCTCGGGACCGAATTCATGGGCATTCTGAGTGACAATTAATTACTGTGCGACGTCAGAGTCTGGGTAAAGCGTTGACCCCCTTTTATCCAAGGTGAGGGTAGCGTAATTGCTTACAAATTTATGCGTCCAAATTTCGACCGAATGTTTCCATCGTTAGAGTGTTCCACGGCTACACTGTGAGCAACGCCATGTATCATTTTGGAACAAACAAGGCAGCGAATGGATCACAGCTGCAAAGTCAACATTTTAGATGCGCACAGCAACACGTGCAACGTGCCGCGCTGGAACGCTGATGAAGTGAATGCCGCCCTCGTCAGGCTGAACTGTTTTCCCTCATATTATTGCCCTGTTCAACTGGACCCAGAGAAAAAGAATAACGCGTCTTTTCTTTTTAAGAGAATATATCCCGGGACTGGAAATTGGCGTTTCTGTTTCTGCACAGAGCATATACCGCCACCCCCCCCCCCCTCCTCTCCACAGCGTCGGCGAGGAAACGCGAGTAGTTTAGGCCTACAGCAGTCGTTACCAGCTAAAGATTCGACGTCTTAAATTTCTCTGCCTGTACATGGGATGGTCTACTCCGGGAGAGAAGGTCGCTTGGATAGAGCGCCACCGACGTTTTCACTATCTGCGATTTTTTGTTTTAACATTACTCATCATAGTGGATTCCCCCCCCCCTATTATGTAATACCAGGTACAAATCCCTCGTTACCATGGGTTCTTTTTAGTAGCGCGAAGTGCATTGCTGAACACGGGTTAAATTATATAAAAAAAGGGTTAGGTAAAAGATCCTATCGCCTGACGGCCGCAGATTAGTGAACATTCTGAGGCAAACCGTGTCTAGGGCACGGCGCCATGGAAGACATGCCCACCTCTCTCCTTCCGCTGCCTTTGAGCTTCCCTGGACTGAATCAGCATCCATTCACTGCTTAGCAGACACAGAGAGTGTTCAAGCCGATAAAGTCCGACTCCACAAGTGGTTCGAACGTACGACCGTCAGCTCCGCAGGTCTGGCGGAAAGAGGGAGAAGTATCCACCCTGTGCAAGACTTGAACCCAATACCCAGTATTTTCTAGCTTCTTTGACGCGTGTGTTGGCCACAAAGCTCCACACCCCCTCACTCCCCCACCCCCACCCACGTCCCCAAAAGCTACAGGACCGGCAGTGGGACCTGGGCGAGGCAGAGCCTGAGGCAGCAGGTGCGTCACTTGGAGGTGGTGTCTGAGAACTGCCAGGTTTGGAGCCTGACCCTCTGTTCACTCTCTGTCCGCCATCACAATGGAAACAACCAGCTGAACAAGTAGAAATTCTCTACCTCTTCACCATATTTGTTTTTGTATATGTTTCCATAGCGGTGCTAGGAAAGAGTAGGTCAGGAGATGGTGGATATAATGGTATGTTTAAGTCAGATGATTTATTGAGATTCTTTTTTTTGGGGGGTGGGTGGGTGGGGGTGGGGGGGAGGGGTCACATCGCCTCAGTTCCAGACTTTCCTGCGAAGGTAGGTCCCCCTATCTGTTCAAAGGTACAGCATCTATATCTGTATTACACACGTCGACATTAGTGCACCACAATCATATTTGTCAGTATAAGTGAAGTAAAAAAAGGAGAAACGAATAAATAGAAGAAACTCCAGTAAAGCAGAACGCTTTAGAAACGAACCGACCACAGAGGTCACATACACACTGAAGTCTAAACGGCACCCAGAAAGCTCTTGATAAAGACTGAGTGGCACAACAACAGGCGGCTTCAGGGTCCTGACTGTACTGCCAACCGTCAGCTGTACAGCCAGGAATAGCGCAGTTCTCTTTTGAGCCGGGCAGACAGCCAGCGAACAAGTGTCACGTGCAGCTGACAAACACTGCAACAACACCAGCTGTCGAGGCCTGAGACCCTCATGAAACTTCAATAGAAACAACGGGACTGAAGAAAAAAAAAAAGGTACTCCTCTACACCCACACTCTGCGCTGAGTGAACCTTTCCAGTCCACAGGCCTGGCTGGCTCATATCCGCTGATCTTGATCAACTCTCAGTTCTCATATCCGCTGATCTTGATCAACTCTCAGTTCTCATATCCGCTGATCTTGATCAACTCTCAGTTCTCATATCCGCTGATCTTGATCAACTCTCAGTTCTCATATCCACTGATCTTGATCAACTCTCAGTTCTCATATCCACTGATCTTGATCAACTCTCAGTTCTCATATCCACTGATCTTGATCAACTCTCAGTTCTCATATCCACTGATCTTGATCAACTCTCAGTTTTCATATCCGCTGATCTTGATCAACTCTCAGTTATCATATCCACTGATCTTGATCAACGCTCAGTTCCTGATGATCCTGCTTTACCCTGAATAACTGCGTAGTCTTTGGTTTCGTGAAGTGACAGACTCACATTCTCGAGACTGTACTCATCTCTGTCCACCATCAAGTAGTCAGCGCAGGGAACATGTGTTTCACACACGATGTGAACCGATCTCCCGGCATATCATCTGCCAT
>CM065729.1:59010805-59018305 GCA_033310375.1 Conus canariensis
ACCACCACAGACATGGTAACAATGTTATCAATGTGAAAATATGAGAATACACAATGACCTGTAAACAAGAAGCAACATAAAATCATCCAAGCATACTGTGTAATTAACACATGTATCAATCCCCCTAAAATAAACAAAACAATAGGAAAGAAAAGCAAAACAAAACAAAAACGACCTTCTGAACAAACAATAAAGGAGTAGTGTGATGCAAGACAGGATTACATCCAGACGATCTAACAGGCATGTCCCCCCCCCCCGACACACACACACACACGCACACCACACACACACACACACACACACACACACGCACACCACACACACACACACACACACACACACACCACACACACACACACACACACACACACATACACACACACACACTCACACATACACTCACACACATACATACACGCACACACCACACACACACACACACACACACACACACACACACACACACAAATAGGCACGCACTTGCGCGTGCTTCACCACCACGAACATATGTAAATGCTAGTCCACATCTGCAGTGTAGACGGCTGACGTTACTTTGCTTCGAGTGCCGATCGAAGGGACATGCGTGTTCACACGGTGTCCCCCCCCCCCGCCCCCTCACACACACGCTCACTTCTCCCGCCCCTCCTTTTTTTCGTCAATGATTTTTTACTAAGTTGAAAACTCCTGTCGAGTGTAAATTAATTTCAAAAGGAAATGAAAGTGTGTGTGTGTGTGTGTGTGTGTGTGTGTGTGTGTGTGTGTGTGTGTGTGTGTGTACACGTGTATGTTTTATCTATCTATCTATCTATCTATCTATCTATCTATCTATCTATCTATCTATCTATCTGTGTGTGTATGTGTGTGTGTGTTTTCTCTGTGTGTGTGTGTGTGTGTGTGTGTGTGTGTGTGTGTGTGTGTGTGTGTGTGTGTGTGTGTGAGAGAGAGACAGTGTGGGAGACAGAGAGTGAGAGAGAGTGTGTGCGTGCATGCTCATGTGTGTGTGTGTGTTGTGTGTGTGTGTGTGTGTGTGTGTGTGTGTGTGTGTGTAGTGTATGTGTGCGTGCGTGCGTGCGTGCGTGCGTGCTGGTGTGTGTGTGTGTGTGTGTGTGTGTGCACCAAATTCTGCACCCTGATAGAAGAGAGAAGTGACTGTTCGTCCATTGTGTTTATTGTCTTCAATGTTATTTGTCTTATCTGAAGAAGTCACAGTCGGTCTTTTAGCGTTGCGTTTGTTTTCCAGCTGGTTTGTTTCTTCGTTCCGCGACGCATTGATTCTATTTTTTTGATTTTCGACAGAAAAAAACGAGAGACAAAGAAAAAAAGTCAAACACATACTACATAAAATATATGTAAAAAAAAAAACCCAAACAAAATCTAAACAAATTATAAAGAAAACAAGCAGGAAAAACGACAACAGAAAAAAAGGAAGATAAAAAGAAAGACCGGCAACGACAGAAAGGAAAGAACACAAAAGAAAGAAAAACCGACCTGCGAAGATCCCTTTCTTCCATTAAGAAAGGGTGAACACCGTAGTCGCACCTTCTCGCCACGTTAATGTGGGTGTTTCCTCAGGGGGACATGGGGCAGGTTGTTTTCACTAACGCGGCACGGGAGCGGAATACTGGCGCTATATCAAAACTAGATCCCGGCCTCTCCAATCAAGGAAAGCCGCAGGCTAGACCAGTCCAGATGGAGGAGTAAGGCCCCCACCAAAATGGAAGGAACTGAGTGAAGGCCCACCGGCGTGTGGATACGCCCTGACACTGCTCCAAGCCTTACCCCAGCCATGGGTTAAATGGCAAAAGCATCCAGCCTGCCGAAGACGGAGTGTGTCAGCTACGGCGCAGGTCCTGGGGATAAATTAGGACACACACGCATCAACGATTATGGTCATGCGTCAGACTACCTTATTGTCATGGCGTCGTCCCTATCAGCGACAACCGGGGAGGGACGGAGCCGGGCCCTTAGCCTCAAAGGGGCCCACCCAAGCGACCGGTGCCTCTGCTAACCTGACGGTCGGGGGAAGGCAGAGTAGAGCGACTGACCAGACTACCCAGCCTCCTACCACCCTTACAGTGGCTCAGTGGAATGCAGAAGGACTAGGGAACAAGAAGCCAGAACTGCAAAAGTTTCTCAGCAAAAACAACATCGATGTCATCTGCATCCAAGAAACACACTTGAAAGATCATCGACGTTTCTTCGTAAGAGGCTATGAGACATTTCGCCAAGACCGCGAAGACAGACACAAGGGAGGAATCATTACCCTTGTCAGAAACTCCATCCCTGCAGTAGAGACAAACAGATCAAGAAGACAAGAACTAGAACACCTGACTGTCAAGCTCTTGCTGCCCAGTGGAGACCTACGGATCACCAACTGCTACAGCCCATCAACCTCATCTCTTACGCTACACAACGTGAAGCTAGAAGCTTGCAGACATCTGGTGGTTGGAGACTTCAACAGCCACTCGCAAAGCTGGGGATATGAGGAAATGGATGCCCGTGGTGAGGAAGTGGAAGATTGGATGATGGAAAATAATCTAGTACTCATCAACCAGGCGGACGACAAACCAACGTACTTCTCCAGAGCCTGGAAAACCACCTCCACACCAGACCTGGCTGTAGCTACTGAGGACATTCACAAGCTCACGTCCAGAGAAGTCAGCACCCAGCTTGGAGGGAGCGACCACCTGCCAGTCATTCTCAACATCTCCAGCTTAGGATGTACTGAGCGCAACATGCAACCAAGTTGGAACTTCAAACGAGCCAACTGGACCCTCTTTGCAGAAAAGGCTGACCACCACACCAAAAACATTTGCTGTGCAAATGACCTGAACAAGAACGTCCAGAATTTCACTGATGCAATTCTTCAGGCAGCAAAGCAGGCAATCCCAAGGGGCAAAAGAAGACATTACCTGCCATACTGGAGTGACACACTGGAACAGCTTCACACTGAAATGGACAATGCCAGAGAAGCTATGGAGCAAACCCCCACTCCAGAGAACCTAGTGAGGCACAACAACGCCAAAGAAGCTTTCAACCAACAGAAGAAAGCTGAACTCCAAAAGAGCTGGAACGAGAAGACCAGCAGCCTCAACATGGAGAAGGACACCAGCAAGCTGTGGAATCTGACAAAAGCCCTGAATGAAGACACCAGAGCGGGACACAGCAAAACCGTCATCGAGGAAAATGGTACACACCACAAGGGAAGGAAAGCAGCAAACATCCTGGCAGAATTTTACAAAGAGGAAAGCAAAGCAACAATACCCATTGCCCGAGTGCAGGAAGTCAGCAAGGAAACCAGGGAGAAGCTGAAACACCAGAACCCTACACCGTCCATGATGTCAGCCTTCTCCATGACTGAACTCAATGCAGCCATTAAAAAACTAAAGCCAAAGAAAGCCCCAGGGAAAGATGGTGTTACCAATGACATGATCAGGAGACTTGGAACCACAGCAAAACAGAAGCTCCTTCTGATCATCAACCAGTCATGGAGCTCAGGGAAATTCCCAGACCGATGGAGAGAAGCAGTCATCATCCCCATCAGAAAGAAACAAAAAGACAAAACCAAGAAATCCAGCTACCGACCAATCAGCCTCCTCAGTTGTCTGGGCAAGGTGATGGAAAGAATGGTGAACACAAGACTGCTGAAACACCTGGAAGAAAATCACCTGCTCAGCAACACACAGTCAGCATACAGGAAAAACCACAGTACGGAAGACCAGCTTGTGTACCTCGCCCAACAGATCGAAAACGCCTTTCAGGAGAAGAAAAAGGTACTCGCTGTCTTTGTGGACCTGACCAAAGCCTTCGACAAGGTATGGAAGGAAGGACTTCTCCTGAAGCTGCTAAACAAGAAAGTGGAAGGGAATATGTACCGCTGGATACGCAACTTCCTCCAGTACCGCACAGCAAGAGTTCAGCTTGATGGGAAAATTAGCCACCGAATCACTCTACAACAAGGTGTACCACAAGGAGGAGTCATCTCCCCTACACTCTTTCTCATCTTCATTGATGACATCGCTGAGAAGCTCACCAAGCACATCTCCAGAGCTCTCCACGCCGACGATTTTGCTGCCTGGAGTGCTGCAGAACATTTAACCACAGCCAGCTACAGGATGCAGGAAGCACTGGAACACGTCGGAAGATGGGCCTCTGACTGGGGCGTAGAAATCAATGCCACCAAGACAGTGGCCACAGTCTTCTCGCTGTCGCCACTGCGAGAAACCATCAGCCTGAAAATAAATGGAAGAGAGCTAAAACAAGAAGACAACCCAATGTACCTAGGCATCAAGCTGGACAAGCGGCTTACTTGGAATCCGCACCTCAAGAACATTGAAAACGAAGCAGTCAGGAAGCTCGCCATCATGAAGAAGCTGGCCGGTACATCCTGGGGCGCAAACAGCAGCATCCTGCAGAAGGTGTATGTGGGTACCGTCAGACCAACCCTGGAGTATGGCAGTTCTGCATGGGCCACTGCATCCAAGACCAACACCAGTCGCCTGAACAAAGTGCAGAATGCAGGATTGCGACTGATCACTGGTGGGATGAAGACTACCCCAATCCAAGCCATGGAGAAGCTTACTAGTCTACATTCCCTCGAAGACAGACGCGAGGAGAAGGTTTTCATCCACAGTGAAAAGTTACTGCGTATGCCTACCCACCCCATGCACACCGAGATGCAGAACCCCACCAAAAACAGGCTAAAGAGAACAAGTTTCAACCACCTGTCTAAGAGCCTGCATCGCAGCAATGAAGACCTGCTGCCTGTTTCACCAGCCGAAATGGAGATGCTTCCAAATTTTGAGGAACCAGACAATCACCTGGAAGATGTCGCAATCATCACCGAAGTTCCTGGCATTAAAAGAATGGACCGTCAAGCCCCTCAAGTAATGAAAGCTCTAGCACAGGAGATGATCGCCAACCAATACAACCCCAGTGAGTGGACCCACGTCTTCACAGATGGATCCTCAGAAGGAGCAGTCAAGAATGGAGGAGCAGGGTTCTTCATCAGACACACCAATGGAAGATTGACACACAAGGCCTTCCCTACTGGAAAGATCTCCTCCAACTACAGAGCAGAGGCAATAGCACTGCTCCACGCAGTGAGGATCTTTCTGGAACCGGCCAGCCCATCACAGAAGGTTGTCTTCTTCACAGACTGCCGATCTCTGCTGCAGGGACTTCAGAACACAAGAAATGAACAACATACGCAAGACATCAAGGCTGCCCTCTATGAACTCTCAAAACAGTCTGTCATTACGCTTCAGTGGATTCCGTCTCATTGTGGGATCATGGGCAACGAAAAAGCTGATGCTCTCTCCAAAGCAGGCAGCAAAATGGAGCAGTTCAGCCACCCCGTGACCTACAGGGAGGCCAAGACCATCATCCACAACCAGTTTCAGTCCCAGTGGAAGAGAAGGCTGGGTGCAGAGAGTGGTGCTGACCCGATCCACCAGCTCCAAAGGCACCAGCAGACAATCCTCTTCAGACTGAGGACCGGCCACTGCAGACTGCTGAGCCACCTTAACCGCCTGAAGATCACCTACACTGACCAGTGTCCATGCGGCACTGGACCCCAGACCCCTGAACATGTCCTCCTGCGCTGTCCTACTCACGCAGCTCTACGACACAAAACCTGGCCGGGGGGAGCGGAGTTACAGGCGCAGCTTTGGGGAGCCCGTTCTGACCTGGAGAAGACCGCGGGCTTCATCATGGCGGCCGGGTTACAAGTCTGACGCATCCAGCTTCAATCGAACGCAGAAGAAGAAGAAGAAAGAAAAACGGAGAAAAGATGAAATATACAGACGGCTTATCGAATCGACGAACATATTGAACGTCAAATTTCAACAAATTGTATGAAACAAATAAGAAAGAAAGAAAGAAACAAACAAAAAAAATCACAGAAAGTAAAACACACACACAAACAAACAAACAAACAAACAAATAAGCACAAATTGGAAAGAAAAAAAAAATAACGGAAAGAACCAGAAACAAAACAAAAACAAAAAAAAAAAGAAACAAAAAGAAAGAAAAAAAAAAGAATTAATAGACAAGCAAATACGACCACGAAATTCCAGCAAATTGCAAGAAACAGGCAAAACAAAAAGAAAGAAAAGGGGGAAAATATTGTATAGATGAACAAACAAACAAAAGCAAACCTTGTGTTTGACGAAATCTTCGTAATAAGCAAGAAAGAAACAAAGCAAAAAGAAAGGAAGAAAGAAAATGTAAAAAAAAAACAACAACAAACAAACAAACAAAAAAACAAACCCATAAAGAAACAGAAACAAAAAAACAAACAAACCCCAAAAGGGGAGAAAATCGATGAATATACAATGAAAGAACAAATTCAACGTCAACTTTCCGCACATTATACTGCAATCAAAGAGAAAGCCAGGAAATAAACACAGTAAAAAGCAAGGCGAGGAGATCAAGGGGAAAAAAAAAGAACCCACAGAACAAAAAACAAAAAACCAACAAACAAAAAACCAACAAACAAAAAACAAACAAAAAACCCCCCCAGGCGGAGTGAGCGGTGTAGGCCGTGTGACAGAGGCGAGAGGCGCAGCTTTACCATGCCTTATGAGAAGGAATTGGCCTGTCGCCCTAATGGATTGGGCGAGTCGTCAGCAGCGCTCTGGCATTGATGCCTGTGCGTGCGTGCCATAAGATGTGTGTGTGTGTGTGTGTGTGTGTGTGTGTGTGTGTGTGTGTGTGTGTGTGTGTGTGATGTGTTGTGTGTGTGTGTGATGTGTTGTGTGTGTGTGTGTGTGTGTGTGTGTGGTGTGTGTGTGTGTGTGTGGGTGTATGTGAGTGCATACATGCATAGGTAAGAGAGAGAGAGAGAGAGAGAGAGAGAGAGAGAGAGAGAGAGAGAGAGAGAGAGAGAGAGTACATCTGTGTGTGTGTGTGTGTGTGTGTGTGTGTGTGTGTGTGAGAGAGAGAGAGAGAGAGAGAGAGAGAGTACATCTGTGTGTGTGTGTGTGTGTGTGTGTGTGGTGTATGTGAGTGCATGCATATATAGGTAAGAGAGAGAGAGAGAGGAGAGAGAGAGAGAGAGAGAGAGAGGAGAGAGAGAGAGAGAGAGAGAGAATGTAAGTGCAGTTCATCTCCCTTGTGTTTCGTTTAAGAACAGCATTCTATTGTTTAATGGTCTCGTTGCAACAGATACGTCTGTGAAAACATAACTGCTCTTCCAGAGGAGAGAGCATTTCACTGCAATACAGCACCACCATATTCTCTCTCTCTCTCTTCTCTCTCTCTCTCTCTCTCTCTCTCTCTCTCTCTCTCTCTCTCTCTGTCATGTGCACAGGATGTGTGAAGGTGTCGTGTGCATATGTTGTTTGTGTGTATCAACAGTCTTAAGATTGAACGTCAGCAGTATTGGGGTATTGAGAGAAAAGATCACGTGATTGTGCGGCGCCTTTTTGTTGGATAGTGACCCCGGGGTGAGTACTGCTTGGGAGCGCTGCGCGCGTTATTTAACTTAGCTAGAAAATT
>CM065729.1:59030805-59038305 GCA_033310375.1 Conus canariensis
GGAGCACACTGCTTAGTTTCTTGTTAGTTGAGGAGCACACTGCTTAGTTTCTTGTTAGTTGAGGAGAATGAATAGGGCTGTGTTTTGTTTAGTTTTCTTATTACTAGCTATGACGCAACTCTGTTTATTTCTTTTTTATGTCTGAGGAGCATAATACAGGCACTGCTTAGTTTTCGTTTTAGTAGTACAGATCATACGGCCCTATTTTTCCTTTTTTTTCTCTCTAAAAGTTGAGGAGCATAGTATAGACACTGTTTAGCTTTCTCCTTTGTTGAGGAGCATGACGGAGCTCTGTTAAGTTTTTTTTTTTTTCGTTAGTTGAGAAACTGTTTTAGCTTTCTTGAGAAACTGTTTTAGCTTTCTTGTTAGTAGAGAAGCATGACAGCACTGTGTTTCTTCTTCTCCTTTTTCTTCGTTATCTGCCCGCCTTCATCAAGCTGAAGATTCCGGCATCTACAAAGGGATTTTTTTTTCTCCTGCAAAAAGTGCAAATTCGGGTAGGGTTATCTGGTTTACCCACTGTTGTTGAAACAGTACATTCCATACTAACTGTTTTAGCGCCGAATGAATTAACAAAACTGATCACTTTTCAACTGTGATGGTTTAACAATATCCATTAATACAGTTACAGCTATTCGCCGCGTGAATAGCAGTCATCAGTGGGGAAGCCGCTGACGTTCCCGTGATTAGCTGCTGTAGAATAATGGGTTACATTATTCACCAATCAGTATTTAGGTATTTGTATTCAGCCCGGGACAGTTCTGTTGTTATAGAAACAAACTGCATGACAACCAACGATCGACGCCCACAAGACAAGATTCGACATGGTGTCAGAACCGGGATCGTGAGTAACGAACTGTTGCATCGATCGAATTGTTGATAGTTTACTAGATCAAAGACTGTATAATTGAATGATCGTCTTGATTAGTAAACAAGTGACGTCAAACGATGGCTGTATCGTCGTCAAGCCAAATGAAGCAATTCACTGCCAGTGTGCCTGCTCCAGCCAAAATGGACACAAGCAGTAATTTGGGAAGCAACTGGAAAAGATTTCGAAGACAGTGGGAAAACTATGCTGTTGCTACCAGGCTAAACAAAGAAGACCCTGAATTTCAGAAAGCAGTATTCCTAGCAACAATTGGGGAGGATGCTTTAGACATCTTTGAAGGCTTTAGATTCGAAAACGAAGCTGATGAAAATAACGTGAACAAAATTATGGAGAAGTTCCAAGAGTTCTGTGTGGGAGAAACGCACGAAGCTTATGAAGCTTACAAATTTCACTGCAGAAGACAAGAAATCTCAGAATCTATTGATGCTTTTGTTACTGCTCTTCGACAGTTGGCCAAAAATTGCAACTTTAAGCAGCAAGAGGACAGAATGATTCGAGATCAGATTGTCGTAGGCATACGAGATGATAGTCTCCGTGAAAAAATGCTGGAAGACAAGAAGCTGGACTTAGCCAAATGTCTGTGTTTGGGGAGAGCCCATGAGACCACCAAGCGTCAAGCACATGCAATGACAAGTCAAGAGCAAGATGAAAGTCTCCACGTCAATAGAATTCCAGCAGTGAAAAGAACAAATCAACCTGCAAAATTTCACTCCCAAGGAAACAAGAAATGTTCACGTTGTGGAAAGAGTCCGATGCACGGAAGAAAAGACTGCCCAGCAAAAGATGCTGAGTGCCGAAATTGCTCTGCAAAGGGACACTATGCTGTCATGTGCAGAAGCATGAAGAAGGTCCACAACATAGACGAAGAATGTGAAGAGGAAACCTTAGGCTCCATTACAGAGTGTCAAGACAAAGACTGTGTCAACTCAGTAAAAGAAGATCTTTGGCATGCTACACTGCAAATCAATGGAAAATCAGTAAAATTTCGTGTCGATACGGGTGCTGATGTCTCAGTTGTTCCAAGACGACTCTTCAAGAAAAATTCTCCTTTAATTGAAAAAAACTAACAAGAAACTATTAGGTCCGGGGAAAACGGAGATCAAGGTTGTAGGAAAATACACCACCACTCTCAAGACTGAGAACACAGAAACTGAGCAAGATCTCTACTTTGTGGAAAATCTGCAAGAGCCACTACTTGGGAGACCTGCCATAGAAGCACTTCATCTGATTGAAAGAGTAAACTCTGCACAGCAAGAAGAAACTCCAAAATCCAAGTTCCCCAAACTCTTCACTGGTCTGGGAAAGATGAAGACTGTGTACAAAATCAGACTGAGAGAAGATGCTCAACCTTTCGCCATAGCAGCGCCTAGACGTCTACCGCTCCCCTTTAAGACAAAAGTAAAGGAAGAACTGGCTCGACTGGAAAAAGAAGACATCATCAGACCTGTCACCACTCCGACTGATTGGTGTGCACCAATTGTGGCCGTGCCAAAGCCAAATGGAAAAATGAGATTGTGCATCGACTTCACAAAACTCAACGAGAGTGTGCGTCGAGAGAATTATCCATTACCCACAACTGACCAGTTACTAGCCCAGCTGGATGGTGCCAAGGTATTCACGAAACTGGACTGTAACAGTGGATTCCATCAAATTCCACTTCACCCAAACAGCCAGGAACTAACGACCTTCATAACTCCATTCGGGCGATATTGCTACAAACGCCTACCCTTTGGAATCAGCTCGGGACCAGAGGTGTTTCAACGAGAAATGTCACGCATCCTGGAAGAAATACCTGGGGTCATCTGTGACATTGATGATGTTCTGGTGCACGGAAAAGAACAGAACGAACATGATGAGAGGCTGAAACGTGTGTTACAGAAGATGGAAGCAGAAAACATCACACTGAATGAGAAATGCATCTTTTCATCTGACACAGTGACATTTCTGGGTCACATCATCACATCTGAAGGTATCAAGGTGGACCCAAGAAAGGTGGATGCAATCAGCAATTTTCCCAAGCCGCAAAATGTTCCAGAGTTGAGAAGATTTTTGGGAATGGTGAACCATGTGGGAAAATTCATTCCAAATCTTGCCGACACATCAAAGCCTCTGCGAGATCTTCTCAAGGAAGAAAATGAATGGACTTGGAGTCACCAACAGGAAGAAGCTTTCCAGAAATTGAAGGTGCAACTGAGCTCAGCTCCAGTTTTGGCCCACTATGACCCTGCAAAAGTGACCAAGATATCTGCTGATGCATCGTCCTACGGGCTAGGTGGAGTATTATTTCAAAAGGAAGGACAGAACTGGAGACCAGTGTTCTATGCATCAAGATCACTGACATCAACTGAGCAGAGATATGCTCAAGTGGAAAAGGAAGCCTTGGCATCAACTTGGTGTTGCGAGAAGTTTGCCGATTTCTTGATGGGACTAAAAAAATTCATCATAGAAACTGACCACAAACCTCTGCTCTCCTTGCTCAAGAAGAAGAACTTGGATGAATTGACACCAAGAATCCAACGCTTCAGGATGAGACTGCTACGCTTCTCCTATGATGTTGAGTACACACCAGGGAAGAACATCGTGATCGCTGACACACTGTCACATGCCCCAGGAAATGTTCCAGCTCAACAAGATCATGAGATAGAGAAGGAGACAAATCAGTTCATCAACTGCCTAATTGCGAGTCTTCCTGTCAGTGATAAACTTAGAGAGAAGATCCGAGTCAAACAACTGAAAGACAAAGTCTGCAGTCAAGTCTCAAATTTCTGCAAGACTGACTCATGGCCCGAGACAGTAAGACGAGATCCTCAGTTGAAACAGTACTGGTTTGTCCGTCATGATCTCTCAATGCAGGAGGGATTGCTACTGTTTCAGAGCCGCATAGTCGTTCCAACAGACCTGCAAGAAGAAGTTCTACAAAATATTCACGAAGGGCATCAAGGCATCATGAAATGTAGGGCATTAGCTAGACAAAGTGTGTGGTGGCCAGGCCTTTCAAAACAAATAGAAGAGAAAATCTCCAGCTGCAGCGTCTGTGAAAAGGAACGAGTCCATCACCCTGAACCACTCAAACCAACAAAAACCCCTGACTATCCTTGGCAACGAGTGGGAATGGATCTGTTTGAATACAAAGGTCGACACTATCTACTGATAGTTGACTATTTCTCCAGATGGATAGAAATATCTCACCTGCCAAAAACCACGTCAGTCTCAGTGATTTCGCACTGCAAAGCCATCTTCGGAAGGCAGGGCATTCCAGAAATAGTTGTCTCAGACAATGGACCTCAGTTTAGTTCTAGAGACTTTGCCAAATTTTCAGAAAAGTATGGCTTCACTCACCTGACAAGCAGCCCCCTTCATCCTCAAGGAAATGGTGAGGCAGAGAGAGCAGTGCAAACCGTGAAAAAACTTGCTGAAGAAAGCTGAAGACGCAAACATTGCTCTTCTGAACTACAGAGCTACACCCCTGCAACATGGACTGAGTCCAGCTGAACTCATGATGGGAAGAAAACTGAGAACGAAAATTCCCTGTATGCCAAGTCATCACCTTCCAGTCAACAGAAACTTTACAAAGTTCCAGGAAATTGATGCGAACATCAAACAGAAGCAGAAAAAAAACTTTGATCGTCGTCACAGAGCAAAGTCACTGAAACCACTGAAGAAAGAAGAGAAGGTGTGGATGAAAACTCCCAGAGATGAAGAAGCCGTCGTGGTCAGCAAACCGACAACATCCTCGTACACTCTACAAACCCGTACCGGTCAACAAAGGAGGAACAGATGGCACTTACGAAGAAGATACGAGGCATACAAAGAACCAGAACCAGAACCAGAACCTGAGCCAGAACCAGAACCAGAACCAGAACCTGAGCCAGAACCAGAATCTGAACCTGAACCAGAACCAGAACCTGAACCTGAACCTGAAGCTGGATGGAAAGAACAACATGAACATGGCACTCACACAAGATCAGGAAGACGTGTCAAACTGAGAGACATTCTGGATCTCTAAAACGTTTATGATGAACATTCCTGAAACATTAATTTCTGAGAGCTGCCACTGGTTACATTAGTTTTAGTTTAGATGCTATTGTTGACAAGGTTGACATTGAGTTAATTAGTTTACCTTTCACATGCAGATACACTGATTGACTCGTACTTGTAGATTTAAATATAGTTTAGGCTTTCACAAACACTTGAAAAGGGGGGATGTAGAATAATGGGTTACATTATTCACCAATCAGTATTTAGGTATTTGTATTCAGCCCGGGACAGTTCTGTTGTTATAGAAACAAACTGCATGTCAACCAACGATCGACGCCCACAAGACAAGATTCGACAGCTGCCTTCTTCACTAGCATGCGTACCGTATCATGCAAGACATTCATTCCTGAAACCAACCTTTCTGTTTTTCTCAATTTCACCCCCCCCCCCCCCTTTTTTTTCTTTGTTTTTCTTTGGCCCATTGTTCGCTGAAGCTAAGGTCCATACCCATTCTTATCTCTTAAAAGGTGAAGAAGCTCCGTGGTGCATTCCATGCCATGTTCCACTCACAGTGAAACATATTCTTCTAGATTGTTGGGACTTGCACGATGTGAGACATAAACACTTTACAGCAGACTCCATGAAAACCCTGTTCAGAGATGTCCCACCTGACGTGATCTTTGAGTTTCTGAAAAAATATTAACATTTCTCATCTGATTTAAGATTTGACGGAAGAAAGATTTTAACGAAGTTTCTGGTACGTTTCTTTTAGATGGTTTATTTTAAAGAGATGTGTGAAAGTTTTTTGTTTGTTTTGTTTTTGATGACTTGTGAGTTGATTTTAACGTGGTGACAGCCCTGATATGGCCCTTTGCGGTCGGCTGGGCGATAAGAAACATTACCTTACCTTACCATGCACCTGTCTTTGTCCTAAGAAGCCTTTCACATGGTGTTCTGGGGATACTGTAGAAATCATGCCATGTTTTGTCCTCATCTGCCGACTGACTATGCGGCGGGAGTTTAACTGTTGGCAAGGGACCTGCTGGTTGCTCGTTTAGCCGTTTTCTTTTTTTTGCATTTCTCACTTTTTTGTGTGCATCGGACAGCTTTTGCATCTTTTCTTCACTTTTTCTTTTTTTCCCCTCTTCCTTTCGTTTCTCTTTTGTTCCGTTTTTGCTCTTTTAGTAAGCTGTATTAACCATTAAAACAACAACGACAACAGAATGACTGCCCCCCTCAATATGACCAGTTTTATCTGACACGTGGACGTCTACAACAGTTTCTGTGTCTTGTTATGAATAGACGTATCTTTTGAAGACAGTTGTCTTCCCTTTGTTTTCGTTTTCTTTTTCCAAACATCACTTTTCGTCTATGATTTATGTGCCATGTTACCAACAGACGGACGTGTTGAATATAAATGTCTTTTTTCTTTCTTTCGTTTTCAAAACTTGACTTTTGCCGTCAATATTTTGTGTGCCATGTTACCAATAGACGTATTTTTGAGATATATGTCTTTCTTGTTTCTTTCTTTTAACAAACAAGACTTTTCGTCTGCACTTCATGTGGCATATTACCACTAGACATACATTTTGAGAACAGACATCATTTCAATTTTGTTTTAAGAACAGGACTTTTCGTCGATGGATGATGTACCATGTTATTAACAGTCGTAAATTTTGAAGACAGACGTCTATCGTTTATTTCTTTTTCCAAGCAGGACTCCTTCGTCAACAGTTTATGTCGCATATAATGAACAGGCGTACACCTGAAGCTAGATCTCTTTCTTGCTTCTCTTTCCAAACAGGATTTTGTCTTTCTCTATAAAGTGACAGCCCTGAAAAGGACTCTATTTTTAGGCTGATCTAAACTGAAACTGAAATAAAACCGGAAGACCATTTTACTTGTGCGCGCATGTCAGACAAGAAGTCTGAGGCGGGCCCCTCTTGTTAGCTGAGGAATGTAATGCCTGACTGCTGAGTCCAGGACAGCACACAATTTGCCACATTCGGATCAGTTGATGAGGTCAGCTCAATATTCCCCCGTATTGACAGATCCTCTGCTCAATGCTCCCCTGCTCCATACTTCCCCTGTTCTACCCCCCTCCCCCCATGCCCCATAACCCTCCTGCTTGCCTAAGGCATGTGTGTGTGTGTGTGTGTGTGTGTGTGTGTGTGTGTGTGTGTGTGTGTGCGCGCGCGCACGCTCGCGTGGTCTTTAGCTGTGGTATCGGAAAGATTACCTTAACGTGTCTTCTTCCCCTTGGGATTGAATAAAAGACTTCGACATTGAATTAAAGAACCTGAGACTGAATCAAAGACACCAGAAATAAAATGAAAGACCCCAACATTGAATCGAAGACACCAGAAATAAAATATAAAAGACCCCAACATTGAATCAAAGACACCAGAAATAAAATATAAAAGACCCCAACATTGAATCAAAGACACCAGAAATAAAATGAAAAAGACCCCAATTTTGAATCAAAGACACCAAAAATAAAATGAAAGAGACCCCAACATTGAATCAAAGACACCAAAAATAAAATGAAAGACCCCAACATTGAATCAAAGACACCAGAAATAAAATATAAAAGACCCCAACATTGAATCAAAGACACCAGAAATAAAATGAAA
>CM065729.1:59043305-59050805 GCA_033310375.1 Conus canariensis
GAAAATGTGATAAATTCATGCAAGAAGGTGAAAAATGACTATCCAAGCTTGTGAATGAAAAAAACAAAAACAAAAAAACTGACCTTTTTCAGAAACTCATATAACGCTGACCTTGACATTCATTTTGATGTTCGATAGTTTCTGACTTGTTGTTAAATGGTTCCTTTATATTGATCGCACTATTTTTTTTCACATATATATATATATATATATATATATATTTTTTTTTTTGTTTCTCCTAATTATTTACACTGAAGGTGTCAGCATGGAGATCTCTGAGGAGGATTTTGATCGATTGCCGCAGAGGCCCAAAAAAGTAGGCCTGGAGGACCCCGGTAACAGTCCCAAAGTACGTTGATAATGCTTTTAATAGGGAGCAGAGATGCGGAGAAAGAGCGGCAGAGAAAGCAGCTAACCTGGCCGTTGACAAAAGCTGAGGCATAGAGAGAGGCGGCGATAAAAAAAAAAAAGCAGCATCAGATGCCAGAATGACCGCGATGAAAGAAAAAGGAAAAAAAAAAAAAATTGAAAAGGACCGCGTTGAGCAGGACAAAAAAGCAAGGTCCTCCCCCCCCTCCCCCGTCTTCACCCTTCTAGCTCCACGAACATTCCCAGGCTCCCTATTTTTTTTCAAAGAGTCTACATATGGCACCGATTCGTCCCTCTTCCGCTGTGAGGTGCATGTGTCATCATGCCAGTGAGAGAAAGGACAGCGGCCCATCCATTTTGCGGATGGTCTTCTGGGGTTTGCTCTCACCTTTTTTTCATTCTCTTTGCGCGTCCGACCTTACCAGCCATGACGATTTGCGAGAACAATGTGGGATTCTATCAGCCATGACGATTTGCGAGAACAATGTGGGATTCTATCAGCCATGACGATTTGCGAGAACAATGTGGGATTCTATCAGCCATGACGATTTGCGAGAACAATGTGGGATTCTATCAGCCATGACGATTTGCGAGAACAATGTGGGATTCTATCAGCCATGACGATTTGCGAGAACAATGTGGGATTCTATCAGCCAAGAAGATTTGCGAGAACAATGTGGGATTCTATCAGCCAAGAAGATTTGCGAGAACAATGTGGGATTCTATCAGCCAAGAAGATTTGCGAGAACAATGTGGGATTCTATCAGCCAAGAAGATTTGCGAGAACAATGTGGGATTCTATCAGCCAAGAAGATTTGCGAGAACAATTTGGGAATCTATCAGCCATGACGATTTGCGAGAACAATGTGGGATTCTATCGGCCAAGAAGATTTGCGAGAACAATTTGGGAATCTATCAGCCATGACGATTTGCGAGAACAATGTGGGATTCTATCAGCCAAGAAGATTTGCGAGAACAATTTGGGAATTTATCAGCCATGACGATTTGCGAGAACAATGTGGGATTCTATCAGCCAAGAAGATTTGCGAGAACAATTTGGGAATTTATCAGCCATGACGATTTGCGAGAACAATGTGGGATTCTATCAGCCAAGAAGATTTGCGAGAACAATTTGGGAATCTATCAGCTATGACGATTTGGGAGGACATGTTGGGAATCTATCAGCCATGACGATTTGCCATGACGTTTTGGGAATCTATCAGCCATGACGATTTGCCAGAACATTTTGGGAATCTATCAGCCATGGCGATTTACACGAACATTTTGGGAATCTATCAGCCATGGCGATTTGCCAGGACGTTTTGGGAATCTATCAGCCGTGACGATTTGCCAGGAAGTTTTGGGAATCTATCAGCCATGACGATTTGCCAGGACGGTTTGGGAATCTATCAGCCATGGCGATTTGGGAGAACATTTTGGGAATCTATCAGCCATGACGATTTGGGAGAACATTTTGGGGATGTATCAACCATGACGATTTGGGAAAACATTTTGGGAATCAATCAGCCATGACGATTTGGAAGAACATTTTGGGACCACATTTGAGTGCACAGCCAACTGATTTCGTGACAAATGTTGATGGTCAAGCTGGCCTGACTGTGGGGAATCTTTCTGCAGCTTATTTGATAAGACTTCAACATGACCTGGAAAGCTGGATGTCCTTGTCAGAAGGATCACAAGACCTATTCTTTCGTGAGCAGTTACTTCACACAGTCTGTGAAGACTTCGACATTTTCCTTTCTAAAGCCAGAGACATGTGTAAGGCCGCCCAGCGTTACGGGAGGCCAGGCGTGACAAACCAGCGGCTTGCAGGGACGATCACTCACTTCTTTCTGTGAGAGTTGCACGGGTGAGATCAGCCCTATTTCTGCTGTTTGCATACTCACGGGGACGGGGTAGATATAGCATATAGAACTATTTCAGGAATGTTCCGGGCTAGTCCGCTTCCTCCTCCTCCTCCTTCTTCTTTTTCTTCTTCTTGTCTCTCACTCTACGAGTTCTTACAATACGCAGTAAGCAGACGATCCATGACAGATCTTGTGGGAAACAACTGACATCTACACAAAAAAGGACATTCAAGCCAAATCAGGTTCTGTTTGGCTGGTTGAATGTCAAAAGTGTGGTGGTCTGAGGTACTATCAATACAAGTCCACCCAGGCGCCAAAGCTATGGCCTTTGCAGTTTGGATTTCTGCCGATGTCGCTGGACATCTGGGCAAGTTGGCCGTTCGTCAGGTTTATGAAGCTGACCATAGCGTTCGTATTGTTCGTGATTCCGGATGCGTCATGACTGGCACACACAAATCTGTTGTTCTTCCTGACCAGACCTAGCCAAGTATAAGCTTTGGTGGTAAGGTTGAGGGATTAGTACTTGCTGAAGTTCCAGTCTGTGCGCGCCATTCCTTTAAGGGAAAGTAACGTGTTGTGTCACTGATGATCTTGTGACTTAACTGACCTGATCTTGCGTAACTACCAGGTGTGTCCGACTCTCCTTTGCCTGGGCTGGAGGAAGAGGTAAGGGCAAGTCTCATCACTATCAGACTGCAAG
Source organism: Conus canariensis (assembly GCA_033310375.1). Classification (NCBI taxonomy): domain Eukaryota; kingdom Metazoa; phylum Mollusca; class Gastropoda; order Neogastropoda; family Conidae; genus Conus; species Conus canariensis. Next base: position 59,046,243 of record CM065729.1, read on the forward strand.
ATGGTAAAAAAAAAACAAGACCCTACCACACGTACGACGCCACTACCTCAAGATCATTCGGTAGGTAAAGGTGAGTTGATTCTTTTGCAGGGAAAAGAGCTTTTTAAATAATGTTTCCAATCTGCTAATGCAAGTAAAGTATCCTATACTGGTACAGCCACAGTCATCTGCACCATCCCTAATGGTATATGGTGTGGTCTCTTTCAGGACAGTAACTCAGTGACCAGGCAGATCATTGTTCCTCAGCATTCTCGTTCTTCACGTTTTGTGTGCTGCACACGACAGTATAGCAGCAGGACATTGTGGAGTTTGCTGTCGTTCTCGTCAGAGAGAACATCTTTGATTTTTCTGACGTAACGTTCGTCGCTCTATGAGGGAGTATTGTGGATCGTGCATTGAATATGAAAAGACAGGGAGAAAAGATCGGCACCGGTCTGTCCCTCTCTGAAACAAATTACGTTCTCGGACACAGGAAGGTCTCCAGACAGATTGTAATCCTTTACATCGGTACCTTTCAGATGCAGAGCAGATTCTGTCTGCCGAAAAAGTGCTACAGAATGACCAAGGCAGGATCGCATCTGTTCTGACAACCCCTTTTCTCAAAATAACTGGACTGACGTCACGACTGACACGTAATTGCAAAGACTGGACTGTGTGAAAGTTATTGCCTTTTTTTGCAGGCAGAAGTACATACCATCCAAATGATAAGACAGTTGAACATGTCCAGATTTTCGGCACTCAACTTTTTTTTTTAATGATGTTTTAGTGCCGAGAGTAAACTGGCGTTCTAACACATGCATGTGATGGACTCGATTGGGTTCAGGAAGTAGGACACAATGCACACACGTAAAAAAATGTGAGCTGGGTTGAAAGAGACAAGAGTTCCTGGTACATGCTGGTTCCTTGGGAATTCGCAAGCCCCGAGAGTACAAGATGAAAAACAGCCTGACTTTTCCTAGGCCCTCCTAACAAAGTGCTTTCTTTTGATGGGCCCTATTAGCTTCTGTTGTATGTTCATCCCGCATTTTCCTGCGATCGCTGCTCCCCTGGTTGATCTCTGCTCCCCTGGTTGATCACTGCTCCCCTGGTTGATCACTGCTCCCCTGGTTGATCTCTGCTCCCCTGGTTGATCTCTGCTCCCCTGGTTGATCACTGCTCCCCTGGTTGATCTCACCAAAGGACATAGCAGAAGAGCGAGTGGAGTTACGATTGCAAACCAGCTCAGTGTCTGCAGGAACAAGGGATCCTGACCTCACACCCTATTTGCAGACTGCCAGACCTCAAGGCTCCCTTTGTTGTGAGGACTGAAGCGAGTAGTGCTGGTGCGGGCCCTGTTTTCCCTCAGACTGTTAATGCTGTCCTTCGTCCAATTGCATTCATGTTCATCAGTAAAAGACGACTTGAGAGAAAGAGAGACAACGAACAGAGAGAGAGAGAGAGAGAGAGAGAGAGAGAGAGAGAGAGAGAGAGAGAGAGAGAGAGAGAGAGAGTTCAGCTGTGTCATGTGATGTAGCCTCACATCAAGGCATGTGACGCTCCATCACATGTAGTCTAGTGATATGAATCATTTACCCCATGCCACAACTAAAAAGGAAGAATATTCATGTGGCTTGACTAGTGTAGCGGGCGTCCCCAATAATTGTGAGGATCACTCAGTGAAATAAACAAGGGTTGGTCATTGGGTGAAAGTGACCACTGAGAGATAGTTTAATAAGGGCTGGTAAGGTGCTGGTCATGTGTTTTGAACACTGTGTATACGCTCACTAGGAGGAGGGAGGAAAGAATCAGTTTTAGCCCAGGAGATGGCCTAGAGACTCGAACCTGTCAGGACGTTGGTCAAGGGGTCCTCACCGCTGACCAGTCATTACCAGGTGAGCTATAGATAGTTGGGGAAAGGTACAGGGGAAAACCTTAAGAAAAGAGAAAGAAAGAATTCATATGTTAAATTGGGAAGCAGGTTACTTACACGAACGTTATTCGTGTTTCACCCTTCACTCTTCACCCCATCAGCTATTCCTCCTCTGAGACGGGTGGTTAACGATGGCCAAGGTGTGGGGAACACACCGGTAGTTCAGCCCCAGCAATTAAAGACTTCAAGCAGAGGAGTCGGATCTCATCTCCCCCGTGACTGGAGAGTTCAGGGGGGAAGTGCTTTTTCGGATACAGGCAGGGCATCACGATGGTTTGGGGCGAGTGCTTACTCTGATGCAGGTATGGCATCATGATTGGATGAATGATTTATTCTCCTGGTCTGGATCTTGGGCCAATGTTGTATAAAAAGCCATGACATTATATTCTTGGAGGATGTGTGTATTCTTTCTCCAGCAAGGAGGAATCTTGTGAGAATTTATTGATGTCAGTTCGTGATTTGATTTATCTCTCAGTGTGAAGAGAAAGAGAGAAATATGTACAGAAGTTGTTTGATAAATACGGGAGTATATTGAACGTTGTCTGGATTGTTCAATTCATTAAGTAAAGTGTTTTCCCCGGAGGAGAGGGGGAGGGGAAAAAACATTCTGTAGTGCGCCTTTTGGTTGACTGGAGGGATTGCGTGTGCGTATGGAGTAAATGCTGTCATGAATGCGTGAGTGCAAGAGTGACAGTGTGACAAGCTGTTTAAGAAAGAAATACGTTTAGTTGACGAACTGCTTTTGTGTAGTCTACATCACCGTGTGAAAAGAGACAGTCGGCGGGTCGAGCTATGACGGCATGAATGACATTCCTCACCTTACAGCGACGTTTTCATAAACAAATACTGTCTCCCGTCCTGAAGGGAGGGGTTCATTCTTGCGCTTTGTGAATTGAATTATTGCCCCTGGTGAAGGTGCATTGAATACTTAGGACATTCCAACATTTCTTCTTGTCTCCAATGTTTCCTTGTTCAGAAATCTTTTCCTTGGAAGATTTTCTTTCACGACAGTCACGGCATGTAAACAAATCTATTTCTTTATGGAAAGAGCCGGCTCATGTTGCTGGTGAAGTTACAAAATAAACTAATGATGTATTTTGTAAAACATTCCAACCGAGGATATTGAGCGCATTGACTTTGCTTCCATGGGTGGGTGGGGTATTGGGGAGGGGCGAGGTGAGGGCAGAATCTGAACATGTTTCGGTTTCTTTCCACTTCTGTCTACACTCTTCTGGGAACAAAACAAATTTGATAAACAAAACAAATTTGATGACCAAAACAAATTTGATAAACAAAACAAATTTGATAAACAAAACAAATTTGATAAACAAAACAAACTTGACAAACTACCGAATATTCCGAGGTATGCTGGCTAATGTTTTCGTCAACTTGCCCGTCAGAGAATTATTTTCTGTGTGGCTTTGTTCTGGATACTTAAAGATTTAGCACCGGGGATGGTTGCCAAGTTCGTGGCTACAGCCATGCACTTTGTTTGTGGTTGAAAGTATTGGTGGCGTGTGATCCTACATTCCTAATCATAAAGAAAAAAGGATTGATCAGAAGATATTTGTTGTGCTGACATTTCGGTGTGATGTCCTTCATTATATCTGTGTGCGAAAGATGTGCGTGATTTTTGTTTTTAACCCAGTCTTATGCGCAGATCGTCTGATTCCTGCTTGTCCCCCCCCCCCCCCCTCTCATCTCCTACACTGTCACCGCATAATCATTGTTTTTATATGACAAATCAATGAAAATAACGTTTCATCACATATCAATGAGTTGATTCGAATAAACGCATATTATATCATGCGATTCCAGAAGAACATGAGTTTATGGATGATAGGTTCTTTAACAAATATGATACAAAAACCGATTTCTTAATCATGCTGCAATTACTGAAAGAAAGAAACAAGAAATAAAGAATTATGACGCGGAATAAAGTATATGGTTCGAAAACACTATGCAACTATTCTAACAACGTAACACTTAAAAAAAATTCAGATGAAAAATAGTACAACATTATATGTATTGAAACAAAATGTCATTGTCGTATTTCTGCATCAAATTAGCTGACTCGTTTGTAAAGCCTGAGATCTTCATGTGGTACAGAGAAAAGGCTAAGCACATAACAAAAACAAACAAACAATTGAAAAAGAAGAAATGGTGAAACAATTGTTTCAGAAATAACACAGTTGTGAGTGGTGAAAGAATTGTTCCAGAAATAACACAGTTACAATTTTTTTTAGCAACAGGGACTGCAAAATCAGTTAACATCCAGAATAAGGCCTAGCACATTGTAAACAAGCAACGGTGAAAGGGTTAGCCGTCTTTCTATTTTCAGGTTTACTGCTCGTTCTGTTGGTAACGTGAGGTGGGCTGGAGGAGACGGGCGAAGTCTGTCTGTTCATGACATCCTATCAGCAGCTCTGATGCCAGATGCCGGGTGTATTTTTTTTTTTTTACCCTTTTGGAAACGCGCAGTAAACTGATATTCGATCAAACAGAGAGAAAGAGCGGGGGGGGGGGGGGGGGGGGGGGGGGGGGGGTAGGGGGGGAGGGGGGAGAGAGAGAGAGAGAGAGTGAGAGAGAGAGAGAGAGAGAGAGAGAGAGAGAGAGAATTGTTCTACACAGTACAGAGCAGACAATTGCGCAAC
>CM065729.1:59070805-59083305 GCA_033310375.1 Conus canariensis
TTTTGAGACTTACGGTAAAAAGTATGTTCTGAGCTATTCCTTCTATGTGTACGCGCAAGGCATCGTACGAGATTTTGCAACTGATATTGTAATATGTAATTATCATATGAAATTAGATCAGGGTTTTCTTTGCTTTTTTTTTCTTCTTTTGTTTTGTTTTTCTTGTTTTTGTTTTTAAAGAGAGTATTAGTCAGTCCTGATGAGATCCTACGAAGGTCCGTCCGAGAAAACAATAACTCGTCTCCAACCTAAAGACAGAAAGAAAGAATTAAGAAAGAAAGAATAATGTAAGAAAAGAATTGAGATATGAAATATTAAGTACAGCTAATTTCTAGATCAGAAAGAAAACAAGTTACAAAACAACAACAACAACAACAACAACAACAACAACAACAAAAACCAGATAAAAAGAATTACGAAGAAGAAATAGAAAAAGAAAAAAAAGAGATACAGCAAGAATTAAGAAAGAGAAAACGAAAAAGTGAAACGGAAATGAAGAAAAGAAAGAAAAAAAAAATCAAGAAAGAGAAACTGAAATCGTTAAGACAGAGAAAGACTTAAGAAAGAGAACCGGAAACAAGAAAGAAAGACGGAAAGAAAACAGAAAGACAGAAAGAAGCCCTGCCGTTGAGCCGGTGGATCCAATCGAGGCCTGATAGTGTGGAATGGAAACAACGCACAAGGCCATCATTCTACTGGACGTGACGGAGATGTCACACGGCATTACTTTGTATGGTATCGCAGTAGGAGGTCAAAAGCGGATCCCATGTGTCGTATCGCATCCGCTGCGCTGTCGCATCGACCCGCTCAAAGTTACTTTCTAACTACAACCGGCATGGGTGGGTCAGATTCGACCCGCTCTCCCCGAAGGACATCCGGTCGCCAGTGTCCGGCGCCACATTGCCTCATCCCCCTCCCCACCCCCTCTCCTTTTGTTTCCTTTTGGACGGGGTATTCTTCACAATGTTGTCACGAACAAGTGTCTCGTTGCCCACGGTTCTTTTACGTGTATTAAATGCATGGTGGGCGACAGAACCTCGGATTACTGTTTGACATGGAGCAGTAGTACCTACACTACCACTCGAGGTTTAGTTGAGAGGGGGAGGAAAAAACTAATTGCGGTGTTTAGAAGAATGGACTTGGGATTTTCTTGCTTCGCACGTTTATCTTTTGTGTAGAATAGTTCAATTTAATTCAAATCAGTTCAATAGTACATAGGTAATCCACGTGGAATTTGATTTGCGACTGTACAGGCTAATCATAAACACTATATATTGTAAAACGTAATCAGCAAACCTTTAAATCAGTTCAATAATACTTAAGTAATCCACGTGGAATTTGATTTCCAACTATAGACGCTCATCATAAACACTACACATTGTAAAACATAACAAACAAACCGTAAACTTAGTACACATCATGAATTGAAACAAATCAACTGAAAAACCGCTAAACTCTTCTTAGACATATACTATCACCATAAACACACATACATATAATCCAAAAACGTGCATGCGCGCGTGCACACACACACACACACACACACACACACACACACACACACACACACACACACACACACACGCAGACACACACACAAACACATTATCATCATCATCACCATCGTTATTGTCATGACCATTACCATCATCACAGCTACAATGCTAGTATTACAATGTCCTCATCCTCATCGTTCTCCTCATCCTACCAAGAGATGGGTGCGAAGACCTCCGCATCTCCCCCCCCCCTCCCCCTCCCCCCCCCAAAAAAAGAAAAAAAAGTGACATCTCCTCTTGCTGCCTTTCCATGCGATCGCATCCAAGATACTACACGTTCCTGCTGATGCTGTAAATTAAAGATCAATGCAACAGTCTCAGAATTCAGACTTCATCACTACTGTATGTACAAAGAAAAAAAAAAATCATGTGTGTTCAATCATACTCGTGCGCTGCAAGCACACACACTTCCAATCCAACAAGCTAGCGCACGTGATGTACGCAAACACAGACACCCTGTGCGCGTGAACACACACACACACACACACACACACACACACACACGCACACACACACACACACACACACACACACACACACACGCACACGCATGCTACCTAGGTCTGGTGATATATACAGTCCAATGGCCACTTAAACCAGCGTCAAGCCACTTTCAATGTGTAATGACTGCTGGCGGAAGTCAAACACGAACACATACAGTTGCGAAGGGAGCTGACTGCAGGTGGAAATATAAACAAATCTTAAAAAGTGGTTTAGATAGATAGATTCAACGCCCATCTTGCGCCGAATTTTTTGACAAAGATAAGTGATTGCTCGCTCTTCATTCTCGTTGCCCTGGGTGTTGTTTATCTTGCCTGAAGAAGATCTAAGAGGTCGAAACGCGTCGTGTTTTGTCTTGTGATTCGTTTGTCCATGTTGTTCGGCGGAGTGATTTCAACCACTTTTTAAGATTCGTTACGAAAACAGATGTCAAAAGCTAAGTTTCAAAACGGAGTGACTGAGGGCGGAAAATAAAGCAAAATTTGAAAAGAGAGGGGGTTAGTTACCGCCAAGGACACAGATAAACAGAGTACAGGACTAGACACAATGTTTAGTCCTGTACTCTGTTTGTCTGTGTCCTTGGTGGTAACTAGACACAGTGTCTAGTCCTGTACTCTGTTTGTGTGTGGCCTTGGTGGTAACTAGACACAGTGTCTAGTCCTGTACTCTGTTTGTCTGTGTCCTTGGCGGTAACTAACCCCCTCTCTTCTCAAATTTAGATGTCAAAGCACTGAGCTGCCAGACGAACGCATCTCAGTACTTACACATCAGATCTCAGAGTTCAGCAAGTGAGGATATTTTCCCACAGGCTCCACACCAAAAATGAATACGCCAAGGCCTTGCTTAAGGAGTCGAGTATGTATAGACCGGCACAATTAGATTGTTTTGGTAAATTTTGTTTATTGTGTGTGAAAGTTGGTTCACTGTTTTGGTAATTTTTGTTTATTTTGTGTGAAAGTTGGTTTACCTTCTTTTCTTTCATGTACTCATCCCAGGTGGTTCCAGGCAAAACCGATTAAAACGAAAGGAATGGGACTACTTAGGGTGTAACTACCTGGCGCGCAACGATGGAGTCACGGATGAGTGAGAAGGCCTGAAATGTGACGTCAGCTAAGAGAAAGGTGAAGTACTGGAAGATTGTGAAAGATGTCATCGGTGGACATCCTCCAAAAGGGGTGGGGGGTGGAGGGGGGGGGGTGTTTTTTGATCAAGTATTCTTCTTCTTCTGTCTTCTTCTGCGTACGCAGGCTGATACTTCTGAGGACACTCCCTGTATAGACAGGCAAATATTGAAGGGAGTGCAGTTTTGTGTGCATGACCGTTTTTTTTCCCGCCATTAAGGCAGCCATACTCCATCTTAGGGGAAGGTGCATGCTATGTGTAACGTATCATCCATACCAACGGCCAAACTGGCCTTCTCTTCCGAAAGTTGGTGATGGGATTTTACGTGTGTGCAAGATGTTATGCGTGCGTTCACACACGGAACCTCGGTTTATAGTCTCATTCGGAGGACTGTATGGGAAATGGAGTCAGAACCAATGTTAACTCCGAGGGAAAAATCCCCCTGTACCGAAACGGCCCGGCGGAGATTCGAACCCGCAACCCTTGGATTACGAGTCCGGCGCTCTACCAACTGGGCCAACCGGGGTATCAGTTTAATATGAAATGCTGGCTCAAACTTAACGCCGAGCCTCAACATGCATCATATCGTGATTTGGAGCCAAATTCATCATCATATCGTGACTTACAGCCAAATTCATCATCATATCGTGATTTAGAGCCAAATTCATCATCATATCGTGATTTGGAGCCAAATTCATCATCATATCGTGATTTAAGCCAAACTCATCATCATATCGTGATTCAGAGCCAAATTCATCATCATATCGTGATTTAGAGCCAAATTCATCATCATATCGTGATTTAGAACCAAATTCATCATCATATCGTGATTGAGAGCCAAATTCATCATCATATCGTGATTTGGAGCCAAATTCATTATCATATCGTGATTGAGAGCCAAATTCATCATCATATCGTGATTGAGAGCCAAATTCATCATCATGTCGTGATTTGGAGCCAAATTCATCATCATATCGTGATGTGGAGCCAAATTCATCATCATATTGTGACTTAGAGCCAAATTCATCATCATATCGTGATTTGGAGCCAAATTCATCATAATATCGTGACTTAGAGCCAAATTCATCATCATATCGTGATTGAGAGCCAAATTCATCATCATATCGTGACTTAGAGCCAAATTCATCATCATATCGTGATTTAGAGCCAAATTCATTATCATATCGTGATTGAGAGCCAAATTCATCATCATATCGTGATTTGGAGCCAAATTCATCATCATATCGTGATTGAGAGCCAAATTCATCATCATATCGTGATTTGGAGCCAAATTCATCATCATATCGTGATTTGGAGCCAAATTCATCATCATATCGTGATTTGGAGCCAAATTCATCATCATATCGTGATTTAGAGCCAAATTCATCATCATATCGTGATTTAGAGCCAAATCCATCATCATATCGTGATTTGGAGCCAAATTCATTATCATATAGTGATTTGGAGCCAAATTCATCATCATATCGTGATTTAGAGCCAAATTCATCATCATGTCGTGATTTAGAGCCAAATTCATTATCATATAGTGATTTGGAGCCAAATTCATCATCATATCGTGATTTGGAGCCAAATTCATCATCATATCGTGATTTAGAGGCAAATTTACCTGGAGCTTAAAGAGGAAATCCTTTTGGATTATATTCAGCCATTATTTTTTTTTATTTCATTTCTTTTTCTTTAACCTCCCTGCACCAGAAATAGTAACGTTTGCTGATTGATAGGTGACGCGTGTGGAATGTTCGCTCTCCGCTCTTCCGTGCGCTTGCCGCTTGCTTTCCGTTTCCCCTGCACTGGGTGGCACTCCGCTTCAGCAGTTTTCCTTCAAACACCCTCTAGACCCCCCCCCCCCCTCTCCACTCACCCACCGTGCCCCTGCCCCCGCCCCCGCTTCCTCAGTCTTTTTGGAGACATCAATCCTCCTCCCACGTGCTTTTTCCAGTTTTACATTCTACCCGTTTTTTAAAATGTTTTTTTTTCCAACTGTTAACCATTTCCCCAATTGCGGAGCGTTAAAGTACGTTTCGGCAAATTCAAAAAAAGAAAAGGAAAGAAAAAAAATTAGTAGCTACGTAAAGAGAGAGAGAGAGAGAGAGAGAGAGAGAGAGAGAGAGAGAGAGAGAGAGAGAGAGAGAGAGAGTATGTAATAAACGTTTTTTGCGATTAAGCTTAGCTTTTTTTTTTTAAAGCCAATTCATTATCAGAGAAGAGTGGGGAGAAGACACGGGGAGAAGGGGGATGGGAGTGATGATGGGGGCAGGTCTCTGCACACATTGACAAATGCTAAAACATCGAACAGAATCAAATCAAAAACTACCACAAAATGTAATAACAAGGATTCCATCTCCCAGACTGTTTTTGAAAACCGAAAAAACGACATTGTCACACACACACACACACACACACACACACACACACACACACACACACACACACACACACACTTCTTTAAAGTCTAAGTCTTAAACATACAACTAAGAAAGAAAGAGGAGGAAATACGGGTTAACAAAACATGTCTTTTTGAGCAAAATGGCATTGCTTGCAGACTACAGTAGAGAGTGGTTCTCATAAAAGCAGTTCATATGTTCATATGTGAATTTATTTATAAATTGATAATGGGACGTATCTTACTCACCAATATTAGACAATTTCTGAACGCCAAACACAAGAACGCACACAAGCACACACACACACACACACACACACACACACACACACACACACACGCGCGCACGCAAGTACGCACACACACGCACGCACATACACGCACACACACACACACACATACACACACACACACGCACGCACGTACACGCACACCACACACACACACACACATACACGCACACACACACACACACGCACACACACACACACACACACACACACACACACACACACACACACACACACGCACACATACACACACACACGCGCGCGCGCGCGCGCACAGTAATAAGACGATTTGTTATTCTGTTTGAAACTGATTAGTAGTTGTATAGATTTTTTTTCGTGGCTAAATAGGCGTATAATCAAAAGCTGATCTAAGCTACACACAAAAAGTTAAGGATCACTTTCACAAACATTCATAACTGTCAAAATAAGAAAGTCAATGCGTTGAAGTTTGGCCAACATTTAATTCCATTCTTTAGTGATAACGATACACAATTGCCTTCAATCTCGAGCAATCGTTTGGTGTGTACATTTGATTAAAGTGGGTACGTATCCAAATTTGATTTCCCAAAGTCATTGAAATCACAAGACAGGGCATACTGATGCCCCCAAAGCTCAGTAATGCGTGTAACCACCATGGCTGTTCTGGCACTCGACGCAGCGAGTCCTCATCGAGTTGACCAGGTTGGTGAAGATCCTCTGTGGAAGCGCCTGCCACTCAGCCTGCAGCATCTGGTAGAGGTGTTGGGCATCCCTGGGAGGGGGGTGGCTCCTCACTTTGCGATCCAGCTCATCCAAGAGGTTCTCAATCGGGTTGAGATCGGGACTGCATGCTGGCCACTCCATTCTGTTGACTCCAGACTGCTGCAGGAAGTCGTTGACCACCCTTGCCCTGTGGGGGCGAGCATTGTCATCCTGGTAGACAGCCCTCGGTCCCATCTGCTGCAGTGTAGGCACAGCCAGCAGTCGAAGGATCTCATCCCGGTATTGGATGCCAGTCAGGTTACCCTGTACATGATACAAGGGTGTTCTGTGGTGAAGGCTGAAGGCCCCCCAGACCATTACAGAACCTCCACCAAAGGCCACCTTTTCTTGGACAGTGGCGTCAGTAAAGCGTCGCCCTGGGCGCCTCCAGACCCTCAGTCGGCCGTCGTTGTGTTGAAGGGTGAAGCGTGATTCATCACTGAACAGGACCTGGGACCATTGCTGACGTGTCCACCTCACGTGACGTGCGCAGAAGGCGCGGCGTGCTGCCCTATGGGCTGGAGTTAAGCGTGGCCGTACTGCTGGGCGACGAGAACGGAGATTAAACCCATGTAGGCGGTTCCGTATGGTCTGCTGGCTGATGTTGATGTTAGTAGCCACCCTGAACTGCCTTTGAATTATGTGGAAGAGGCTGTTCTTGTCTGCAGGGCTTGTCGTTCAATGAGACGATCGTCATGTGGGGTTGTCTTCTTCGGTCGACCAGACCTGCGTCTTTCATGGACAATCCCAGTGGCTGTGAAGCGTTGAATCAGTCGGATAATGACCGAGATGGACACATGAAGTCGCCTGGCCACTTCTCGCTTGGGAACACCATCTTGGAACCATGCAACAGCTCGTCCCCTATCCAACTCGCTTAATTTTCGTCGTGGAGGCATTGTCAGATCAGGCCTACTACTGGTGGAATGTCTTCTTATATAGCCAAGCGAGCAACAGCATCTCACACATAAACAGCAGTGCTTGCACGTGCATAATGGTTTTTCCATCTGGCAAGTGCAATGTGTTCAGGCAGAACGGTCCAAAACAAGGTCATTTTTCGCAAGTTTCCGCTTTTTCCGTTTGCGGCCCAGCTCAGGAGTAGAGAATCCCGTGCAATTTTCGCACTAACACAACATCGCCCACTTACAGCTGAACAAGAATTCATGACAATTTGGCTGGACTAAGAAATAAATAACAGTAGCGAACTGAGTTTATTACGCACCTGTTTTCACATACCGATCCTTAACTTTTTGTGCGTAGTATATACTACGTACTTGACAAGATTTACCGATCATGTTTTTTTTTAAAATTCGTTTTTCTTCGGCATTTTTTTTTTTTTTTGGGGGGGGGATTTATTTGCTTCATTCCAGTTTTAAATAATGTCCTTCCTTCGATTTTACGTCGTAGTTCCTTGTATACATTAATTATGATGTGAAAGTTGTTCTGTGTAAATCATCTGTTATCATTTGCTTTTTCTCAGAGAACCTTATGGATGTAAATTGATAAACTGTATCAACTGACCAAAATGGACAGCACAGTCTCAATAGTCAGGGTCTGAACAGTAAACATCTACAGAGACGTATTTCATTATTTAAGAAGCGAAAAAAACCCATTCTGTTTATTTTCCTACAAGATACTCATTTTACGGGAAAAATATCGTTATATATAATCTGAATGGGGTTACTTAGCATGTTTTTCTAGCCATGTCTCGAATTGCAAGAAGTGTAGCAATACCTTTTGAGTAATAACTCTCAATTAAAAATAAAGAAAAAATGTTCGGAATGGCGAGGATGGAAATAATCTCATGATCTTAGCGGAAATTAGACAAAATGATTTTCTTTTTTTTTTTGCTGTCCCAACCTCTGCGCCACATCAGAGGCAGTGCACCCACACTGCTCATTCTGACACCCTGTCCACAGTCACAGCCCGGTCAGTCCCGCCGCAGCCCCGGCACCGGCAATCCACAGGGAGCAGTCAATGTCAAGTCGTCAAGAGGCCACCTACCGGAGGAGACACTGCACTGCTGCCGAGTCACTTCAGTGGTGTTCAGTGGCGCCTGTTCTGATCTAACATACGCAGGACACCACCTACTAAGCCCCCTACTGACGACAATAATTGCTTAGTCGCGGAGCCGGCGTGAATGAGCTCTCCCTCCGGTGGGCGCCACCACGTCCGTCCAACGACAGCCCCCATGGACTCGCCGATACCGGTGACCCTGACGGAACCAAACCAAGACCTCAGACGTGGAGAGGACATCGAAATTGAGGTCACCATGAGAGCAGGGCATGAAGGGCCACAGAACTTTAGACATTTTTTTTTTTTATGCTGATCGATGAGAATGAGGATGATTAAGATGACGCTACGGATTTCCATTTCGGTCTGAGACTACATGACAGGGCTGCACTCTACGCTTCCTTTCATAATATATCCCAGCGTCAACCAGGCCCGAGAGATACAGGCACTTGCAGTGTTGGTCGGGAAACTTGAGCAACACTCCCAGAGACGCACCCATTAAGTGGATGAAACTCGACTGTGTGGTCCCAGTCTTCTCAACTGAGTCCGCAGCAAACTCAACTCTGGGTAGGAGCTGGTCGGGGCAGAAAAACCCACATGACTCTGATGGGATTCGAACCCACGACCTCCCAGCCGGGAGTCCGCGACGCTAACCACTTCGCCACGGCGGCTGGTACAAAATGATTTTCTGTTTGTAAGTATATACGGACCAGACAGGTGTGCTCCATACTTAATAATAATAATAATAATGATTTCTTGTATAGCGCTTAATCAAACGAATTTCTCTAAGCGCTTTACAAAGTCATACTACATTCACCCTTCTCATATACAATAATACACCTTACACCCAACTACAAATACTATTACTACAATAACTAACAAATCCTAATCCTACCAATGTGACATTCACTTATTCTTCAAATATCACTACAAAAACTTAATCCTATAACGTTCAATCATACAACAAATACATATAATAGAGAACATACACATACGCTACATTTGAAAAGGCCCAGACGGCTATGAGTTAGGTTGTACCCCCCCCTCTCCCCACAGCATTGACTAATTATGAGAAAATAGATGGGTTTTAAGTTTAGACTTGAAAGAAGAGATAGAATCTGAATGTCTGAGACAGTCTGGCAGTCTGTTCCACGTCGCTGGAGCTTGAAAAGAGAAAGATCTTTCACCAGTAGTAGTCCTGAAGCGAGTCATTCGCAGAAGGCGGTCGTCAGCACAGGAGCGTAGTTGTCGAGAGGGGGTGTAGATTTTAAGGAGATCTGAGAGATAAGAAGGTCCATTTTCAAAGAGAGCAGAGAAAGTGAGAGTTGAGATTTTGTACGAGATACGGTTTGAGACAGATAGCCAGTGAAGAGAGTGGAGGAGAGGCGAAATGTGAGCATGTTTTCTTGCTCTACAGACGACTCGGGCTGCATGATTTTGGATTCGCTGTAATCTTTCTATCAGGTATTTTGGAAGGCCGGCCAAAAGTGAGTTGCAGTAATCTATTCTAGATAAGACAAATGCACAAATGAGAGTTTTTGTAGCATCTGTAGAGAAGGTGACGTACAGAGCTGATTCTTCTTAGTTCTAAATAGGCAATCTTGCAAATATTTGAAACCTGTTTCTCAAAGGAGAGGGATTGGTCAAGTATGACCCCTAGACTGCGGACAGAGGTGGAGACAGAGACAGTACAGTCATTGATAGTGACAGTTGAAGGCAGAGAAGGATGGTTAGGCTGTTTTGTCACGAACATGAGTTCCGTCTTGTCGTCGTTTAGTTGTAGTTTGTTGGTTGTCATCCAGTCCTTCAGGTCTGCAATGCAGCCCCGCGTCCGAGAAATCAGTGAGTCAGTTTCAGCAATGGGAGCCGACTGATGAAGCTGAGTATCGTCAGCAAAGCTCTCATGCGACATGGCGTGACCACTGATGACGTCAGACACAGGACTAGCATACAGCACAAAAAGGACTGGCCCAAGTACAGAACCCTGAGGCACACCGTACCTAAGAGGAGAACTGTCTGAGTATCTTCCCTGTACACACACTGTCTGAGTCCGTCCAGTCAAGTAAGAGATAATCCAGTCGAGAGCTGTGTCTTTGAATCCAAAGGAAGTTTGAAGCCGTGAGAACAAAATATTATGATCGATCGTGTCAAATGCTGCAGAGAGGTCTAACATCGCTAATAAGGAAACATTCCCATCGTCAAGCCCGCAGAGGAGGTCATTGACTATACGGAGGAGTGCTGTCTCACAACTATGGCCTTGTCTGTAAGCAGATTGATGAGGATTCAAAAGGTGATTCTTTTCGAGATGTTCTAGAATTTGTTCCAAAACGATCTTCTCCAATAATTTTGATAGAAATGACAAATTTGATACAGGCCGATAATTCTTTAAAACATTTTTATCTAATGAAGGTTTCTTGATCAATGGACGTACCACTGCGGACCGGAAGATTTCAGGAACGTGACCAGAGGACAAAGAGGTATTGATAACATGAGTAAGATGGGGTAGGACATCATCAATGCACTGAAAGAGCAAGTTAGTGGGAATGGCATCAAGTTCACATGATTTAGGGCTGCATTGCAAACAAAGTTTCTTGACATAGTCTTGACTAACAGGACTAAAACAAGCCAAAGGAGGTCCACAGTAAACTTTGTCATTCAGAGGATGTACAGGTGCAGTAGAATCTAGCTTTTCACGGATAGTGTCAATTTTTCCATTGAAAAACTCTAAGAATTTCTGAGGGAGCTCTTGAGTTTGGAAGATGGTGGGAAGGGGGGAGTAGCTGACTTTGCCTAGGAGACTATTTGTGACATTAAATAGTTGCTTGGCCGTATTACAGGCCAATATCTTTGAAGAATAGAACAAAGTTTTTGCTTGATGAACAATGTCAGTAACATGATTTCTCGCAGTTTGATATATTTCCCTGTGCACAGTCAGTCCCGTGGCGCGCCATCGCCTCTCAGCCCCCCTCCTCTCCTGCTTGGCCTCGGACAACTCGGGACCCACTGTGTTGTGCCATTGACACAGTGAGCGATCAGTGATCAAGCGCCTGCTCACTGGAGCATGCTTATCAAGCATGGCACGGAGGGCAGAGGTCAGCTGACAGGCCGATGGCTCGCTCGGTATGGCCGTGCTCAGATCAGATTTGAAAGCCTCTATATCGATAGCAGAAATTTTCCTAACTTCCTTGTAAGTCTTTGGAACGGCGGGCCTAACGATATCTAATTCACACTTCACAGCATAATGATCCGATGCTAGGTTATCGTCAACGGTTGAGGATTTGAGAAGATGATCACTGTCTCTGTAGACTACCCAGTCTACTATGTTACCCTGTTTGTTCGTCATTTCATTCACGGACTGCTGGAGTCCGAAAGTATCTAAAATTTCCAACACCTCGGGCGTGTATCCAACTGTGGGCTTATTGAAATGGAAGTTGAAGTCGCCGATCAATAACAATGTTCCTGGAAGGTCATTTACAAATTCAAGAAAGTCTGGAAGTTCGTTGACAAACATGCTGGGCGTAAATTTGTTCTTTCTGCTGGGTACCGGTCTATAATACTTTCATTGTAGTCATAATCAATAAATTCAAGATTCTGGTGTACGTAATGTAATAATAAGAGAATTTAAGTCAGCACTTGAACCAACGAATTTTTTCACAATTGCAGAAACATTAGCAACCCGAAAGCGAGGGAGGTTGTTTACAAAATCATGAATCATCTAGAATTAAACAATATCTGGAGAGATTTAAACCAAGATTATTGTAGACATACCTGGAGAATGAACAATCCTCTGCAAGCGAGACTCGATTTTGTTTTTCTTATTTCAAATCAGCTTGTTTTTTTGTCGTTGAAGATGCTGACTTTGGATGTGAGTATAGG
>CM065729.1:59093305-59105805 GCA_033310375.1 Conus canariensis
ATAAATCAACAACAAATAACAAAACCCGTGAAGATCTAGGCCTCCATCACCAATCTCAAGTGATGGATCTCGTCCCCCCCCCCCCCCCCCCCCCCCCCCCCCGCCGTTCTCCTTTGTCTCTGATAACACTCATCCTGTGAGCATCTCCACAACGGACGGCATATCTTGCCCGACCATTCACTTCTTTTTCCGTGTAGTTCTCTCTCTTGCGATTCTCTTCAACCCCATTGATATCATACAGCTCGTTCCCACTCTTCTCCACACATATCTCGTCTCATCCTTCATCATCTTTTCATTTTCCATTCTCACTTTCAACACGCTGGTATATCTTCTATTTTATTCGATTTACTCGATATATCTTCCAGCAATCTTCCACACACTGAAAGGAAAGCTTCTTGGAGCCTGGCCGCTGAGGTTACAAAGCTGATTGTCTCTTATCGCTGTGCCTCCTGCTGCTTGTGTTTACAGCGGATAGACAGCAACAACTCGTTGCTACTGTGAGAATGTCAGTCTCTTTCACAATAGCCCTTTTTCTCTGTTTCCGTCTCTCTCCTCCTTCTCCTCCTCCCCCCTCTCTTTTTGCATCTTCCTTCGACACCACCCCCCCCCCCACTTCCCAAAAAATGTCACGCGTCTATCCTTTGCCAGCTAGCGTTCTTTGAAACCGCAGATCAGTTGGCCACGAAGACATGAAGAAAAGAAAATCGCCTGTAATTAAATCACCTTCACGCTTAGCGTGACCTCGCGCTCAAATTGTTTCTAAGATTTCAACAGAGAGAGAGAGAGAGAGAGAGAGAGAGAGAGAGAGAGAGAGGGTGAGTGGGTGGTTAGGGAAAATAATAAGCACTATACAACATCATGATGTACTGTTATTAAACAAAAAGAAACAAAAGAACAACAACAACAACGACAACAACGAAACAAAAGAACAACAACAACAACAACGACAACAACAACAAATCACATTCAGAAAGGCAGCAACAAATAACAAAATCCATAAAGATCTGTCTCTTCGTTTCCGATCCCAAGTGATGGATCTCCCCCCCCCCCGCCCCCCCCCCCGTCTCCTTTGTCTGTGATGACACTCATCCTGTGGGCATTCCGAGGATAGACGGCACATCTTGTCCAGGCAGTTCTTTTTCCTTGCAGTTCCATCTCTTGTGATCCTCTTCAACCCCATTGATATCATACAGCTCGTTCCAGCTCCACTCCACACATACCTCGTCTCATCCTTCATCACCTTCCCCCCCCCCCATTCTCACTTTCCACACGCTGGTTTATCTCTTTCTGTCTATTTTATTCGATTTCTTCAATCCCTCTTCCAGAAATCTTCAACATGGTGAAAGGAATCTTCTTGGGAGCCTGGCCGCTGGCGGTTACAAAGCCGATTGTCTCTTGTCGTATTGCCTCCAGTGGGTTATGTCCACAGTGGAGAGACAGTGGGAACTCATCAGTACTGTGAGACTGTCAGTCTCTTTCAGAATTGCTCTCTTACTTCTCTCTCTCTCTCTCTCTCTCTCTCTCTCTCTCTCTCTCTCTCTCTCTCTCTCTCTCTCTCTCTCTCTGCGCCTTCCTTCACCTCCTCCCCTATCTGTCTATCCCGCATCTTCCCATGAATATTTTCGCTATTACAGTCCCCTGTGAGTCTTTGTCTCTGTCTGTCTGTCTGTCTGTCTGTCTGTCGGTTTGTCTGTCTGTATCTCTCTTAAGAGTTCAGATCGATAGCATGGCCATTTGTCTGTATTTTTTTCCCTCCCAATTCGTGAGAAGAAATCAAATTTACAACGCTGTTTTACACTTGGGGATAGCAGGCGTTGACATAAAGGCATTCTGACATACTGTGTGAGAGGCAGGGCGATCGTAAGAGAGAGAGAGAGAGAGAGAGAGAGAGAGAGAGAGAGAGAGAGAGAGAGAGAGAGAGGAGAGGAGAGGACGAAAATCCCAGGTGGCAGAGCAGCGAATCTAGGGATCAATGGCATCAGAGTAACAATTAAGGAACATGTCCATTTGATATGATTGTCATGAACACACATTAGGAATCCTCTGTTGACATTTACGGGGAAAAAGTATGATAGAGGTGGGAGATGGGATGGGGGGTGAGGGGGCGGGGAGCAACAGCCACTTCTTTCACAACGATCTCCCAGTTGACCATTCTGACTGTCACGTCTCTGGAGGTGTCCAGCATTGGAAATAGACTCGTTTTTGGCACCTGATTCTATCAAACTCTCCTGTGTCACGCGTCTTTCCATTGCCAACTAGCGGTGTTTGACACCACAGACCAGCTGGCAAAGGAGAAAAAAGATTCCTCTTGCTTTTTTCTGTCTTTGTTTGTGGCATCAGCTATCGGATCAATGGAGCACCTACGGCGGTGATTTTCTGTTCTTTTTCTTTTTTATCCGTTTTATTTTCTTTTTTTTTTCCCCTAAGGCCAAAATCCACCTCTTCATTTTTTGGTGCTTCACACTGTCCTCTTCATCTGCAAAAACAAACCCCAAAACGAAAAAACAAAAAACAAAAAAAAAACCTACAACAATTTCCACTATTAGGTGTTTTTTTTTTCTTTTCAACCAGTCTCTTACACACCATGCATAGTCTGTATGTTCTCTTACAAATGGACATATTTTTTGCTGATTTTAGTGTTTTGGCGTTCGATACAAAGTGTCTGGGTTTGTTAATGTGCTCCTCAAAGAGTGCAACCTTGTTGTGGTTGAGGGGCTTGCGTGTCTTTATGACCCTGAGAGCTATGCTGGCGGGAGATCCGTCTCCTGGTAGGGCAACCCAAGCCAGACAGGTCAAAGGGTAGAGACCAGACGAATAGCACTCACTGGCCCTCCAGGTTGGGGGTTTGAATTGGGCTAACAACCCGATCCTGTAAAAACTACCGCAACGACAATATCAGAAGCTATGTCGTGTTGCAGAAGCTGAGAAGACTGGGCTCCAAATCAACATCGGGAAGACAGAGGTCATGAGGGTGAACAACAAACAGCAAGATCCAGTGCGACTTCACGAAGACATCAAGGATGTTGACAAGTTTGTTTACCTGGGTCAGTAAAGATGGGGGGACAGGCGAGGACATCAAATGCCGAATCAACAAAGCAAGACACGCCTCCAACACCCTGCGCCAGATCTGGAGATCAGCAGCCCTCTCACTCTGCAACAAGATCCGGATTTTCAACACAAACGTGAAGTCTGTTCTTCTGTATGGTTCAGAAACATGGCGGGTAACCAAAACCAACACCAACAAGCTACAGACATTCATCAATAGATGTCTCAGAAACATCCTCAACATCAGGTGGCCGGAAGTTATCTACAACGAACAACTGTGGGACAGGATGAGACAAGTCCCAACTGAAACTGAGATTAAAGAAACGGAAATGGGGATGGATCGGCCACACGCTACGGAAGCCTGTATCCAACGTAACCAGGCAGGCTGTGGATTGGAATCCACAAGGAAAGCGGAAAGTGGGTCGACCAAAACAGACTTGGCGCAGGAGTGTCGACGCTGAGGTGAAGGCCGCCGGAATGACGTGGGCCGAGCTAAGGAGGACCTGCCAGAATCGCGTGCGTTGGAGGAGTGTCGTCGCGGCCCTATGTTCCTCAAGGAATCAAGAGGCATAAGTCATAAGTCAAGTTGTTAATGTTCTAATATGTGGAGTACTGGCATACTCACTCTGATAATATGTTGATTGTACAAAGAAAACAACATAGATGGAACAAAAAAAAAACAAAAACAAAACAAAACAAAACAAAACACAAAAAAACCACACACACACACACAAAATCTTAATCATTTTCTTTCATTTCAGTTTTTCCCAAAGAGAGAGGGAGCTTCTGTTATTTACTTTCTTCATTTTGTGTTACACACACACTCAAACACACACACACACACACACACACACACACACACACACACACCACACACACACACACAGATTCAAAGATTTTAATCCTGTGACCCCTTTTGGGGCATGGAGGACTTGAAACAAATCAAACAAATAAAAATGAAACAAATTAAACATCCAAATTTTCCCTATAATTAACACACTGAATGTAATGTTACACAACTTTACTAAGTTTTAACACACACACACACACACACACACACACACACACACACACACACACACACACACACACACACACACGCACACACACTCACACACACTCACTCTCTCTCTGTCTCTCCCCCCCCCCCTCTCCAAAGCATATTTATGTGAAAGTAACCAGTTCCGTGTGTACACACCTCTGAATGGATATCGTTGGTCTCAGTTGCCCGTCTCTCCTTCATCACTCTACCCAAGCGCGTGAGCGCTTCTCACGTCACACTCACTCTCTCACACACACACACACACACACACACAAAGAAAAAAAACCCGGAACAGATAGAAAGACAAACAGACTTAAGGCCCAACTGGCCAACCGACAGAGAGAGAGAGAGAGAGAGAGAGAGAGAGAGAGAGAGAGAGAGAGAGACTTTATGTCATCATAGGTAACCGTTTCTTTATACAGTCAGCAATTTTTTTGAGGTTGGGGGGGGGGGGGGGGGGGAGGGTTGGGAATAAGTTAGAGCTCTCATGTTCAACTCTTTTTCAAAAATATGTCGTAAAGATAGAACACAGTCAGTTTTCTTAAAAAATGCTTACACACATCTCAGCTAAGAGAATAACAAAGTTGATATATTTACAGTTTGCTCGATTTTGACTGGACTTATTTACTCCAAACAAAATATCGGATACAGACAGCTTTATTTTTCTGTGTGTTTTTAGATAAATGAATTCCTCAATAAAACACCAACACTTTTGTACTACTGGGCATTTACAGAAAAAAAAATGTTGAATGTAATCAACCGTGTCAGGACAATAAGAACATTTGTTGTTTTCTTTTACTTGCATTTTTACTGAGAAGAATATTTGTTGGATAAATGTTATGTCAGATTTTCCAGTGAAGGACTTTTAATCTTGTTTTTCTAGTAACTTCCTTTGCTCTGGACCAAGTGGATGTTTTTAATCTAAAGCCGAAATTTCTGGTTTTCAGAAAAAAAAGTGTTGTGTCGTCTGCCATTTGTTTTATTTTGATATGAACTGGGTTTGGACAATGAATTGTGGGTACTTTAATGCCTTCTATGGCACTGTTTCTAATTTTTAACAAGCAGCTCAACAGCCAATACAAACGCCAGGGGTGAGAAAGGACATCCTTGTCTAATACCGCATGAAAGATCAAAAGGTTCAGAAATCCAGCCTCCATGATTGATACTACTAGAGCTACCATTGTTTAAAACGTATACCCACCGTTTAAAGTCGGGAACAAAACCAAAAATATCAAACGAATGTCACACAAATTTCCTAGATATCGAGTCGAACGCTTTGGAGAAATCGACGGCAAGTAGATATCCAGCTTCATTGCGCTTGTTTAAGTAGTTTATCACATCGTCCATTGATCTTATGATCGTTGCAATATTTCTTCCTTTAAGATATCCGACCTGGTGGTTGTTAATTAACTTATGAACAACTTTGCTCAGTCTTTCAGCTAGAACTTTTGCTAGAATTTTGTAATCTGTATTAGTCAACGGTCTTGGTCTCCAGTTAGTTAACTGATCTCTTTCTAAATTTTACCTTTATGTAATAAAGTAATAATTCCTTGTCTTTCGGTGTAAGATAATTCTCCTGTATGAAAAGACTCGATAAAAACTTGTGATCAATTTGCGCAGTTTAAACCAGAAGAATGTTAAGAATTCCATTGTGATTCCGTCGCATCCTGGTGCCGAACCATTTCCTAGCTTTCTAAGTGCATACGTTGTTTCCTCCAAGGTAACCAGTCCTTCACATAAGGCAGCATAGTTCTCTTCTAAACGTGGAAAAACTGCTTCTATAAATTTATCAGTTTCTTCAATAATATTTTCCGCTAGCGTTGTTTGACTATACAGGTTTTTATAAAACGAAAGTTGTTCTTGTAAAATATCATTTTGTGTAGTTAATACTTCTCCTGTTTTTCTACGCAACCTTGTGATGAATTTTCGTTTTCCCCTAGCTTTTTCTAAATTACAGAAATACTTCGTATTGCGTTCCCCATCTTCGATCCATTTAACTCTGGATCACATCTGTGCACCCCTTGCGTCATTTAGCTGCTTTAATTCTAATTCATGCTTTAAATGCATATATGTGGCTTGCATCTCTTAATTTGTAGGGTCTTTACTAAGCTTTTAGTCAATTTCTGAGACCTGTAGGTTTAATTTTAGAGAATCATTTTTCCTTTTGGCATGATAATTCTTTTTCAAATTCGCTACAAAAATTTCTTATTTCAGTTTTCAGCATTTCCCATTTATCGATATTAGACAAGTTCTTGTTACCATTAACGTTAAGCTGGTTGTCCATTTATCGATATTAGACAAGTTCTTGTTACCAATAACGTTAAGCTGGTTGTCCAACAAAGTATTCATGCGATGTACAAAATCATGTTTAAAAAAAAAAAAAAAGCTTTTGTTAAATTTCCAATAACTTGGACCACGCATAAATTCAGACTGGTTCAGTTCAATTATCACAGCTTTATGATCAGAGTTGGGAACAATCAAATGTTCACATGATACACAATCTCGTAATATGTCTTCTGTTATAAAACAATAGTCAAGTCTACGGGCTGTAAATGGACTGTGCTTGTGCCATGTATAATCATATTCATTAGCGTGAAATACTCTCCAAGCATCACATAATTCTAGTTCCATTGTCATCTTGTTGAAATCTTGTACTTCATTTTCACGATGAGGCTTGCCTGATACTATATCCATAGCGTTGCAACGAACACAGTTAAAATCTCCAAAGAGGATAAGTTTTTTTTATCACTGTTGTTCTTACATTTTTCTTGCAATAGATTGAAAAAGGCCAGCTTTTCAGCACTATCATAAGGAGCATAGATGTTTGCAAGTAGAAATCGTATTTATCGTGTATGACTGAACCATCAAGATTTTATCTTGTACCATTTTTCATGTTACTTTGCCCGAAAAGTTTTTTGCAATTAAAATCACTTCTCCCTTGCTCCTGTTGGAACCTCCATTATAGAAAATTTTACCTCCCCATTGTTTTTCCCACACATATACATCACTATCAGTTATAGATAGGGGCCGGGGTGGCTCGGTTGTTGGAGCGCCGTACTCGTGATCCTGAGGTTGCGGGTTCGAATTTTGGTGCAGGGGGATTTTTCCCTCGGAGTTGACATTGGTTCTGGCTCCATTCCCCATGCAGTCCTTCGGGTGGGACTATAGACCGAGGTTCCGTGTGTGAGCGCACGCGCAGCATCTTGCGCACACGTGGTGTCCCATCGCCGGCTTTCGGAGGGGAGGGCCGGTTTGGCCGTTGGTATGGATGACACGTTACACATGGCATGCACTCTGCGTGAGAAATGGAAAGAATGAAGAAAATAAGGAAATGAGTGAACGATATTGACCGGATGACACGGGAAACGACTGAATGATGCGCCGGCAGGCAGCTCTTCAGTCGGCACTACCCAGGTAGGCAGCCCGTTGTGTAAACGAGTGTTTATCATTTTATATGTAAAGCGCTTAGAGCCCTAATCTTTAGAGAATAGGCGCTATAAAAATTAACATTATTATCATTATATGTGCTTCTTGTAAACAGACTAAATCAAACTTTTCGTTTTTCAAGTAATGAAAAATCGATGTTCTTTTATATTTATTTCTTAATCCTCTACAATCCTCTACAATTTAATGAAGTATTTTATCCATTGAAAGTTTAAGAATATATCATTAGATTCTCACGTCCATTATATGTTCTTTGCCTTCACGTTTACTTGGATTCATAGAAATCATGTTTCGATAAACAAAGTACTTTTCAAACTCGCAGTCCATTTCAGAAAGCCAGGTCGTCATGGAAATATCAGTCCAAGTGAAACCCGACGTTAGCGGCGCACGTCCACATCGTAGCGGTCGTCATTTGACGTTTCATGGCGGCGAGTGCGACCTCCGTCATGTTTTGCTTGTTTGCTGGATTTAAGTTTTGCGTATTTTAGTTGGTTTTAATTTGCGCTTATATATTTGATTGCTTTTAATTCGTGCGCATTATTAGTTGGTTTGCATAAGTGCATCACTCTGTTTGGTTTTGATTTGTATATAGTTCTGGTTGGTTTAAATCTTTCCGTAGTTTTAGTTATCTTTAACCTGTGCATAAGTCTGATTGTTGTAAATCAGCGTGTAATTATAGTTGCTTTTGATTTGCGCGTAATTATGGTTGGTTTTAATCTGCACAAAGCTCTGATTTAAAAAAAAAAATTGTGGATAGATCAGGTTTGTTTTACTCTGTACATAGCTCAAATTCGTTTTAATTTGCAAATAGTTGTGGCTGATTTTGATTTACCTGTGGTTGGTTTTAATGCATGCATAGTTCTGGCGGACTTTGATTTGTGCGTAGTTCTGCTTGGTTTTAATTTGTGCACAGTTCATGTAGTTTTTTTAAAAAAAAAACAGGTTTTCACCGTTTGCGCTGGTCTCTGTCAACAGTCGGGTGAGAAACAAGATGACCTGACCTAACGTACCCGACTGCGGCCCCAAAGACCTTCCGAATCCAAACAGGATTACAAAACATGGGTTTACAGTTGAATAATAATAATAATAATAATGACGATTATTGTTTATGGCGCTTAATCTTACATCATAAGCCTCAGGCTAATTGACATAGGCTAGAACACCAAGGTTACATCAAAATATTGTTATGCTCTGCATAGTTATGTGGGGATTGTCTTCAGTTGTGATAAGCTCCTAGCATAACATTATCAGTCACCAAAATCCCCCGAAGTCGGAGTGTGGCTGCCCATGTGGCGGGGTAATAAAAAAACGGTCATACACGTAATGTTCTCATCCCCAGCTGATGCATTTGTACCATAGTGTTCAAGTACTTCGGCTGTTTGGATGATCCCTGGAGTCTTTTAGCCAGGGTACGACGACGACAACAACAACAACAACAACAACAACAACAAGCCCTACGCGCTTACAAATACAGAAAAGGTTAAAGAAAACATAAATCAAACCCAATAAGAAGATGAATATTGCAGTAAGTACCATGCATCTACAAACAAGGGTGCGTACTGACACCCAGCCACCCACCCACGGGGTAGTATGTAAAAGGCGAATCACCAAAGTTATTCCGATGCTTTATTCTATGACTTCTTTTGCAGAGAAGCAGTACTTTCTCTCGCCTAGAACTGTTATATTTTGTCCCTATCCCCTCCCTTCCTTCCCTCTGCCATTTTCTAAGCCACACTGTTTATCCTAACCGTAGGTTAAGAATGGCTGCTTGTACGTCCATGGATCTCTGAAGGGTCCGTCGTACAGCAGCCTTCGTTGGTGCCTCTAGGGTTCCTGTCTGAGTGTACGAAGCAGTATGTCTGCGTGTAGGCCTGTTAATTTCGTCACAGTATTGAAGGGGTCGTGATTTTATGTGAACGATGATGGTAAAGGAGTGTCTGTCTTCTGTCTTAGACGTAAAGGTTAAGAGTATTGTCCAGATTTTTCCACACATCTCTCTCTCTCTCTCCCTCCCTCCTTCCCTCTCTCTCTGTCTCTCTCTCTGTCTCTCTCTCTCCTATGCTCGTGCACACGTCCACGTGCTCTCTCTCCCTCTCTGTCTGTCTGTCTGTGTCTCTCTCACTCACATTCTCGCGCACTCGCGCACTGGGTCTGTCTGTCTGTCTGTCTCTCTCACACACACATAAAACGTACCTTGTCACTTAACACTCTCTCTCTCTCACACACATAAAAATACTGTCACTTAACTCTCTCTCTCTCTCTCTCTCTCTCTCTCACATACACACGCGCGCGCGCGCGCGCGCGCATGCGCTCAAAACATACCTTGTCACTTCACTGTATTTCGACGCGACCAGCCTACATCCGTGTATATGTTCATGAAGATCATCCTCATTATCGACACGACTGTGACAAAGCTAACAGTGTACTGTGAGGTCGTCTGAGCGATAATGAGGTAGAATAACCAGGGACAGTCGGCAGCTGTTGTTACTTTCGTGATTTATCGCTTCGAGCATCAGAGTTCGTCTGCTTCATCTGACAACAATTGGTATCCTAATTCCTCGGGACTGAACTTGCGCACGCGCACAGACGGACAGACAGATGGACAGACAGACAGACAGACAGACACACACATACACACACATGACATCTGGATTCGTCGGGACTGAACTTGCGCATGCGCACAGACAGACAGACAGACAGACAGACAGTCACACACACACACACACACACACACACACACACACACACACACACACACACAGGATGAGTGGAGGAGTGTGTAGGATGACAGAGATGACTGTATAGTGTGGTCCCGTGTAGAGCTTTTGCTCTGCGCCTATAAACTAACCCCACGGACACTAATATGATAGAGATGACTGTATAGTGTGGTCCTGTGTGGAGCTTTCGCTCCGCGCCTATAAACTAACCCCACGGACACTAAGATGATAGAGATGACTGTATAGTGTGGTCCTGTGTGGAGCTTTCGCTTTGCGTCTATAAACTAACCCCACGGACACTAAGATGATAGAGATGACTGTATAGTGTGGTCCTGTGTGGAGCTTTCGCTTTGCGTCTATAAACTAACCCACGGACACTAAATGATAGAGATGACTGTATAGTGTGGTCCTGTGTGGAGCTTTCGCTTTGCGCCTTAAACTAACCCCACGGACACTAAGATGATAGAGATGACTGTATAGTGTGGTCCTGTGTGGAGCTTTCGATTTGCGCCTGTAAACAACCCCAAAGAAAAACTAAGTAAATGGTTCCCACAAACTATGAAAATAGCTTTGAGAGGTACATGAAATCGAACGCAGAAAAAGCGAACAACAACAAACAAATAAATAAATGACAACAGATAACACAAACAAAAAAAACAACAACAAACAGTAAAACATCAACAATAATCAGACACAGAACTAAACAATGACAACAAGAGTAACCAACAAAGAAAAGCAACAACAAACAAGAACAACAACGACAACAACTAGCATCGGCGATGCTGTAGTAAATGGACGCACTATCATTTTTTTGGGAAAGAGCAGTCCGATTTTTTTTTTTTTTATTAATAATTGTTTTTTTACACTTAATCTGTTTTGACGATGAAATCATGCAACCCCCCCCCAAAAAAAAACAAACAAAAAAAAAAAAACAAAAAAAAAAAAAACAAAAAAAAAAACAAACAAAAACAAAAAAAACCAAAAACAAGCAACAAAACAAAACAAAAACACGCACACACATGCACGCATGCACGCACGCACGCACGCACGCACGCACGCACGCTCACACACACACACACACACACACACACACACACACACACACACACACACACTCTCTCTTCTCTCTCTCTCTCTCTCTCTCTCTCTCTCTCTCTCTTTCTCTGTCTCTCTCTCTCACTCTCTCCGAACTGGGTTCCAATTTTCAAATGCTTTTTAAGGACGTTAAGATTCACGGAAGTAAAAAAATCTAGTTTCTATGTGCCATTTTCACGGGGAAAAAAAACAAGCGTTCAGGAGATTTTTTTTTCTTTTCTCCCCTTTTTTCCTTTCCTTTTTTAATGCTTGATTCTTTTTAGTTTTAATTCTTTTTTTTCTTAATTATGTAAATTCTTTTTGCTTTCTGCATCTGAAAGGCCTTTTTTTTCTTTCGGAAAACCGGTTTTATGTCAGTTTTTATCTTCCAAATCGGATAGTTAGATGGTCTAATTTACTTGTAAATGTTTCTGATAGTAAAACTAGGGTGGGATTTATGTAAAAAGAATGATTTCTAAATAAGATTTGGGTGTAAGCGAAGAAAACCCTCCTAAACAAAATCAATGAACAAACAAACAAATAATAACGATGATCACTTTTCTGCACTCTGTACGACTTGGTAGACCCAATTTATCGGTTAGGTCAGTACACACACACACACACACACACACACACACACACACACACACACACACACACACACAGACACACACACAGAGACTCACCTCAGTCCAACCAGAGATCAGGAGGGCAAACTATTTTTGATCCTTCAGCCAATTTAGCGAGCGTCAGACGTCCAGAGATGTAGGAAAGCACTGCCATTCACACAGGGCCACGGGGGAATTAGCCCACGCACTTGCTTACAGCGCAGAGAGAACACCCCTAGCTTCACTGCCTCTGTGGTTTACCCGGTGGTCGGTCTGTTCTGCTCCCTGCTTCTGATGAACTTCTACGACTTCTTCAAGCCCCCACACCCCCGTCTGTCTGTCAGTCTCCGTGTCCGAGGCACAACTCGCTCGCTCGCTGACTCTCTCCTTTCGAACTATTGGAGTTGAGACGTGCGTTTCATACAGCTGGGAGGCTAGGTTTCTCGCGAGTTCGCCGAGTGGCGCCCATTCTTTGCGACCTCTCGGAGCGGCGTGGGGTGGCGAGACCTTGGCGAGAGATCCCTTGAGTTTCTTGGGGCTCTCTCTCTCGTAAGCGACACGTCATTGAAG
>CM065729.1:59115805-59153305 GCA_033310375.1 Conus canariensis
CCCCTTCTTTTCTCCCGCGAAGTCATTGGCTATTCATGAATTGAATGATCAGAAATCGGTCAGACAAGCTGCTGTAACATATTCATGAACTGAATCATCAGAGATAAGCCAGACAAGCTGCTGTAACATATTCATGAATTGAATCATTAGAGATAAGTCAGACAAGCTGCTGTAACATATTCATGAATTGAATCATCAGAAATAAGCAGACAAGCTGCTGTAACACATTCACGAATTGAATCATCAGAGATAAGTCAGACAAGCTGCTGTAACATATTCATGAATTGAATCATTAGAGATAAGTCAGACAAGCTGCTGTAACATATTCATGAATTGAATCATCAGAGATAAGCCAGACAAGCTGCTGTAACATATTCATGAATTGAATCATCAGAGGTAAGCCAGACAAGCTGCTGTAACATATTCATGAATTGAATGATCAGAGATAAGCCAGACAAGCTGCTGTAACATATTCACGAATTGAATCATCAGAGATATCATTAGAGATAAGTCAGACAAGCTGCTGTAACATATTCATGAATTGAATCATCAGAGGTAAGCCAGACAAGCTGCTGTAACATATTCATGAATTGAATCATCAGAGATAAACCAGACAAGCTGCTGTAACATATATTCATGAATTGAATAATCAGAGATTAGGCAGACAAGCTGCTGTAACATATTCATGAATTGAATCATCAGAGATAAGCCAGACAAGCTATCATCTGTCAGCTCAGTGAAGAGACTCGGCAAAAATCGGGAAGGGGGAGGAGGGGTTGGGGGAAAGGGGGAGGGGTGGGGGTGGAGGGTCATGAAGATAAAGCAAAAAAAAAAAAAAAAAAAAAAAGGGGGGGGGGGGGATATCAAGAAAGAAAATGAAGTGTGTCCCACAACGGCTCATTCAGTCCAAAGCACTTCGGGACTAGCTGAGCCAAACACAACTGGTGTAAAGACAACGACCGACACGGAGGGGGAGGGGTGGGGTGGGGAGGGGAGGGGAAAGGGGGAGGGAGGGAAGGGGGACGGGGGGGGGGGGGGGGGCGGGAAAAGCCGGCGCACCTAAACTATTCCCTCCGCAAATGAAAACTGCGTCCTCTCATGGAACCTTAATAAGAAAAAAAAAAAAACTAAAAAAATATCAAACACTTGACATTGACCAAACAACCAACGTTGTAAAGTTCCAGAGAAATTCATCGTACTGTTTTTGAGATATCTTGTGGACAGTCAGACAGACAGACAGACAAACGAGAGTAACACAGAGAATAATGCCCTTTTTCATCAAACAGTTTAACAGTGAATTGTAGAAAAAAAAACCCAACAACAAACCCTGAGCAATATGAAAGGTCCACCAGTGACTGCAGATTCAGTAAAGGTGGTACGACCTTTTGACCTTGAATCAAACCCGAACATGACACCGTCCCAATCATTCATCCCCCCCCCCTTTTCTCCCGATCCTCTGGAACTACACAGTTGAGTTTCAAACACTTAACGGATGCGTCTCTGAGAGTGTTGCTCAAAATTTCCTGACCAACACCGCAGTGTCTGTTCCTCTCGGGCCTGGTCGACACTGGGATATGTTATGAAGCTATGCATAGAGTACAGCCCTGTAGCTCCAGCCTTCCCAGTTGAGCACACATGACAAACTCAACTCTGGAGCCAGTTGGGCCAGAAAAAATCTCTCAAACGAATGGCTCTGGTCGGAATCGAACTCACGACCTCTCATTCGGGAATCCGCAACATTGACCAGTGGCTGTAACACGGCGGCTGGTGCCACTGTCAATCTTTCCAGTGAGGTTAGTTAAAATGGGCTCTGCAGTTGATGTGTGATCCTGCTGACTGACGGACAAACACACAGACAGACATGGGTTTCTACATCACCTTAGCAGACGCTGCATGCAACAAAAGGCAACACTTTATTCCCTGATGCTCGGGGTTGCACAATAAGGCCACTCAGAGTGAGAATGCCATTCACTTTGACCACCAGTTGCAATACGTTAGTATTTATGGTGCATGGAAAGATGATGGCGAATGGTAATTCGCAGTCTATTGTGTGTGTGTGTGTGTGTGTGTGTGTGTGTGTGTGTGTGTGTGTGTGTGTGTGTGTGTGTGTGTGCGTGCGTGAGTGCGTGCGTGCGTGCGTGCGTGCGTGCGTGCGAGCGTGCGTGCGTGCGTGCGTGCGTGCGTGCGTGTGCCTTTATCCAAAGAAGCAAAGCGGCACCATCTGATGCAACTCTAGCCAAGATATTAAACCCCCTCCCCTACCCCCAATACATATCACCAATACGTCTTTCACGAACGCACAAACATTGTCATGACATCCAGTGTGTTATCAAAAAATCTCTTTTTCCCTTCTTCATAGTTCTTCGGCGTCTCTTTGGCTGCAAATACTGCAAGGGGTTGGAACTGGGACAGGGTAAAAGGTCCTCTACCTTCCTTCCCCCTCCACCCCTCCACCCCCCCCCCCAACGAATATTTTGATTGGGAAGATCTGTGCCCTCCTGCTTTTCACCCCCCCCCCTCCCAAGCCCCCAACCCCTCTCCCTCCCGCTATCTGGTTTCGACACCACAGCATATTTCTTGTTTACATCGAAGAGGAGGCAGATTTTGAATGGAAGACGGCCGAACCAGAGATTAGCCTGTTAAATCTTTTTTTTTCTTCTGTTCTTGTTTACATCAAAGATGAGGTAAATGTTAAATTTAACGAAAATGGTTAATTTCAGTGGCGCATGTTGTATATACAATGATTATCTTTATATTATTTTCTACCTGTTCTTACATTTTAAGAATGAAAGGTCCAAGTTTTTGTGTTGTGTATGTGTGTATGTGTGCGACATGGTAATTTCATCTTTTTCTACTCTATAATCTCTGCCGTGCCTGTTAGACATAATCGAAAGCCACATTTCTGTAAAAGCTGCGATAGACTGGCGTTAAGTATAACACAGTAACATATTATGTCCTTTTTTTTGCATGTCACATCTCTCTCTCTCTCTCTCTCTCTCTCTCTCTCTCACACACACACACACACACACACACACACACACACACACACACACACACCAACACACACACACACACACACACTCTCGCTCTCTCTCTCTGTGCTTGAGTGTGTGTGTGTGTGTGTGTGTGTGTGTGTGTGTGTGTGTGTGTGTGTGTGTGTGTGTGTGTGTGTGTGTGGCTTTTTTTTGCTTATGTTTAAAAAAAAATTCTTTTTCATTGTATGTCCCTCACTGGCAGACGCTCATGCACTTGTTACCATAACTACTGTACGGACTTAATGGTACTTTTTGTGTTTGTATGTTTTCATGTTTGTGTAATAAAACGCAATTCAAAACAAAAACAAAACAACAAAAAGAAAAGCAAACAAACAACAACAAAAATAAAAGAAAAAGAAAAAAGATTTTAAACGAGAGAAGGTCGAACCAGAGACTAAGTTGTTTAGTCTTTTTTGTTTGTTTGTTGTTTGTTTGTTTTCTGTGTGACGGTCTGTATAAGTTATATTCATTAACATACATATCGAGACCAAAACAACAAACAAACAAACATACAAAACAAAAACAACAACAAGTAAAAACAAAAAAGATAAAGAGAAAAGGTTTTAAATGGAAGAAGGTCGAACCAGAGACTGTGTTGTTTAATCTGCTTTTCTGTTTGTTTGTTTGTTTGTTTTTGGTGTGACTGTCTGTAGAAGTTACACTCATGAACATACATATCGAGACAAACAAAAAACAAACAAAAAAATTTAAAGAAAAAAGACTTTAAATGGAAGAAGGTTGAACCAGAGACTAAGTTGCTAAATCTTTTTTTTTCCTGTTTTGTTTTTCTTGTGTGACTGTAAGTTACATTCATTAACATACATATCGAGTTTCGTGACTGGCCTCACTCTGTAAATTTCCTGGTAACTGGGTACCCCGACAAAGCACTGTGCATCCACCACCTGCCTGAACGACAAGCGGAAGGGGGGGGGGGGGGGGGAGGGGGGAGGGGTTGGGCGGTGGTGAAGGGAGAAGGGGGGTGGGTGGGGGTGGGGGTGGCGACGTCTA
Organism: Conus canariensis; assembly: GCA_033310375.1. Taxonomy (NCBI): domain Eukaryota; kingdom Metazoa; phylum Mollusca; class Gastropoda; order Neogastropoda; family Conidae; genus Conus; species Conus canariensis. The sequence continues at coordinate 59,119,849 of CM065729.1, forward strand.
GCTTCCTGCAGTCCCGAACAGTGCTGGGCCAACACGTGTGGACAGGGAACCCAACGAACGAACAACGAACGAACGAATGAACGAACGAACGATCGAACGAACGAAACGTTGTTTATTGAGAGAACGGAATAAGCACAAGTCATTGGCTTTTTTTTTTCATCCAGCCCTCAAACAAAGGAAAAGGACGTAACTATATGAAAGAAAAATTTAGACAGAAAAGGGGGTTAGTCACCGCCACAGACACAGACAAAAATTTCTTTCTTAATTTTTTTTTTGGCTTCATTTTCCGCCCTCACTCACTTCGTTTGAAACTCTATGAACAAAACATGGCAGAGAGCAAGGCATACCAACACATCATATACAACAAGGAATACAAAAACATTGCATAGAACAGCATACCAGCACATCATATATAATAAGGAATACAAAAACATGGCGTAGAACAGCATACCAACACATCATATACAACAAGGAATACAAAAACATTGCGTAGAACAGCATACCAACACATCATATATAACAAGGAATACAAAAACATTGCATAAACACTATACCAATACGTCAAATACAACAAGGAATACAAAAACATTGCATAGAACAGCATATCAACACATCATATACAACAAGGAATACAAAAACATTGCATAGAACACTATACCAATACATCAAATACAACAAGGAATACAAAAACATTGCATAGAACAGCATATCAACACATCATATACAACAAGGAATACAAAAACATTGCATAGAACACTATACCAATACATCAAATACAACAAGGAATACAAAAACATTGCAGTAGAACAGCATACCAACACATCATATACAACAAGGAATACAAAAACATTGCATAGAACACTATCCAAACATAATACAACAAGGAATACAAAAACATTGCGTAGAACAGCATACCAACACATCATATACAACAAGGAATACAAAAACATTGCATAGAACAGCATATCAACACATATACAACAAGGAATACAAAAACATTGCGTAGAACAGCATACCAACACATCATATATACAACAAGGAATACAAAAACATTGCTAGAACAGCATATCAAACACATATACAACAAGGAATACAAAAACATTGCGTAGCAACAGCATACCAACACATCAATATAGAACAGGAATACAAAAACATTGCGTAGAACAGCATACCAACACATCATATACAACAAGGAATACAAAAACATTGCGTACAACAGCATACCAACACATCATATACAACAAGGAATACAAAAACATTGCGTAGAACAGCATACCAACACATCATATACAACAAGGAATACAAAAACATTGCGTAGAACAGCATACCAGCACATCATATACAACAAGGAATACAAAAACATGGCGTAGAACAGCATACCAACACATCATATACAACAAGGAATACAAAAACATTGCTAGAACAGCATACCAACACATCATATACAACAAGGAATACAAAAACATTGCATAGAACAGCATACCAACACATCATATACAACAAGGAATACAAAACATGCGTAGAACAGCATACCAGCACATCATATACAACAAGGAATACAAAAACATGGCGTAGAACAGCATACCAACACATCATATACAACAAGGAATACAAAAACATTGCATAGAACAGCATACCAACACATCATATACAACAAGGAATGCAAAAACATTGCATAGAACAGCATACCAACACATCATATACAACAAGGAATACAAAAACATTGCATAGAACAGCATACCAACACAAAAGGAATACAAAAACATTGCGCAGAGCAAGCATATCAACACATAATTTACAACAAGGAATACATAGCAATGTACATGACTTGCAGCATGACTTATCGAAAATTCATGGAATCCTGGCTGATCAAACGACTTGGCACCACCAGACCAGCAGGACTTAACATGAAAGAATAATTACTTTCCTCCTCCTCCTCCTTCCCCCCCCCTCTCCCCCTCTATCTTCCCCCCTCTACGCTCCTCTCTCTCTCTCTCTCTCTCTCTCTCTCTCTCTCTCTCTCTTCAACCTCACTTTCCTTTCCTTCCTTCCTTCCTGCCTTCCTGCTAACACATCTGATGTCAACTCGGCCCTGCAGCCACTGACTTGAGTTTGCTTCTACTATGACTTTGTGTTCACCTTTCCCTCTTCTTGTGGGTTTTTTTTTCATAACTTGTGTAATCCGTGGTCAAGTTTCACTTTGTTTTTGTAGCAATTCACAATGAAGAATGGGACGAAGACCTACCTGCTCACCTCTTCAGGAGATGGCGTCCTCCACACGTCCTGTCGGGCAGACTGGTTGGCCAGACAATGGAACGGAACAAAGGCGAGTCATCGATCTTTTGGGGGACAGCGTCAAGGTGGAGAAGTGTGGATGGGTGGGACGGTAGGTGGGAGGGAGGGAAGTGGAGGCCGGGGGGTGGGGGTAGGGGTGGTGGAGGAAAGAATGGTAAAGAGAGATTTTTTTTAAAGCATAGCGAGATAGCGCGCGCGCATTGTGTGTGTGTGTGTGTGTGTGTGTGTGTGTGTGTGGCGCGCGCGCGCGTGCTGCGTGCGTGCGTGCGTGCGTGCGTGTGTGTGCGTGTGTGTGTGGCGTGCGGCGTGCGTGCGTGCGTGCGTGCGTGCGTGCGTGCGTGTGTGTGTGTGTGTGTGTGTGTGTGTGTGTGTGTGTGTGTGTGTGTGTGTGTGCGCCCGTGAAGGAAAAATCAATCAATCAATCAATCAATAATCAATCGATCAATCAACCAATCAGTAATGCAACTCTGATGGTAGACACACACAAGGAGATAGTTGGGTGTGTGGATGGTAAGAATATGAAGAGGAAACGGGAGGGAACTTAACTTGGGAGGCAACTGGCGCTGACTGTGTTTGTTCTCTTGCTGACCGATGGTAACTGTCAACCACGTCTCACAGACCACTCAGGTTCTTTGAAACAAACGAGAACCTTGTAAACCCCCCTCACCTCCCCCCCACCCTCCCCAAGAAAGTTTCTTGCACAGGGTACAGGTCATGGTGTGTACAATGTTCATAGACAGAAACACGACAGATATGGTACATCACTTCGCCAGGTGGGGTGCCGAGAGAGAGAGAGAGGTGGTAGATCTCTCTGGAAGGGCGTTGATGTGAGAGGTCAGCGTCGGGCGACTCATTCAACCTTCAGCCACTGCGGGTGACGGCGGGGGTCTAGCCTGGGTCGTCGGGGATGGGTGGGTGAGCGGGAGGGGTGTCGGGGGAGGGACGACTCCTAGTGAATGCGGGGCGGTCAGCGATAGAGATTTGCTTGGCTACGATAGCTGTGGTCTGGTTAACCATGTTTTCGGGTCGGTATGAGCGGGACAGGGGTGGGGGTGGGGGGGTGGGGATGGGGGATGGGGGAGTGGAGGGTGGGGGAAGGGTAGGGTGGTTGGGGGTGGAAGGAGGAGAGGGGTCATTTCTCTCGGGATTCTGCTGGAAAACTGCCCTCTCGGCCGTACTCAGGAAGGACTATAGAAGGGTATTGTGCAGGTCTCCAGCGACGTCCGTCCTGCTGCCTCTTTGAGGTGGTCTCAGGCGGCTCAGGACCATCACCACCCGAGAAGAAGAGCACCGCCGCCCACAGTCGGCTGCCCAACACCACAGAGTGGACACCAGTTCATACACAACCAGAACCAAGTGCTAGGCACCAGTTCAGCAGGAAGAAAGAAGACCTTTAGAGGACACAGACTACATTCTGGGACGACAACCAGAGCAAGATACAACAGCCTGCGTCCGGAACCAAACGACCAGACATCCTGCCACCAAAACTGCAGACTTCGGTCCGGGACACCGTGTCCTCAAGGCATCAAGCCAACAGGATGATAAACTCTTCAGTAGGTGGAATGGAATATCACAACAAACAGCTGCTCTAAATGTGTGTGCTAAAATTGAAAATGTTGCTTCCACATATTTCTTTGGGATTTCTATGCGAAGATGAAGGGGTTAAAAATTTTTGACTCGTAGACCCCCATCCTGATGGGGTCCTTCTGACTTTTTACCCCCCCCAAAAAAAAACAAACAAACAAAAAAAGATATGACCCGATTCCTATCTCCAGTTACAAGCAACTTATGTCAGCGAATTTGGTTCAGATATTGATTTCAACCTGTATGAGTTAATCTATGACATCCATAAATTGATCAGATCCTTCCATTACCAATTTCCGGTTTCAACAGACATAAAAACCCAAGCTAAATCAGTATTAAATGATCGAAATACTCACGGATTTGCCGCATTAATTTATGTAAAAGACAAAGCTAATTTGACGTCGACATGAAACGGTGGGCTCAGAAATAGAAAATAGTCAGAGAACTTGTGTCCATGGCAACTCAACTATACAATGACCAAGAGCACCACAAAACTGCATGTGTGTATTATTTTTCTCCAGTTTCTCACTAATCCTCATCGTTTTCACGCATTACATCCCCTGCCATATTTCCTCAGATACCATTAAGAGAGAACAACAAACTCCTCTGAATCCTGACAAGCTCCTCTGAATCCTGACAAGCTCCTCTGAATCCTGACAAACTCCTCTGAATCCTGACAAACTCCTCTGAATCCTGACACACAAACTCCTCTGAATCCTGACAAGCTCCTCTGAATCCTGACAAACTTCTCTGAATCCTGACAAGCTCCTCTGACTCCTAACACACAAACTCCTCTGAATCCTGACAAACTCCTCTGAATCCTGACAAGCTCCTCTGAATCCTGACAAACTCCTCTGAATCCTGATACACAAACTCCTCTGAATCCTGACAAACTCCTCTGAATCCTAACACACAAACTCCTCTGAATCCTGACACACAAACTCCTCTGAATCCTGACACACAAACTCCTCTGAATCCTGACAAGCTCCTCTGAATCCTGACAAGCTCCTCTGAATCCTGACAAGCTCCTCTGAATCCTGACAAACTCCTCTGAATCCTGACACACAAACTCCCCGAATCCTGACACACAAACTCCTCTGAATCCTGAAAACTCCTCTGAATCCTGACAAGCTCCTCTGAATCCTGACAAACTCCTCTGAATCCTGACACACAAACTCCTCTGAATCCTGACACACAAACTCCTCTGAATCCTAACACACAAATTCCTCTGGATCCTGACAAACTCCTCTGGATCCAGACAAACTCCTCTGAATCCTAACACACAAACTTCCCTGAATCCTGACAAGCTCCTCTGAATCCTGACACACAAATTCCTCTGGATCCTGACAAGCTCCTCTGAATCCTGCCAAACTCCTCTGAATCCTAAACACAAAACTCCTCTGAATCCTGACAGGCTCCTCTGAATCCTAACACACAAACTTCCCTGAATCCTGACAAGCTCCTCTGAATCCTTACACACAAACTTCCCTGAATCCTGACAAGCTTCTCTGAATCCTAACACACAAATTCCTCTGGATCCTGACAAGCTCCTCTGAATCCTGACAAACTCCTCTGAATCCTAACACACAAACTCCTCTGAATCCTGACAAGCTCCTCTGAATCCTGACAAACTGCTCTGAATCCTGAGAAACTCCTCGGAATCCTGACAAGCTCCTCTGAATCCTAACACACAAACTCCTCTGAATCCTGACAAACTCCTCTGAATCCTAACACACAAACTCCTCTGAAACCTGATTTGCACACACACACACACACCCCACACACACACACACACCACACACACACACACACAGGTTGATCCACTTAACGACAGCAACAGCGGCGGAAAACGTTAGATAACTCACTGGAATGTCGTCTCTGTTTTCTCTCTCCCTGCAGTCTTGTTCAACTTGTGGAAGAGCCGGGAAAGTATTGAGGCATGATTAGTTCTGAGTGGCCATGAAATCCGCTGTGTGGTAAGACAGCGAAGCAGCGTGGGCAGACGGCTGGGTAGCCGGCAGTACCTCTCGTTCTAAGGTCTTAGGGGGGATCAACAGAGCCTGTTTTGCTGACTTAAAAAAACTGTTACAGTCATTTCAGCTGTGGAGGTAGTTCGCTGACCCTGGTCCGTTACCAGTTCCCCGAAAACTCGATGGAAAGATTTAAATATTGCTGCTACAGAGACCCGTTCTGCTTCAAGACTAGCTGTCAAAGTGTTATGCCATCAATCAGGGTAACACTCTTAGAGATACATCAATTTAAGTGGAAGAAACATGATGTGTGGCTTCAGTCTTTTCACTTAAGCCCATAGCACACGCACCTCTGTGTAGGAGCCAGCCAGGGCAGAAAAATCCCACAACCTCGCTTCTGATGGAACTCAATCTAACCACTCCACCACTCTGCAAACAACACTCAAATAAGCTTAGTAGATAACCCTTTAAGAGACACAGTGAACTCTTCTACTAGGTGGAGGCTGCATTCTTGGGACGTTTTTGGTCTCTTCTGACGTGTCTTGCTCTTCAAAGACTGATAAAGATAATGATCAATGATCGCCAGACTCATGATGAGTGTGGGCCTCATGATGCCAATGCGCTGGATGAGCTTCTTCACCACTAGAACACTTGCTGAAAGCTGATGCTTTATACATGACCTGAAGCACCACCATGATTTTTACGACAACTCGTGACAGAATATTCACAGGTGCTGTGTGGGTGTTAGATAGGAAGTAGTTCGTGCCATTCAGTGGTATGCATCAGAATGACTGTATCTCCGGGGTCACGAAGCGAGTCATCTACGGCACAAAGAGGGTGTAACGTCACTGACATCTTGTAATCACCGGTTTTGCCTTCTAGTGTAGGTACCACTTCAGGTCGGGTTCCCTTTCCTGGATAATGAGGAAATCTGCCAGGTAGTTTACACGATTACCTTGTAACTCAGGTGATTTTGATTTTCCAAATTAGGGTTGTTAAAATATTTCACGCTATCTTTGTAAAATTTTAAATTCATATATACTGGTGACTGTAGCAGACGGTGTTGAATAAACTCGTAATATTTTCTTTTATGTTTCCCCCCTGAAACTTTCACAGTATAATACTTTTCGTTTTAGGTCTGAACTGACAAAACCAGATTTTAAAAAGAGGCCTTCACTGTGAATGGAGCGTTTTTACAGTGCTTCTCAAAAGGAGTGACAGAGCTTCGAAATGTGTGCCACTGACCTCTTTGCAACATTTTTAGAAAAGGCGATTGCATTCTTTGGGCACGTGTACGAAACGAGTTTAGGAAAGCTTTAAAGTACTGTGTTACTGTATGTGTAGCATGTGGTATGGCATGGTTGTAACAAGTGGCTATAGAGTTGCTTCCTGTTGACTGAGTCCAGCTAACCCGCCATGGCTTTTCATTGTTTAAATGGCTGGACAGTGAACAGTTTAGTGAACCAAACCTCTGGTTCTACTACAAAAAGTCTTTTGAATTTAGGGTTTTTCAGGAAACAGGATCACATTTCCCCCCCCAGAAGATTCAATCCTACAATGTGAATACATGTGGAAAGATTATTGGTAAAAACACAATGACAGATAGATAAATTGTATAAATATCGTGTCACACAAAAAGCTGTGAACGTTGTTACCGACGGTTCTCATGTTCTTTTAAAAAAAAACTACAATGTTCTACCATCTGGACGAAGATTCCAAATTCCAAAACCTAAAACAAATAGAACTAAAAACAGTTTCGTTCCCAATACATCAAACTCCTGAATCAAAAATGAACTATCGGTGAGATCCGGTTCAGAAAGCTTGTTTGTATATCACATATGAGTGTGTGCATCATTATGTGTGTGTGAGTGGGTGGGTGGGTGGGTGGATGGGTGGGTGTGATTTGTGATTTGTTAAATGTAGATCCATAGACATTTTTATGGCCACTCTAATTTCTCTTTGGAGATAATAAAGTGTTCTTGACTTGACTTGACTTGACTTGAAAGATGGACTGGCATCGACAAACTTAATTCAGGAAACAATTTGCAAAGAAGTACTTGATGAGATTTTTGATGGCAGGTAGGGAGCATTCCGGGCAATGGGAAACTAGGAACGGGTACCTTTACAAGATGGAAAAACATGAACAAGGATTCTTCAGAAAATAACCCGCAAAGAGATACTCGATTAGGCTTTCCAAGGCACCTAAAGAACTTTTCACAGAGGAAAAACAGGAGCTGACACGAAGCGATAAGGCTTTCCAAGGCACCTGAAGAACTCTTCACAGAGGAAAAACAGGAGCTGACACGAAGCGATAAGGCTTTCCACCTGCTCAAGACACTGCTCAAAAACTGAGCCAGCCAGCTGTCTGTTGTCCTATGGCTGCAGTGTGTTCTGAAAAGCTGGACTGAATGTCATCATAAATATTGATTGTTTGTGACCTGCGCTAGTCTACATTAGAAAGATGATGTAAAACTGTTTTCTAAGCAGCGTGCTGTTCAGAGGGAACTTCTAGTGGAAGGACACGTGACAGGGCATCGAACCTCTAAGCTTTAAAATCTGGCTAGCACGTAATACTCTACACCATATACCTTACTGGTGAAAGTGTTTCGTACATATCGTTTGAAAAAAAAGACACACACATCATCTGTTGGATTTTGTTTGTCTTTTGTTTTTGGCCTGAAGGCATTAGCTGCAAATGAAGACCTTCCTGGCATTCATGCTGAGCGTGCAGCTGATCAGACTCAGCCACATCACAGTCTTCAGCCTGACAGTGGGTGTTAAGGGTTTTTTTGCCACACAAATTTCCACCTAAACTCTTCCAGTGCAGCCAGTGGCCACAAGCAATCTCCTTATCATACTGACCTTACAACAGACCGACGTTCATTCACAAGCTAGGGTTGATTAATCAGTCTTTTGCTCGAGGTTCAACGCTTCCTTCTGATGGATATACAAATCTTGTTTCTAAGACATGGCACAGGTGATCTTCATGTGGAATTTCTAAAGTCGACTTCCACACCCAGATTTGCTCCTGCTGGTTCAAGTCTACATCTAAACATGGAAACAAGTGAATGAATATTTTTTCTGAAAAGCCGTAATCTCTCAATATTAGCCTCTGGTCACAATTTATTTTTTTTCTTTCTTTCTGCGTACGCAGGCTGATACTCCTGCGGACACTGCCTGTATAGACAGGCAGTGGAGTTTTGTGTGTATGACCGATTTTTATCCCGCCATTAAGGCAGCCATACTCCATCTTCGGGGAGGTGCATGCTATATGTAACGTGTCATCCATACTAACGGCCAAACTGACCTTCTCTTCCGAAAGTTGGTGATGGGATTTTACGCGTGTGCAAGATGTTGTGCGTGCGTTCACACACGGAACCTCGGTTTATAGTCTCATTCGAAGGACTGTGTGGGGAATGGAGTCAGAACCAATGTTAACTCCAAGGGAAAAATCCCCTGTACCGAAATTCGAACCCGCAACCCCAGGATCACGAGTCCGGCGCTCTACCAACTGAGCTATTCTGGCCCCCGTGTCACAAATTATAAAGCACGGGACATCTTATTTGCGCATACGTTGGAAAACTAGCCCGTCATACGCTTAGAATAATATTTATAGAACGTTTAGATCGCTTGGCATTCACATGAATCAGATTCTAACATGCCCAAACCCGGAAGTCAGTCACAGACACTGGCGGTCTTTTTGAGTGTCATGATTTGATTCACTGTGGCCAAACCTCTCCAAAATAACATCTGGACAAGATCTCCTCTCCAAAGTAACATCTGGACAAGCTCTCCTCTCCAAAATAACATCTGGACAAGATCTCCTCTCCAAAGTAACATCTGGACAAGCTCTCCTCTCCAAAATAACATCTGGACAAGATCTCCTCTCTAAAGTAACATCTGGACAAGATCTCCTCTCCAAAATAACATCTGGACAAGATCTCCTCTCCAAAGTAACATCTGGACAAGATCTCCTCTCCAAAGTAACATCTGGACAAGATCTCCTCTCCAAAGTAACATCTGGACAAGATCTCAATGGGTCACTCAGACTATGGGTCACTCAAGTGGAAGTCTATGCATGATTTATTACCCCACCCACTCCCCTGGAGGGGTGAAAGGGTCGGAAAAATTGAACCCAATCATTTTCATACTAAGTGACCCCAGACCCATCCAGTGATAAAAAAAAAACCTGCTTCAGCACACACACACACACACACACACACACACACACACACACACACAATCACACACACACACACACACACACACACACACACACACACACACACACACAATTACACTGCATATGAGATTAGATGATTTCAAAGGGAATTTTCCTGTGGGACCATGAAAAAGTGTGAAGCAGTCGGACAATGGAGGGGCTTTGCCGTTATGACGGTTATAGTCCCGGTGCGTAGTCGTGGCAGGGTGAGTGGGAATTCTGACCAGTGACAGGATACTGAAATGCTGGATTTCAAATTTTAAAGGTCCCTGAAAGATAAATATTCGGCAAAATGCATCTGAAATTTCGATTGGGATGCTTTCTAAAACCAACAGCAGTGTAAAAAAAAATTGTTTTGTTCTAATATGACTCTTGATTTGATTTTTCTTTATTGAGAACATTCAGGCAACACAGAACCAGTCAAAACATATCTCATGCGCCAACAAAGTTGAAGCGACAGAGTTATTCTGATACAAGTTTACTGCCCTTTGTTGTCCCACCCAACACGAGCTATACGCCTCCCTGTGGCCTTTTGGATGTCAAAGAAGGCGAATAAATCGATTTGTGTTCTGCGTCTCGCCTCTATGGTGCAGTTTGTTTCGCCGTTAATGTAATTCTCAGAAAGTATTTCTCTGTACTATTTCAAACGAACAGTGTCGGTTTTCCGTCTCTGAATTGCTTTGTGTGTAAAGCCCCTTAAGCAACAAGTGTCTGGTAGGTGTGAAATGCTTTTGTACTGGACACCACAGCCTATGAAAAACTTTTGTATCCGATTTCAGTATACGTTTTCTTTTTCTACTCCATTTTGTATGACATTTGTGTCATATGATGAAACGGTAAAGTTGTTCAAAAACTCAGCGTAACAGACGAGAAGAGATAGGCAGCAGGCCAAAACATTTTCTCTTTGAAATCATATTATAAATCATATGCCCTGCAGGCATTTCAGAACAGCAAACTCACAAGCCTCAGCGAAGCACTGCAGAAAGTTGCTTCTAATAGAAGAGTGGTGCTTCAGTGGATTCCAGCCCACCGTGGAATACCAGGCAACGAGTTGGCTGATCACCTGGCGAGGGAGGCTGCTCAAGGGAAGCAGTATAACAACAGCATCACCTACAGCGAGATGCGAAGCATCATCCGGACTATCACAACGCCCAGGACACCCAAGGATGATCATCATGTGTTGTCCAGAGAGCAACAAAGTGTCCTGGTGAGGCTCCGCACCGGGCACAACAGACTTAAAAATAACACTTGTGCCGAAAGCTCAAGGTGGTGTCTTCTCCAGGCTGTCCTCGTGGGCACGAAGAACAGACAGCGGAGCATGTGCTCCAAAAATGCCTACTACATGAACAGCCAAGGAGAGAGATGTGGCCAACAGAGACAGCTCTAATGACGAAGCTCTACGGCAGTCTGCAAGAGCTGGAGAAAACGGCACTATTCATCTCAAGGGCCGGACTGACCGTATAGACCAAGGCGTTCGCAAAGAAGAAGAAGAAGAAGAAGAAGAAGAAGAAGAAGAAATCATATTTTTCTCCTCACAGTTGGAACGATGTGAAGAAATAAATTCATAATCCAACAAACTTTAAGATAATCGCGATAAAAAACAAAACAAAAACTGAATCATCATTTGAGACAGTGAGGAGGGACATGGAATCGCCATTCTGGGACAGTGAGGAGGGACAGGAATCACCATTTCTGAGACAGTGAGGAGGGACAGGAATCACCATTCTGGGAAAGTGAGGAGGGACAGGAATCACCTCTGCAGGACAGTGAGGAAGGGACAGGAATCGCCATTCTGAGACAGGAAGAGGACAGGAATGGCCATTCTGAGACAGTGAGGAGGGACAGGAGTTGCCATTCTGAGACAGTGAAGAGGGACGGAATCGCCATTCTGAGACAGTAAGAGGACAGGAATCGCCATTCTGGGACAGGAGAGGGACAGGAATCGCCATTCTGGGACAGGGAAGAGGGACAGGAATCGACATTCTGAGACAGTGAGAGGGACAGGAATCGCCATTCTGAGACAGGGAAGAGGGACAGGAATCGCCATTCTGGAAGTGAGGAGGGACAGGAATCGCCATTCTGAGACAGGAAGAGGGACAGGAATCGCCATTCTGAGACAGTGAGGAGGGACAGGAATCGCCATTCTGGACAGGGAAGAGGGACAGGAATCGCCATTCTGGGAAAGTGAGGAGGGACAGGAATCGCCATTCTGAGACAGGAGGAGGGACAGGAATCGCCATTCTGAGACAGTGAGGAGGGACAGGAATCGCCATTCTGAGACAGGAAGAGGGACAGGAATCGCCATTCTGGAAGTGAGGAGGGACAGGAATCGCCATTCTGGGAAAGTGAGGAGGGACAGGAATCGCCATTCTGAGACAGTGAGGAGGGATAGGGACCGGTCTGTCACCGCACTGGCATCAACAGAACGACAACGTGTTAAAACGGGCGTCAGACATACGAACTCTTTAGTTGAGCGTTGGCGAAGCTCGAACTGGTAATCAATTCAGTACTGTGTGCCGCCACTGAGATAAGAAAACACGCCATGCGATTGTAGACGATAATACCTTGACGTGTGTAAAAAGGAAAGGAAAAAGAGAAAATGTGTGTGTGTGTGTGTGTGTGTGTGTGTGTGTGTGCGTGTGTGTGTACCTTTGTCTCCTATAGAATGGGTTTACACATTTTCGAAACCCCAAAAGTGGTTCTTGTTTGTTTGTTTTCCCTTTCTGTTTTCACGCATATTCTTGCAATGTTGGAAAGAGTGTCAATGTTGGAAATAGTGTAAAGTTAACCTGCATCTTCCAAAAAGTTGATTTAGATAATACATATTAACATATCACAAGTAGATCTTTGAGACTCTGAATTTTGAAAATAACCTAATTGGTGAAAAATGTCTTAGAAGACCGTCTCAGGTTTGCTGTAGTGAAGGGATTTAGTGTTAAAATTGTATATACAAATTTCTATTGTTTCTATAATTTAAAAGTTGCTGAAAGTGATTTATGAAATTCAGTGAACCGAGTTTGAGGGTTGACAATGCACGCGCAGTGTATGTGTGTGTGTGTATGTGTGTGTGTGTATGTATGTATGTGTGTGTGTGTGTGTGTGTGTGTGTGTGTGTGTGTGTGTGTGTGTGTGTGTGTGTGTGTGTGTGTGTGTGAGTACCTTCTTCTCCTACAGAATGGGTTTACACATTTTCGAAACCACAAAAGTAGTTCTTGTTTGTTTGTTTGTGTTCCCTTTCTGTTTTCACGCATATCCTGGTATACTTTCAATGTTGGAAATAGTATAAAATTAATCTACATTTTCTAAAAAGTTGATTTAGATAATACATATTAACATACCACAAGTAGATCTTTGAGACTCTGAATTTTGAAAATGACCTAATCAGTGAAAAATGTCTTAGAAGACCGTTTCAGTTTTGCTGTAGTGAAGGGATTTAGTGTTAAAATGGCATATACAAATTTCCATTGTTTCTATAACTTGAAAGTTGCTAAAACTGATTTATGAAATTCAGTGAACCGAGTTTGAGGGTTGACAATGCACGCGTGGTGTGTGTGTGTGTGTGTGTGTGTGTGTGTGTGTGTGTGTGATGTAGAGATGAGAGATGAGAGAGAGAGAGAGAGAGAGAGAGAGAGAGAGAGAGAGAGAGAGAGAGAAGGGGTGGGATTGGTATGGGGGTGGAAATGGCAACAGCAGCAGCACTGGAAGAGCGGAGAGTGATACCATCATTCTCGCGCCATTTTGTCACATGGGAGGTCACGTGCGTGCTGTCCGACGCGATGTAAGAGCTTGTCACTTCTGAAGACGTTGGGGGGAATGATGGGAAGGCTTATCATTTACTGACTAGCTTATCTATATGCGGGTGCGCGCGCGTGTTTGTGCGAGCGTACACATTTCAGATCTGGCTTTTCACGTTTGAAGATATGGGGAGTGAATGAAGGAATGGGAAGAGGGGAAAGGAGGGTGGTGAGGCAGGAGGAGAAGAAGAGGTGAGTGGGTGACCTCATTCAGTCAGAATACGCGCACATGACACAGTTCCCCGTTTTTCACGTGCTTGGTCTGAGGGTAAAAATGTAATGTGAAATGCATTAGACCATTGTCTTCACACCAACTCCTCAGAACCAGAAGAGCACGCTATAACCGCATTTTATCTTATCAACCCTTCAAACACCAACGTAGCAAAAACACCGCAGTATCGATGGTCACTTTATGCACCAGTTCAAACCATATTGCTGTAAAACTAACAGATCTAGGAAGATACTAATGAGAACAGAAAGACGGCTGCTGATTGAAACTACTATCATTCTTCTTTTATTTTAGTTCCTAGTAGTAACAGAATGACTCAAAAACAGATGAAGTAAACAGCCTTCATGTTGAAGAGAGTAAGTTAAAACCAGCTGCCACTGAGAAATACTGACTCTCGATGCACCAGGAAAGACACAATATCCAAACAGCACCCTTCCCCAGTTCATTGTTTGAAAACACGGTAAAGCCAATGTTTGGCAACACAGTAAAGCCAAATCATCTTCACAGCAAGACAGAATATCCAAACGGACTCAGAGACGGGCCCACACGCACACACGCACAAACACATACATACATACATGCACACACACATATATGCGCGTGCACACACACGGAGACGCACATATACAAACACAATGTTAGACAATGTTAGTTAGGTACCCGAAATCTGAACAACACGCTGGACTCATGCACAGGTCAGATATTTGCTAAGTTGTATCCGTGAGACCCTCGTCATAAACCATTTCACCGTTGTTATTAATCTATTCATCCTTCAGCCGAACATCGTGCGCACTGGGGTCTGGTGGTTCAGCAGACGAAGTGTAGCGTTTATGGATTGGTCTGCACTTCGTGACAGCTTGATGACACCGAAAGCGAAATTCCAGTGATGTGAACACTGGAGCCTGATGATCATGGTCGAATCAGTCACCGTACAACATCAGTCCTGGACAGACTGTCTCTGCTCCAGGGGATGTTCCCGGTGCCTTCAAATGACATGACCAAACGCCCTGTCATGGTCTTCATCCGCAGAGGACAATAATTATTGAAGGCAGACAGACTCATGTCTCCTTCGCAAAGACAAAAGAAGTGTTACCGATGGACAACTCCATCATATCTCGGGTGTAAATCCCCAGGAAATCAGACCTGGCCATCATCATAGTCATCATCACCATCATCATCATCATCATCACCATCATCATCATCAACATCATCATCATCATCATCATCATCATTACGAAGATGATAATGATGATAATAATAATAATTATCATTATTATTATAATGATGATAATTATTATTGTTATCATCATCATCATCATCAAGAGTATTTATAATGCGTATCCTTGGTTACAAACCAAGTTCTGTCTAAACGCTTTACTATCCACGCTCTCATTTATACAACGGGCTAGGCACCTGGGTAGAGCCAACTGAAGAGCTGCCTGCTGGCGCCACATTCAGGCGTTTCTCGTGCCATTCAGTCAATGCTAGTCACTCTGCTTTTTTCCACTTCATTCTTTCATTTAGCGTGTACGCTGTGTATAACTCTTTTCATCCATACCAACGGCCAACCTGGTCCTCTCTCCCGAAATTTTGTGATGGGATTTTACATGCGTGCAAGATGTTGTGCGTGCTTTCACACACAGAATCTCGGTTCATAGCCTCATTCAAGGGATTCTTTGAGAATGGAGTCAGAACCAATAAAACTGCGAGGAGAAATCCCACTGTACTGCAGTGGCCCAGCGGAGACTCGAACGCGCAACCCCAGGATCACCAGGATTACGAGTCTGGCGCTTTACCAGCTGTGCTCTTCCTGCCCCCCTTCCGGCCATGCTGATCGCTCAATGAAAATGTGAAGACCAAGAATTTTCTCTTTTCTGAATTACAGTAGAGGTTTGTGTATTACCAAAAGAATTTATTATTCTCACAGAAATGTTTTTTTTTAATTTTTTATTTATTTATTTTTTTTTTTGCTGTCCCAACCTCTGCGCCACCTCAGAGGCAGAGCACCCACGCCGCTCATTCCGACGCCCCGTCCACAGCCACAGCCCGGTCGGCCCCGCCGCAGCCCCAGCACCGGCAATCCACAGGGAGCAGTCAATGTCAAGTCGTCAAGAGACAACCCACCGGAGGAAACACTGCACTGCTGCCGAGTCACTTCGGTGGTGTTCAGTGGTGCCTGTTCTGATCTAACATACGCAGGACACCACCTACTAAGCGCCCTACTGACGACAATAACTGCTTAGTCGCGGAGCCGGCGTGAGTGAGCTCTCCCTCCGGAGGGCGCCACCACGTCCGTCCAACGACAGCCCCCATGGACTCGCCGATATCGGTGACCCCGATGGAACCAAACCAAGACCACAGACGTGGAGAGGAGATCGAAACTGAGGTCACCATGAGAGCAGGGCATGAAGGGCCACAGAATTTGAGACTTTTTTTGATATGCTGATCGATGAGAATGAGGATGATTAAGATGATGCTACATATTTCCATTTCGGTCTGAGACTACATGACAGGGCTGTACTCTACGCTTTCTTTCATAATATATCTCGGCGTCAACCAGGCCCGAGAGATACAGGCACCTGCAGTGTTGGTCAGGAAATTTGAGCAGCACTCTCAGAAACGCATCCATTAAGTGGATGAAACTCGACTGTGTGGTCCCAGTCTTCCCAACTGAGTCCGCAGCAAACTCAACTCTGGGTAGGAGCCGGTCGGGGCAGAAAAACCCACGTGACTCTGATGGGATTCGAACCCACGACCTCCCAGCCGGGAGTCCGCGACGCTAACCACTTCGTCACGGCGGCTGGTAGAAATTTTTTTTTTTTTTAATGAAACGATCCAATCGTTACACCTTCTTCCCAATGTTTATTGTGCCACTCCCATCCTTCCATTATCAGATTTATTGTTTAGTCACCAGTAATATGTCGACGGCGATAAACTAGCAGAATTTTCAACCGAGTGAAAGGTAGCAGCAGAGGAGCAGTCAGAAAATAGATCTGTCTCTGTATCTCACCTATACCCCTCCCTCTCCCTCTCAAACGTGGACAGTGTTTTTTTTTTTCTTTTCTTTTTTTTTTTTCCACTACAGCGTATGCTGCTCCACGGTTAACCAACCAACAAGTGAACGTGTCGTCCACCACCATCGTTCAGCTCCCGTCTGAGACACTGAAAGTGGTTCATCAATGGGGGCAGGCCATTCGCATGTTGAAATGGATTGATAGTATCACTCACACACCGTGTAGTCACTGTAATCCCATCATCTAATCGTTTGGTTGCGTGCTTACAAAGTCTTAGTTGCTCGGTCCACGCCCACACGCTTTGCAATGATTGGATTCTGGTAAACCAGTCCAGAGTCCAGCCAGCACTCATGCACAGCGAAGGAGCCAGGATCAACAATGGGTCCATGGTCAGTGCCGCACTGGCCGGACAAAGGGACAATCTCCAAGTGAGCGCCAATACCGCGAGCAGGGAGATCACTCGTACAAGTCTCACAGACAGCAGGAAGCTAGTATGTATGCTTTTCTAAATGACACTTCTCTGTTTTTCTTCAGGGTTGGGGTTAGGATTAGATTAGCTTTAGGTAAGACTCGGATTCGGATTAGTGTTAGGGTCAAGATCAGGTGGATGATCAGAAGAGAAATGCTTATTCAATGTTCTGCTTAGCTCTCAGAATGTCTCTTTTTCAATCCAGTAGGAAGAAGAAGAAGAAGAAGAAGAAGAAGAAGAAGAAGAAGAAGAAGAGAAGAAGGAGGAGGAGGAGGAGGAGAAGAAGAGATGAGAAGAAGAAGAAGGAGAAGAAGAAGAAGGAGGGGAGGAGGAGGAGGAGGGGGAGGAGAAGAAGAAGAAGAAGAAGGAAAAAAAGAAACAGAGAAGAAGAAGAAGAAGAAAAAGAAGAAAGGAGGAGGAGGAGGAGTAGAGGATGAGGAGGAGAAGAAGAAGAAGAAGAAGAAGAAGAAGAAGAGAAAAAGGAGGGAAGGAGGAGGAGGAGGAGGAGGAGGAGGAGGAGAAAAGAAGAAGAAGAAGAAGAAGAAGAAGAAGAAAGAAGAAGAAGAAGAGAAAAAGGAGGGAAGGAGGAGGAGGAGGAGGAGGAGGAGGAGGAGGAGGAGAGAAGAAAGAAGAAGAAGAAGAAGAAGGAGGAGGAGGAGGTGGAAAAAAGAAACAGTGAAAAGGAAGAAGAAAGAGAAGGAGGAGGAGGAGGAGGAGAGAAAGAGGAGGAGGAGGAGAAGAAGAAGAAGTAGTAGTAGTAGTAGTAGTAGTAGTAGTAGTAGTAGTAGTAGTATATAGAAGAAGAAGAAGAAGAAGAAGAAGAAGAAGAAGAAGAAGAAGTAGTAGTAGTATTAGAAGAAGAAGAAGAAGAAGAAGAAGAAGAAGAAGAAGAGAAGAAGAAGAAGAACCATAACATGCACAGCTGTGCACAGTTAGCTCTTTATTCGGAAATATGAGTTAGGCAACATTTTCTGGCGTATTAACCTAGATACCGATCTTTTGTATGTTCATATGTGTGTCCATCAGTGTATATTTATGGATTCATTTCTGCACTCCCGGACTCCTACTGCTTGAACGGTGAGAGATGGTGATGACCACATGCAGGAACGTCACAGAGAACTGGGGACATGGCCTCTGAAACTGGAAAAGGTATTGATCTGACCTTTAAAGAAAAAAAATCTTTACATCTTGCCTGTGGCGGAACTGCAAGGTGTGACATTTAGGAGCACCAAATGTCCTTCTCCCCTCTGTTGCTTCTCTCTCCGTTTTCCGTATCTCATGTCCTTAGTTCTTCCAAAGTGCAGATCTGAATATTCAGTGTGTGTGTGTGTGTGTGTGTGTGTGTGTGTGTGTGTGTGTGTGTGTGTGTGTGTGTGTGTGTGTGATTCATTTAACGTCTTTCCACTAATCGTGATATTAGACGGAAAAAAAAAGAAAAAAAAATCGTGCCGAAAGAGAGATGGGGAAAGAAAGAGCGTATGTGCTTATGCTTGTGCACGTACACGTATGTGTGCATGTGTGTGTGCTTGTGTGTGTGTATGCGAATGTGTTTGAGTATGTTTGTGTGCATATGTGTGCTTATATGAGTGCTTATATGAATAATAATGGTAATTACAAAACACTTGAATTTTTCAAATAAGTTTGAAAGGGAAAAAAGCTAAAATTTAAACAAAACTAATTAACAACCATCTAGGCACAGAAACTTTACCTTTCTCAGTCCTTGTCACTTTTGAGCTTTGTACATTATTCCATCTTCCCTCTCCACACATATCCCCCATCCCCGCCACACACACAAAAAAGGAACCTATAAATACTTCCCCAATGGAGTGCGCTCTAAGCATACAAAAAACTCATATGTTAGAGCTGGTGACTCAAAGATGGCCTGTGCACTATTTTGCCTCAACACTGGAATTATTTTTTTCATGTCTTGACATGTAACAATATGATCACGTGTTATTTTCTTTTTACATAAACATACTATGTTTTTAACATATTTTGTTTTAAAAGCATCAAGTTTCCACCTATACATCAATGAAAGTATATTTTTATTTAAACTAAAATTATGTTGAATGATTTTAATATCAAAAATATCAAACTGATTTTGATTGTCATGTTCTATCATTCTATCTTTGAAAGTTTTCGAAATATATGTTTTAACTAAATTGCACTGCTCTAGTACCGATAATGGTAGTTTAAGATCTTCAGAACCACAGATATGTTTTGCTCCACACTTAGCTGCCCTATCTACTTTATCGTTATAATAAAAGGAACAGTGTGAAGGAATCCAACAAAAGGATAATTGGGTGCCTCCTTCAATAAGCATATGGATCAAACAGCTTATCTCAATAATCATTTCAAGCCTAGTATGCAAATGAAAATCTTTTATCGCCTGAAGGACTGATTTTGAATCTACACAAAACAGAGCTTGAAATATTGTTTTGGGGAAATTTAAAAGGTAATTCAAAGCCATGAGTATTGCTGTGAATTCAGCTGTAAATATGGATATGTTGCATCCAATGTAAAAAGATTTCTCCACCCTCAAGTCAGGGATTAAGAATGCACAACCTGTTTGCTTACCAATACATGAACCATCTGTGTATATTTTTAACTGGTTAGTGTATTTCTCGTCCATATAACACTTAGTATAACTTGCTAGTATATTGATATTTTCATCTTTTTTGATGTTGGTATGATCAATATCAAAATGGTCTTTTTTAAGTTCCCAGGGTGGAATAGGACAAAAAGATGGTCTGGGAGAGAAATTTTCTTTTTCTAAAGAAACCCCAGAATCTGAAATTATTTTTGATGTATAAGTTGCTATAGTTATTTGAGAAGTTATAGACTTTGCTCTTTTCGGAAAATCAAAATCTGATCTTATTTTGATTTCTGATTTAATGTGTGTTTTTCTAGCTGTACTTTTAATGACAAATTTACAACTTGTTAAATCTCTATAATCATCTAGACCTAAGCTTCATGATATGTACGTGACGATGATGCGTGCACAGAAAGTCCAAGGGCTAATTTCAACGCCTTACATTCAATACTTTGCAGTTTTTGTAATAGATATTTAGGCGCGTTAAAGAATATTTCTTGGGCATAAGTTATTTTTGATCTCATTAAAGATTTACATAGAGTAATCAATGTAGCTGGATCTTGCCCCCACTTTTCTTTAGAAATAATTTTCAGAAAGTTTAATGTTTTTCTCGCCTTTGTTAATAAATATTCGATATGAAAGTTCCATGATAATTTAGATGTAAAATAAACTCATGTGTGTGTGTGTGTGTGTGTGTGTGTGTGTGTGTGTGTGTGTGTGTGTGTGTGTGTGTGTGTGGCCCATACTAATTCACAATAACAGACACAGACACAGAGAGACAGAGAGACAAACAGACACACAGACACAGACACAGACACACACAGACACAGACACAGACACAGACAGACCACACACACACACACACACCACACACACACACACACACACACACACACACACAGCACGCGCGCATGCACACACCCATGAACGCCCAAACACACACAACCCACACACACACACACACACACACACACACACACACACACACACACACACACTGAATATTCAGATCTGCACTTTGTGTCGTTGCTGCAATCTCTCCCCTCACCACCATCATCACACCACCCAACCTTTCCATTTCTACCTCAACCCCCATGCCACTCACATTCCACTCACATTCCACTCACATTCCACTCACTTCAAAACTTGTTCACTAAATGAGAAAGAAGGCAGGAGGAAAGACGAGTTCGCTGCCTAAGAATGTTGTCCCAAAAGAACTGCCCTCCGGAAAGTCAGTCTTACCAGATGACATTGCGAATTCTCCAATCGGTTCGACGGTTGGACTGGCAGGCAGCTCACTTGCCAGCGTGTATTGCCGTGTGGGAATCGAAGCCTGTCTTTGAAGCACTCAGTCGGCTGCAACCATGGCAGGGGAAGGAGTACAGCACGGTGTTCAGCTGTTGTAGTCCATCCACCAACTGACATGGTAGGGAGAAAAGGTTGGCGGTTTTCATAGTTCCAACTGAAGAGAGATGAAGAAAAAGCGTGTGTGTGTGTGTGTGTGTGTGTGTGTGTGTGTGTGTGTTTGGAGATGAATTTCATTGCATCATGGAATGTCCAAAATATAATGAACTTCGTGAAAAATTCATCCCTAAAAATATCTAAAACCAAAGTCTGTTTTCAACTTTTGTAATTTATTTCAAAAAGGAAGACGCATTTGTTTGAATATTAGTAAGTTTCTAAAAAATGGGAAGATTGTTTAATGAGATCATTACAGTGCACCAGAATTCAGCATTTCGCAACTATGTTCACACATTGTTCTGAGTGAGTTTCGTATTTCTCTTTGTTACATTTGTATCCTCCATGCCCCAACAGGGGTCAAAGGATTAAATTTGAATTGAATTGAATTGAATTGTGTGTGTGTGTGTGTGTGTGTGTGTGTGTGTGTGTGTGTGTGTGCGTGCGTGCGTGCGTGTGTGTGTGTGTGCGTGCGTGCGTGCGTGCGTGCGTGCGTGCGTGCGTGTGTGTGTGTGTGTGTGTGTGTGTGTGCGCGCGCGTGTGTGTGTGTGTGTGAGCGCACATGTGTGTGTATGTGTTTGTGTGTGTGTGTGTGTGTGTGTGTGTGTGTGTGTGTGTGTGTGTGTGTGTGTGGCTTGGGGCAGGGAATGGTGAGGAGAGAGGGTAAGGAGAAGGAAGGGGAAGGTGGAAGGTAACTAGGACTGTAGAAGAGAAAGGAACAGTCAGTCAGACAGGGACAACGTGTCAATCAGTCCTTCCACTGATGAGCGCAGGATTTCCAAGATGTCTGGAACATTGACCTAAAACTGCTATCAGGGCAAGACAGTAGGCATCAGAGAGTGGAAGAAGAGCTAGGTGGGGAGGGGATACAGGGGGGGGGGAGAGCAGTGATGGGGGTTGAGGCGGAGAGGGTGTGTGTGTGTTGTAGGGGTAGGGAAGAATGGGAAGAATGTGGCAAACAGAGTTCTGCACAACTTTTCGTTTGTAAAGATAGTTTTACGAGGGCTGGAAAATAAGTCCGTGGCCCAAGTATGAAGGAAAGGTGTCAAGAGTCTGTTCACCAGTTATTTTTCAATATAGTCCCCTCTCAAGGCCACACACCGCTCCCAACGCTTCTGCAGCACCTGGATTCCTTCACGGAAGAAGGTTTTTATCTTGGGACGCCTCTGTAGCCTCCATCACTTCATTATCTGTGCTGAATCTGATTCCAGCAAGGTGTTTCTTCAGAAACGTGAACAGGTAGTAATTGGAGGGGGCCAGGTCTGGCGGTTATGGGGGTGTTGGTGCAGTTCGTATCAACAATTACGAATGGTTGCCATGGCAATAGTGGAGCGGTGAGCAGGTGCGTTATCCTGAAGGTAGAGAACGCCTCTGGTCAACTTTCCAGGGCGTTTCTCGATGATAGCTACTCGCAATTGCCGCCGTCAATTAGAGTAATATTTTCCCGGCACAGTGCACCATTGTTCAAGAAAGTCAATCAACAGGATCCCATCCGCATCCCAGAAGACTGATGCCATGACCTTGCCCGCCGAGATGGTGACCCTGGCTTTCTTGGGAGGGGGAGAGTCCTTGTGTTTCCACTGCTTTGACATTCTTTTTGTTTCTGGCGTAAAGTGATGGCACCAGGTCTCATCCATGGTAACCAACCTCTGGAGAAAGCCTTCTGGGTCAGTGTCAGAGAGACGAAGATTGTCGCGCGACATGTTGAACCGAGTGCGTTTCTGGTCGAGAGTCAGAAGCCTTGGTACCCAGCGTGTGGATACCTTCCTCATGGCCGGGTGTTCTTTCAGGATGGCAAGTACTGTGATGTGGGAGACCCCCGCCTCACTGGCTATGAACCTGATAGTCAGTCGTCGGTCAGCCATTATCAGGTCATGAACTTTCGCAATGGTTTCTTCACTGCACTGTGATACAGGCCTGCCAGGACGGTCATCATCATCAATGCTCTTTCTCCCCCTCCTCAATTCAACAGTCCACTTCTTAACCATTGAGTAAGAAGGGGCAGACTCACCGCATGTTTTCTTCATATCTTCATGGATGGCTTTTGGGGGACAAGCCTTTTTGCCAGAGCAAATATATCACGGCTGGAAGTTCTCCATTTTGACGCAAAGAGGGAGGGTTGGTCACTCTGCCGGCCTGTTACGTCAAAACTAGCGTGACGTTAGATTTCAAATTTTGTAAGTCATCTTTTCAAAGGCAGGTGCAGTTGTGCACCAAATTGCATTGAAAAGGCAGGTGCAATTGTGCACCAATTTGCATTGATGTAGCCCAACTCCTTCATGGTTGGGCCACGGACTTATTTTCCAACCCTCGTAAGATAAAATTCTCGTCTCTCTCTCTCTCTCTCTCTCTCTCTCTCTCTCTCTCTCTCTCTCCCATCTCTCTCTCCTCCATCTCTCTCTCTCTCTCTGCTTCTAATAATGAACGAACAACAGAAAACTGTCC
Source organism: Conus canariensis (assembly GCA_033310375.1). NCBI lineage: Eukaryota > Metazoa > Mollusca > Gastropoda > Neogastropoda > Conidae > Conus > Conus canariensis. The sequence goes on from CM065729.1 coordinate 59,143,922, forward strand.
ATTTACCTATACAAAGCACTTAAGTTAACGATCTGTTCTTGTTTCTTAATGTATGGTATTGAATCAGTTTCGACTGTTTAAAACATTGAATGATTTCCAGATGCACCCCTTCACGAGGGGCAATGGCCTGTTTGTGAATGAAATATTCATATCCGTATCTCTCCCTATCTCTCTGTCTGTCTGTCTGTCTCTGTCTGTCTGTCTGTCTGTCTGTCTGTCTGTCTGTCTGTCTGTCTGTCTGTCTGTCTCTCTCTCTCTCTCTCTCTCTCTGTAGCGGAAATCAGAAATGATGCCAAGCCAGGTTGGTCGTGGCCTGCGATACCTGGGATAGCACGGTTTTGACACTCTGACACTTTCCATCATAGTCATAAAACGGTTCTGTTGATACACCACGTTTTGAGGCTCAGGCACAATTGTTCATAGTCATAGAATCGTTCTGCATAGATACTGCATGTTTTGACACTCAGGCACAATTGTTCATGTCATAGAATCGTTCTCTAGATACGCATGTTTTGACACTCAGGCACAATTGTTCATTGTCATAGAATCGTTCTTAGATACAGTATATTTTGACACTCAGGCACAATTGTTCATAGTCATAGAATTGTTCTGTATAGATACTGCATGTTTTGACACTCAGGCACAATTGTTCATAGTCATAGAATCGTTCTGTATAGATACTGCATGTTTTGACACTCAGGCACAATTGTTCATAGTCATAGAATCGTTCTGTATAGATACTGCATGTTTTGACACTCAGGCACCCAATTGTTCATAGTCATAGAATCGTTCTGTATAGATACTGCATGTTTGACACTCAGGCACTCACAATTGTTCATTGTCATAGAATCGTTCTGTATAGATACTGCATGTTTGACAGTTCAGGGCACAATTGATTCATTGCCATAGAATCTTCTGTAGTACAGCAGTTCTGACATTGGAACATTTGGACCTCGTCGTTAAAATGATTCTGTAGGTACGGCGGTTTGGCACTCAGGTTAGTTTCATTCACAAATGATCGAAGGTGCGATCTATCATTCAGGTACATTTGGTCATGTCATAAAATGGTTCTCTGGGTACTTTTTCTTTTAACTGGGCACATTTTGGCATAGTCGTAATATTGCTCTGTAGGTATAGCGCGTTTTTTTTTAATCTGGGAAGATTCGGTAATAGTCATAAAATGGTTCTCTTGGTACAGCACGTTTTGTCTTTTGGGCACATTTGGTCATAGTCATACAATGGTTCTTTTGGTACATGTTTCGTCACTCAGGCACATTTGGTCATAGTCATACAATGGTTCTTTTGGTACATGCTTCGTCACTCAGGCACATTTGGTCATTAAAAAAGTTCTGTGGGTACAACACGTTTTGTCACGCAGCACAATATTTTGCTTTCACTCATTCCGTCACTGTGTTTCAGGTTGAACAAAAATGTTATGCCGTAAGTGAGGAGTATACGGAAGTGAAGAAGAGGTTTTTTTTTCCCAAATGTCAAACTTGCCACTGGTCAGACTGATTATTCACACAATATTTGTAGCACAAAATCACAGAGAGATTTCTTTGATGTGGCCAATCTAATTTTTGTATGGTCAGTTTGTTTAAATTCCTCTTTTTCACGTCTGGGCATTTACACACTCTAATTATCCCGGCACTTAAAAAAAAAAAAACTATTGTAAGTTGAATGCAGACTAATGATAAAATGGGCACTGCTTGTATGTGGTGTGTGTGTGTGTGTGTGTGTGTGTGTGTGTTGTGTGTGTGTGGTGTGTTGTGTGTGTGTGTGTGTGTGTGTGTGCACGCGCGCGCGCGCGTGCAAGCGTGTGTGTGTGTGTGTGTGTGTGTGTGTGTGTGTGTGTGTGTGTGTGTGTGTGTGTGTGTGATACGTGTATACGTGTGAGTGTGCGTTTGGGGGCAAAATTTCCTGGCAGAGGCTACATCTGACGTGAAACATGGTAGCAGCGTCCAAATTCCAAGAACATCAGTAATTCATAACGCAAAGGCACTGGTCATAATTTACATATTCGTCTGATCTCTCTCTCTTTAACCCCTCCCCCCCTCTCTCTCTCTCTCTCCCCTCTCTCTGTCTGACAATCTGTCGACCTCTCTCAACCTCTCATCCTTCACCGTTTCTTGCAAAGTTCAAAGCACACCCCAGGCTAAAATAAACATCTCTCCGTGTTTCCAGAACGGCCTTGACTGTTGGGCGAAACTGAGAGAGAGAGAGGAGAGAGAGAGAGAGGAGAGAGAGAGAGAGAGAGAGAGAGAGAGACAGCGCACACTCGTGCACGCCTCCATACTTGTGTGTGTGTGTGTGTGTGTGTGTGTGTGTGTGTGTGTGTGTGTGTGTGTGTGTGTTATGCGTGCGTATGTGTATATATGAGAGAGAGAGCGAGAGAGAGAGAGAGAGAGAGAGAGAGAGAGAGAGAGAGAGAGAGAGAGAGGTGGGTGGGACGGTTGGTGATTGAAGAAGGTTGTGGTGAAGGGAGGAATTCTGCCGGGATATCGCCTAGTGTTGACAGCTCTCGATGGCCGAAAAAGATATGCCCAGCCGTGATGACTGTAACTGTCACACCTTTTGCATAAACATGATGAGTCTGGGGCATATGTCTTCAGACCTATCTGCTCCTTCTCTATCTGTATCCGGCTTTTTGATGAAATCTATCATCAGTCGTGCACTGCATTGTAGCCATGCACTCCTCACCACCACCGTTATCATGTTGTTTCCCCGAGGAATTGGTAATGACGTTGTTAACGACCACCTTACAAACTATCACTGTCAAACACAACTGCCAACTAGACAGACACTCGGGAGAGCGCAGACAGCTGTCATGATAAAACGAATCTTGGATCCGCCCTTCGACTCAGTTCACGAGTCAAAAAGAGAGCAGGGAGTGAAGGGTGAGAGAATTTGAGGCTTCTGTTAATGCTGATCTATGAGGATGAGGACGATGACCATGGTGCTATAGAGTTTCATTCTGATCTGAGGCCGCATGATAGGATTGTGTTCTACGCTTCCTTTCGTATGTCTTGGCATCAACTTGGCCTGAGAGATACAGACGCCTGCAATACTGGTGAGAAATTTTTAGCAACACTCTAAGAGACGCATCCATGAAGTGTATGAAAATGGTGTCAGACTCCCCATTGGAGCCCATTGCAAAGTCAGCACTGGATACGAGCCGGTCAGGGCTGAAAACTCCCGTAACTGGCTCTGATGTGAATTGAACCTAAAAAAATGCGTCGCTACCCACTGCATCACAGCGGCTGGTTGAAAGTATAAAAATCTATACATACTTATTCATTCAATGTGTGTTGCTTAGAGCTCATCCGACCTTAAGAGGTTATATCAGGGCTGTCACATTGTCAAATTTGGTTTCATGCATATCTATTTAAAAAGAACCCCTCAAAGGCACTAAAGCGTCTTAAAACTGGATCTATTCCCACAGAAAAATCTTATATCAAATGAAAAGAATTCCATCTCTTTCATAACCTCCAAAACCACAACAGGAGGAACATTCCTGAACATCTCTGAACATCCTAGAACATCTCTGAATATCTCTGAACATCCGTGAAAATTTCTCATCATCTCTGAACATGCTTAAACATTTTTTAACACCCGAACACCCTTGAATATTCCTGAACATCCTTAAAATCCGTTAACGTATCTACACATCTCTGAATATCTCTGAATATATATGGGCATTTCTTGACAAGTATGAACATCCCTGACCATCCCGAAATACCTCTGAACATCCCTGAATATATCTGAAATCCCTATCATCCCAGAACTTCCAGGAACATCCGTGAACATTCCAGGTCATACCTGATTATCACTGAACGCCCCTGAATATCCTGGAACATCTTAGAGAATCTCAGAGCAGCCCTGAACATCCATAAACATCATTATACAACACTCAACTATGCCAAACATCCCTGATTATCTCTGCATTTTCCTGAACATTCTAGACATTCCCAATCAACTTCAAATATCCCAGAACATCCCAGGACATCCCTGAATATCCCTAAATATCCTAATCATCCCTATACATCTCTGAACATCCCTGAACATCCTTAAACATCCCTGATCATTCCTGAACATCCTGATCATACGTGAACATCATGAACACCCTGAACATCCTTAAACATCCTGAACATCCTGAACATCCCTGATATCCTTCAACATCCTTGATCATCTTGAACATCCTTGGACATCTGTGAACATCTCTGAACATCTCTGATTATCCCTGAACATCTCTGATCATCTCTGAACATCCTTGATCATCTTTGAACATCTCTGATCATCTCTGAACATCCCGGATCATCCTTAAACATCTCTGAACATCCTAGAACATCCCTGAACATCTCTGATCATCCTTGAACATTCCTGATTATTCCTAAACAAGGCCATAAAGTGTCTTTGTCGATGACAAACAAAGAAACAAACACTGGAGTGCAGGTGAAAACAAACCTCTGTAGAAGGCGTGACAATATAGTGGATGCAGGTGAAGACAAACCTCTGTAGAAGGCGTGACAATATAGTGGATGCAGGTGAAGACAAACCTCTGTAGAAGGCGTGACAATATAGTGGATGCAGGTGAAGACAAACCTCTGTAGAAGGCGTGACAATATAGTGGATGCAGGTGAAGACAAACCTCTGTAGAAGGCGTGACAATATAGTGGATGCAGGTGAAGACAAACCTCTGTAGAAGGCGTGACAATATAGTGGATGCAGGTGAAGACAAAGCGTACTTGGCTCATCTTTCCACCGAGACTATGTCTTTGCAAAGGCTGTTGGCCACTCCCAATTGTAGACAGAGTGCACACAGATGCTGAAACGTACAATTGTCATATATTAGATTAAAAAAAATCTGGATGTGATGAAATCCAAAAGAAATCTTCGCCAATACGCTAGGATGTTACACTCGTATGTTAAGTGTTTTATTTCATGAATAAATCTTGTCTGGCTTAACAGACTGCACAACGGCTGTGGAATCAGAATGTGTTGTCTGGGGCTGGTCGTGTCTGTCCAGTGGATGTCAGCTTCAAGCTGTGCACACTGCGGGTTGGGATCCTGGAAGTGACAACCCAACAAAGTTTCCTCTCTCTTGCTCCCTTAAACTTGCCGAGGCTGAGGCTGGATTAAGACGAAACTGTTTGTGGTTGTGTATATGAGAGGTAGCATGAGTGGCGAGGGAATAATTTCACGAGATGGTACAGATGATGAAACAGCCCCCTTCCCCCCCCTCTTCTACTCCTTCCTCCTTTTCCGTCCTTCCAAGATCTCCCCTGGCAGTCGTCATCACTGAAGCTAGAGGTCCTGGGCTTACCCTCCCCGTGTAAGACATGACAGGCAGGTTAGAGGATGTTTTTCTTCTACATCACATCTCTGCAATACTCAACCCTCCTAATCCCTTGGGTGAATCTTTAAACCACGCTCCCCTGTTTAAACACACGCATTAAAAAAAATCTTACATGAATATTGAATTTCACTCATCCCAGAAGACAACGTGGCACTATGAAGGACAACATACATACAAAACCAGGATATAAAACACATGCACATGTATGCCATGTTCGGACATTATAGGTAAGCAAACACAGACGGACAGAGCAATGCTTCGTTTGATAATACGATCGATGGCGAATTTAATGTGGCGATAATCATCACCAACACTAACTACTTATATGCCGTAAGAGCTGTTACATTTTACGGATCCTCAGGTCATTAACTGTTATCACGGAAGAGAAGGATCCTCATGTCATTAACTGTTATCACGGAAGAGAAGGATCCTCAGGTCATTAACTGTTATCACAGAAGAGAAGGATCCTCAAAGTCATTAACTGTTATCACGGAAGAGAAGGATCCTCAGGTCATTAACTGTTATCACGGAAGAGAAGGATCCTCATGCCATTAACTGTTATCACGGAAGAGAAGGATCCTCAGGTCATTAACTGTTATCGCGGAAGAGAAATTTCGGCCACTGCGATAGTTTTTAACTTGAAGAGTTTTTTTTTTAATTACTGCACCAGATTTTAATGTAAATCTGGACGTGTCTGGAACACTAATAAAAAATGTTAATGTTATAACGATCTAATTAACGTAAAATGTAGTCACTGCATACATATTACACGTTGAATTAAGACGTACAGCAGTATTCAGAACCAACTGTGGACGTTTAGGGGCAAAATTTTACGGGAGTGGAGCGGCAATATCTCACTTTAAATATAGTAGAAGCGTCCAAATTCCATGAACGTCAGTGTGTTGTAAGACTATGATACTGCTAATGATTTATTCACCAGTGCCCCCCCCCCCCCCCACCTCCTCCTCTCACTCTCTCATTCTGCGCTACTTCTGGCAAAATTCAAGAGCACACTAGAGGCTAAAAGAAACACCGTTCCATGTTTCCAGAGTGGCTTCAAATGTTGGGTGAAAGAGAAAAAAAGGAAGGGTGAGACAGTGAATGAGAGAGAAGCCTGGGGTTGGTGGAGAGAGAGAGAGAGAGAGAGAGAGGAGAGAGAGAGAGAGAGAGAGAGGAGAGAGAGAGAGAGAGAGAGAGAGAGTGTGTGTGTGTGTGTGTGTGATGTCTATATGTCTAACAGAGAGAGAGAGAGAGAGAGAGAGAGAGAGAGAGAGACAGCAGAGACAGAGAGAGGAGAGAGAGAGAGAGAGAGGGAGAGAAAGGGAGAGAGACAGAGGTGTGTGCAACACACACACACACACACCACACACACACACACACACACACACACACACACACACACACACAGAGTCAGAGAGAGAGAGAGAGAGAGAGAGAGAGAAGACAGTCAGACAGAGAGACAGAGACAGAGACAGAGAGACAGAGACAGAGACAGAGAGACAGAGAGTCAGAGAGACAGAGAGACAGAGACAGAGAGACAGAGACAGAGAGACAGAGAGTCAGAGAGACAGAGACACGGAGAGAGAGAGAGAGGTGTGGGGACTGTGGGAGTGGCCGAGGTCCAAGGAGGAAGAGAGACAGGAGGAATCCTGCCATGACAACAGGAGGTGTCGACAGTTCTCGTCGGCTGAAAGGGATCAGCGCAGACGTCATGAAACTGTTATCGTACTATTTGCATAAAAATGATGGGCCTGGGTATCTGTCCTCACACCTCTCTGCTCCTTGTCATTGGTCTGGTGGCTTTCTACACAGTTTATAGCCGGTGGTTTTACTGCATTTAAATTGTCCACGTGTCGCCATCGCCACTTTTGTGTTGTTTCCCTGAAAAGTTGCTAATGAAGTTGTTAACGTTCACGAACAACGAACATAATCAAATACGATGGACAATTTGATGTATAATCTGGAGAATGGAAGCATCTGTCAAGGTGAAACTGATTGCCTATCCACTTTTCAAGTCAGTTAATGAGCCAACATGAAAACAGTTGTACCACCAGGGGAGGTAATAGTTCGTGCAAGCTGAACGAGTTACTTCTCTCCTAATGTTGAAAATATAACTGAGCATAAAACATGAACGCTTACACATCATTTTCAAAAATTCATAAATGTATTAGATATCTAAAATTCATAGCAGAAACTTCACAGTGATCAAGTTCAGTGGAAATTTGTAATGAATTAATGACATAAACACCATCCGCATCTACAGTTTGAAACAAATCCGCCCACACATCCACACCAAATTTTACTGGGTTCAGACTTGTATGCATTCAGTCTATTCACCAGGTTTCGTGAAAATCCAATCAGTCGTGTTTACTTAATGAATCTATCATCATTTCGCTGAGTGGTCCTGGACCTGCTGACAGATCCGAATCAGTTCCACAGATCCACACCAAAGTTGAATGGGTCACTCTGCATGTTTTGACCAAGTGTGGTTAGAAAGAATTAACTGTTTTTTGGCATCATCCTGATGAGAGAAGAAGAAATCAGAGTGGCGACCTTCACCAAGATCACGTGGATCCTGGCTCCGTCCTTTGAGTCAGTTCACGAGTGATAACAACATTATTTCACTGGCGGGGGAAGTAACTGTAAGTATGGAGTGAGAGAGTTGCTTCCAGTGCACTTTTCTGTGATGAATGTACTGAATGTTAATGTCTGGATCTCTTGAACGTTCCAATATTTCTCAAAATTATCATGCTTCATAAGTAGCATGTTTCTGTAACAGAAACTGCTCACTGGTCGTGTTTAATAGAAAATTTCAATAATCTCGCTGAACACATTCAATGTTTGATGGGGAATGCATGGCACGGATCTGTACCAAAAAATTTAAGGGATTTGTCCGTCGTGTCACGAAGTGTGGCTAAACTTGATTCAGAGTGTTTGCAAGATCTTGATGACAATTCAATTTCATTCATCTTGTGTATGGCTAAAGCCAACTACGGTGGGGCATATCAAGGCTGTCGACTTGTCAAAATTGGTCCCAAGCATTTTTGTCAAAAACAATCAAAAACAAACGCAAAAAAAAAACAAAAAAACCAAGAAAAAAACCCCCAACGAAACAAAGATAAACAAACAAACAGAAAGAAAACCTAAATAGATAAAACTGTCAGTAGACCAGTTCCTTTCAAACAGGTTCAACACGCCTTAAAAGTGAAACCTATGTTCCACAAACATCGTTGATCAACTGAAAAACATGTGTCTCTTTCCTAAAACTATAACATCACTGCCAGAGGAACACCCTAGAGCAAGCTCTTCATGGAATCTGCTGTAAAGTGTTTCTTTTTAATGACAGACAAACAAGAGCGTTTGCAGGTGGAGCTGTTGGTTGTAAGTTCAAACCACATACAGGATCGGATGTTAGGGCTAATACAGCTCAGGTGGAAAGAGAGAGAGGATCCCCTTTCATCATGCATTGCCCCTGATACGGTGAATTTCTGACAATTCACTGCCCCTTGTGGCCATGAGACTACAGGATCTTGAACGTTAAAAGCTTTACCCAGTGTTTATGGCATGTGCCAGGATCGTTTTCCTGTCTCTGGGGCAGGCGTCTTGAAATCTTCTAGAACCTGGAAGCCTGCAAATATTGACAGCAGGTTCATGAAGTCTGATTTAAAATCTGCCCAAACTGTGCATCACCATAGACCACATAGAGATATAGTGGTCTTTGGTACAACTGACTCGAATTTTATCAATATTCGCCGCAAAGGTAATTAAGACAGCATTTCCAACATTCCACATTCCACACAAACACAGCAGACTATCTCAAATCAATTACCACGGCATGCATAAATTGAATCAAGCCTCCAACTTGTCAACACGCGAAAAACGACGCAATAATCAACGTGACTGATGGAGAACTGTAGAGACTCGTTCGGTGTCCACAGCCTGCGAAATCCGCAACTTTCTTCAACAAAGTTTATGCCTCAAAGTCATCAGAATGGTGTCTTTTCTCTCCCATACTGTCGCTTACCGGG
>CM065729.1:59160805-59173305 GCA_033310375.1 Conus canariensis
ACCAAATGTAATGGAACCCATAGAAATCTACGGAAATATATTACGACATTATACAGTATGATTAGTGTTTACTTTAATGGAACAACCCCTATATGGCTTTAGAGTCACAGTAATGTAATGGAATCAGAATGTGCTGTCTGGAGCTGGTCATGTCTGTCCCACGGTGGTCCGCATCCAGCTGTGCACGATGCGGATCAGAGCCCAGGAAGTGACAAGCCACAGCTTTCCTCTCTCTTTGCTCTCTGAAAACTTGTCCGGATTGAGGCTGGAACTGGAAGAATGTGTGTACAGCTGTGTACAGGAGTGCCGGCATGAGCGGCCAGGGAACCAGTTCACTGGAATGGTACGGAAGATGAAACAGCCCCACCCCCCCAACCCCCCTTCTCTTCACCCATTCTCCTTTCCGTCTTTCCCAGATCTGTCTCCCGCGGCCGTCGTCATCACTGCAGCTGGTGGTCCTGGATTTACACCCACTTCAAGACAGGCAGATCACAAGAACTCTCAATCCTCCTGGTCCCTCCGAAGAATCTGTGAAACGAGGTCCTCTGTTTGAACACACGCTTTGACAAAAATCTTGGAAGCAAATTCATTTTCATTCGTCCCAGAAGACAACGTGGTAGTAGGAAGCACGACGCGTAAGTACAAAACAATGACACGAAACACATGCACACTTGTGCCGTGTTAACATTTTCCCTGATTTTCGGATAGGCAAACAAACAGAAATACAGACGGACAGAGCGAACCCTCTTTTGCTTTTGCGATAGACGGTGAAATCGAGTCAATGATAATAATGACCAGCATTAACAACGAGTCTGCTGCAAGCGCGGCTACATTTTACGATCTTCTTGTCATTAAATGTTACCGCAGGAGGGAAAATGTGACGGGAAAATCGACTGCTGCGATAGGTTTTCACATGAATTCTTTATCGCTGCAACAGATTTTCATATGAAACCTGGACGTGTGTGGAAATCTCATGAAAAATGGCCACACAATCATATTTCATGTAAAATTCTGATTTCACGTGAGGCGTTGTTACTGCCTACATATTGCACGTGGAATTGAAACGTGCAGCAGTGTTTTCAACGAAAGCGGACGACCAGGGAAAAAAATGTCACGGAAAGCAGAGCAGAGAAGTCTCAAATTTAATATGGCAACAGCGTCCAAATTCCACGAACGTCATTGAATCATAAAATACGGGCAATTGCTGTGATTTACACGCTAGTGGTCTGTCTATCTGTCTGTGTCTCGCTGTCTCTGTTTGTCTGTGTGTCTGTCTGTTTGTCTGTGTCTCTCTGTCTCTGTGTCTGTCGCTGTTCGTCTGTCTGTCTTGTCGATGTCTGTCTCCCCAGTCCTTTCATTCTGTGCTACGTCTTGCGAAATTCAAGAGCACGTCCAGGATTAAAACAACACCATTCCATGTTTCCAAAGTAACCTTAAATGTTGAGCGAAACTGAGAGAAAAAGATAAAAGGGAAAGAGAAGGACAGTGAGAGACAGAGGCCTGAGAGTGTGGGGAGAGGTGGATGGGAAGAGAGAGATGAGAAGAGAGAGAGAGAGAGAGAGAGAGAGAGAGACAGAGAGAGAGAGAAAAGAGACAGGACAGAGAGAGAGGGAGATGGAGGAGAGAGAGAGAGAGAGAGAGAGAGAGGAGAGAGAGAGAAGAGAGAGAGAGAGGAGAGAGAGACGAGAGAGAGACAGAGACAGAGAGAGATGGGTAGCAGTTTGTTGAGAGAGAGAGAGAGAGAGAGAGAGAGGAGACAGGAGGAGAGAGAGAGAGAGAGAGGCAGAGAGAGGAGAGAGAGAGAGAGAGAGAGAGAAGTGGGGGCTGTGGGAGTGGACGGGCCAGGCGGAGGCGGAGATACAGGAGGAGGGTGGTGGTGGTGGTGGTGGGTGGGGGGGGGGGGGTACAGGAGGAATCCTGCCATGACAACAGGAAGTGTTGACGGTTCTCGCTGGCTGAGAAAGATAAGTGCAAACGTCATGAAACTGTTATCGCGCCATTTACATAAACATGACGGGTCTTGGGTCTCGGTCTTCACACCACTCTGCTGCTCCTTGTCCATCGCTCTGGTGGCTTTCTGACACAGTTTATAGCCGGTGGTGCACTGCATTCAGACTGCCGACGTGTCGCCATCGCCGCTGTTCTGTGGTTTCCCTGGAAGTCCCTAATGAAGTTATTCATGTTCACCGATAATGCACATAATCAAACACGATGGACAACTTGACAGGCAGACAGGAGAACGGAAACATCTGCCAAGGTGAAACTAATCGGCGATCCACTTTTCAAGTCAGAGACCTCTGAGAGAAGTAACAGTTGGTGAGGGCTAGGAGAGTTACTTACTGTGTTTTGTTTAAAGATAATATGTACAGATTACAAACGTTAACGCTTACATTACTCAAAAGAGTTAATATACCATGAAAATATAACATTTCATAGATAGTTGACAGATTCGTAACAATAACGTCAGAGTGTTCAAGTTCAGTAAAGATTTTTTTTTAATGAATTAGTAATATAAACACAATCTGGATCTGCAGTTCGAGCCTTATTCGCCCCATATATCCACGCCAAAATGCAATGGGTTCAGGGTTAATCTGCATTCAGTATATTCACTAACTTTTGTAAACATCGATTCAAGCGTGTTTGAAAATTGTCATCACTTTGCTTAATGGTCTTGGACCCGCTAGTTCATACAGGTCCACAGATCCACAACAAAGTTGACTGGATTCACCGCTGGGCCGCACAACATGTTTTGACCAAGTGTAGTCAAAACAAATTCCATGGTTTTGGCACCGTTCTGCTGACAGATAAAGAAGAGCGATATCTCTGCCAAGGTCAGAGGGGTCGTGGATTTGCCCTTCAAATCAGTTCACGGGTACACTGCCAGGGGAAGTAATAGTAAGTATGGACTGAGGGAGTTGCTTCCCTTGCACTTGTTTTGGTAGTAGAATATGGAAAATAATGAATGCTAACGTTTATTTCACTTGAAACTTTTAATGTTATACAAAACAGCAATGCTTTTATCATGTTTACTGGAAAATTGGCAAGAATCTTGCTGAATGGAGTCGCTGTTTTATCTGGATTAACACCACGGATCTAAACTAAAATTCAAGGAAACTATCCATCCTGCCAGAAAGTCTGTTTCTGATACCTTGATGACAATTCAGTTCAAAGTAATCTTGTGAGCGGCCAAAGCCAGTCGCAGGGGATCATGTCAGGGCTGTTAACTGGCATTGTATGAATCACTGCCATGCGTTTCTGCAAAGAGAAAACAAAGCAAAATACAAAATATCTAAACATTGTTAAAAGACCAGTTTCTTTCAGTTTCACACAAAACGCCTTAAAAGCAGGATCTGTCTTCTACAAAAGTCGTTGATCTACTGGAAAATACTAGTCTCTGTTCAAATAAAAAAAAAAACAACAACACACACACCAAGAGGAACATTCCAGAACAAGGTTTTCATGGAATCTACTGTAAAGTATCTTTCTGAGTAATAAACAAACAAACAAACAGATGCAGATGAAAGCTAAGCTCCAAGGAGGGGGTAACAAACCAACAGATGCAGATGAAAAGGCAACCTCCATGGAAGAAAATAAACCTTTTTCTCTTGGTCGTAACATTTATTCTGAGGTCAATATTAATGGGGGATGGAATGCATCTTTTTAAAACCCTCCATGACCTACATAAACGTACACAACACACACACACACACACACACACACACACACACACACACACACACACACACACACACACACACAGAGAGAGAGAGAGAGAGAGAGAGAGAGAGAGAGTTAATATTTTCTGTAGTATTTATGGAATTTACTACAGGGACGTGTTATCAAGTGGTCAGAGCGTTTGCCAGCGGAGCTGACGGTTGCGAGGTCGAATCACTCATGGGATCGGGTTTCACGGCTAACACAGGTCAGGTGGAAGGAGAGGGAGGAACGCCTCCCATCACAAAATACCCCTGAAACGTTGATCCTTTGACAGTTCACTGCCCCGACCACCATTACACTATGGGGCCTCAGCATTTCACCTTTACCCAGTATTTATGGCTCGTGCCAGGATCGTTTTCCTGTCTTCAGGGCAGGCGGTTAGGATCGTTAAGAATCTGGAAGTCAACGTCGCTGGAAAGCAGTTCCAGGGAGTCTGCTCATAAATTTGCTAAAGCTGTGTATCAACATAGACCGTGTAGAGAAATAATGGTCCTTGGTATTACTGACATGGATGTAATCAACATTCACCACGAAGGGAAATGTCAGACTGTCGCCCATGCAATATCGACAAAAATCCGGTCTGACAAAACAAAAGAGAGTTCCCTGTTTTAACTAGCAATTAAAGTTTTTTTTTAAGTTTCACATACATACAAATTCTTTCTACGTTGTTTTACAAAATTCATTAGACATATTTTCAAAATTAAATTCATCAACATGTCCTTACTGACTTTTTTGTCCTTTCAACGTTCGCACCCATAGTGCAAAACTAAAAAAAAATTGTTTCCATAACCAGAGTTTCATGGCCGTCACAGACTTGTAACAATTCTTTCCCAGTTTCCAATCTCAGAAACCTCACGTAAACTTACAAGACAAACTACCAAACTTTACCTGTGTCCCCCAACAAAAAAGATTATAAACCTACTCTATCCGGGGAGAAAGATCCTGGAAGAAGAAGAAAAATACATTTATCATCACATTATTCTTTATCTAAAGAATATTTATCTTCTGTTTTTTTTTTCTTTTATTTTCTTCATCATGGCTTAACTAATGGCTCCTGATTATGAGTCAGCCAAGGCCTAATCAATTTACAATCTCACAAGTTATCTCATGTTTATAAAACACACAAAAAAACATGAGGCATGAGTTCTTGTGGAACCTCGAGGTCTCTACAGCACCATCGACCAGTCTTTTTCTGTGTGCTTCAACTACACATCCTACAGTTATCATTCTTCTATAGCTCTCCGTTAACCGCTCAGTAGCGCACATGATGAACAGGTGAGCACAGACATGAGACTCTAAAATTCTTCCTTTTTTTTGATAGCATACACAAGTGATCCATGTTTTCCGTAGACACACTCCCTTAACAAAATCACCAGAAATTCGGGCACAGTTCGTGGCATGAAATAAGACAGTGTTTCCCACATCCCAGAAGCAGACTATCTCAAATCAATCACCAAGGCAGGCACAGATTGAATTAGACCTCCAACTTGTCAACATGACAGGGACGGCGCGTTAATCGGAGTGACTGACGGAGAACCTTTAAAGACTCGTTCTGTGTCTACAACTTGTGAAATTCGCAGCTTTCTCCTACCAAGTCTGTGTCTCAACGTCTTCAGAATCGCTTTTTTTTGTCTCTCCCCCCCCCTCATGGAAGGTAGGAGAGTACCTGTCAGACCCATCCTTCAAATCTTCACGTATCAAAGTACTGGTTCCAGACACATTGGCATCACTTTGGGGAGTGGGGATGGGGATGGGGAATTCTGGGGAAGGGGAGGTTTTGAAATAGCGTTGTCCAAGTTGTTGGAGTAATTGCTTGGCTGTGACGCTGAAACGATGAACTGTGATGATACTGGCACTATGAAGGGGAAGCTGTGATGATACTGGCACTATGAAGGGGAAGCTGTGATGATACTGGCACTATGAAGGGGAAGCTGCGATGATACTGGCACTATGAAGGGGAAGCTGTGATGATACTGGCACTATGAAGGGGAAGCTGTGATGATACTGGCACTATGAAGGGGAAGCTGTGATGATACTGGCACTATGAAGGGGAAGCTGTGATGATACTGGCACTATGAAGGGGAAGCTGTGATGATACTGGCACTATGAAGGGGAAGCTGTGATGATACTGGCACTATGAAGGGGAAGCTGTGATGATACTGGCACTATGAAGGGGAAGCTGTGATGATACTGGCACTATGAAGGGGAAGCTGTGATGATACTGGCACTATGAAGGGGAAGCTGTGATGATACTGGCACTATGAAGGGGAAGCTGTGATGATACTGGCACTATGAAGGGGAAGCTGTGATGATACTGGCACTATGAAGGGGAAACTGTGATGATACTGGCACTATGAAGGGGAAAGCTGTGATGATACTGGCACTATGAAGGGGAAGCTGTGATGATACTGGCACTATGAAGGGGAAGCTGTGATGATACTGGCACTATGAAGGGGAAGCTGTGATGATACTGGCACTATGAAGGGGAAACTGTGATGATACTGGCACTATGAAGGGGAAGCTGTGATGATACTGGCACTATGAAGGGGAAACTGTGATGATACTGGCACTATGAAGGGGAAACTGTGATGATACTGGCACTATGAAGGGGAAACTGTGATGATACTGGCACTATGAAGGGGAAGCTGTGATGATACTGGCACTATGAAGGGGAAGCTGTGATGATACTGGCACTATGAAGGGGAAGCTGTGATGATACTGGCACTATGAAGGGGAAGCTGTGATGATACTGGCACTATGAAGGGGAAGCTGTGATGATACTGGCACTATGAAGGGGAAGCTGTGATGATACTGGCACTATGAAGGGAAGCTGTGATGATACTGGCACTATGAAGGGGAAGCTGTGATGATACTGGCACTATGAAGGGGAAGCTGTGATGATACTGGCACTATGAAGGGGAAGCTGTGATGATACTGGCACTATGAAGGGGAAGCTGTGATGATACTGGCACTATGAAGGGGAAGCTGTGATGATACTGGCACTATGAAGGGGAAGCTGTGATGATACTGGCACTATGAAGGGGAAGCTGTGATGATACTGGCACTATGAAGGGGAAGCTGTGATGATACTGGCACTATGAAGGGGAAGCTGTGATGATACTGGCACTATGAAGGGGAAGCTGTGATGATACTGGCACTATGAAGGGAAGCTGTGATGATACTGGCACTATGAAGGGGAAGCTGTGATGATACTGGCACTATGAAGGGGAAGCTGTGATGATACTGGCACTATGAAGGGGAAGCTGTGATGATACTGGCACTATGAAGGGGAAGCTGTGATGATAACTGGCACTATGAAGGGGAAGCTGTGATGATACTGGCACTATGAAGGGGAAGCTGTGATGATACTGGCACTATGAAGGGGAAGCTGTGATGATACTGGCACTATGAAGGGGAAGCTGTGATGATACACTGGGCACTATGGAAGGGGAAGCTGTGATGATACTGGCACTATGAAGGGGAAGCTGTGATGATACTGGCACTATGAAGGGGAAGCTGTGATGATACTGGCACTATGAAGGGGAAGCTGTGATGATACTGGCACTATGAAGGGGAAGCTGTGATGATACTGGCACTATGAAGGGGAAGCTGTGATGATACTGGCACTATGAAGGGGAAGCTGTGATGATACTGGCACTATGAAGGGGAAGCTGTGACGATACTGGCACTATGAAGGGGAAACTGTGACGATACTGGCACTATGAAGGGAAACTGTGACGATACTGGCACTATGAAGGGGAAACTGTGACGATACTGGCACTATGAAGGGGAAACTGTGATGATACTGGCACTATGAAGGGGAAACTGTGATGATACTGGCACTATGAAGGGGAAACTGTGATGATACTGGCACTATGAAGGGGAAGCTGGTTCTGACCGAGCCTGCGGTGAAAGAACTACCAGATTTGTACTGTCCCATACGGCATTCACCTGCCGACATGTACTGCCGAATAACACGTGCTATTTTTAGTCTATGTTTGCAATTTGTTTTTGTTATTGTGAAAACAAAAAATGTTTGGCAACCTTTTTTTTTTAATGTTTATGCGTTCTCTTCTACTCTCTTCTCTGTCTGCCTGCCTGTCTGTCTCTTCTCTGTCTGCCTGCCTGTCTGTCTCTTCTCTGTCTGCCTGTCTGTCTGTCTCTTCTCTGTCTGCCTGCCTGTCTGTCTCTTCTCTGTCTGCCTGCCTGTCTGTCTCTTCTCTGTCTGCCTGCCTGTCTGTCTCTTCTCTGTCTGCCTGCCTGCCTGTCTCTTCTCTGTCTGCCTGCCTGCCTGTCTCTTCTCTGTCTGCCTGCCTGTCTGTCTCTTCTCTGTCTGCCTGCCTGCCTGTCTCTTCTCTGTCTGCCTGCCTGTCTGTCTCTTCTCTGTCTGCCTGCCTGTCTGTCTCTTCTCTGTCTGCCTACCTGTCTGTCTCTTCTCTGTCTGCCTGCCTGTCTGTCTCTTCTCTGTCTGCCTGTCTGTCTGTCTCTTCTCTGTCTGCCTGCCTGTCTGTCTATGTCTCCCCCATCTTTCTTTCTCTGTGCTTGTTATTTGCAAGAACACTTCTCTCTCTCTCTCTCTCTCTTCTCTCTCTCTCTCTCTCTCTCTCTCTCTCTCCCCCCCCTCTGTGCATGTGTGTGTGTGCGCACGCGCGCGCGTGTGTATGTATGTGTATGTGTGTGTGTATGTGTGTATGTGTGCGTGTGAGTGTGTGTGTGTGTGTGTGTGTGTGTGTGTGTGAGAGAGAGAGAGAGAGAGAGAGAAAGAGAGAGAGAGTGTGTGCATGCGCGCGCGCGCGCGCGCGCGCGTGTGTGTGTATAGTAGTAGTAGTAGTAGTAGTAGTAGTAGTAGTAGTAGTTGTAGTTGTACTTTAGTTTTACGTCGGTTCACATTTGTGATATTAGACGTGTGTGTGTGTGTGTGTGTGTGTGTGTGTGTGTGTGTGTGTGTGTGTGTGTGTGTGTGGTGTGTGTGTGTGTGTATGCATGCATGCGCGTGAAACAGATCTCTTATGCAGACTATACAGAGTATAATCCTGTTCGGCAGAGTGGGAGGAAAGGTGGAGAGGGTGTGTGTGTGTGTGGTGTGTGTGTGTGTGTGTGTGTGTGGTGTGTGTGAGCGAGGTTGTGATGAGGAGAGGGGCGGGTGATGGAGAGAAGGAGGGCGTGTTCCGGGACCATTTCTACCACGGAAGATAAATCGTTACTCCTGCTCCAATCTTTTCCTGTCCAAAGACAACGTCCATTATCAGTCATGGCAAGAAGACGCCGAGATTGTGCTGAACCACAGCTTTCTACTCCAGCCCCATCACTCACTCCTTTTTCAATATAGACGAACACCATTCCACCATCTTTTCTAGTTTATCCCCAGTGTAAAGTCTGCAAGAAAGAAAGCTACGCATCGCACGTTTGACAGCGTCTTACATTGTCAGTCGCAGCGTCCCACTTTCTCCTGGCCAATAACCTCAGCTAGCAAACTTCACCAACGCACTGAAGTTTTTGATGCCTCAAACATGCTTAGATTCTCTCTGCTCTGTTGGGCACCCCAGTACTCTCATCAATCTTTTTAACTCCGTGCTCCAATCCTTTTGAATTAAATGTTTCCTGCGTTTCCCGTCACACGCACTTTGTGTTTCACACGAAATAGGTTTTGAAGCTATTTCGTGTGTTTTCTGAATTTCCTACATGCCTTTTTATTTTTGCTTTATTTTTTTTTCTTAAAAAATTCGCACCACGAAGCAAAGAACGGCGCTTCTGGTAGACACAATGACTGCGTCTCGTTTTGAAATCGAGCAGCAGATGAGAACTGAACAGATCACCAGCCGCCGTGGCGAAGTGGTTAGCGTCGCGGACTCCCGGCTGGAGGTCGTGGGTTCGAATCCCATCAGTGTCATGTGGGTTTTTCTGCCCCGACCGGCTCCTACCCAGAGTTGAGTTTGCTGCGGACTCAGTTGGGAAGACTGGGACCACACAGTCGAGTTTCATCCACTTAATGGATGCGTTTCTCAGAGTGTTGCTCAAATTTCCTGACCAACACTGTAGGTGCCTGTATCTTTCGGGCCTGGTTGACGCTGGGATATATTATGAAAGTAAGCGTAGAGTACAGCCCTGTCATGTAGTCTCAGACCGAAATGGAAATCCGTAGCATCATCTTAATCATCCTCATTCTCATCGATCAGCATAAAAAGTCTCAAATTCTGTGGCCCTTCATGCCCTGCTCTCATGGTGACCTCAATTTCGATGTCCTCTCCACGTCTGTGGTCTTGGTTTGGTTCCGTTGGGGGTCACCGGTATCGGCGAGTCCATGGGGGCTGTGGTTGGACAGACGTGGTGGCGCCCTCTGGAGGGAGAGCTCACTCACGCCGGCTCCGCGACTAAGCAATTATTGTCGTCAGTAGGGGGCTTAGTAGGTGGTGTCCTGCGTATGTTAGATCAGAACAGGCGCCACTGAACACCACCGAAGTGACTCGGCAGCAGTGCAGTGTCTCCTCCGGTGGGTTGCCTCTTGACGACTTGACATTGACTGCTCCCTGTGGATTGCCGGTGCCGGGGCTGCGGCGGGACCGACCGGGCTGTGGCTGTGGACGGGGTGTCGGAATGAGCGGCGTGAGTGCACTGACTCTGAGGTGGCGCAGAGGTTGGGACAGCAAAAAAAAAAAAAAAAGAAAAAAGAAAAAAAAAAGAACTGAACAGGTCTGCTTCAATGTCTCAACAAGGTGAAGCTTGGCTTCAGATTGATATACTCGTAAGTCACTGTATGTATGCACAGTATAGTGAATGTGAAACCACTCTCTATCTTCCAAAGTAGGCATGTCATTGGATGTCACTGAACTTAATTCTGTGTTCCAGTCATGTGGCTTTATAGTACAAATGATGAAACCTCCTGCAGCATCTTATTGTGAGCCCTTCAATCCTTAGAAGCCCTAAACATTTAGGTCAGTGAACCTCTCGACGCCGTTTTGTCGAAGGCATGTCCCAGGATTAAAATGCCTACGGCAAAATACCATACATTAAAATAGTCCGTTAAACATACGTCCAGTAGTGTCTGAATTTAATGAATCGCAGAAATTGTCTACAATAAGCCACGTGACACATTGAGTATAACGTTTTGTGTTCTCTCTCTCTCTCACACACACACACACACACACACACACACACACACACACACACACACACACACACACACACACACACACACACACACACACGACCCAAAAGAACAATGTCATAGCATGCCTGTCATGCAGAATAATATTGTTGGGAAGAGGGTTGTATGAGAACTGTCAGTTTGTTTGTCTGTCTGTCTGTCTGTCTGTCTCTCCCCTCTCGCCCCCCTCCGTCCCCCATCTCTTTTTCTACATTTGTCTGTTTGACAGTCTTCATCTGCCTGCCTGCCTGTCTGTTCGTGACAGTCTTCATCTGCCTACCTGCCTGTCTGTTCGTGACAGTCTTCATCTGCCTGCCTGCCTGTCTGTTCGTCGTCTTGTCTGTCTGTGTGTCTCAATATTGATCAAGTTAATTCCCCCGATGTCGTTGAAAAGGGAGACGATCCAGCAGACAGAAACTTCATACGTGCCGTGACTTTCACACAGTCTGTAAAATGGTCATCCAATCTTCCAAACATGGCGTTCATTTTTGGGTTGATCAAATCTGTCTTGGTCCAATTTTCACGGCGGCAGACGTGACAGGATATCCTTTTCAATCCTGAGTAGATGCAGACTAGATACTATAAGTCCTCTTTCGCACAATTTTCAGTGATGTTTCTTTTGGACTCAGGGAGGGGCGGGTTTAATGACTTCTGTTGGCGTGTACTGTGGAAAGACACGTGTATATGGTATGGTGATCATGAATCGTACATATACCGCTCACGGAACAGCCATCTGAAATATTTTTTTTTCGATTTAAGAAAAATAATCAGTATAATCAAGAAGAATATTTTCAGACAAGTAAAGGTTAGCATGTGTATAGCAAGTACTAATTCATATCCATGACGATAAACATATTTTGATCATCTGGGATGTCAGAAGATATTTTACCTGTGCAAGAGGAACGGTTCGTTAGTTTTTGGTCGGTGGGAAAGCTCGGATGTTTTTGCTTATTTTGTCCTCCATCATGTCAAGTCGTAACAGTTCCACAACAGAGACGGGTTATTTGTGAAATACAGGTTTTCTGAATTCTTCTGATGTCGCAATGTTGTGATCGTAAAAAGCTCACTGGATTTGGCTTCAAAATAGGTGTCCTTATTTACTACTGCCCTGGCCTTTTGCTCCACTGATCTCTTTTGGAACAAAATGTTTTGATTTAAAAAAAAGTACATAGTGTCAGCAAAAAAGGATTCCACGATTGAAAATATATTGGATACTTTGCTTCTAGTGTCAAATAGATATTATGAGTGCTTCACGCTGTAAATATTGGTGTCTGTGTATATTGGACCAGAACAGGAACCACTGAACACCACAAAGGTGATCTGCCAGCAGCGCAGTGTATTTTCTAGTGGGTTGTCCAATGTCCCCCCCCCCCTCATACTGATTGCTCCTGAAGTGCTGGTGTTCGGGCTGCAGCAGAAGGAACTGGGTGTAGGAATGTATGCAACGACGGGAATGGAACAGGAAAAAAAAAAAAAAAAAAAAAAAAAACAGAAACCCCCCCCCCACCTCCTCGCTCCTTTGACTTGAAGCATGGTGCTGTTGTCATGAGGCCAATCTAATTCCCTCCCCCTGAAACTCACGGCGCGTGCTTTGAAAGCCATCCCTGCGCTACAGCCTGCCAGGAGATGCTGTCAGTAA
>CM065729.1:59178305-59183305 GCA_033310375.1 Conus canariensis
TTTCCTTTCCCCCTAAGTTCACTAGTGTGTGCTGTGAAAGCCATTAAAATTGCGCCACAGAAGGGTGATACTGTCCACGTGTGTCTGCTAAGTTGACATTTGCTACCAGTACGTATTGAACACAGCTCAGATCGTGAACTAATGTCCATACTAACATTTACCCTTCCTACCATTTCCACTCCCACCCCCTTCCCCTCACCTCCTATTGCCCTAATCACTTCCCCTTCCTTCCACCTTGTCTTCTGTTTCCCATCTCCTCCCCTTCTCCCACTCCACCTATCCATTCACCCCTTCTTCCCTTTCCCCAATTCCCATCCCATCTATTCCTCCCTCCCCTCCATCCATCTTCCCCTTCTCCCAAGTGAGCTATTTGGGCTGACAGTAAGCAGTAAGCATGCTTTGGTTTTATAATGTAAGTGGTCACGAACACCAAGGCGTGTTTTACTGGTTTCGAATTCACATCGTTCGATTCATCATATGGTCGCTTTAAAAAGCGTTTAATACGACTTGCTAGCACAAAACTTATTCATTCTTTCTCTGCCTTATAAGCTAAAGAATCACATTGCCCATTATGCAGAAGATGAGATGAAAACAGCGAATTTGTGTGAGGGACGACAAGACCAACAAAGAGAGGCTCAGACACACACAACTCAGACAGACAGATAGAACACACTTTACGTATTAGATTAAAGTCCACCATTAATAGACTGCATATCTAAGAAAGCCGTGTTGTTATCTTAAGTGGAGTGGCTGTTTTTGATGTTTTTGTTCTTGTTGTCACTATGGTACGGTCATACAGTACAGCGCCTTGTTACAATGGGCTAAGGGAAAACCCAGTCCATGAAGAGACAGGGAGCCATGAGATCTTCCACCATGCTGTGATTTTATTAAACAGAAACTTTAACATCGACTGCAGACTTGGCTTTAAGCCCTGCTAGTTATTTGTTGCTGTGTCTACTCCACACTAGTTGATAATCACATGAAACAAATGTGAATCGTGGTTAAAAACCTGAAACCTTTCTCTCCAACACACACACACACACACACACACACACACACACACACACACACACACACACACACACACACACACACACACACACACACACACGCACACACGCACGCATGCTCGCGCGCGCGCACGCACGCACGCACGCATGTACACACACACACACACACACACACACACACACACACACACACACACACACACACACACACACACACAATGTATTTGAAGTTAAAGAGAAGAACGAACACACTCACACAAACTTTACTTATGACAAGGTTCAACTTCAGCCATTGTAAAGAATGCCATGTTCAGCATGTCCTTCTGCCATCAGTTACTCTGTGCTCTTCTCTTTACACTGGAAGACAAAAATCTTGTCCCTAACCCCCCTCCCCCAGCCCCCCCCCCCAACCCCCTGTTTGCTCTCTGATTGAAATCCACTTGTCAACGTAACGTACGACTCAATTATCCCATGCCCATCATTCACAGATGTTGTTACACTGTGTAAAACGAAAGACTTTTTTTTAAAAATGAAAACCCTACCAATCCCATTTTCAAACTGGTGAGAAAGCCCCAGTTTTCAATTCAAGACCAAACTTGTGTCGATTCTAAACGCATTCATACAAAAGTTTCAATACTCCACAGACTTTTTCACTTGCTGTACTGAGTTTTTATACAACTCTGCCAGCTTGTCACCGAAACACATATAACAAAATGGTAGTGTTCAGAACATACTGACGACCGGACTATGTTAAATTGCCAATTCTTTACTGGGTGCTGAAGGCCATAAGGACATGATTATTTATTCACTAGGTGATTTTGAAGTAAACAAACGCTATGCCTATGAAAAACAGACATAAGTATGTAAGGGAATTCCCTCAGCAACAGCTTTTGTTACATACACGGAAAATATCAAAATATAACGATTCTGATATGTGTGTACAGACGTGGCATATATAAATTCCAAACACAAATTTATAAGTTAAACACAGGCTGAAGAACAGCACACGGTGGTCAATTCCGTTTCTGGTAATTTGTGCGAAGATCAGAGGAGATTAACACAAGTAGAAGACATTACAGGACATAGAACCACATCAGTAAGTATCATTATTCCCTTGTTAGTAATTTGGCCAGTTATAGCTGAGTTAAATGCTTTGAAAACTTTTACCTTTGTCTGTAATCTAATACATTGAAATATTCAATTTGGCAAAGATGAGTTTCAGCTATTGAGAAATTAAAAGCGTGGTACATCAAGAGTATACAGGCAGAATATATTCTTCAGTACTTTTCATTCACATGAACGGTACTCAGAGTACAGTAACAACAACAACAACAACAACACCAATAATGATAACAACAACACCAATAACAAGAACAACAACCACAACAACAGCAGCAAGAATAAGAACAACAGCAGCAACAACAACAACAATGATGATAATAATAAATGCCTGCTGGTGCTTCATTCAGTGTTTCATTCACCCACATCAGTCAGTCAATGTCAGCCACTCAGTTTCATTCTTTCAATTTTTTTTCGATTTTATACAGTGTGCATGCTATGTTTAATGTATCACCCATACCAATGGTCTTCGCTTCAGAAAGTTGATGTTTAAATTGTGCATATATGTAAGATGTTATGCATGCCTTCGTACATGGAACGTCTGTTATAGTCTCATTGTAAGGATTTTTTGGAAAATGGAGTCAGAAACAATGTTAACTCGGAGGTGAAATACCCGTGTATGGACACAACATCGTAGAGATTCGAACCCGCAACCTCAGCATTATGAGTCTGGTGCTCTGCCAACTGAACTCTTCTAGCTCCTCTCAATGTAGTGTTAAGTATTCTACCCCACTCCCATAGAAGAGTTTCTCAGATCTGTCTTACCATCTTCTGTGACAGTGGACGTTTAACTCTAATGTGACCAACTTTTGAATGTTAGTAATAGCAAACCGCCAGAAAAAAAAAAACAAAAAAAAAAAAACGTAGACAAACGAATCACAAGACAAAACACAACGCGTTTCAACCTCTTAGGTCTTCTTCAGGCAAGATACAAAATACTCAGGACAACGAAAATGAACAAGCAATTTTTATCTTCATCCACTTCAGCGCAAGATGGGCGTTCATCTTTTTTGTTGTTGTTGGCGGTGCGCTATTACTAACATTTCAAATTTGTTTACATTTCTGCTTGCAGTCGCCTCACTTTGCAAGGAGATCTAATATGACCGTTTTCCATGTCCTCCATCTCCCTCCTGCTTCCCTGTCCCATACAACAGACGCTGTAGTCTTTTCTCATTCTGCCCAGAGACCGCTTCTAAGACATGATTGACCAGTAACTGAAGTTCCTTACAAAAGTTGGCTCTCTTGTCTGCAACAAACGTGTATCACCATCGGCTGCGCAGAGACACAATGGTTCTTGGCATCACTGACATGGATTTATCAACACTCGCCACAAAGGTAAGACAGTGTTCCCAAACCTTCTCCAATCCCTACTAACACAGCAGACTGTCTGAAATCAAATAGCAAGGCTATAAATTGACTAAATCCTTCAACTCATCACCACGTGAGAGACGACGCATTAATTAGCGTGACTGATACAGAACTTAGAAGACTCATTTTGTGACCACAACTTGCGAACTCTGCAATTCCCCCCCCCTGTAAAGTCTACGTCTCAAAGCTACAGAATTGTCTGTTTTTCTTTTTCTTTTTCTTCCTCTTACCATGGTTTACTGGGAAGGTATAAAAGTACCTATTGGACCCATACTTCAAATATTCAGGTCTGAAAGTACTGTTCCATCATCAATTTCTCCGGACACATTGGCGCCACTTTCTGGGGTGTGATGGGGGTAGAGGGTGGGTGGGTAGGTTTTGAAATAGCGCTGTTCAACATGCTGGAGGGAGTGATTGCTTGGCTGTGACGCTGCAGGGTTGAGCTGTGATGATACTGGCATGGTGAAGGGAAAGCTGGTTCTGGCTATGGCCGTGGTGAAAGCACTGCCAGGTTTACAGTGGTCCATAATGTGTCTCCCCGCCGGCGTGTGCTTTCAAAGAAAACTTACAGTGGTTTGGGCACTTTTACAGAAACTTTTCTTTTTCTGTTGGCAATTGTGCAAAAAGTAGGTCAATGTTTGTTAACATTTGTACATTCTCTCCCTCTGTCTGTCGGTCTGTTTGCTTGTCTGTCTGTCTGTCCATCTGTCCATCTGTCTGAATGCATGTCTGCCTTCCTGCTTGTCTATCTATCTGCCTCTCTCTCTGTATGTAGTGTGTGTGTGTGTGTGTGTGTGTGTGTGTGTGTGTGTGTGTGTGTGTGTGTGTGTGTGTGTGTGTGTGTGTGTGTGTGTGTGTGCACACGTATGTGAACACACTTGTGTGCTTGCATAGATGTGTGTGCGCGAGTGTGTGTGCGTGCGTGCGCGCGCGCGAGCGCGTGTGTGTGTATGTGTGTGTGCTTGTTGTGTGTGTGTGTGTGTGTGTGTGTGTGTGTGTGTGTGTGTGTGTGTTGCGTGCGTGCGTGCGTGTGTGTGTGTGTGTGTGTGTGTGTGTGTGTGCGTGTGTGTGTGTGTGTGTGTGTGTGTGGTGTGTGTGTGTGTGTGTGTGTGTGTGTGTGTGTGTGTGTGTGTGCGTGTGTGTGTGTGTGTGTGCGCGCGCGCGCGCGTGTGTGTGTACATGCGTGAGCGCGAATATCCTATGCAGAACATCCTCGAGCAAAACCCAGTGTGGAGCAGTGGAAGGGGAAGTGGAGAGGGTGTGGGGGTGTGACGTAAGGTTGTGATAAGGAGAGGGGCGGGCGATGGAGAGAAGGAGGGGGGGGGGGTTTCAGGTCCATTTATAACATGGAAGATAAATTGTTACTCCTGCTCGATATTTTCCTGTCAAAAGACAACGTCCATTCTCAATCATGGCGAGAAGACGAACTACCGCTGTTGGTTCCTTCCTGCTCCAGAACCACTTCTCACTTCTTTTTCAGTACAGGCGAACACCTTTCCACCA
>CM065729.1:59198305-59215805 GCA_033310375.1 Conus canariensis
TCGCTCTATGCGTGTGCGTCTGCGAGCGCACTTTTATGTGTGTGTGTGTGTGTGTGCGTGTGTGTGTGTGTGTGTGTGTGTGTGTGTGTGTGTGTGTTGTGTGTGTTGTGTGCGCGCGCGTGCGTGTGTGTGTGTGTGTGTGTGTGTGTGTGTGTTGTTGTGTGTGTGTGTGTGTGTGTGTGTGTGTGTGTGTGTGTGTGTGTGTGTGTGTGTGCACGCGCGCGCACACGTGACATGTCATACGCAGTATACCCTAGAATATGATGCAGTGTGGAGGACTGTGAGGTTGGGTTGTGGTAAGGAGAGGGGTAAGCAATGGACAGAAGTAGGGGGCGTGCTCAAGATCCATTTCAACTGCGGAAGATAAATTGTTACCCCTGCTCCATACTTTCCTGACCAAAGACAACGTCCATTACCAGTCATGGCGAGGAGACGCTAGTATTGTGTTGACCCACAGCTGTTGCTGCCTTCCCCGTCCAGTACCTCTACTCACTTTTTTCTTTTTCAGTATAGGCGAACACCTGTCCACTGTCTTTTCTAGTTTATCCCCAATTTAAAGTCTACATGAAAGCTATGGATTACATGTTTGACATCTTCGTTCATATGCAATCATATAGTCCTCGTTTCTCCTTGCTAATAACCGCATATTTCAAACGTAACGTATATACTGCGGCTCTTGGTGCATTACACATGTTTAGACTGTCACTGTACTGTTGGGTACACTACTACCCACATCGATCGTTTAATGTCCATTGTCCAGTCCTTTTGGATGGTGCCGGTGGTGTGTCTGTGGCTACCATTTAAAATCATACCGCCACGCACATTAACAACTGACTCTTAAAATTAACTAAAAAGGTGCACATGAAGTACTGTCTAGATGGTGTACTAAAACGGCCAAGAAAAGATATTCAGTGATAACTGGAGGAACAGGACATTTTCCAGTTTGGCGACTTACAACAGCAAACTTTAGGCGTGGGTGGGCGTATAGGCAGAGGGGACGGATGAAGGGCGTGACGTGGGTGAGTGCATTGGGCAGAGGGGGCGCAGATGAAAGGCGTGGCATAGTGGGTGTACTGGGGCTGGTGAAGAGCGTGGAGTGGGCGGGCGCATTGGAGCCGGAGGGGGGGGGGGATGGATTGAAGAGCGTGACGTGGGTAGGCGTATTGGGGCAGAAGGGTGGATGCAGGGCATCATGTGGTTGGGGCTACTGGGGTAGAGAAGGTGCGGATGAAGGTCGTGACATGGGTGAGCATACCGGGGGCAGAGGGGGCATGGGTGCAGGGCGTGCATGACACAGGTGTGGTGCATTAGGGCAGAGGGGGCATGGGTGAAAGACACGACATGGTGGGCGTGTTGGGCAGAGAGGGCGCGGACCAAGGATGTGACGTAGACAGGTGTAATGGGGCAGAGGGGGTGGATCGAGAGCGTGACGTGGGTGGGCGTATTGGGGCAGAGGGACGTGCGCAGATGAAGGGCGTGACATGGTGGGTATATTAGGGTAGGGAGGGCGCAGATGAAGGGCGTGACATGGTGGGTATATTAGGGTAGGGAGGGCGCAGATGAAGGGCGTGACATGGTGGGTGTATTAGGGTAGGGAGGGCGCAGATGAAGGGCGTGACATGGTGGTTATATTAGGGTAGGGAGGGCGCGATGAAGGGCGTGACATGGTGGGTATATTAGGGTAGGGAGGGCGCGGATGAGGGGCGTGACATGGTGGGTATATTAGGGTAGGGAGGGCGCAGATGAAGGGCGTGACATGGTGGGTATATTAGGGTAGGGAGGGCGCGGATGAGGGGCGTGACATGGTGGGTATATTAGGGTAGGGAGGGCGCGGATGAGGGGCGTGACATGGTGGGTATATTAGGGTAGGGAGGGCGCGGATGAAGGGCGTGACATGGTGGGTATATTAGGGTAGGGAGGGCGCGGATGAAGGGCGTGACATGGTGGGTATATTAGGGTAGGGAGGGCGCAGATGAAGGGCGTGACATGGTGGGTATATTAGGGTAGGGAGGGCGCGGATGAAGGGCGTGACATGGTGGGTATATTAGGGTAGGGAGGGCGCGGATGAGGGGCGTGACATGGTGGGTATATTAGGGTAGGGAGGGCGCGGATGAAGGGCGTGACATGGTGGGTATATTAGGGTAGGGAGGGCGCGGATGAGGGGCGTGACATGGTGGGTCATATTAGGGTAGGGAGGGCGCGGATGAGGGGCGTGACATGGTGGGCTTATGGGCTTATTGGAGTCAAGAGGGTGTGGATGAAGGCCGTATTGAGCAGAAGGGGCGCGGATAGAGGGTGTGGACAAGGGTGTTGTATTGGAGCAGACAGGGATGAATGAAGGGCGTCACCTGGTGGGTGTATAGGCGCACAGGAGGCGGATGATGGACTTGACATGGTGGGTGTATAGGCGCACAGGAGGCGGATGATGGACTTGACATGGTGGGTGTATAGGCGCACAGGAGGCGGATGATGGACTTGACATGGTGGGTGTACAGGCGCACAGGAGGCGGATGATGGACTTGACATGGTGGGTGTATAGGCGCACAGGAGGCGGATGATGGACTTGACATGGTGGGTGTATAGGCGCACAGGAGGCGGATGATGGACTTGACATGGTGGGTGTATAGGCGCACAGGAGGCGGATGATGGACTTGACATGGTGGGTGTATAGGCGCACAGGAGGCGGATGATGGACTTGACATGGTGGGTGTATAGGCGCACAGGAGGCGGATGATGGACTTGACATGGTGGGTGTATAGGCGCACAGAGGCGGATGATGGACTTGACATGGTGGGTGTATAGGCGCACAGGAGGCTGATGATGGACTTGACATGGTGGGTGTATAGGCGCACAGGAGGCGGATGATGGACTTGACATGGTGGGTGTATAGGCGCACAAGAGGCGGATGATGGACTTGACATGGTGGGCGTATGGCGCAGAGGGGACGTGGATGAAGGGCGTGACATAGTGGGTGTGTTGGGGGCAGAGGCGGCCGTAGATGTAGCGCGTGACATGGGAGAAGAGGGTGGGCGAGGATGCAGGGCATGACATGGCTGGGCGGACTGTAGAGAGGGAATGAACGGATGCAATGCGTGAAATGGATGGACGTGAGGAAGTGGGGAGGAGGGGGGGGGGGTTAGGGGGGGGGAGGAAGATAGTGGAAAGCGTGGATGCACATGGGTGGACCTAGTGGGTGGGGTCTAATGTGTATACAGGGCCTGACATGGGTGGGTGTACGGGGAGGGGGGCGGGGGAGCACGGATGCATGACGTGACATGGATGGCTGAAAGGCGGGTGGATGGGAGAGGGAGGAGAGGTACTTACGCAGGGCGCAACAGGTATGGGCATACGTCATGGGCGGTGGGAGGGGAGCGAATGCAGGTGTGGGGGAACGAGGGACGTGGAAGCAGTGTACGACATGTGCGGGCATGAAGGAAGCGGATACAGTGTATGACACTGGTGGTGGTGGTGATGGTAAGGCGGTTGTGGATGCAGGGCGTGCCGTGGGTGGGGAAACAGGGAGGAGAGGAGGTGCAAATACAGTGCATAACATGGTGGTGGTGGTAGGGGGGGGGGGACTGGGGGCATCGATACAGGGCGTCACATGGATAGGGGTTAGGGGGCACAGATGCAGGTGTGACATTGACAGGAGTGCAGATTTTGGGGCTTCACGTGGGTGGGGGTACGGGGCGCGGATGTAGGTTGGGGTACGGAGAAGGGGGGGGGAGGGGGAGGGGGGGGGCGTTAATTTCAGGGCGTGACATGGGTGGGACTATGGGCGGATGGGATTTTCAGCGCCTGGCATGATTGAGGGTAGTGGAAGTGTGGGGGGAGGGGGATTTCAGTGACGTGGTTGGGAGAAGTGGAAGTGTGGGGGAGGCTGATTTCAATGACATGGTTGGGGGCAGTGGAAGTGTGATTTTAATGACATGGTTGGGACCAGTGGAAGTGTGGGGGAAGCTGATTTTAATGACATGGTTGGGGGTAGTGGAAGTGTGGGGGAGGCTGATTTCAGTGACATGGTTGGGGGTAGTGGAAGTGTGGGGGAGGCTGATTTCAGTGAGGTGGATGGGGGTAGTGGAAGTGTGGGGGAGGCTGATTTCAGTGACATGGTTGGGGGTAGTGGAAGTGTGGGGGAGGCTGACTTCAGTGAGGTGGATGGGGGTAGTGGAAGTGTGGGGGAGGCTGATTTCAGTGACATGGTTGGGTAGTGGAAGTGTGGGGAGGCTGATTTCAGTGACATGGTTGGGGTAGTGGAAGTGTGGGGAGGCTGATTTCAGTGACATGGTTGGGGGTAGTGGAAGTGTGGGGGAGGCTGATTTCAGTGACATGGTTGGGGTAGTGGAAGTGTGGGGAGGCTGATTTCAGTGACATGGTTGGGGGTAGTGGAAGTGCTGGAGAGGCTGATTTCTGCACCTGACGTGGTTGAGGGTAGTGGAAGTGTGGGGGAGGCTGATTCTAGGGCGTGACATGGTGGGGGTAGTGGAAGTGTGTGTGTGTGTGTGGGGGGGGGGGGGCTGATTTCAGGGCGTGACATGGTGGGGGTAGTGGAAGTATGTGTGTGTGTGTGTGTGTGTGTGTGTGTGTGTGTGTGTGTGTGTGTGTGTGTGTGTGTGTGTGATTTCAGGGCGTGACATGGTGGGGGTAGTGGAAGTGTGTGTGTGTGTGTGTGTGTGTGTGTGTGTGTGTGTGTGTGTGTGTGTGTGTGTGTGTGTGTGTGTGTGATTTCAGGGCGTGACATGGTGGGGGTAGTGGAAGTGTGGGGGAGGCTGATATCAGGGCGTGACATGGATTTGGGTACAGGGGGCGCGGATTTTTAGAGCTGACATAGATGGGGGTAGGATAGGGAGGATGCAGGGCGTGACATGGATGGGGGCACAGGATGCACAGATTTCAGGGCGTGATATTGGTGAGGGTATAGGACATCACATGAATAGGGGAATAGGAAGTGAAGGTTTCAGGACCTGGCATGTGGGCGTATGGGGGACGCAACTGGGTGTCACTAATTCTGTAGGTCAGTCAGGCAGCCGTGAAGTGTTACTGATGAAACCTGCAGCATTTTGTTGTGAGCCCTTCAATCCTTTCATAGAAGCCATGCACATTTAGGTCAGGGAACCTTTTGACGCCGTTTTGCCGAAGACATGTCCCAGGATTAAAATGCCTATGGCGAAATACCATAGGTTTGGATAGTCTGTCAATCATGTGTCTAGTAGTTTCAGAATTTAATGACTCGTTAACATTGCCTACAATAATCTCTCTCTCTCTCTCTCTCTCTCTCTCTCTCACATACACACACACACACACACACACACACACACACACACACACACACACACACACACATGCACGCACATGTGCGCACATGTGTGTGCACAAACACATTCACATACACAGTCTAAAAGAACAATATAGCATGCCTTCCATTTAGTCTAATGATGTTGGGAAAAAAGACCGTGTCTTTCTGTCTGGTCTGGCTATCTGTAAGTCTGTCTATCAGTCCGTCTGTCTGTCTTTCTGTCTGTCTGCTCCCTTCCTCACTGCCTCACTCCCCCCCCCCCCCTCTCTCTTTTTCTACATCTATCTGTCTGTTTGTCAGTCTCTGTCTGCCTACTGCCTATCTCTGTGTCTTCCTGTCTGTCTGTCTGTCTCTCGCTATGTTGATGAAGTTAATTCCTCTGAAGTCGTCCAAAAGGGAGACGATCCAGCAGACAAAAACTTTATACGTGCCGTGACTTTCACACAGTCTGTAAAATGGTCAAAATCTTTCAAACATTTTTGTGTTGATCCAATCTGTCTTGGCCCAACATTCACGGCGACAGACGCTACTTGTCGTCTTGTATTAAAACCACGGCCGCAAATGTGAGAGTATCCTTTGCAAAGCTGAGTAGATACCGACTCGATAGTTGGTCTGTCTGAATCCTTGAGTTCTCTTTTGTACACTTTCTGTGGGCTCAAGGTGAGGCGTGCTAAATGACACGTATTGACATGTGCTGTGAGGAGTGCTTAATGACACGTATTGACATGTGCTGTGAGGAGTGCTAAATGACACGTATTGACATGTGCTGTGAGGAGTGCTTAATGACACGTATTGACATGTGCTGTGAGGAGTGCTAAATGACACGTATTGACATGTGCTGTGAGGAGTGCTTAATGACACGTATTGACATGTGCTGTGAGGAGTGCTAAATGACACGTATTGACATGTGCTGTGAGGAGTGCTAAATGACACGTATTGACATGTGCTGTGAGGAGTGCTTAATGACACGTATTGACATGTGCTGTGAGGAGTGCTAAATGACACGTATTGACATGTGCTGTGAGGAGTGCTTAATGACACGTATTGACATGTGCTGTGAGGAGTGCTTAATGACACGTATTGACATGTGCTGTGAGGAGTGCTGAATGACACGTATTGACATGTGCTGTGAGGAGTGCTTAATGACACGTATTGACATGTGCTGTGAGGCTTAATGACACGTATTGACATGTGCTGTGAGGAGTGCTTAATGACACGTATTGACATGTGCTGTGAGGAGTGCTTAATGACACGTATTGACATGTGCTGTGAGGAGTGCTAAATGACACGTATTGACATGTGCTGTGAGGCTTAATGACACGTATTGACATGTGCTGTGAGGAGTGCTTAATGACACGTATTGACATGTGCTGTGAGGCTTAATGACACGTATTGACATGTGCTGTGAGGAGTGCTAAATGACACGTATTGACATGTGCTGTGAGGAGTGCTAAATGACACGTATTGACATGTGCTGTGAGGAGTGCTTAATGACACGTATTGACATGTGCTGTGAGGAGTGCTAAATGACACGTATTGACATGTGCTGTGAGGAGTGCTAAATGACACGTATTGACATGTGCTGTGAGGAGTGCTAAATGACACGTATTGACATGTGCTGTGAGGAGTGCTAAATGACACGTATTGACATGTGCTGTGAGGAGTGCTTAATGACACGTATTGACATGTGCTGTGAGGAGTGCTTAATGACACGTATTGACATGTGCTGTGAGGAGTGCTAAATGACACGTATTGACATGTGCTGTGAGGAGTGCTTAATGACACGTATTGACATGTGCTGTGAGGCTTAATGACACGTATTGACATGTGCTGTGAGGAGTGCTTAATGACACGTATTGACATGTGCTGTGAGGAGTGCTTAATGACACGTATTGACATGTGCTGTGAGGAGTGCTAAATGACACGTATTGACATGTGCTGTGAGGCTTAATGACACGTATTGACATGTGCTGTGAGGAGTGCTTAATGACACGTATTGACATGTGCTGTGAGGCTTAATGACACGTATTGACATGTGCTGTGAGGAGTGCTAAATGACACGTATTGACATGTGCTGTGAGGAGTGCTAATGACACGTATTGACATGTGCTGTGAGGAGTGCTAAATGACACGTATTGACATGTGCTGTGAGGAGTGCTAAATGACACGTATTGACATGTGCTGTGAGGAGTGCTAAATGACACGTATTGACATGTGCTGTGAGGAGTGCTAAATGACACGTATTGACATGTGCTGTGAGGCTTAATGACACGTATTGACATGTGCTGTGAGGAGTGCTAAATGACACGTATTGACATGTGCTGTGAGGAGTGCTAAATGACACGTATTGACATGTGCTGTGAGGAGTGCTAAATGACACGTATTGACATGTGCTGTGAGGAGTGCTTAATGACACGTATTGACATGTGCTGTGAGGCTTAATGACACGTATTGACATGTGCTGTGAGGAGTGCTAAATGACACGTATTGACATGTGCTGTGAGGAGTGCTTAATGACACGTATTGACATGTGCTGTGAGGAGTGCTAAATGACACGTATTGACATGTGCTGTGAGGAGCGCTTAATGACACGTATTGACATGTGCTGTGACGTATTGACATGTGCTGTGACGTATTGACATGTGCTGTGAGGAGTGCTTAATGACACGTATTGACATGTGCTGTCAGGAGTGCTTAATGACACGTATTGACATGCGCTGTGGAAAGAAATGTGTCATACGATTATTCTGTGTCGTTTTCTGTTTTGTTCTTTATAAAAAAAAAAATTTCTCTTGAATTATAACCAACAGACAGAAATTCTTTTCGATGTGAGAAAAATAACTGACCTGTGGAATCGAGAAAACTATAGTTTAGACAAGAGAAGGTTAGTATGTATATCATTAGCGCTAATCCATATTCCAGATAGATCCATTTTGCGCCCAACTTGAGGCGATAAGTGATTGTTCGTTCTTCGTTGTCATTGTTTTGAAAGTTATTTGTCTTGCGTGAAGAAGACCAAGGAGGTCGAAACGCGTAGTGTTTGTCTTATTTTTTTGTTTCTTTTTGTCGTTCGGTGGCATAGTGATTTTTTTTGTTTCAAGTTTGTCTCAATTTCTGATTGCAGTCACCTCACTTTGAAGCTAATTGGATTACATCATTTTGGAGGAAATGTTAAAGATGGGTTAATTCACAACAGAATCACATTCCTCGTGGAAGAGGGAAATGACAGTGTATTCCATTAGGAACAAAAATCCACAAAAAGAAAGATATATATATATATATATATATATATATATATATATAACGTAATTCACAAGAACCAAATTGCACACAAATATGAATAACAAAATCAAAACAACAGCATTCCTTTGAAAGAAAACTGATGATAACGTCATCAATAAGAACCACGATATACACAGAAAAGGTGATGAAATAAAATCAACAAATATTACATTCTACTCAGAAAAAAGGTTAACAAGAGCCTCATCTCACAGGAAAAGTGACGAAAATGTAATCAACAAAATTCACATTTCATACAGAACAGGTGATGATACTGTATTAACAAGTGTCACGTTTAGCGAAAAAAAAATGATGATAATCTAATTAACAAGAACCACATAGTTTTTGTAAACAAACCAACCAAGAAACAATTTTCTGGATCTGCTTTTCTTATGAACAGAATTAACATTATCCTAAAAAAATCATTAAAAAAATCTAAAATAATTTCTGTGTATCGGTATTCATCTACTCTTTCAACAACCTCTCCATCTTACGATTAGCTTTGGCACAACATTTTTTTTCCGATGGTCGATTAACATTTGTTTTGTTTTCACATTTTCCCCAATAGTTCTCACTGCACTAGGAACGCAACGTTTTAATTTCATAAAAGTAGACAGCGTCAGCATAAAGGCATGGTAATTTCAACGAAAAGATATGAAAGAAAATTAATTGACCACTTTATTTTTGATGTCCAATAAATATTCTGAGTGCCTCACGTTGGCACCGGAACATAGGAAATATTGTTGTCAGTGGCGGCTTAGGAGATGGACTCCTGTGTATATTGGACCAGAACAGGTACCGCGGAACACCACGAAGGTGTCTTGCCAGCAGTGCAGGTATGTAGGTAGGTATGCAATGACGGGAATGGAACAGCAAAACCACAACAACAACAAACAAACAAACAAACAAAAAACAACAACAATCTCCTCGCTCCTTTCACTTGAAGCATGGTGCTGTTGTCATGAGGTCAGTCTAATTCCCTCCCCCTGAAACTCACCGGCGCGTGCTTTGAAAGCCGTCCCTGTGCTACAGCCTGCCAGGAGATGCTGTCTGTAATGCCGCGATGAAATCTGGCACCAGGGTGCCGTGGAAATAGCTCACCTGTAGAATTTGTACATGTCATGAGGTCTGTCTGTTAGACACTGCACATCTGGAGAGCTTTGGTTTGATTGTTTCTGGTTGCATTTTCGGTGCTGTCTGTCTCTGTCTGTCTGTCTGCATGTCTGTCTGTCTGTCTGTCTGTCTGTCTGTCTGTCTGTCTGTCTGTCTCTCTCTCTCTCTTGGTGTCTGCATGTATGCCTTTGTCTGTCTCTCTCTGTCTCTCTCTGTCCCTCTCTTTGTCTCTCTCACTCTGTTCTGTCTGTATATTACTCACTCTCTCTCTGTCTCTTTGTCTCTCTCTCTCTCTCTCTCTCTCTCTCTCTCTGTGCCTGCATGTCTGTCTATCTGTCTCTGTCTCTCTCCGTCTCTCTTTCTGTAATTCTGTCTCTGCCTGTCTGTCTGACTTTAACTGTCTGTCTCTGTCTCATTTTGTATCTCTGTCTCTGTCTGTCTGTCTCTCTCATCTCTCTCTCTCTCTCTCTCTCCTCTCTCTCTCTCACACACCACACACACATACACCCCCCCCCCACACACACACATACACACACACATATGAGCACAGTGAGGTCCGGTACACAAACGTCAATCTAAAGATGATCTGGCATATCTGGTGGGTTATGGAATGGAGATGAAAGGTGCGCAGGTGATTAGGGGGGAAAAAGGAGGTGGGAGGGGTTAGGGTGGATGGGACGTGGGAATGGGTGGCAACACTGAGCTAGTGTAACTTGGAAGCTTATATAAAGAAACTTTGCTATCACTAATCATAGGCCGTTAAGAATGAAACTTGCTGTTATTAATCATAACCTTTAAAGATGACTTCACAGAGGCCAGGATCGAATTTTGGTCATTAAGAAGGACAATTCCAAATGTAGAAAGAGAATGGATCGATACGCGTACGGCGCTTCATTTCCTGATGTCTGTCTGCTTTGCTGGAAGCAAGTACCGCAAGCAGCAGAATAGCAGTTATTTAAACTCACCTTTCAAAAATATAAAGGAACTTACACCGATCACTGAAATGGAGGAAGAAAGAAAAACAGAAAGAAAGAAAGAAAGTAAAAAAAAGAAAGAAAGGATACGAGACGATTACAAGAAAACGAGATAAATTTTCTTTCTTTCCACAATGTAAAAGAGCATAATCATGATACGTTTTGACACAAAAAGAAAATTATAAATCTAATTAATAGCGAACCGCCAAGAAAACGTAGACAAACGAATCACAAGACAAAACACGACGCGTTTCGACCTCTTAGAGCTTCTTCAGGCAAGATACAAAACGCTCAAAATGCTCGTCCTATTTCGTTGTCCTGAGTGGGTTTTTTTTTATCTTGACTGAAGAAGACCTAAGAGGTCGAAACGCGTCGTGTTTCGTCTTGTGATTCATTTGTCTACGTTTTCTTGGCGGTTCGCTATTAATTACATTTTACATTTGTTTAGATTTCCGCCTGCAGTCGCCTCACTTTGCAACTAAAAAAAGAAAAGTTTTCCATGGATCTGCATACAACTGAGGACAAAGAAAAATCACATCCACTGGAGGATTCCCATCCTTTTTGGTATTGGAGATGTCGGCGCTGAACAGGAATATTGTCAGCGTAGAAAGATGAATTCCACGCACTTTCACTCTCTCCCCCTCTCTCTTTCTCTCTGTCTCTATCTCCTCCCTTCCTCCCTCCCCCCTTCCCTCTCTCTCTTTCTGAGACTGTCTGCTTGTTTCTCTGTCCGTCTGTCGATCTGTGTCTGCCTCTCTGCTTGTGTGTGTGTGTGTGTGTGTCTGTCTGTCTGTCTGTCTGTCTGTCTGTCTCTCTCTCTCTCTCTCTCTCACACACACACACACACACACACACACACACACACACACACACACACACACTCACACCTCACACACACACACACACATCTACATGCATACGTACAGACATACATGGCCACGCACAAACAGACAGACGGACAGACAGACAGACAGACACACACACACACAAACACACAAAAACACACACACACATCTACATTCACACGTACAAACACACAGAGACATATACACACACGCACACACCACTGAGAGAGAGAGAGAGAGAGAGAGAGAGAGAGAGAGAGAGAGAGAGAGAGAGAGAGAGAGAGACTTATAGTTCCATACATCCATATCCCCACTATGTAACTGAAAGGAACACAAAAATACTGGTACATGCAGCAGGGTGCATGGAGAAGGAGACACGCGCCACGAGGTGTCCTGCGTATGAACTCTCTGGAATACTTGGACATCAGCCCCAAGACTCATGAAGAACGCAAAGCGCTTTCATTGCAGAAAACATAAAAAGACAAGAAGAAAAATAAAGCACAGAGAGAGAGAGAGAGAGAGAGAGAGAGAGAGAGAGAGGGGTGGGGGTGGGGGTGGTGGTGGTGGTGGTGGTGGTGGGGGGGGGGAATAAGAGGATTGTCTTTCAGAAGTTCGGAAGAAGATGAGCAAGATAAAGGTAGGACGAGGAGAAGAAGAAATAGAGTGACGAAGAGAAGAAGACGGTCAACAACAAAAAGAAGAAGCAGAGAAGAAGAAGAAGAAGAAGAAGAAGAAGAAGGAGGAGGAGGAGGAGGAGGAGGAGGAGGAGGAGGAAGGAGAGAAGGAAAAGGAGGGAGAAGAAGAAGAAGAAGAAGAAGAAGAAGAAGAAGAAGAAGAAGAAGAAGGAGGAGGAGGAGGAGGAGAAGAAGAAGGAGAAGAGGTCGGTAAAATATATTGGATAACTTGCTCCGGGCCTCTAACAGTGCGTATTTCCGCAATCCATTCTGCCTTCTCTCATTGGTCCAGATCTGGGTAATTCCATTGGCAAAAGCCGCAAGGATCAGAACGGTTGCCTGGGTGTTCTAGGAGACTGTGTATGACTGTGTGGACGTCAAATGGAGATGTGCAGTACCACCCACAGTAGCAGCTTGCCCCGTTCTCCCATTTTCAAATAACAGTGCATACTGGAACTGGAAATGGGGTGTGGATGGGAAATGGAAGAAATTTGATTATGTATGGCGCCGAAACGAAGAAAACAGATGAATGAAAGAAAGAAGAAAAGAAATAAGTTAGGTAGGCCTAAAGAGAATACGAATGTGTTATTTGGAAGAATGAGACCCCTAGAAACGAAAAGATCCGCTGTAGCAGGTAGAAGAGAACGATAAATATAAATAAAAGAAGAAAAGAAAGAAAGGTTGGTTGTTCCGTCGTTTGATTTATTGTCAATCTTTCAAGAGAGAAATTATGAATAAAAGACATCACAAACTTTGTCACTGTTAATGGGGGAACACAAAACGGACCGAGAGAAAAAAAATGGAAATGGAAAAAATAAAAAAAATCATGAAAATGACCAAGAAACTGAATTACAAAAGGAGAAAGACAAAGAAGAGTTTGAGCTGAAGAAGTTACAGCTGGAAAATCATGTAGCTGCTACTGCTCCCGCTAACCCTCCTCTTGAACCCGCTACTACTTCCTGTGGACGTCAGGCTGGTTCTTGAGCTGTGCCTGAACTCCATTTGTTCACAGAGACATCTGATGACATTAACATTTTCTTATAGAGAACTGAGACTCATGCAACGCTGAAATAAAGAACAGTGACCCGGTCATGTTTCTGCTTTCCTTCAATTGGCGGCAATAATCTTCTATCATTCATTGTATGCTGCTGGCTCTGGTATGTATGATGGTTATTACGGAACATTTTATTAAGATCCCAAATTCAGCCTCCAGCTTCCGGCTAGCTGAGTGAACTATAGCATTACCTGGACAGGCGTGTTTCCCTCCCTTATATCACGGAGGAGTATGAATGACTGTGCGACCTGATTAAGTGTGGGTGGGTCCCTTACGCTAACAGCAAAAGTTCTATCCTTATGGCAGTCCGAACAGAGCATGTTGCATTTATTTTGCACACATCTGTCTATTTATAATGTGTACTGTAATGCATGCACCGAGTGTGGAATTTACCCCAAATGTAGGATAAGTAAGCAGAAAAAACGATATGTGTAATAAACACAATAATGCAGCCTCACCTCATTAATGAATGCATAGGCTACCATGACATTTTCAGCTATACTTGCGCGACGAGAACTGGATCGATGTTGCTCTCCGCACTATCCCTGGACAAGTCCATTGTTCTAGAATGGGGGCCGTGCCTTTTACGGTTGAAGGGGCTTGTCAGCGCCGCTGTTCACAGGCAGCAAGTAGAGACTTACAAGCGACTCCGGGAGTGTATATTGATGTCAGCTTACGGGCTACTACAAGCGTAAGGGGCTCACAAGTATTAGATTTTTTTCCCACCCTGTTTCAAAAGATCTAGTGATTTGTCTTTAGGAGAAGGCTTTTCTGGTGTACGTCTGATGTGCGATGTGTGAGGAATTTTAGACAGAGGTTCATCCTCACGCACCTGTCGCAGGAAGGGACCATCACTCACTGTATTCTGCAAGAGTTGCCCAGCCAGCCGGGTAAGGTCTAGTCAGACGCACTGGGGCACGTTCGACGAGTTCAGGGGAAATGCCCATGACACACAACATTCATGCCATGGTCCCCAACGTGTTGACTCATCATTCACCCAAGCAGGGTAATACCCAGGCCAGTGCACTCTCGTCTAAGCCTCTTCTTCTGTGTTTCGTCGCTCATTTCTAAACCTGATCCTTGTAGCAGAGGACGAGATAACGAAAGACATAGCGCACATGGTCAGGGTGCCCGAAGTGTTAACTATGGCAGGTGGAATGTGGTCATCAGTCTGGTGGTATGGGTCATTATCAGTCGCAATGCCCATCTGTGGAACCTTGTGAGAAACCTCTGGCATGCGAAGTGTTGGTTTTTGCTGGAGTCATTAAAGGGCTGGGCAAGGCAACGCTTCACAATGGCTTTGTCAGTGACCAGCGTGTTAGTTGTGTGTGTGTGTGTGTGTGTGTGTGTGTGTGTGTGTGTGTGTGTGTGTGTGTGTTTATGTGTGTGTGTGTGTGTGTGTGTGTGTGTGAGAGAGAGAGAGAGAGAGAGAGAGAGAGAGGGAGAGAGAGACTCAAACTCCTGTTCTGTGAAATCATCGGTGAATCCGGAATACTGAGCGAGTTGAATGACAAGAGTTGTTTCTATTCTCTTGCTGAATCGGTTCCAGATGAAAGAAAGGTCCATCAGGAAAGACGTGTCAAGTCCTCACTACCAGCAGAAGCATCACACCATCTTTACAACTGTCCCAAAACAATGACGTGTACTTCAAATCCAACATAACTCTCACTCTCAAAGATCAAAACTCCAATTATTCATGGTTAAAATAATGTTTGCAAATAATAGCAAAGCACGTTTCAAAGAAATGCATGGATTACTATAGAAAATTTAAAAAAACATTAAGTCATTATGTAGTTTTTTTTAATTACCAGTGAAACTGCGTAGGATTATCGAAGAATCAAAGTCCAAAACATTCTGGTTGCTCATGACACTTTCAGGGAGGATCTGGGAAACTTCCAGAGCTGCAATGTTGTCTACTCATACGTCATCTACAAGACAAACGTCATGTGCATCTGAAACTATCAATGATGCACAACCCCAGGTAAACGCGATCAATTTGCAGCAATGTGTGTGTGTGTGTGTGTGTGTGTGTGTGTGTGTGTGTGTGTGTGTGTGTGTGTGTGTGTGTGTATGTGCGCGCGCATGTGTGTGTGTGTGTGTGTGTGTGTGTGTGTGTGTGTGTGTGTGTGTGTGTGTGTGTGTGTGTGTGCGCGCGCGCGCGCGCGAGAGAGAGAGAGATATATTTCTCATAAAGAATACTCAGAGGAGTACGTTTCTCGAGTCTTGCGACGTATGAGAATTCTTCACATGTTGATGAAGTCATCACACTTGCGTTATATTTACGGTGGAAAGGTTGAGGATGACAGGATATTGAATATCTTAATGTTATATGATATTTTCAATATTTCTGTATCCCCCTACAGGCAATTATTTGATGATAAATCATGATTAATTAATCTTGTTGGCATGTAAACCATACCACATCTGTCAGTTGTAAAATAAAGTAGTCCACTTGCCCACACGTTCCACCTTGGCTTAAACAACAGTTCCATCGTTTGTCCCTTCTTGTTATGCGATATGAGAACATTTCCACGCATAGCCCCCAGCCGAAATGGTGAGATCTGTTACCCTGGTGATACCAAAGCAGAAATTACAAACAAAACAAACAAACAAAAAACCCAACGATTACCGGATATAATAGATTGTAAATCTTGTACGCGCTGGGACTTCATAAACAATCAGAGAATAGTTCAGAAACCTTCAAACATGTTTGTGTTCATTCAATTTGTGTTAGACCTGTCTTTAAGGTTTAAGACATGTGGCAAGATTTCTCTTTACTTTATGCTCTGCCACATAGGAATTTTCCTATTTCCTGTTTAATTTCCTTTATTGTATTGCATTGATCTTTATAACCTCTGAATCCGTGGTTCTTTTTGACGAGTAGTTAAAGGGATGTCCTTTTAAACTTATGGGAATGTGATTTGATTGATCACCATCAACGTGAAGCACATGTGACTCGCAACACTTGACAGGATGATAATGCTTTAAGAATAACAACCCTCTCACAGAAAAGCCACTTAAAGGGCAACCATTTTCAGCGTTGGGAAAAAGTGTCGACCAGTATCAGCAAGAAAATTGTTCTCGGGAGAAAAGGTCAATATAAACGTGGGCGACTGAAATCGCATTTCAGGGAGGGGAAAGGAGAAAATAATGTGATCGACAAGAACCACGCGCAGAATGAAGCAACTCCATTTTCACATCCCACCCACACTTCCCACACCTCGCCATGCCGAGTTCTGGAACCATGCAGGTCAATACGAGTTGTAAACTGATCACCTTCCCCACCTCCCCTTTCACTGCAAGCAAGGTGATGCTGTTGCGGAATCGATCCAATTTCCCTCCCCCCCCCCCCCCCCACGGTTCGCTAGTGCGTGCTGTGAATGCCATTAAAATTGCGCTACAGAAGAGTGATATTGTCAAAGTGTGTCTGCAGCGTTGAAATTTGCTACCCGTACGCGGTGAGCACTGCACAAATCTTGATTTTATGCTCTTACTAACGGCTACCCATTACCCTCCGCCCCATCCCTCCCTCTTCTTGCTACCTTTTCTTTCCACTTTCACCTTGTCCCCCGTTTCTCACTCGCGCACACACAGACAGACAGACAGACAGACAGACACACACACAGACACACACACACAGACACGGACACAGACAGACAGACAGACAGACGCACACACACACAGACACACACACACAGACACGGACACAGACAGACAGACAGACAGACAGACACACACACACACACACACACACACACACACACACACACACACACACATTATTTGAGGTTAACTTGAAGAAAGAACGAACACACTCAAACAAGCGTTACTGTAACGATAACAAGGTTAAACATTTACCATCGTAAAGAATGTTCATATTCAACATTGTATTTGCCTTAAGTTACCCTGGCTGGCCAACAAATTCAGCACCTCTAGCCATCCCTCCTGCTTTGCTGTCTGATGTGAACCACCTGTCAACATCACATTGAAACCTGTTTGAGTTTTATCACGTGCAGATTCACTTGCGCACACTGTCATGTTGCGTGAAAGGAAAGGCTGTCTTAGAGAGCCCACGAATCCCCTTTTCAAAGTGTTCACAAAACCTCAGTTTCCCTCTGCAGACCAAACTTGGATCCAGTCTTTAAAGCATTTGTACAAAAGTTTCAACATTCCGCAGACTTTTCCGTTTGCGGACAAAGTTAGCACATAACTTTGCCAACTTGTTATGTGACACATGTGACATAAAGCGGCTGAGTTCAGAATAC
>CM065729.1:59223305-59230805 GCA_033310375.1 Conus canariensis
CAACAGGCCACCAGCATGCCCCCTCACTCAAGATCCTGAGGACACTGTCAACGTTCCATACTTCATTGTCAGTGACGATGCCTTCGCCCTCGGGGACTTCTGCCTCAAGCCTTACTCCAGGAAGACTATGGACAGACGACAACTGATCTTCAACTACAGGCTGTCAAGGGCTAGGAGGGTGGTGGAGAATGCCTTTGGCATCTTGGCTCATCGCTTCAGGATCTTGCTCAAGACTGTGGAGCTGCAACCCAGAAACTACATCCCCGTCATCAAGGCTGCCCTCGTCCTCCACAACATCGCCCTGGACAGACAGCCCATCCCCGCCCATGTTGTGGACAGAGAGGATGAAAGAGGAAACATCACCCCTGGAGCCTGGAGAGACGTTCTCGTCTGGGATGAACAACCACAGCCCCCACCTACACGTGCTGACACTGCTGGGAAGAGGACCCGTGAGAT
Source organism: Conus canariensis (assembly GCA_033310375.1). Taxonomy (NCBI): domain Eukaryota; kingdom Metazoa; phylum Mollusca; class Gastropoda; order Neogastropoda; family Conidae; genus Conus; species Conus canariensis. Next base: position 59,223,762 of record CM065729.1, read on the forward strand.
CATGGCAGACTTCTTTGGCAGCCCTCACGGCATGGTCCCATGGCAATGGGAGAGGGCCCATGTCAACCCACCCGAACAACTGGAGCATGTCCTTGCTGCTGCCCGCCAACCACCTGCTGCTCCAAGCTATCCTGCGCCTGCTGCCTCCCCCTGAGTCTCCCTTTCCAAGGAACTCATTCTAGGCCCTTTTCAGGGCCAAAACAACTCAAAAGACAGTTGCTTTTGTTGTATTCAATTTTTATTTGTCTTTGTGTGTCCAGGTACATTCCCAATGTCCATTCTTTAATTAGAAAGAAGTAATAATGTAGATGAAAACATAAATTATTTTCTACTTCAGCCTATACTTACATGCATCTCAAAATCACATAATAATGTGTAGTTTAACATAATATCTATTCACAAATCGAGCGAAACAAGTTTGGGAGGTTTATGGTATTTTTATGTTTTTTAGGTATTTCGGTCAAGCATTTGATATTTTAACATAGCCATAATTACCCTAAAAATACAACACTCCAAAACGAACAAAGACAAAGAAAACAAGACAAACGAGAATAATGCTGACAAATGAACTGTCTTGTGAACAATTGTGGCCCTGAAAAGGGACGGGTGTAGGCCTACTCCCTCCCGCTGGTTCAGCAGTTCAGGAGTTCTGTGAAGTCCACAGTCGTGAGATCCGACAGATCCGACAGATCCTCTGGAGGAGGCTGTGGCACACGCTTTGGAGTGCGGGTTTTGCGGGGAGACACCCTTGGCAGAGGGCGATCTGGCGTGCTGGTCGCAAGAGGGGTTGCTGCTGGCCCTGATTCCGGCTGTTTTGAACCGGCCTGCTGAGTGGGAGCTTGTGGCTCTCGGCCTGAATCCGCCACATAGATTGGTCCTGCCTGAGGATACGGCGGCTGATCCGGAACGGGTATGCAAGCCGTGTGCCGCAGCGTGACCTGGTAGACCTCGTCATGGAAGGCCAATCTCTGCGAAGGAGTCATGGTGGAGGTGCGCCACTCGATGTAGCCCCAGTAGTGGCTGCGTGGGTGCTCGGCTCTTTGGATGTACTTGTAGAGCTCTTGCCGCATTTGCTCACAGCAGTCAGATGAAGTGGGTGTAGCAGCTGCCTTTCGGAGGGTTGAGGTGGATGCAATGCCCAAGGACCTAGGTTCCCTCCAACTTGGCCCAGGCTGATCAGGGCCAAGGTCTGTATCAGGGTCCACCACCAACCTCCTTTTGCCCCCCAATGTTTGTGGGACTACTGTCTCGATATGAGTCAGCAAGAACGTCATGTGGTCCCAGACCCATTGTTGGACATGAGTCAACTTGCCGGTTCCTGACCCTGACTTTGCCTTTTGCTTCTTGGTCCTGGCAAGGATCGTCCTCATTGACTGGTACCAGGTAGTGATGCAATTGACATCCACCTTCAGCCGCTGGGCCAACAGACTCCATTCACGGTCTTTCAAGGACTTGTTCTTGAAATCACAATGGCTCTTGTTATAAATGTAAGGCCTCTCTCTCAGGAAGTCGCACACATCCAACTTCTGAATTTCTGTGAGCCTCTGCTTCTTGGCCTTGCCCTTGGCAGCAACACCAGAGCCACCACTTGGTTCTTTATCCAGGGCTGGAGCAGGATCAGCGTGAGCCTCAGACTGATCCCCCTCCTCCAAGAGCTCCTGCTCCATCGACTGGTTTGAAGCGCAGTCGGACTCAGAACCAGACATCTTGACTTGTGTTGATTTGACTTGAATTGTCTCGAAATCGCGCAGCAACCCAGCAGAGCTTCCAGCAGCAGTCGAGTGTAGAATAAAAGTTATGCGAGATAGGCCCTACTTACATAGCAGTCACACACAAGACTCACGCAGTTTTCCTCAGTCCTGGCGGGTCCCGTAAAACACGAGAAGACTCGACGGAACGTTTTCAAAACCGGTCAGGACTAGCCAAGACCGATGCCAAACCTGCAACAGTGCTGCGAGCGCATCGACCTATTTTTTTTCCCGCGCGTGGCAGCTACGCCCCCATTGCGTCACCCAAAACGTCTCGCGGACGTTTTCAACACCGCGCGGCACTGACTAAGACTGGGCAGCACTGGCCAGGACTGTACAGGACCCGACAGGACGTTTCGCCGATGTTTTTTCGAATTTTAGTCGCCAAGACTTGAAAAAGTTATTGGTCCAGACCAATAACCCACGACTAGGCCCAAGACTGAAGAATCGGATTTTCCCAGACGTCTGGGGTCTTGGTCGTGCAGTCACACGGGAGAAAAAGTCTTAGAGATGTGCCTAATTTTAGAAGTCTTGGAAAAGTCTTCGCCCGTGTGACAGCTGCATTAATACAGATGGTGGATGGTTACTTTTGATGTGTACATAAAGAGGTGTGTCGTTGGGTTTCTTGTATGGTTTATATATGTGATTATTGAGATCCAGTGTTATGTCTAAGTAGTTCACTACCTTTTTGTTTGCTTCAATAGTAATATTTAAGTTGTGATTTTGGAAGATTTTGCATAGTTCTTTTTTCCTATTTTCAAGGGTTCTTGGGTTATTGGTTAGTGCAGCAAGGCCGTCATCTCTGTATAGTCCGACTTGCTTTCCGAGTTTTTTCTTGATGTTGGATAGCATGAATAGTCCAACCAATTCGCATGTTTCTGCACCATCATATGAACCCATGGTTACGTCAAATGTTGAATTTCTGTTCGTTCTCTTGATCCAGGTTTGCTGTGCAGTAATGTTTTCTTGGTGTGGAGAATGATTTCCATTTCTGACCCTGTTATGTCTGTGTGGTTACTGGCAAACTTCAGTGCTTTGTTGAGTAGTTCCTCATCTATAGATGGGTAAAAGTCTACTATGTCAAATGTGATGAATACTGTATTACTTTGTTTATTGAGTTTTTTTAACCATTGGATAACTTCGTATGTGTTCTTCCAGAGGTTGTATTCAGAGTTTGATTTTATGTTCTTTATTGTTTTTTCCAGAATTTTCTTGCTTATTTTGCCTAGTTCAGATTTGGATGGATTCATTAGTCTACATGTTGGATTGTTATGAAAGTTGGGCTTGCGGTCTTTGAGTGTTATGAAAGCTTCTTTTGTTGCTGTCGCTTCTATCCTGTCACTTAAGTCTATGCGCTGTGCAAATTGTTTTTCTTTAGTGCGGATACTGTCATGTATATTTTTGTCGGCTTTTTTGTAGTTTTTCTGGATGTTTGTGTCAAGGAGTTGAGAGTATTCCTTTGGTTCCATTTTGTAGTAATTGCTAGTTTTATCAGCCTTCACAAATTTTTTTTGTCATTTTGTACTTGTTTTATTTGGTTTTTTAATGTTGTTTGGAAATTGTTGTTAGAGTTTTTGAATTCAATATTGGCTATCAATCTTTTCATTTTATCTTCAAAAGGCTTCATTTCGTCTATGGCTGGTGGTGATCGCCATGATTTGAAATCGTAGGTGTTTTTGTCCTCTTTTTTTGCGTTTGGGTTTAGAAAAAAGAAAGCTTTCCATCTCATGTTGTGCACAAACTTTTCTGTTTGTTCTATTAATTTTTTTTTTATATATGATTGCAGATTAGAAAACGGTATATTTTTTGTTGACTGCCTAAAATTGGTTTCCTCCATTTTAAAATCCTTCAGGCCACAGCGCTCAACGTGAGGAGCGATTAAGATCAGTGTGGTTAAAAAGCCTAGAGTAATTCTACAAGTGCTCAACCCCTTGGGGAGCAACATTAGATAAGACAAGTATTAAAAGAGGTATTAAAATTATCTACAAATTTGTTTCTAGCGCTTGGCTGTCGTCAGGATGGAGTTTGGGTTGCCCACCGCCGGTGTTATATAGCGTGTGGGGCCCGGTTGCAGCTGTTTTCACGTGCGTGTTGGTTGCACGTGTTTTGGGGGTTTTCAGGTTGTTGTACGGGGTGTGTTCACTAACAACGATTTCCATGTGTGCCTGCAGTTATTTACTATTTCTGTTTTAGTATTAAGAGTTGCTAAGTGAGGTTTACACAGTATTAGCCATTTTTCAGTTAGGCATAGGTTGCATCTTTTTGAAATATTGCTGTATGGTGATGCCCTTTTTATGATTTTCCAGGATATGTTGTAGTTTATTTTTGCGTCTTTAAGTTTCCAAATGTATTTGCTCAATTCAGTTTGGTTTTTGTATTTTTCTTTGTTGAATGACTGTTTGTGGTTTGCATATCTGCTTTTGAAGTGGTTTTCAGTGATCCCTATGTATGTTTCTTTTTCATTTTCTGATGTCACAGTAGCCTGGTATACAATATTGTTGTGAAGACATTTATTGCTTAGTGGACACTGCTCTTTTTGGTGCAATTGCAGGATTTCCTTTCTTCACCCTTCTTTGCTATGTTGATTTTCGTTTTGTTGGATGCATCAACTAGGTTTTTGAGGTTGGGCATACATGAGTACAATAGTTTGACAGTATTTTATATATACATATATATATATATGCGTATGAATATATATATGTATGTAGGTAGGTAGGTATGTATATATGTATGTATATTTATACATATATATGTAGGTATGTATACATACATACATACATATATATATACATATATATATATAATGCTGAACAATTAAGTAGTGGGGGAAAACAAGTGCAGGCTAACAATTCTTCAGTCGTTATAGTAATGACTTGGCAAAGATTTGAACTTATAAAAAAAAAATATTGAAGATGAAGAAAATGTGGGGGGGGGGGGGGGGGGGGGGGGGATATATTATAAATATGAGAAGCCCTTCACTAGCCGCCTGAGGGAACCATCGTAATCCCTCTCGAAGGCAGATTTATTTGTATTGCCTGCTCCTAGGCCTTTCGTCCACTGGATCAGACTCATCAGGGAGACACGGCTGATTGTGTCTGTGCTCTTGGTGTCAAACAGAGACACACCACAGTCTATAATTCTGTGGTGTTCTCACCACCAAGGGTTCAAAAAAGAATCCAACAGCACCCTGAAAGCAGCAAGCGAAGGGTAGTAAAATGGAACAAAACAAAAGTGTGGAGAGGAAAAAAGTTGCTGAAAAACTAAAAGCATTATTCAAACAGTATAAAATGTAGGGGACAATCTTTGAGCCTATGCTTGAGGATCCATTCAAGGATGCAAGGGAGATCAAAAGATATGGAACAGTCTGAGTGGTCAGCTCTGCTGTGCAATAACCCAAGCATTGTAAGTGGCTAAGAATTGTACAGAACAACCTTTACTTGGATCTCCTAAGAGATGCAATCTCCCACTGATTGACCAAACAATATAATGCTGAACAATTAAGTAGTGGGGGAAAACAAGTGCAGGCTAACAATTCTTCAGTCGTTATAGTAATGACTTGGCAAAGATTTGAAGATGAAGAAAATGGGGGGGGGGGGGGGGGGGGGGGGGATATGGGGATATATTATAAATATGAGAAGCCCTTCACTAGCCGCCTGAGGGAACCATCGTAATCCCTCTCGAAGGCAGATTTATTTGTATTGCCTGCTCCTAGGCCTTTCGTCCACTGGATCAGACTCATCAGGGAGACACGGCTGATTGTGTCTGTGCTCTTGGTGTCAAACAGAGACACACCACAGTCTATAATTCTGTGGTGTTCTCACCACCAAGGGTTCAAAAAAGAATCCAACAGCACCCTCAAAGCAGCCATATATATATATATATATATATATATAGAATGGTACTGAGGATCAGCGCAATCTTAAAAACAGTGCTCAACCACTCAATCTCTGGAAAAACACATATGAAGTAATACAATGGTTCAAAAACCTCAATAAACAAGAAAATACAGTTTTTATAACATTTGACATAGTAGATTTCTACCCATCTATAGATGAAAAGCTACTAACTAAAGCTATAAAATTTGCCAACAAGTACACAGAAATATCAGGGTCAGAAATGGAAATCATTTTCCACACAAAGAAAACTTTACTGCACAATAAAAATGAAACCTGGATTAAGAACACAAGCAGGAATTCAACTTTCGATGTCACAATGGGATCATACGATGGTGCCGAAACTTGCGAACTTGTCGGACTATTCATGTTATCCAATATTCAAAAAAAACTTGGAAAACAAACTGGACTGTACAGGGATGACGGCCTTGCCGCTCTGAATGACAACCCTAGAAATATTGAAAATAAGAAAAAAGAATTGTGTAAAATTTTCCACAACCAAAACTTAAAAATCACAATAGAAGCAAACAAAAAGATAGTGAACTATTTAGACATAACGTTAGACCTCAACCAACACACATATAAACCATACAAGAAACCAAATGACACGCCTGTTTATGTAAACATCAAAAGCAATCACCCACCCTCCATACTGAAAACAATACCCAAAAGCATAAATAAAAGACTATCCAATTTGTCATGTAACGAAACAGTATTCAACAACGCTACAGCTGAATACCAAGAGGCGTTACATACAAGTGGCTACAATTACAAATTAAGATACGATCCAGACAATGATACAAAAAGATGCAGAAAGAACAGGAAAAGGAATATCATATGGTACAATCCCCCATATGATGCAAGAGTTAAAACAAATGTAGGGAAAGAATTCTTTAAAATCTTGACATCATCTTTCCCAAAAGACCATAAATTATTCAAGATATTCAACAAAAACAACATCAAATTATCATATTCATGTATGCCGAACCTTAAAAATGCCATCGATTCAGCAAACAAAATGAAAAGCAGCACAGAAAAAAAGGAGGGTAACGAAAGGAAATCTTGTAACTGTACCAAAAAAGAACAGTGCCCCCTAAGCAACAAATGCCTTTATAACAACATTGTGTACCAAGCCACTGTAACATCAGAGAACGCAAAAGAAACATATGTAGGTATCACGGAAAACCAATTCAAAACTAGATATGCAAACCATAAACAATCATTCAACAAAGAAAGATACAAAAACCAAACAGAATTGAGTAAATACATTTGGAAACTTAAAGAAAAAGACATAGACTACAACATATCTTGGAAAATTTTAAAAAGAGCAGCATCATACAACAACATTTCAAAAAAATGCAATCTATGCCTAACAGAGAAATACATTACACTATGTAAACCAC
>CM065729.1:59233305-59243305 GCA_033310375.1 Conus canariensis
AAACCCCACACACACACACACACACACACACACACACACACACACACACACACACACACACACACACATATATACATATATACTGTGTGTGTGTGTGTGTGTGTGTGTGCGTGCGTGTGTGTGTGTGTGTGTGTGTGTGTGTGTGTGTACACACATGTCTATCTATCTTTCTATCTGTCTCTCTATCTATCTGTAAGCACATCTGTCTGTCTGTCTATCTATCTATCTTTCTATCTACCTATTTATCTATCTATCCATCCATCCATCTATCTATCTATCTATCTATCTATCTATCTATCTATCTATCACCTTGGCTCACTGATGAGTCTGAATAAGCAGATGGAAGACCTCTGAGCATGTTGTGTGAATGGTTCTGGTGAAAGATTATATATATATATATATATATATATATATATATATATATATATATATATGTATACATGAAAAAGAGAAAGACTTACAAAAACTGAAAAAGAAAGGAAGAACAAATTGTGTTTGGGGAAAAAATCATTGTGTTATATAATATGTACATATATATATGTATGTACAAAACATATTTCTTTCTTTCTCGAATTAAAAAAAAATGCTTGATCATTGCTCTGCAGTATACCATGGCGGAGCCACGGCAAGAATAATGATAAAAAAAGAACCTTCCAAGCAGAGCTGGTTTATTCCAGCGCCCCCCCCCCCCCCGCCCCCCACGACCACCACACAAAAACACATTAAAAAAAAAAACCTGCGAGGAAGACAGAAGCGTATGATCAGATAAAAAAAAAAGGGAAAGATGGCAGGAGAAGATACACGAGGATGGTAAAGAAACAGATGAGAATAAGGATAAGAATATTGAAACAAAAATAGACTGCCAAAAAGCATCAGATAACTTACTCCATGCCATCAACCCTGCAATCCATTCTGCCTGAGCCGTTAGCTCGGAATCTCGGTCACTTAACTGGCATCATTTTCAGAAGCAACGCGGCTGGTCCAGATGGTCCACCAGGCTGTATACAACAAGTGTGTAGAGGACAGACAAAGTCCAGTCTGGCCTCCACTGCCATGGGGTCTCCCCTCTTTCTAGCATATTGACGCGCACACACACGCAGGCACACACACACACACACACACACACACACACACACACACACACACACACACACACACACACACACACGTGCACGCACACATACACACACAAGCGCACACACACACACACACACACACACACACACACACACACACACACACACACACACACACACACACATGGGCCCGTGCCCGCACATCCATACGCACGCATGTGACATTCATTACACACACATACATTTATTAAGAAAAATAGAAAAAAAAGACACAACCAATGTTGGGTAGGCACTCAAGGTCTGACCAGCGCATTGGGCTAATGCGTAGGTCAGACATCTGCTAACCCTCTTCTTCAATTCTCTGATCTTAATTGTTAATTCGTTTATCCATCATGCGTAGTGGGGTCACAAAACTCAGCGGATATTGCGTCATGCGCAGTGGGGTCACAAAACTCAGCGGATGTTGCGTAGGCCTATATGAACTAGTCCGCGCGCAGTGACGCCTCATTGATGAAACTGAAACTGAAACTAGCATCTTCAATTACCACTGCGATACGAGCCAGAAAATGAGGTGTTAATGGGTACTGAGGGTACTCGATAATGTATAATATGAGAAACCAAAAAAAAAAAAAAAAAAAAAAAAAAAAAAGCCGTGAGAGAAAAAAAAACACACACACGCGCAAAGCAAAGAGAATGCGACAAGTGTTCGGTGAAAAGAAAGGAGGTAAAAGAGAAAGAGGCGCGAGTTCTGTAATGTGAAATGAAATAAAAAGGGGGCGGGGAGGAAGGAGGAAGGGGGGAGGGTGGGGGAGGGGACGGTGAGAGGAATAAGCAAAAGGTACAATGGGTTGCTACTTTCCATAAATTTGCTGGGAATCCACACACACACACACACACACACACACACACACACACACACACACACACACACACACACACACACACATTTACAGACACACGGACAGGTACAGATAAAGACACACACATACACAGACACAGGTACACACACAGACACACACACAGACACACACACACACAGACACACAGAACACACCAACACACACACACACACACACACACACACACACACACACACACACACACACACACACAGAGTAAACATATTTTTGGACCAATCTATTTACAGTTTGAGGGTTATATCAAATTTTGGTTCCATGTGTCCTGCTGTAATAGCCAGCTCTGAGGCTGCAAAGGTCTCTTGCCTATCTGCTGTTCTACACTATGGTTCTCATACTTTTTCTTTCGAAGCTGCTTTAAAAGCATTTCCACAAGAAATTGGAACACACGCACACCCACGCCCTACTTCCAGACGAAACGATCAGCCTTATATCTGGGATTACAGTTGTAAAAACATTGAACTGGTATATGTGTACAGAGGTGTTATATGGGTTCACATCAACATTCTTAGATGTACATATTTCTTTATGTCACACATCAAGAACAAGCCCTGCACAGTGCGAGAAAAAAAAAAGACCGTCATTTTGAGTATAAAACAGCTTTGCTTCTCACGGATTTCACGTGCAAGACAATTTCTGCGTGGTGTGCTTTGTAAAATACCATTGTCCATGTTTTACTTAAAGTGGCGTTTAACGGTAGTTTTGTTTTTATTTATTTATAGTGGAGCATACCGGAACATGGTCGGGAGCATTTCTGTTCTCAGATTGGGAGTGGGCATCTAATCCTTTATCAGCCTGTATTGCAAATGATCGACTGGATTGGTATTTGAAATGAGGCGTTTGGGGCCACACAAGACGCAGAAATGTGCCTCTCTCTAACTGCGTGTAGGACCTGCTGACGTATGTGTTGTGAACAGAACTATAACAGATCTTATATAGCAAAATCTTCAGTTAGAGACCAAGTTCGGAATGCTTTACAATCCACACTCTCGCTTAGACAACAGGTGCCTACCTGGGTATAGCTAAATGAAGAGCTACCTGGTGGCACTAATCATTTGTTCTCGTGTCGTTTATATCAGTCACGCATTCCCTCGGCATTCTTGGAGAATGCATGCCATACATGTACCAATAGGTTTTTCTTCCGATTTGGCATGGGTTTTAAATGTTGTGCTTGGATTCCCACACAGAACGTCAATTTACAGTCTTCCCTCCAGGAGGAACTGACCCATCCTCCAAAAACATTTGCTACAACTGTCTACAAACAGTACAATTCTCTCTTGCGAACAGAACCATTTGTTACACAGGTCTGGAAACTTTTGAATTCTTCTTGTTTAAAATATACAGTCATCATTTAAATTTGTGAGCAAAGCTCTTGTTATAAAGGAAAGCTTTGGTATTCATGTATTGTAAACTGTTAAATTCATTATCATTATTTGAACTTATGTTCATGGTACCATAAACTTATATAGACCTGGGACTGCAAAGCGATTGTTACTGTGCTTTAGCAGATTGATCGTGAAATTATTGTATGTCCTTGATGTGGCTTCATGACGACCTAACGTGCTTGAATTTGATTGTATTTTTTGTATTGTTACATCCTTCTCACCCCCCTCATGGTCCGCATGTGAGTAAACTAAAACCTTTACACACACACACACACACACACACACACACACACACACACACACACACACACACACACACACACACACGCACACACACACACACACAAAATGAGGTCTTGCAGTTTATTGCTTTGCCCTTAGTTTTTTTCCATCTCGCCTTCTTTCCATTTTCTTTTTTTTTTTTTCGTTTGTATTCTTAATTCATTCTTTCGTTTTGCTTTGTTTTGTTTTGTTGACCACCCTCATTTCTGTATTCCTTCTTTTCGTGTCTTTCGTTTCTTTCTTTGGTTTCATTTCGTATTTTTGTATTCATTGTGCCGCCCTTCTCTTTCTTTCGTCATGTTTTGCTTTTCCCCTTTCTTTCTTTCTCTCTTTCTTTTCTTCATTGTTTTCTTCCTTTCTTAGTTACTTTCCTCCGTTTAGTTTAATTACCTTTCTGTCTCTTCCATCCATTTTTTTCTTCTTTTCCTTCTTTCTGTATTTATTCTTTGCATTTTTTCCTTTGTTTTCTTACATTGTCATTTATTTGTTTCGTTTTGTTTACTGCCTTTCTCACTGCACTTCTCCTTTAACTTTTGTGGCACGCTGTTTCTTTCTTCCTTTTTTTTTTCTTTTGTTGTTGTTGAATATTTCTTCTCTGATGTCTCTGTGGAAGTGAAACGTCTTTCTATTCCTTCCCGTTTCTGTTAAATCAATTTCTCCTCTCTCTCTCTTCTCTCTCTCTCTCTCTCTCTCTCTCTCTCTCTCTCTCTCTCTTCTCTCTCTCTGCTTTCTTTTGTGTATGTTTGCTTGCCTTTTGGGATTTCTTTTGATCTTAAAGAAACGACGATGAACTATTAGAAAAAAAAAAACTTTTGAATTTTGTCTTGGAAACCATTGGTTGTCTGTCTAGAAACTATTGAATTCTGTCCTGTTAACCGAATGATTTGGTACGACTGTCTAGAAATTGTTGAATTCTCTCTTCTGAACAGAACTTTTTGTTACGTCTGTCTAAAACCCGTTTGATTCTGTCTCTTGAACAGAACCATTTGGTTGTCTGTCCTGACATTGTTAACCCCTGTCTGTGATACTGTTCAAAAGACAGTATTCAACAGTTCCCATTTGCTGTTGGTGAAGGCTTAAATAGTTACACTGCAAAAACCTCTCTTTAACTGTACCCTCCCCCTACCAGCCCAGCCCCCCCCCCTCTTCTTGCCCTCCTGTTTCTACATCCTTGCTAAGTTATCTTCATAGTGACTAAGAAATGGTTTTGCTGCAGCCGTTTCAAAGACTACCTATTAATCTTTGTTGTTTGTTTGTTTGTATTATAAACATTTCGACTTCAGTCATCTTCATGTGCTAGGTTTGATGTAATTTTTGTTTCCCAAATGACGCATATACACACTACACATACTATATCGTGGTTTCGCGTAAGGGGGAGGGAGGGGGGGGGTTCTTTTAAGTACCATGATAAGGCAGAATGTGCCAACAGCTTCTAGAAATTGTCTGTTGAATGTACCGAGCATTTTGATTGGTTATAACGCGTAAAGCACAAACACTGGTCTGCACTCTCAACAAGACATTAAGACAATTACCTTCACCGGAACACAAATTGAATCAACTAACAACCAACGCTGTTTGGGTATAGACTTTGTTAAAATGCTGACCTTAGAAAACATGTGGAGAATATTGTCCTTAAATGCAAAAAGGGCCTGTCTGCCACGAAATCACTGGAAACTAAAGGCATGGAGCAGCGCCACCTCTACCAACTGCGTCATGCAGTGGTACTCAGTGTGATATATTATGGATTAGGGCTTACGACGCTGTCAAAGAGCAATCTTCTTAAATCAGAAAGAATTAAAAATGAAGCACTGAGACGGATTTGGGGAACTAGGAAGGACACACCAATTGAAACTATGCGATATCTGCTTGACCCTCCTTCAATGCAGGTCAGACACAAGCTAGAACAGGTGGAGGTGTATTTTAGAGCACTTGAAAATCCCCAAAACCCACTACATGCGGCAGTCAAGGAAACAAAAGACACTCGGCTAGGACGTGGAAAATCATGGAATAGTCAGGCAGAAGACAATGTACAGCATGCGTGCCAGTCATCAGAACTCAAAGAACGACCAGCCGTCGTGGTGTAGTGGTTAGCGTCGCGGACTCCCGGCTGGAAGGTCGTGGGTTCGATTCCCGTAAGAGTCACGTGGGATTTTTCTTCCCCGACCGGCTCCTACCCAGAGTTGAGTTTGCTACGGGCTCAGTTGGGAAGACTGGGACCACACAGTCGAGTTTCATCCACTTAATGGATGCGTCTCTGAGAGTGTTGCTCAATTTTCCTGACCAACACTGCAGGTGTCTGTATCTCTCGGGCCTGGTTGACGCCGGGATATATTATGAAAGGAAGCTTGGAGTACAGCCCTGTCATGCAGTCTCAGACCGGAATGGAAATCCGTAGCATCATCTTCATCATCCTCATTCTCATCGATCAGCATAAAAAAAAACCTCGAAGAACGAAGGAATGGCAAAAGTCTCCAGACCAATTCAAACACATCTACCAAACTGCTTTCACTCAAGAGCTTGGAAGACATGTCTTGAATGGTCACAAGGCAAAACCAATGCAGAAATTCAAATGCAGATGAAAAACCTTGGCGCAAAAGAAGATATTATTACATACACACTGATGATTCTGTCATCAAAGGTAAGTCTGGCTGAGTATACACAGTGAAGCAAAATGCCCGAACTATTCCTGGAGACAATGGTGCATACAGTTTAGTAACTTCAAGTCTAACAAGGGAGGTAGAAGCAGTGACACAAGCACTCCACTGGCTCTCATCCACAGACCAGCTTAGAGCTATAAAAAAAAAACAAAACATGACACAGACTGACTCCACGAACCTGCTCCAAAAAGAGGAAAGTAGAATGGGAAGCATAAACTGGTGTGCAGCCTTCCGTCCCACCCCTTCAACCATTCCCACACACTTCACCTTCAGTCTTTTTGTACTCCCAGTTCTTATAGAACAGGGAGTACTTTACAATGGGAACGAAGAAATGCTGTGTGTGTGTGTGTGTGTGTGTGTGTGTGTGTGTGTGTGTGTGTGTGTGTGTGTGTGTGTGTGTGTCCGTCCGTGGTCAAAATGTGTTCTACTCGCTCCAGACAAAACTACTGGGCCGATCTTTCTGAAAATTTGTAGGTATGTTTATTATGGGTCACGGATGATGCCCAATGTTTTATATACCGTTATATCCGTTACTAACAGCTATAACGGCTTATAACGGTTTTTCTTCTTTATAGAATATCTTAGAAAGTACTTAGCTGATCTTTCTGAAAATTTGTAGGTATGTTCATTATGGGTCACGGATGATGCGCAATGTTAATTTACCGTTATATACGTTACTAACGGCTATAACGGCCCATAACGGTTTTTCTTTTTTATGGAATATCTCAGAAAGTACTTGGCCGATCTTTCTGAAAATTTGTAGGTATGTTCATTGTGGGTCACAGATGATGGCCGATGTTTACCAGAATAGTCGTTACTAACGTCTTTAACGGCCCATAACGGTTTCCTCTTTATGGAATATCTCACGCGTATCCAAGATAAACTGGGAGTATGTTTATATGCTTTGCATCTTGTTTTTGGTACATGTGGCATACTTTCTACCTTACATCCTCAGCGGTTCATCCGCTAGATACTGCACTTAGTAGCTTGCACCACCCCCATTCCATCCCACCTCTTTAACCATTCCATCAGTCATCACCTCCAGTAATGTTTTGGTACATGTGGTCTCTACACTCATACATCGCCAGGACTCTGTAGACACTGAGAACACCATCAGCTCCCTCTTGAACAAACTGATCCGCCCTTGTAACTGGTAAGGCAACGAGGAATTTACTGCAGGGTTTTCACAATAAGCACGCTACCCCAAGACCTTTTTTTTTTTAGTGAATAACTGTGTGCATTGACAGAGTGCCAGTCGGACATTGTGTTGGGTTAATGCTGTTTTGAACAATGCGCTGGTCACCAGGGATGTTGAGATTTCAGTATCAGCTGCTTGTATTGTCTGCAGCAACCCTGTGGCTTGAATCTTTGGCGAAAATGGACGGTCGCCACAAAGGAGGTCTCTATTTTTAACCTGTACAACTCCACTCCTTCAAACGGATCTTCCACTCAAAGAAGTACTACGACATGTACATATTAAAGTGTGCATTCAGCTTCCAAAGAATCCGAAGATGCGTTTTCTAACAGATGGAGAAACTGGTGCAATCTCCTGTCCCTATACATGTGAAGTCCAGCCATCAGTGTAAACTGTAGCTTCCCTTCACTTCACCAGTGTTACTGGTAGAACAATGGAGCAACCATCAGAGCAGTTCCTCATACACATCTAGCTACCAAAATACTGCTCCAGCAGTGATTTGTCTGGACACCTGGTCATCACTTTGGAATGAGTCTTCGAAATTAAACTGTTAGACTTCTTCAGTTGTCATCATTATCATCATCATTACAGTAATTATTATCAAATTATTATTATTATCATTATTACTATTATCATCATATCATCATCATCGTCATCATCGTCGTCGTCGTCATCATCATCATCATCATCATCATCATCATCATCATCATCATCATCACATTATTATTATTATTATTATTGTCATTATTATATCATTATCATTATTATTAATACTATTATTACTATTTATGATAATGAAAAATAACAACGTCATCTTCTTAACTATCAATCTCTCTTTCAACACACACACACACACACACACACACACACACACACACACACACACAACACACACACACACACACACACACACACACACACACACAACACACCACACACACACACACACACACACACACACACACACACACACACACACACACACATCCGTGTGCGCCAATATACAAGGGCATGAATGCATACACACATATTTCTAGCACACATGCCCACATGCATGCATGCAGGAGCATACTCACACGAGCCCACAGATTACACACGCAGACACATGTTAATGCGCACGCGCGCGCGCGCGCGCACACACACACACACACACACACACACACACACTGCATACAATGTCACACACGCATATGAACGCACATACTACATACACTGGCACACACACATGAGCCCACCTACTCACACACACACACACACACACACACACACACACACACACACACACACACACACACACACATACACACACGTACACACACATACACACACACACACACACACACACACACACACACACACACACACACACACACACGAGGAAAAACTATCAGAGCGTCGCAGACAATGTGACGTAGGTACCTAAGGTTTGACCAACGTGTTGGGCCAATACGCAGGTCAGACGTCTGCTGAGTCAGATTTATGAGGCCCTCGTCTTAAATGTCAATTCATCTAAATAATTCAATTTTCCACCAGCTGTAAATCTTGCGCAGTGTAGTCTCGAAGCTTAACAGATATAGTGTAGCATATATGGACTAGTCCGCACGCAGTGACATCTCCTTGATGAAACTGAAACGGACTATTGGCATGTCTGCGTCGGTCAGGGTGCAGCTCTGATGGCAGTAGCCAGCGAGGCACAGTGGTAAGCGTAACGGATTCCCGGCTTGAAGGTCATGGGTTCCATTCCCCATTAGAGGCCATTAATTTAGTTGTGGGATTTTTCTCCCCTGACGGTTCCTACCCACAACTGAGTTTGCTGCAGGTTTCGTTGTGAAGACTGGAAACAACAGAGCTCAGTTTGATACTCTTAACGGATGTTCTCTGAGAATGGTGCCCAAAGTCCTGATCAGTAGCGTACTGCTCGAGGCTGGTTGATGCCAAGATATGTAATGAAAGTGAGCTTAGTGTACAGCCCTGTCATGCAGTCTCGGGCCAGAATGTACCTCCATACAATCATCTCCATCATCATTCTCAGATCCTGTGACCTTAGGCCAGAATGTACCTCCATACAATCATCTCCATCATCATTCTCAGATCCTGTGACCTTAGGCCAGCCAGAAGGTACCTCCATACAATCATCTCCATCATCATTCTCAGATCCTGTGACCTTAGGCCAGAAGGTACCTCCATACAATCATCTCCATCATCATTCTCAGATTTTGTGGCCTTAGGCCAGAAGGTACCTCCATACAATCATCTCCATCATCATTCTCAGATCCTGTGACCTTAGGCCAGAAGGTACCTCCATACAATCATCTCCATCATCATTCTCAGATTTTGTGGCCTTAGGCCAGAATGTACCTCCATAGAATCATCTCCATCATCATTCTCAGATCCTGTGACCTTAGGCCAGAAGGTACCTCCATAGAATCATCTCCATCATCATTCTCAGATCCTGTGACCTTACGTGTTTTGCGCTCTGGTGACCTCA
>CM065729.1:59248305-59250805 GCA_033310375.1 Conus canariensis
CAGAATCGGTGACTGTCCTGCAGATTCTATGACTGTAATCTCCGCAGGTAACAGTGAGAAGCCTGCCAGTGGAAGTTCTGATCTCAGTCTGTCCAGTAGAAACTGCAATCGGCGTTTCTACCGGGAGAGTCGGTGATTCAAAGCAGATGGTACTCCTGACCGTGACATCTCCTCTCTCTCTCTCTCTCTCTCTCTCTCTCTCTCTCTCTCTCCCTCTCTCTCTCTCTCTCTCTCTCTCTCTCTCTGTATACACGAGCGAGCGTGCGTGCGTGCGTACGTGTGTGTGTGTGTGTGTGTGTGTGTGTGTGTGTGTGTGTGTGTGTGTGTGTGTGTGTGTGTGTGTGTGTGTGTGTGTGTGAGAGAGAGTAAATAAATATACATAAACAACAAATACACAAACAACAAAACACATCTATTTCTCTCCCGATTCACACGAATGCTTCATCATTGCTCTGCAACGGACCGAGACGAACACTGCCAGCATCCAGAATTATAGAAGCCATTGCAGCGTGAACTGTTATTTGTTCCAGGACCCTTACAAAAAATAAGAGGAAAAAGATGCATATAGACAGCTAAAAAAGGAAAAGAAAATACAGAAGATAAATGAGACAAGAAGAAGAAGAAGAAGAAAGAAGAAGAAGAAAGAAGAAGAAGAAAGAAGAAGACGAAGAAGAAAAGAAGAAGAAGAAGAAGAAGAAGAAAGAAGAAGAAGAAGAAGAAGAAGAAGAAGAAGAAGAAGAAGAAGAAGAGAAGAAGAAGAAGAAGAAGAAGAAGAAGAAGAAGAAGAAGAAGAAGAAGAAGAAGGAAGAAAAAGAAGAAGAAGAAGAAGAAGAAGAAGAAGAAGAAGAAGAAGAGAAGAAGAAGAAGAAAAGAAGAGAAGACAGAATGAAAGAAAATAATTTGTCAAAAAGCATCAGGAAACTTACACCATACTACATACCTTGGAATCTATTCTACCTCTGCCTTTTGTTTAGCATTTTCATCACATAACTCTCAACATTTTCACAAGCAAGTGTGGTTAGCTTAGGATGTTGCACGAGACTTTATACATCAGTGTAGAGGACCAATGAAGTCCTCTCCGACCTCCACTGCCACATGGTTTCCCTTTTTTCTAGCACCTTCAGTGACTACTGTCCTCCGAGCTAGAAAACGAGGTATTAATGGGAACGGAGGAACGTCGATAATGTATAACACGGAGAAACGCAAAAAAAAAAAAAAAAAAAAAAAGGTGTGAGGCATAGATATAAAAAAAAAAAAAGGAAGGGCAAAGTAAAGAGAATGCGAAAAGTGTTTAGTGAAAAGAAAGAAAAAAAAAAAGGAGAAAGAGGTGGGATATATGTAAGGCGACCAAAAAAAAGGGAGACAGGACGGAAACAAAATGAAACAATAGATTGCTTGCTACCTCCATAAATTTGTTGGGAATCATCAGGGACAGGTGAGGGGGGGGGGGGGGGGGGGGATCACAGGGGTCACATTCAGAAGGTAAAGCAAAAAAAAAAAAAATGTGATGCACACGCTCATGAGCACCACACACACACACACACACACACAACACACACACACACACCACACACACACAACACACACAGACACACACACAGACACACACACACACAGACACACACACAACAGACACACACACACACACACACACACACACGCGCGCGCGCGTATTTTACACTTTTTGTGTAGGTTTACGTTTATCTATCTGTCTGTCAGTCTATCTATCTATATATGTATCTATCTCGCCATCCGTCATCTATTTATATGTACACAAACATATTTACATATAAAATATATATGTATGCATATGTCCATATAGATATATTTATATGTATGCATATCTATCTATCTATCTAGAGAGAAAGACAGAAATACATATATCGATAGACAAACATATTATATATATATATATATATATATATATATATATGTACAAAGATAGATAGATATTTATAGAAAAATATGTGCATATATATGTATATATATATATATATATATTATACATTTATACACACGTATATTCAGGAGAGAGAGAGAGAGCAAGAGAGAGAGAGAGAGGGCATATAAGACCGTATGGCGAAAGCTTGGCTGTGTCTGGAGTGGCACTGTCTTCATCTGTCCGTGGGCAGGGTGGTTGGGTCTGTGGGGTGTGCTCGGCAGCTGGAGGGTGGTGTTTTTCGCCGGTGGGCTCTGCAGTCATGAAATACGGGCTGGTACACCCATGGGGATGCTACTTTAAGGCTGTTATGAGCTGCATCCTGTAGTCTGATTTACCTCTGTTCAGGAGCAGTTATGTCCCTTGATATCTTAATGGAGTGTCCTGCGCGTGCCTGTACCCATCGTCAACACAGCACAGGCCTCCAAGGGTGGTACAGGACTGCTCTAAAGGCAGGTGAAGACAGTGCTTCTCTGGGTCCTCCCCAGCACCTTCGGGTGTTTCTTTTTCTTCATATATATATATATATATATATATATATATATATATATACACACGTAT
>CM065729.1:59258305-59265805 GCA_033310375.1 Conus canariensis
AGGAGTTTTGATTGTGTGTGTGTGTGTGTGTGTGTGTGTGTGTGTGTGTGTGTGTGTGTGTGTGTGTGTGTGTGTGGTGGTGTGTGAGTGTTTGTATGTGTGTGTGACAGAGAGAGAGAGAGAGAGAGAGAGAGAGAGAGAGAGAGAGAGAGAGAGAGGAGAGAGAGAGTTCTGACAATGTTGATGCCTTTTTCAACATCGCATGCAGAGCATTTTACATCATAGTGCTGCCATATCAATACTTGATAAGCAATACTTACTTCATAAAGAGGAAAACGCTTCCAGCTTCTGACATAGATCAGAAAGAAAAAAAATGTTCTCTCTATCCCTCTGAGTGTGACATACCACTCTCACCAGCATCTCCCCTCCACCTCTCTCTCCAACTTCATGCCTTAACTGGAGCTGTCTTCCACACGGGATGTCGGTTTATCGTTTCATGGGATAGCCAAGCTCTCAGAAGCTATCGTGGAAAGCAGCAGTTCTGATAACCATTGTAGGCAGGGCTTTGTGTCTTCTGCCCCTTCCTACCTCTCTGTCTCTGTTTTGTGCTCATGCTTGTGACTGTGATGGTAAGTGTGCTCTCTTCACTCATCGAATGTTGGGCACGGGTAAACATCTGAAACTGAATGGTAGCCACCACCACTTCTGAACAAAGTCACTGGGTCTGCAATCCGGAGGAAATGTGAGATTTTGTTTCAGATGTCCATTTCTGTATTCTTAATGTCTCGTTTTTGAGAATCTGTTCGAACACTCTCTCTCTCTCTCTCTCTCTCTCTCTCTCTCTCTCTCTCTCTCTCTCTCTCTCTCTCTCTCAATAATTTTTTTGTGTGATAAGAATATCGTTTGATGCATGGTCTTTTACTTCATTTTCTAGTTATTAGTACTGTTCAACTGTTTTCTGTGTATACGCTCGTTTTTGACTCGCATTTCTATTGTTGGCAGAGTCTGGCAACACGAAGTGGAATTTGCGCATGCACTCCCTTGGCATAAGGGTTGTCTGTCTGTCTGTCTGTGTGTCTGTCCTTGGTCAAAATGTGTTCCACTCGCTCCAGACAAAACTTCTGGGCCGATCTTTCTGAAAATTTGTACGTATGTTCATTAAAGGTCACGGATGATGCCCGATGTTTTATTTTACCAAAATAGCCGTTACTAACGGCTATAACGGCCCAAAACGGGTTGTCTTCTTTATTTCAGAAAGTACTTAACCGATTTATAAGCGGTTTGAATAATCTTGTGATAAATCGGAGCCTCTTTCCTTATGTAAGGGATGTAATGGAGAATGAAGATCTGTACGAAGAGGTGAAGCTCCAACAGCACAAGCACAGTCACACCTGCTTGAAGCAACACGGAAAAGAGAAAGAGTGCAGATTCAAAATCCCCAAATTTCCAATGTCACAAACACAGATGTTTAAAACATTTCAGTGGAGAGCTGGGAGTACGTTTATATGCTTTGCATCTTGTCATTGTCAGTATCATTCTCTCTCTCTCTCTCTCTCTCTCTCTCTCTCTCTCTCTGTGTATGCGCGCGTGCATGCGTGCATGTGTGTGTGTGCGTGTGTGTGTGTGTGTGTGTGGTGTGTGTGTGTGTGTGTGTGTGTGTGTGTGTGTGTGTGTGTTTTCTTTTCGCTTTCCAGTACTTCTGGAAGATACGAAGAAAGGATCTGCCACACTGAGTGGTCTGGGCATTTTGAGCAAAAAGCTTTGGGTCAACTCCATTGGACCCATAGCCGGTCAGAAACAGCTCTCCTCAGGCAGGTGGTTGATCGGTTGTACTTCCGCCGATCAACAAAATCGAGTACAAAAAACAACCAATTTGTCAGGAATTTTAATAAAATGTTCTGTACCTGAGGTTTTCACCGAAGGTGTGGTAAAGCCAATTCCTCTTGACATCAGTCTTTCTGACATTAAGAAAGAACTGAGTCATGTTTCTTCTGTTAAAAGACTTCCCAATAAAGATGGAAGTGAATCAAGAGCCATAAAAATCACTTTCTCTACATCAACACTGCCAAAAGAAATATGTATTGGGTTCCAGTGTTTCTCTGTTGATCCTTTTGTACCACCTGTCTATCGTTGTACTAGGTGCAACAGACTGGGGCACACAAAGTCTGCGTGTCGGGCTAAGCCGACTTGTGGAAGATGTGGTCACAATGACCATGTCTTGGAATCGTGTACCAGGGCCAAACATTGTATAAACTGTTCTGGAGATCATTCAGCCTCTTACCTTGGATGCCCGGAATATAAATTACGTGTTTTGGCCGGTAAGCTAAAGTCTTCCAACCACATGCCATATTCTGAGGCTCTCAGACAAATCACAGTTCAAAAGAGCAAAGGAGAGGTAAAGGTGCAGGAATTAAAAGAAGACCCCAGGGTGCCGGGAAACGATAATTCAATTAAAGCTAATCACCACATCAAGTCTTATTCCTCGGTTCTGAGTCAAGGAATGATGAAGGCTAATCAACAAAACCCGCTGCCCACTTCTTTGGATTCTAGCCCCCCTTCAATCTGGGGCACACGTATTTTACCAACTCATACTAATAGTTCAAATCAAACTAGTATTGCTGTCACAAATCAGACAAGTATAGGACAGACATCAAAAATTTCGAAAACATCTGTGCCAACTTCTCTTAAAGAAAAGTCTGACTCTTCAAGTTCGTTCAAAAAACAATCTGTAAATTTTGATCTTGAAAAGATTTTAATGTATCTTGAAAATCTCTCAGTGAAATGTCTGACCATCCTAACAAAAATTTCTGATGTCATGACTTCGTCAATCATTGAATTGAAAACAATTCTGTCCAAGGCCTGTCTGAACTCCAAATGAACGTACAAAGAGAAGTTCTGTCAAACGTTATCCGTTTTTGGTGTTCTCTGTTGCTGGTATTCTCAGTTATAGTCCTTTTCCTTACGAATAACATGATGTGTATGAGGCCTGAACAAATCAAACCTACTGGTATTTGCTCGTTTCTACAATTGAATTGTAGAAGTAAGTGCAATTTTGTATATTTGGAAAAATTTTTGCAGAAGCGTTCTTTTGACGTAGTTGTGCTTCAGTCATTGAATTGCCACAAAAATGACTTACCCAAGTTAAACGGATTCTTCTACCCACCTGTTATAGATGAGGTAAAAGCCAACGTTAAAATAAAAGTTGCTACATATATAGCTTGCAATCTTATGTATCAACCGTGCAAAACACCGTGTTCTTCAATAGATAAACGTTTATATTCTTGCTGTATAGAAATTAAGGTTGATGGTAAATATTTCAACATTTTGAACTGTTATTATCCGGATGGAGTGTCTAAAGGTGAAGCTGACTGGATAATGGATTTAGACTGCTCTAGACAATGGGTTATTCTTGGCGATTTTAATTCCCACCACGCTTTGTGGTCCGAAAATCCCAATAATATTGTTAACAACAACGAATACCTTGCCAGTACAATAATCAACGCCAACTTAACCATTTTAAATGACGGCTCTATAACAAGAATTGCTGATCGATCAGATCAGCGTTGCTCATCGATAGATTTGTCTTTAGTTTCCCCAGACATAAACCCTTTGTGTACTTGGCAGGTTCATCAAATACCGTTAGGCAGTGATCATCTCCCTATTGAAATCCAACTTCTAGTGAGCCCTGAAAAAACAATCTACAATTCTGAATGCACTAAATATAATGAAGATAAGGCTAATTGGGCGCTTTTCAATCACATTTTGACAGCAGGTTCGTCTTTTCTAAATTTCAATCAAAATACAGTGTTAGAGGAAGGTTTGGAAAATTGTTATTTTGAATTAAGAAAACTTATACTTAAGGCTGCAGATTCTGCAATCCCAAAAGTCAAATTAAAGAATCATCCAAAGAAAGCGTCAAACCCTTGGTGGAATATTGCGTGTGAAGTCGCCGTGGGTGCGAAAACTAAGGCCTTCAAAAGCTGGATGATAAGCCGTCATACGCAGCCTAAAAGTAGAGTGCAACAGTTACACGCTGAATACAAAAAAGCTAACACCAATAGTAACAAAGTAGTTGCTTTTGCAAAGCAGCAATATTACAAAAACTTAGTCATCAACTGTTCCAAACACCCAAACGATAGCGCTTTACTTTGGAAAGAAATTAGAAAATCTAAAGGTTCTTTTCATCTCCCAGATCCTGTTTTGATTGAAAACGATAAAATCTATAAAACAAACGAGGAGAAAGTTGAATTATTTGCTGACACTTTCGCAGCAATGAGTCAGACTGAACATCTGCCTAAAGAAGAGCAAGAACGAAGAAGAACTATTGAAAACGAAGGGAGAAACATTGAACCACATGACAATGACAATACGTTATATATTAATAAAAATCTAACAATGGAGGAGCTTCTGTACTCACTTCGCCGTCTAAAATCTGGTAAAATTGCGACAGGATTTGATCCCATTTCTTACAACATGATAAAGCATTTTCCACAATGCTTTTTGAAAAAATTATTAGAGTTCTTCCAATTATGCTGGAATTCTGGAAAGCTGCCAATGGCTTGGAAGAAAGCAACAGTTGTACCTATCCATAAACAAGGAAAATCAAAAAGAAAATCTTCTAATTTTCGACCCATTTCTTTGACTCCTCACATTGGAAAACTTTTTGAGAGGATAATGAAATTCAGATTAGAACATTTCCTTGAAAAGAATGGGATTTTGCCAATATTTCAAGCTGGTTTCAGAAAAGGGAGGGGTGTCACTGATCATGTTAGTCTTTTAGCTTCACACGTCAAAAAAGCCTTGGCTAAGCGACACTCTACTTTAGCCACGTTTTTTGATATTCATAGAGCGTACGATTCTGTTTGGCATTTTAAATTATTGTCCAAGGCTCATGAAATTGGGATTAAAGGTCGTTTCCACATGTTTTTACAATCATTTTTATCTGGAAGAACGCTACAAGTAAAACTAAATGGTGTGCTGTCAAGTACAAGATATGTTAACATGGGTGTCCCTCAAGGAAGTGTCATTTCTCCAATCCTCTTCTCATTGATGCTTTATGATCTTAATCAGATTGACACGAAAGGGGCAACTTTAGCTGCTTATGCAGATGATATTGCAATGTGGAAAAATGTAAATTGTAATTTTACAAAAAACAAAATCAAGCGTAATAAAATTGTTGAACAGTTTCAATTTGCGGTCAGTAAACTTGTTAATTATTTGAATTCAAACGGTTTTAACTTATCAACGGACAAATCGGTTTTTATTATATTTACAAAGAAAAATATCGATTTTGAAGGTAGGGACGCTGTAAAAGTACAAATAGGTGATTCTTTCATTTTCCCAAGTAAGCAAGTAAAATTTCTAGGCGTTATTTTTCACTATAAATTATTTTGGTGTAAACATATAAATCATCTCGTGGAAAAGGCAAGAAAGAAAATTGCGTTACTGCGAGTCCTAACTGGAATCCCTCTAATAAATTATGGATCTAATCTTATCCATGTCGCCTTAGGGACAGTTCGTTCGATTGTAAGTTATGGTCAAGAAGTATTTTTCACTGCACCAAAGACAGATTTACATAAGTTAACTAGTATTGATTCCTTAGCACTTAAAATTGCTTTGGGGCTTCCAAGATGGGCATCAATTGATATGACTTACAGAGAGGCAGGAGTTTTGCCTTTAAATGAACATAGGATGCTCTGTGCTTGTAGCTACTCAGCACGAGCAAGAACAGTCCCTAACTCAGTTACTTCTGAACTTGATGAAAGCAACTACGTTTCTAGAGAGATACGAAATAAAAAAGCATATACTTCATTGTCTGATTATGTATCTCCTCTTTTACATGCATGCAACTTTTCGCTTGACAACATTGTTAAAATGACCAAATACCCTTTCCCCCTTTGGTTGATGAAGCAAGCAGATTTTTTCTATTCTATGGTAATATTACTAAAAATGAGAATCCACTTTTGCTTGCTTCTCTTGTTAAAGAATTGATTTACACTGGATATGAATCTTATCTGCATATTTTCACTGATGGTTCAGTTTCGTGTACTTCTGAGGTTGGTGCTGCTTTCG
The DNA here is from genome assembly GCA_033310375.1 of Conus canariensis. Classification (NCBI taxonomy): domain Eukaryota; kingdom Metazoa; phylum Mollusca; class Gastropoda; order Neogastropoda; family Conidae; genus Conus; species Conus canariensis. The sequence continues at coordinate 59,264,318 of CM065729.1, forward strand.
TGATACCTTCCCTTAACATTGAAAAAAGATTTCATATTACCAAAGGTTGTTCTATTTTCACTGCTGAGTTATTTGCTCTTATGAAAGCTATTAATTTCATTCTTGATGTGCAAGTCTTACCAGAAAGAATACTGATTTTGTCAGATTCCAAGTCTGCTTTAACGGCTTTACACCTTCAAAATACATCAAGTCGTCCTGATCTCGTCAGTGAAATTTTATTTTCAATTCACCAGTTAATGATGCGAGGTTCCAAAATAACATTATTATGGGTACCCGGTCACTGCGATCTTCGAGGGAATGAACTGGCTGATACCTGTGCAAAAGAGGCTTCAATGTGCAAATCGAATACAGTTTTATGTGATATTCCTTATTCGGTTCTTGAAATAAACAATATTCTGACAAAAGCACTCTGGGACCAGAGAAGAACACAGTACACTGAAGCTGCCATTCAGAAGAACAGATGGGATCTTTCTGCCCCCGGCAGTCATTGTATAAGTCCGCCAGGTTCTATTCCGAATCGAAATTTATTGCACAGAATACGGGTGGATTGTTGGTTTGGCAGGTTTTTAAAACCATCTCCTTTGTGTGTCTGTGGTCAAAACCTTAATGTATCTCATTTTTTACTTGAATGTTCATTAACAAAAGCGTATTTTCAATGTCTTCATGATAAAATTTTGTCTAAAAATCTACCTTTAACATTGCATAGTGTTTTTTGTCCCAACCCAGAAAATGGGTGGAGGCTAGCCAATTTGGCTGTAAATCTGATCAAGTCTCATCCACTTGGCAGATTTTTCTAACGGATTTTTTTTTTTTTTTTTTTTTTTTAAATGTTTGTTTCTTTTTTGGTTTAGTGGTCTGATGTACACGTAGAGCAAAGAATTTGTTACATGACATAGCTGTCCGACTCTCACGTGTACTAGGTCGCATTATTCCATTTACGAAACTTTTGCACAGGTTGTGCGCGCGCTAGAGGAGAGAGAGAGAGAGAGAGAGAGAGAGAGAGAGAGAGAGAGAGAGGGGGGGGGGGGAAGAACTTCGTTTTGTTTATATGTGAGAGCATGTTGTGCGTACGTCTATACGTTTTTTGTGTGGATATGTTTTGAGTGTGTGTAGGGGAGGTGGCGGTTTGTGTGTATGTATGTGTGTGTGTGTGTGTGTGTGTGTGTGTGTGTGTGTGTGTGTGTGTGTGTGTTGTGTGTGTGTGTGTGTGCGCGCGCGCGCGCGTGCGAGAGAGAGAGTTTTGGTTTTTATTTGTTTGTCTGTGAGTGAATATATGTGCGTGCTCGCATACACGTGAGTAGGGGGAAGGGGAGGCGTGGTTTTTGTGAGTGTGTGTGTGTGTGTGTGTGTGTGTGTGTGTGTGTGTGTGTGTGTGTGTGTGTGTGTGTGAGTGTGTGTCTGTGAGAGAGAGAGAGAGAGAGAGAGAGAGAGAGAGAGAGAGTGTGTGTGTGTGTGTGTGTGTGTGTGTGATTGGATGGTGTGTGTTTT
>CM065729.1:59273305-59275805 GCA_033310375.1 Conus canariensis
CTTAACTTTTTTTGAACAGTATATAACGAAGAGATCCCGTATAATCATCTGCTTGGGTTCTCCATGTGCGTGCGTGCATGCATGCATGCATGCATGCATGTGTGTGTGTGTGTGTGTGTGTGTGTGTGTGTGTGTGTGTGTGTGTGTGTGTGTGTGTGGAGAGAGAGAGAGAGAGAGAGAGAGAGAGAGAGAGAGAGAGAGAGAGAGAGAATGTCGATCTGCTTGCTGAGACTACTATGCAGACGACTAAGAACTGAAAGTCGATACCTGTGTAATGTGGCATGCGAGTGGGGAATGGGATTGAAAACGTACTGAAGTGAAGGCGAGATGAAGTTAAGGTGGCGATAGTGTGATCGACAAGAATCACACAGAGAAATAAGGTAAAGGCCTCATTGCAACCAGAAGCAAGTACACTCTCACCGAAAGTTTCTGAACTGTGCAAGTCAGTACCAGTGGCAAAGCTAATCACCCCCCCCCCCCCGCCGCCCCCCGTCGCCCCCCGCCGTCCCTTTCACTGCAAGTAATGCGATGTTGTCATGCGAAGAATCCAGTCTTCTAACACCAAAACTCGTGTCCCTTAAAGACTAACAACGCACTACAACAACCCAGAAAAAACTACACCACATAGCGTCTGAAGTTGAAATCCGCTACCAATGCATCGGGAAACTGAGCTCAAAAAGAGAAATCTCTGCACGTATTCTGGTCCGCTTAACAGAGACTACAATTTGATACCAACGGATGTCCCAGACAGATTTCTCCGTGCACTGATCTTGATATTCCAGCAGAGTTCTTCGAAAGTCAAATGAAAGCCTGAAATGAGATCTGTGGCAAGACAAGCATTATGAAACGTAAAGTGACTTGAGACTGGGTGCTTTTCCAAGTTTTGCAGACAATCCATAACAAAGGGACCGAGAGTTTTGAATGTTCATTTAAAACTTCAGGCACAGAGTCATGAAGAAGACAACACTGCAAGTAGAATAGTCCATTCTCCAATAAAGAACGCATTGTAAAGGTGAAGACAGAATATGTATATGGTCTAAAACAAATAAGTGCATGAATGAATACGAAGGCATACTAAAGAATTAACGTATAAACAAAAATGTAAACTAAGGCTTAGAGAAATAAAGACGAGATGAGGGAAATGGGGGAAACAAGGCAGAGACAGGGTTAAAGTATTGAAGATAGAACCGATGCCTGACTTACAGGCTACGGTCATTAAAGGAACAGGTGTCTAACCTACAGGGTGTATTCTCCAGGACATAGAGCAGATGCTGATCAATGGTATGAAGTCACCAAAAAGCGAAACAGATGCCTAACCTACAGAAGAAAATCATTAAAAAACTGCAAATTTAGAAAAAAAGAGGGGGTTAGCTACCGCCAAAGACACAGACAAACAAAGTACAGGACAAAACACAACGCATTTCGACCTCTTGGGTCTTCCTCAGGCAACAACAAGTAACATTTAGGACAGTGAAAACGAAGAACGAGAAACCACTTATTTTGTCATATTCGGCGCAAATTAGAAGACTGAAAAGACACCTGTCCTACAGACTAAAATCATCACAAGAATCAAGAGAGGCCTTATCTATTATGCTGATTCATTAAAAGTCAAAGCAGATACTTATTCCATAGGGAAAAGTCATTACAAGACAAACCCATTTCCTGACTTAGGGGATAGAGCCATCAAAAGTCAGAGCAGATACTTATCTTCAGGCAGATACTTATCTTCAGGCAGATACTTATCTTCAGGCAGATACTTATCTTCAGGCAGATACTTATCTTCAGGCAGATACTTATCTTCAGGGCAGAGTTACCTTCAGGCAGATACTTATCTTCAGGCAGATACTTATCTTCAGGCAGATACTTATCTTCAGGGCAGAGTTACCTTCAGGCAGATACTTATCTTCAGGCAGATACTTATCTTCAGGCAGATACTTATCTTCAGGCAGATACTTATCTTCAGGCAGATACTTATCTTCAGGCAGATACTTATCTTCAGGGTAGAGTTATCCAAAGACGGATCAGACGCCTAACCTACAGGATTTTGGTCATTTAAAGAAGAAAAGGTGTCTGACATACAGCGAGAAGTCATGGATAGATAGAATATTTGTCTGATCTACAACCTGTGAATCATGAAAGACTGGACAGACGGCTGACCGACAGGGTTACATCTTTCAAAGACAGCACCTACTACAGACTGCTCAGAGGTGAACTACATCATGTCAGCAGATCTTATTTCTCAATTATTAAAACACATCCTGTAAGTAGATGTTATTCCTGCATTGTACGTTTATCCACCACCCGTTGATGTTCCTGAAGTATGCATTTCGGATTGAACGTTTTTCTACATGCCATCCAGTTTGAGGCAAATCATTTGATTCCTCGCCCACTGACTGCAGAGAACACCTAGGGGATGACAGCATGTTTCATTGGCCACTCACGTGTAGAGTGAATGGATGAGACCTAGATTTAAAAGACGAGTGGCGTGCACGAAGAAGAG
>CM065729.1:59283305-59290805 GCA_033310375.1 Conus canariensis
ACATTTCATATTTCAGGTGACCGTCGGAATAGACTATTGATTGAGGCAGTGAGCAGCCCGGTGTCCTCGATGCAGCCTTCATCGAGGACACCGGGCTGCTCATCTAACGGGAAGCGAATGAGGAAGAAGAAGAAGAAGACTGAGGCAGTTAACCGTACGCAGCATGTAAAGTAGGCCACGTCAAAGAATGCTTCTGACAACGTCTGTCAAATGAAGACAGATTCAACTTTGCTTGGCAAAGAAAACAACAGTCATACAGTTAAAAGAAAGAAGGGGGAGGGGGGAGGGGGAGGGGAGGGGGTGGATGTGGATGTGGCGATGGGCACTGGCTCTACAAGCAATGGCGACCAGAACTGCACTAGGCCACATCTGTGAAGACCAGAAAGTCAGACAACACATTACTCGCAGTAATGCACTTTGATGTGGTTCAACACGGTCAGAGAGAGAGAGAGAGAGAGAGAGAGAGAGAGAGAGAGAGAGAGAGAGAGAGAGAGAGAGAGAGAGAGGGTTTCAGACCTGATTCACTGGAAACATTGACTGGACTGTTAGAGTGGTAAGGAGTGCCTGTGTGTGTGTGTGTTGCTTTACTTGGTTTAATATCCTTCAATAAAAAAAGACGAATATCACAGTTTTTGATATGCCGAGTTAAACGAAAAACGTATAATATGTACGCACGGAAAAAAAAATCTTACGGAAAAAATCTTGATATTGCAGTTTCCGCCTCTGGAGCTTACCCAAAACAAACCATTGTAAATAGCAATTTCAGCCATGTTTTGTTGACGTTGTGTTGTTTTGTCTTCACTTTGAGCACTAGCTGACTGGTTATTTGACATTTACTTTTCTCTCTGTTAAACGGCGGACGGTGTATTGAACGCACTTCACTGCCTTGTGTTCGTCCCTTCCTTTCCCCCCCTTTTATCCCTCCATCTTTTCATTTCTTTCTTCATTGCTTCTGTGTAGTTTTCTCTATCTTTCTCTGGATATTACGTGTCTGTCAATCATCGTTTAGGAAGAACTGCTCTTCCGCTCCCCTCCGTCTTCTACCCCCCCCCCTCTATTCTCTCTCTTTCTCTCCTCTCTGTCTATATCAGTTCTTTCTCTTATTTATCTTTGTTGCTCTTCTTCGCGGGGCTTTCTGAGTGTTTTTTGCTAACACTTTTTTTGTTTTTCTTTCTTCTGTCGTTTCTTGTTCTTTTTCTTTTAATCGTGCTTCTATCCTCCGATTCTCTCCTTCACCCTTGTTGACCTCGTCTTTCAAATGATACATAAGACAAATTATAAATATTTCTATATCTTTGTGTCTGTCTCTGCCTCTGTCTGTCTGTCTCTCTCTGTCTCTGTCTATCTGTCTGTCTGTCTCTCTGTGCATGTCTCTCTCTCTCTCTCTCTCTCTCTCTCTCTCTCTCTCTCTCTCTCTCTCTCCTCTCTCTCTCTCGTGTGTGCCTTTGTCCAGTCTGTCGGTACCACAGGTTCCTGAACAACACACAGGGCCAAGGAAGGTACTGCAATGATCAATGCTGCACCAGTTGTCCCCCCGTCTGACGGCTGCAAACAAGTGTCTGGATCGCGGTAAAGTTCTTCCCGGCGCACTCAGCGAGATTGTCTGCCCCTTTCTTGTCTCTGTCTGTCTGTCTGTCTGTCTGTCTGTCTGTCTGTCTTCCCTGTCTTCTCTTCCTGGTCCACTCTGCAATGTTGTCTGTCCACACTAATTCTCCTGATATCAGGGCTCCTAATATTGTGAATATCAAAAAAGTGTGTTTGACAATAATGTGCTCATATCAAGAATATCAAAAAGTGTGTTTGACAATGATGAGCTCGTATCATAAATGTCAAAAAACTGTGTTTGACAAGAATGTACCAATTTGTAAATTTCCACATCATTTTATTCGTGCCAATTAATAATACGTATCTGTAACTAAATTGTCCAAAATCTCACGGAAAGAACCTGTCATAGAAAATCAACAGGTGGTTATGCAAAAGATCTCTATCGGAAGTAGACAGGATTCTTCAGCCCACCCTGCAAAACGTCAGCGAGAATCAATAATCCACTTCAGCCCATCACGCATTTTGTAAAGATTAAAACCTATGACATCAACCAAAGTGATCATTCAAAGAAGACTTGGGTAAGATGCACTGGGTCACTGCAGGCTGTTAGTGTTTGTGTGGAACATTCAGCTAAACAGTTTAACCCACAGTGGCTACTGCTATTCGCAGACTGTAAGGATTTCACAGTACAAAACTGGCTCTTCCTGTAAACTCTATGGACACGGAATTCAGTCTGTCACTATGAATATTTCCAGCGTTTCAGGGGTTCTGATTTTCAAGCGGTTGTGCAATGTGTGTGGTGTTGTCCCATGTTAAGGGGAGATCAGTCAGTCTGTCAGTGTGTGGTGTTGTCCCATGTTAAGGGGAGATCAGTCAGTCTGTCAGTGTGTGGTGTTGTCCCATGTTAAGGGGAGATCAGTCAGTCTGTCAGTGTGTGGTGTTGTCCCATGTTAAGGGGAGATCAGTCAGTCTGTCAGTGTGTGGTGTTGTCCCATGTTAAGGGGAGATCAGTCAGTCTGTCAGTGTGTGGTGTTGTCCCATGTTAAGGGGAGATCAGTCAGTCTGTCAGTGTGTGGTGTTGTCCCATGTTAAGGGGAGATCAGTCAGTCTGTCAGTGTGTGGTGTTGTCCCATGTTAAGGGGAGATCAGTCAGTCTGTCAGTGTGTGGTGTTGTCCCATGTTAAGGGGAGATCAGTCAGTCTGTCAGTGTGTGGTGTTGTCCCATGTTAAGGGGAGATCAGTCAGTCTGTCAGTGTGTGGTGTTGTCCCATGTTAAGGGGAGATCAGTCAGTCTGTCAGTGTGTGGTGTTGTCCCATGTTAAGGGGAGATCAGTCAGTCTGTCAGTGTGTGGTGTTGTCCCATGTTAAGGGGAGATCAGTCAGTCTGTCAGTGTGTGGTGTTGTCCCATGTTAAGGGGAGATCAGTCAGTCTGTCAGTGTGTGGTGTTGTCCCATGTTAAGGGGAGATCAGTCAGTCTGTCAGTGTGTGGTGTTGTCCATGTTAAGGGGAGATCAGTCAGTCTGTCAGTGTGTGGTGTTGTCCCATGTTAAGGGGAGATCAGTCAGTCTGTCAGTGTGTGGTGTTGTCCCATGTTAAGGGGAGATCAGTCAGTCTGTCAGTGTGTGGTGTTGTCCCATGCTGTGGAGATCAGTCAGTCTGTCAGTGTGTGGTGTTGTCCCATGTTAAGGGGAGATCAGTCAGTCTGTCAGTGTGTGGTGTTATCCCATGTTGTGGCGATCAGTCAGTCTGTCAGTGTGTGGTGTTGTCCCATGTTGTGGAGATCAGTCAGTCTGTCAGTGTATGGTGTTGTCCCATACTGTGGCGATCAGTCAGTCTGTCAGTGTGTGGTGTGTCCCATGTTGTGGAGATCAGTCAGTCTGTCAGTGTGTGGTGTTGTCCCATGCTGTGGACATCAGTCAGTCTGTCAGTGTGTGGTGTTGTCTCATGCTGTGGCGATCAGTCAGTCTGTCAGTGTGTGGTGTTGTCCCATGTTGTGGAGATCAGTCAGTCTGTCAGTGTGTGGTGTTATCCCATGTTGTGGCGATCAGTCAGTCTGTCAGTGTGTGGTGTTGTCCCATGTTGTGGAGATCAGTCAGTCTGTCAGTGTGTGGTGTTGTCCCATGTTGTGGAGATCAGTCAGTCTGTCAGTGTGTGGTGTTGTCCCATGTTGTGGAGATCAGTCAGTCTGTCAGTGTGTGGTGTTGTCCCATGTTGTGGAGATCAGTCAGTCTGTCAATGTGTGGTGTTGTCCCATGTTGTGGAGATCAGTCAGTCTGTCAGTGTGTGGTGTTGTCCCATGTTGTGGAGATCAGTCAGTCTGTCAGTGTGTGGTGTTGTCCCATGTTGTGGAGATCAGTCAGTCTGTCAGTGTGTGGTGTTGTCCCATGTTGTGGAGATCAGTCAGTCTGTCAGTGTGTGGTGTTGTCCCATGTTGTGGAGATCAGTCAGTCTGTCAGTGTGTGGCGTTGTCCCATGTTGTGGCGATCAGTCAGTCTGTCAGTGTGTGGTGTTGTCCCATGTTAAGGGGAGATCAGTCAGTCTGTCAGTGTGTGGTGTTGTCCCATGTTAAGGGGAGATCAGTCAGTCTGTCAGTCCCTAGGTTATGTCAGTCATTCCGCAAATCAAGCCGGCAGTTTGTCACTTCATCAATTGGTTTATCGCCTTTCAGCTAGTTCCATCCGTCCTCCACCTCCCCCTGCACCATCCCCCTCTTCTCCTCCCCTGCCCCGACATCCACCCTCCTCTTCTCATTCTCTCCCTTTGCCCCCACCCTCCTCCTATTGTTTCACGTCTCCCTGTCCCTCCCTTTCCCGTCCTTTAACCATCCCCCCCCCCACCCCTGTGCCGCCCTCAACCAATTGTCTTCCAGACTCCCATTTTCTCTCCTCCCCATAGTCATCCCCCAGTCCCTCTTCATCTCCTGGCTGTGTTCTCCTCCACTTCCCTCCCCCTCCCACCTTGCCTCCCCGCCCCTTCTTTCTGCCCCACCCACCCCTCTTTCCTTTTTCCTTCCCCCAGTTCTCCCTTCGGATATTGTCTTCCCACCTCTTCTTTTGTCTTCCTCTATTGCGGCTTCCTCTAGACTGTTCCTTGCAGGATCCGAGAGTGGACTGGAATGAGCCTGGCGGAATCTCATCGATTCTGGGAATGGAAGACAGGGACAGATGGAGGAGCGTGGTGGCCGGATCATCAGGGGTGCCCCAACGACAACAGACGATGTCAAGGGATAGGTGAAGGTAAAAAAGAAATTCTCCCTTACTCTCTCCCTCGCCCTCTGTCACCCCCGTCCACCTCTCCTCTCTCTTCATTGTCTCCACCTTCCCTCCCCCCCCCTCTCATCTCCCTTCTTCCATTTTCCCGTCTCCCTTCCCTCTTCATCGCCTTCTTTCTCTCCCATCCCTCACCCCCCCCACCCCATAGTCTTCCTTCATCCATCCCCTCTCCACCTACCCCTGTCACTACCATTCCTCCTTTCCCGACCCCTCTCCCTCTCCAGTTTCCCCCTCCACCCTCAGCCCCTCCACCCTCCCCTCTCACCTTTCTCTTCGATCCACAACGAATCCCGATATCGCTACATGGTCGCATTTTTTGTCGTACTAAAATGTAATTATTGCGACTGTTTATCACAAAAGGGACTCACCACTGGTTTGAACAGTACGCCAATGACTTACCATCCAGATTGGGAGAAGATCAGTCGATTTGTAATGGGAATAGCAAATCTGGGATACCCCCCCCCCCCCACACACACAGGTAGAACATACTCTATACAGTAGTAGTAGTAGAGGTGGTAGTAGCCGTAGTAATAGTAGTAGTATAAGCAGCAGCAGCAGCAGCATCAGAAGAAGAAGAAGAAGCAGAAGAAGTAGAAGAGGCATCATCATCATCATCATCATCATCATCATCATCAGCAGCAGCAGCAGCAGCAGAGCGCGTAGTAGGTATAGCACGCAGCAAACAGCAGCAGCAGCATAGTAGTAGTAGTAGTAGCAGCAGCAGCAGCAGCAGCAGCAGCAGTAGTCAGCAAGTAGTAGTAGCAGCAGCAGCAGCAGCAGTGGGAGCAGCAGCAGCAGCAGTAGTAGCAGCCAGCAGCAGCAGCAGCAGCAGTAGTAGCAGCAGAGCAGCAGCAGCAGCAGAAGTAGTAGTAGCAGCAGCAGCAGCAGGCAGCAGCAGGCAGCAGAAGTCAGTAGAGCAGCAGCCAGCAGCAGCAGCGGCAGAGCAGCAGTAGAAGAACAAGCAGCAGCAGTCAGCAGCAGCAGCAGGAATAGAAGTAGTAGTAGTAGTAGTAGTAGTAGTAGTAGTAGTAGTAGTAGTAGTAGTAGTAGTAGTAGTAGTAGTAGTAGTAGTAAAGCAAGAAGATGAAGAAAAAGGAGGAGGAAGAGGAACAAGAGAGGGAGGCTGAGGAGGAAGAGGAAGAGGAGGAGAAGGAAGGAGGAGGAGACGAAGGAGGAGAAGAGAGAAAGAGGAGGGAAGAAGGATGAGGAGGTTGAGGGGAATAAGAAGAAGAGAAGAAGGAGGAGGAGGGGGAAGAGGAGAAGGAAGGAGAAGGAGACGAAGGAGGAAGAGGAGGAGAAGGAGGAGGAAGAGGAGGAGGAGGGGGAAGAGGAGAAGGAGGGAGGAGGAGACGAAGGAGGAAGAGGAGAAGGAGGAGGAAGAGGAGGAGGAGGGGGAAGAGGAGAAGGAAGGAGGAGGAGACGAAGGAGGAAGAGGGAAGGAGGAGGAGGAGGAAGAGAAAGAGGAGAAGAAGGAGGAGGAGGTTGAGGGGAATAAGAAGAAGAGGAGGAGGAGGAGGAGGGGAGGGGAGGGGAGAATCGTCAGGAAGCAGATTACAGATTGCACTCCAGCTTGTTACCTCTTCAGTGCATTGTGCCGAGGTCGTTGCTCTGAATCTTGTTGACTCAAGTGGCAACAACTTTAACAGCAGGGCAGTCTCATAGATATTCCATGAGGTTATTTATACGTCACTTTGTGGAGGGCAGATGATGTCTTGAACAGTTTCCACCTTACCAGGGTTTCCCCCCTGTCCTTCCATCTTCAGTTCACCAAACAACACAACTACAGAGTGAGGTGTGAATGGGAATGGAGGAAAGGTGATAATGTAAGACATGACGCAATCAAGAATGGAAGCATTAAGCAGAGAAAAGAAAAAAAAATCGAATGAGAAGAATGCAGGAAAAAAAACATGTTTCGTGCAAACGAAAATAGAGAGAGAAGAAAGATGGATCTTCAGTTATAAGGAAAACGACGCAAAAGGAATAAAAGGAAGAAAGAAGAGAGAAGAAAAAATAATCGACATCGCGTTATCGTGTAACAGTTTATTGCGACAAAGAGAAGCACACACAATCGATTGATATCTTGTTAATTTATGCGAATCGCCCGAGAGAGAAGATGGGAAGGAATCACAAGGAAAGAGGGAGAAAAGGAGAGTAGAGGTGAAATGAAATGACACGACACAGCTGGGAATACAATGTTGTATATGATAACAAAGGTGTGACAGATAAGAGAAATGAAAATAAGAAAAAGAAAGCATAGAAAATGTATCATGTAATATCTGTTTGGGTTGTTCGCAGTGTGTGCCTCTCTCTGCTCTGTTGTCTCTGTCTCTCTCTCTTTCTTCTGTGTGTGCTGTTGTATGTGTGTGTGTGTGTGTGTGTGTGTGTGTGTGTGTGTGGTGTGTGTGTGTGTGTGTTGTGTGTGTGTGTGTGTGTGTGTGTGTGTGTGTGTGTGTGTGTGTGTGTGTTGTGTGGGCATGACTTAGTGACGCTCTGGAGTTTGTTTTTATCTTATATTCCAAAGTCGAACTGCGCCCAAGACATGGTGTACAACAGCAAAAATGAGCAAACCTTTCAAAAGCGAATACGTGAAGCTGAGAAAACTTGACTGCTTCAGTCTCCCTACTAGTCTCCCCCCGGTCTTTCCACACGAGACAACCAAACTCGAATAGATTTCCTCCGGTC
>CM065729.1:59295805-59300805 GCA_033310375.1 Conus canariensis
TACCCACTGATTCGGTTTCGCTGTGGCAATCATAAACTCATGATAGAAATTGGCAGACGATGTGGAATACCTCACGATGAACGATTCTGTCGGGACTGTGACCAGAATGACCTTGGTGATGAATTTCATTTTGTAATGAAATGTAACAAATATAACGACATTAGAAATCAGTTTATACCTAGAAAATTTACATATACAAAGTCCGTATTTAACTATTGTCGTTTGCTTTGTGGTAGTAAGAAAGTGTTGCTAAACTTAGCGAAGTTTTTTAAACTTAGTAAAGTTGTGTAACATTACATTCAGTACGTTAATTATAGGGAAAATTTTGATGTTTGATTTGTTTCATTTCTATTTGTTTGATTTGTTTCAAGTCCTCCATGCCCCAAAAGGAGTCGCAGGATTAAAATCTTTGAAATCTTTGAAATCTTGTTGTGTGTGTGTGTGTGTGTGTGTGTGTGTGTGTGTGTGTTGTGTGTTCGTGGTGTGTGTGTGTGTTTTGTGTGTGTGTGTGTGTGTGTGTGTTGTGTGTGTGCGTGCGTGTATGCGTGCGTGCGTACGTGCGTGTGTGAGTGCATGCGTGCGTGCTTGAGTGTGTGTGTGCGTGTCCGTTGTGTGTGTGTGTGTGTTGTGTGTGTGTGTGTGTGTGTGTGTTGTGTGTGTGTGTGTGTTGTGTGTGTGTTGTGGCTTAGATGAGTTTTTAAATCGTTAGAAGGGTGTTTACATTTTCTGACAGTCCTTTCCAATGTGGCAGTTGACTGTCTGATAGCGGTAAGAATGAAAACAACCCTGGCAATAGGGACCCTTCCTGTCATAGTATCTCTAGGAAAAAAAATGACGTGGAAGTAAAGTCTTTGGTAAGGGTAAAAGGAAACAAACGAGTGAAGAAGAAAAAGAAGAAGAAGAAGAAGAGAAGAAGAAGAAGAAGAAGAAGAAGAAAGAAGAAGAAGAAGAAGAAGAAGAAGAAGAAGGAGAAGAAGAAAAAGGAGGAAGAAGAAGACGAAGAAGAGAAGAAGAAGACGACGACGACGACGACGACGACGACGAGAAGAAGAAGAAGAAGAAGAAGAAGAAGAAGAAGAAGAAGAAGAAGAAGAAGAAGAGAAGAAGAAGAAGAAAACGAGAAGAAAAAAGTCGTCAGAAGAATCTAAATTACTTACTTGCTGACATTACTTTTTGCAATCCATTGCTCCGCGATCGCTAGTTTGAATCTTGGCCAACCGACATCAGAAACTGATCGGTAGCCCGAACTAACAACGTCAGAGACAGAACAGGAGCCTGGTTGTTCCTGGCAGCTGTATGTATCTGTGTTGAGGACAGATGGAATCCTGTTCGACTTTCACTGTCACGTGGTTTCCCGTTTCACTCCCACTTCTACGTGCCATTGCATTGTGGGACTAGAAAATGAGGCGTGGATGAAAATGGAGGATATTCGAGACTGTCTGACAGAGGCGGATAAGATAAAAAAAAAAGGGAAAAAATATGAATAGTAAAAAGAATGCAAAAATGATATTTATAAAGAAAATTGGGGTCTTGTATAATAGGAAAAAAATGAGCAGGAAAGGAATGATAAAACGAAGAATTAGAGGAAACAATGGCCTGTAACTTTTTGTATGGACATAAATGTTGAGAATGTGTTGAGAGAAGCTAGATTCTACACAGTGATCTAGTTTCACAGAGAGAAGCTAGATTCTACACAGTGATCATTTCAAGACTAGCTCTGTCAGCATGGCACCTGCGCTTCTGCATGCATGGCGCACACACAGACAAAAACACATATCTATTATATCATTATTATCCATCTATCTATCTATCTATCTATCTACAGAGAGAGAGCAGAGAGAGAGAGAGAGAGAGAGAGAGAGAGAGACAGACAGACAGACAGACGACAGACAGACACAGACACAGAAACAGAGACGGAGAAACAAAGAGAGAGAGAGACAGAGACAGAGAGATAAGACTGGTGGCTGGCTACCCGTAAGTAAATGACATCATTGTGTGATCTTCTAGTCGCCAAGCTGGAGATTGTCAGTGTTCTTCTCTTTCACTCTCAGTGCAGGAATGTGCTGGCCAGCTGGCTGCGGAACATGCAGAACATGCTTCCTATCAGCAGCGGGATTTGTGAAGACATTGAGAAGCGGGGCAGAGCATCCATGTTCCAGTCAATGCGCTAATCGTAGTGGGTATTGCGAGGTTGGAAGGCATGTGAGTAGCTTTAGGCGGACCATTGCGCCACGTGTTTTAATTAAAAAGACTGTTTTCAAAGGACAGTGTAAGTTTAATGTGAAGATGTAACATTTCTCTATAGTGTCGTCTACCACAGGCGAAACATCGAAAAGACGGTTCAAACCGTGTATGCTCACACAGATGAATAGAATCAAGAGAGGAAAAAGAAGCTGGAAAAAAGTTTATCTTTCAGATTCAATAGAGACCAAAGTTTATAAACATGAAGTGATATCTTCAGAACTAATGAAATTTATATACTGTTCTGACAGACAGTGCCAGGCTACAAACATAAAGGGTCTGGGTCCTCTACACAAAAGCGTAAAAACAATGGACAATTACAGTCGACATGAAAACTTTCAATTCGAAGGGTCTAGTTTCATCCTGGACGACTGTCTTTGAAAAGCTGGTCTCGCTTCTCTCTTACCTGACGTCCCCTTAACCTTATCCTTCAGATCTCCCTGACGCACCCAAAGACTGCGGTGAGCACTGGGCATGTCGGTTTTGTTTTATCCGCTTCCTTGTTACCGCTGAACTATTTGGCCCTTCTGCCGTGCACTTTGTTACATAGGGCTGTACGGAATGTGGCAGCTTTAAACTAATGCTCCTTTCAGCACTTTGACTTTAGGAGCTCAACTACTCTTTCCATGTCCATTTCTTATTACCTATATCATTGCATTTTAGCAAGGTCACTGAAAAAGTTTTGTATTACCCATTTCATGACATTTTAGCAAGGTCACTGGAAAAGGTTTGTATTACCCATTTCATGACATTTTAGCAAGGCTACTGGAAAAGAATAAAATCATATGGAATTGTATTCGCCATCACACCTAGTGGCTGGACGTCGGCGTTTCACATTGACACCCTTCATTGGATGTCTGCCAGCTCTCTCTCTCTCAGCATCTGTTGCTATGCTACCTGGCATCTTGTGCACTGTTGGCTGGTGCAGGACACTGGCCCCTATCGTTTTAAATGCTATTTAAATGCAAGCTTCTTTAATGATACTCCATAGGAGATATTTTGTTTCAAATGTGCAAAGAAGAAAAGCTTAAACGTGATTTTGAATCTGAATTTTTTTTAAAAGGGGAAGGTCAACTGGTACTTTATTTGTAATTTGATTTTCAATTTAAAATATCTAAATGTTAATATGCACGAATACGAGCCTTAAAACAACATTTATTTTCCATGCCCCGCAGCTATCAGCTGTACTATAGCTAAGGTCAGTTAATCAAAAACTCATTATTGTATTATGTGTTATTTGTTCTTTAACTGACCAAAACCGATTACTTAATTCACCTGCATTTGATTCTGACTTTTATAACGTCCATCACCTTGTTTTAGTTTTAAGCTTCTTTATCAGTTTTGCGGTCAGAAACACCCTATGGCTTTTACACGCACTTCAATGTGATGTTTGTCTTTTCAAAACATTAAACAAGTTGGGTTTTTTTGCTCCATAGAGAAAACCTAACACAGAGTAACTTTTATTCAAGACTGGCACAGCCTTTTAAACTTGATAAGTCAGACAAATACATAGACGAACAATTTATAGTGGGGGAAAAACAAGCCAGGCCAACAACTGAACATCTTCATAGTAATGACTTGGCAAGATTTGGACTTACAGGAGGGAGGGGGGGTAATTTGAAGATGGAGAACTGGGAACATAAAATTAAGAAATATGTTACCAGATATGAAAACTTCACTAGCTGCCCCACTGCGAACCATCGCATCTCTGTTGTATAGAATAATTTGTATTGCCATGCTCCGCCTTTCGTCCGCTGGGTCGGGACTCATCAGGAGAACGTGCTGGTGGGGTCTGCGCTCCTGGCGTCAAATGAGCACGACCACAGTCCATAATACTAGTGTGTTCCCCAACTCAAGAGTGCAAAAAAGATCCAAGCACCAAAGCAGCCAGCGAAGAGTAGTAAATGAAACCAACGAAGTGGGGGAGGAAAAAAGTGCTGAAAAATAAAGACATTCATTGATACAGTATAAAATAAAGGGACAATCTTTGAGCCTACGCTTGAGGATCCACCCAAAGATCAAGGGAATCAAAAGACAAACACACCCGACGGACAGAAACAAATACAAATAACCTCAATTTAATCAACAAACAAAATCGAAATAAATGAGGCAGGGAACAGTAAACGAAAACAGTAAACAAGTTAGGGTATTTTTTGCTCCCATAAGAAACCTAACACAGAGTAACTTTATCAAGACTGGCACACGCCTTTTAAACTTGAATAAAGCAGACAAATACATAGACGAACAATCTAATAGTGGGGAAAAAACAAGCGCAGGCCAACACACGAACTATCTTCATAGTAATGACTTGCAAAGAATTTGGACTTAAGGACGGGGGGGCCGGGGGGGGGAGGCAGGAGGGTGTGGGAAGGTATTTGGATGGGAGAATAAACTGGGAAACATAAAATTAAGAAATATGTTTACAGATTATGAAAACTCTTACTAGCTGCATAAGGGAACCATTCCAATCTGTTTGAAGGCAGATATATTTGTATTGCCTGCTCCGAGGCCTTTCGTCCGCTGGGTCGGACTTATCAGGGAGACACGGCTGGTTGTGTCTGCGCTCCTGGCGTCAAATAGAGACACACCACAGTCCATAATACTTGTTTTGTGTCTCCATTTGACGCCAGGAGCGCAGACACAACCAGCCGTGTCTCCCTGATGAGTCCGACCCAGCGGACGAAAGGCCTCGGAGCAGGCAATACAAATATATCTGCCTTCAAAAGAGATTGCGATGGTTCCCTTATGCAGCTAGTGAA
>CM065729.1:59305805-59310805 GCA_033310375.1 Conus canariensis
TGACAACACATACAACTGGCGTGACGACACATACAACCGGCGTGACGACAACACACACAAGCGGCGTAACAATACATACAACCGACGTGATGACACATACAATCAGCGTGACGGCAACACATACAACTGGCGTGACGAGCCATACAAACCAGCGTGACAACACATACAACTGGCGTGACGACACATATAACCGGCATGACGACAACACACACAAGCGGAGTGACAACACATACAACCGGCGTGATGACACATACAATCAGCGTGACGACAACACATACAACCGGCGTGACGACAACACATACAACCGGCGTGACGACATCACATACAACTGGCGTGACGACATATACAACCGGCGTGACGACAACAAACATAAGCGGTGTGACAACACATACAAACGGCGTGATGACACATACAATCAGCGTGACGACACACATACAACCGGCGTGACGACAACAACATAAAACCTGGCGTGACGACAGTCAACCAGCGTGACGACAACACACATCCAGCGTAACGACAACACACAAGCATCGTGACAACAAAAACACAAAAGACCTGCATGACGACCCACTCAACAAGCGTGACGACAACACACAAGCTTCGTGACAACAACACAAAAACCCGGCGTGTCGGCACACTCAACCAGCATGACAACAACACACAACAAGCGTGACGACAACAACACACAACCTGCGTGACAACACACACACACACCACACACACACACACACACACACACACACACACACACACACAACCAGCATGACGACAACAACACAAAACCAGCGTGACAAAACACACACACACACACACACACACACACAACACGACACACACACACACCACACACAACACACACCAACCAGCGTGACGACAACAACACACAACCTGCGTGACAAACACACACACACACGACACACACACACACACACACACACACACACACACACACACACAACAACTCACAAACAGCGTGACAACACACACACACACACACACACACACACACACACACACACACACACACACACACACACACACAACGTGACGACAACAACACACAATCAGCGTGACGACACATAAACCAGCGTGACGACAACACACAATCAGCCTGACGACAACAACACACAACCAGCGTGACGTCAACAACACACAATCAGCGTGACGACAACACACAACCAGCGTGACGACAACACAACACCAGCGTGACGACAACACACAACCAGCGTGACGACAACACACAACCAGCGTGACGACAACACACAATCAGCCTGACGACAACAACACACAACCAGCGTGACGTCAACAACACACAACCAGCGTGACGACAACACACAACCAGCGTGACGACAACACACAACCAGCGTGACGACAACAACACACAACCAGCGTGACAACAACAACACACAACTAGCATAACGACAACACACAACCAGCGTGACGACAACACACAACCAGCGTGACGACAACACACAACCAGCGTGACGACAACAACACACAACCAGCGTGACGACAACAACACACAACTAGCATAACGACAACACACAACCAGCGTTACGACAACACACAACAAGCGTGACGACAACACACACAACTAGCGTGACGACAACACACAGCTAGCTTAAACCGGTGGGAAGACCACCCCAGACGTAGAATGTGCACGTTGTGAACTGTACTACACACCTTAAGCGGGCGCCATGTTCCCTCATCGTCATCAGTCAGTTCGACATCCAGACTGACTGAATGGTCCCAGGGGACAGAACCGCCTCAGCTTTCCTCCATCTTCTCCTTCTAAATCACAGACACCACTGACTCTGGCCTGCACTCCCTCAGGTGCGTGCGTGCGTGCGTTTGTGTGTGTGTGTGTGTGTTGTGTGTGTGTGTGTGTGTGTGTGTGTGTGTGTGTGTGTGTGTGTGTGTGGTGTGTGTGTGTGTGTGTGCGCGCGCGCGCGCGCGCGCGTGTATGTGTGTGTGTGTGTGTGTGTGTGTGTGGCGCGCGCGCGCGCGTGTGTGTGTGGACGGGGGGTAGGGGTGGTTTTATTGTTTCTGAAGCTTGCCTCATGAGAGCAGAGCGTGAGGACCACCTAGTTTGGAAGAATGTTTTTTTTTCTGTAAACTATTTATTATATGATTTCGTCATCACAATACATTTCCCTAGGGCAGCTGTCTCCTTAGAGAGTGGCCGACCGAGACACCGCGCCATTAAAATATGTCTGAGCGATAAGATCGTATATTTTCATTTCTGGAACAAGGAACAAGTAGGGTAACTCTTGCTCCCACAAGAAAACAAATACAGGCCCATAACTCCAAACGAATACTGCTTACAACATGGAATCATCTAGCAGAAATGACAACACAGAGCACACAGAACAAACAAGGATTGTTTACCAGGTCTCCCGTGTTCCGTTTGTGAAGGATGTTATATCTATAATGTAACGATTTATTGTCTTGTTCTCGTTTTCTTTCCTGTCGCAAGTTGTTCCCACCCATACTTCTTGTTCTGACTGGTGCGAAGTGATTATGACGTTGGGTACACTGGTAATCTGCATTCGTATTTCTCTATGTTTAATTTGTACAACATGTATGAGCAATCACAGTTTAGTGCTCCAATAAAGCAGGAGACAGACCAACGCACAAATAAAGGCCAATAAGACAGTTTTACTGAGAAGAAAAATAACATTTGAAATTACTGCCATAAATATACCAAGCATTAGCCAAAAAGCTTTGAATGTATATGTTTACGTCAAAAAGTGGAGATGCTTCTGTCAAATGTCTATGAAATAAGAAAAAAAAAAGGAAATTAGCGACGAAAACTACAGGCATTCGGTAAAAAGGGAGAGAAATGCGTGTGGCACTCTCTAATGGCGATGTGCTGTGGCTCAGCAGTAGTGACCCGAAGTGCACTCAGACACATCGGTGAAGACCAGAAAGTGAGACAACGCAGTAATGCACACTGCTGTGGCTCAACCCGATCTGCTAGAGAGAGAGAGAGAGAGAGAGAGAGAGAGAGAGAGAGAGAGAGAGAGAGAGAGAGAGAGCTGATTAACTAGAAACATTGACTGGACTGTAAGGGTGGGATAGGTGTGTGTGTGTGTGTGTGTGTGTGTGTGTGTGTGTGTGTGTGTGTGTGTGTGTGTGTGTTTGTTTTTCTTACTTTAACATTTTTAAATATAAGAAAGTGTTTTTTTTTTTTTTTTTTTTTTTTTGGGGGGGGGGGGGGGGTGAGCACTGTTCGCCAGCAAGGTCGGACACGTTCTATTTGGGGTCAAAGTAGATATAAAAACAGATAAAGTAATGGACATCATTCTTCTGTTAGCTAAATTCTACATTTATACATGTAAACTTCGAGATGTCCATCCTACTTTGTTGGCTTTTGTTGCAATTTTGAAAAATAGATATAACATTGAAAAATATTTAGCTGTTATAAATAATAATGCAAGACAGTTTGAAGAAACCTGGTTCCCATATCTTACAGTAATTCCTTGATTGCCTTCTTTCTCCCATTCCACAAATATCTATTTTATTACACGAGTATCACCAATTGTTCATCAGTCATGTATGCACATGTATTATCTATTGTATAGGGTAATTGCTTTTTACCCATGGGTTTCGAGCCTGTTGCAATTTTTAAAATTTTTCCAATTTTTTTTACGACTCCCAAACACTAAAGTGTGTGCACATGCTGCCTATTACTGTACAGTGTGTGCAATATGATGTATGTTGTCATTGATGTAAAGTACAAACTGTATCTTTATTTACTTAGTTTGATTTTCTCATCCTCGTTTCATTTATTCTTGCAAATATGGCAGAAATTATACCCCACACAGAAATGGGAAGGAGGGAGGGGAAAGTGTGTAATATTCAAGAGTGCTGTCATCACCACGTGTGTATGTGAATGCAGATATATGTACGGGGGAGGGGGAAGGATGGTGTTTTTTTTTTCTTTTCTTTTTTCTTTCCTTCTCCCATTTACACCTTATGAAGGAAATGCGTATGTCTCGGTGTGAAGTTGTGTATGTCTTGTAAAAAACAAAAAATTGTTCAATAAAAAAAAAGAAAGTGGTTTAAGACGGGTATCACATTTTTGACATGCTCAGGTATGTGAAAAACATATAATATGCATTTATATGCACGGGGAAAACAAATCTTAATATACCAGATTTTCACCTCTGAGCGTATTAAAAACGAGTCATTGTAAACAGTGATTACAGCAACGTTTTGCCACTGGTGTTGTTGTTGTTGTTTGTTCTGTTTTCATTCTGAGCGGTAGATGATGACGGGCTATTTGGCATTTCCTTTCCTTTCCGTGAAACGGCGGACAGTGTATTGAATGCACTTCACTGCTTTTTGTTCGTTCCATTCTTTTTTGTCCATATTCTATTCACCCGTCCTTTCATTACTCTCTGAGTTGTTTCTCTACTGTCTTTCTCTGATATTAGTTGTCTGTCAATCATTGTTGAAAAAGAATTACTCTCCCGTTCCCCCCCCCCCCCTCTCTCTCTCCGTTATGTCACGTCTTTCTTCTGCATGTCTTTCTTCTTCTTCTTCTTCTTCTTCTTCTTCTTCTTCTTCTTCTTCTTCTTCTTCTTCTTCTCTTCTTCTTCTTCTTGTGGGGCTTTCCGTGTGTTTTGCAAAACATTATTTTCTGTGGTCGTTTCTTTTCTTCTTTTTTCTAGCCGGCGCTTCTATCCTCCTGTCTTTCTGTCATTGTGTTAACCTCATCTTTCAGATGATGCACATAAAATACAAATCTGTCTATATCTCTGTCTCTCGTTCCGTCTCTCTTTTCTGTCGATCTACAGTCTGTCCGTCTGGTCTATCTGTCTGGTCTATCTGTCTGTGTGTTTGTCTGTCTCTCACTCTTTCTCTCTCTGCGCGTGCGTGCGTGCTTTGCGTGCGTGCGTGCGTTCATGCGTGCGTGCGTGTGTGCCTGCGTGCATGTGTGTGTGTGTGTGTGTGTGTGTGTGTGTGTGTGTGTGTGTGTGTGTGTGTGTGTGTTG
>CM065729.1:59318305-59328305 GCA_033310375.1 Conus canariensis
GTTTTTATCCTTCTAATCAGTCAAAGCGAAAGGCAATCTTGCTACACATTTTTTTTTTTATAAACTATTCAAATTTCATCCAAGACGTGAAGACCCCTTCGTTACTCAAAATGACATAACGGTAACGATTTGTGATGACAAATCTGTTCGCGCAACAAAAATTCACAGAGAAGTTCGGTTCATAAGTTAGAGTCCTAGATTACACTATGACACGCTTTCTCCAAATGGAACAAAATGGAAAGCACTGTAGCCGACGGAAATGAAAAAATATACAGAGGAGAATATTAAATATCAATGTTCAAGACGCGTAAAAACATACAGGAGTAAAAACAATGAAGTTATTTCAACATTCAATTTGTCCATGATATATCAGTTACAAGAACTTTATCTTATATACCAGAATCGTATATATAGACACTTGCTCTTTGTCAGAATCTGTTAAGTAAAGATACTTAGCTGGGATCTATAATTAACAATAAGGAATTCAAACCAGAAATCCTCTCCAGGGCAGCAAAGACAACCACAGCGCTGTCCAGATTATAACATGTATGGAAGGACAAGAACACTGTCTCCCTGTCTTCTGTCTCCTGTCTTCTGTCTTCTGTCTCCCTGTCTTCTGTCTTCTGTCTCCCTGCCTACTGTCTTCTGTCTCCCTGTCTTCTGTCTCCCTGTCTTCTGTCTTCTGTCTCCCTGTCTTCTGTCTCCCTGTCTTCTGTCTTCCTGTCTTCTGTCTTATGTCTCCCTGTTTTCTGTCTTCTGTCTCCCTGTCTTCTGTCTCCCTGTCTTCTGTCTCCCTGTCTTCTGTCTTCCTGTCTTCTGTCTCCCCGTCTTCTGTCTCCCTGTTTTCTGTCTCACTGTTTTCTGTCTCCCTGTCTTCTGTCTCCCTGTCTTCTGTCTCCCTGTCTTCTGTCTTCTGTCTCCCTGTCTTCTGTCTTCTGTCTCCCTGTCTTCTGCCTTTTGTCTCCCTGTCTTCTGTCTCCCTGTCTTCTGTCTCCCTGTCTTCTGTCTCCATGTACGCATGCAAGACATGACCTCCACAGCGGATCTGGAAAAGAAGAACCCAAACCATGGAAATGAGATCTTACATCGTAAACAACGGATACACTGATCATATCATTAATCCACAAGTGCGTCAAACCATCAGGCGGACCATCCGAAGGTCTGCTGACATTAGTCACGAAAAGAATTCTACGTTGATATGGCCCTGTAACAAGATCCAATGGCCCCGCTAAAACAACCCTCCAGGGAACGGTTAAAGGAGGGAGAAGGCGGGGAAAAGAGAAAAAAAATCGATGGACTGGACCAATATTGCAGAGGTGGACAGTGGAAAACGTCAGCACACATCCAGGCCTTGGCACACAAGCGACAGAACTGGAGAAACCTTGTGAACTATTTGTCGGTGTGGTGTCCCAATGACTGCCCAAGAAGAGAAGAGGAAGAAAGAGAAGAAGAAGAAGAAGAAGAAGAAGAAGAAGAAGAAGAAGAAGAAGAAGAAGAAGAAGAGAGAAGAAGAAGAAGAGAAGAAGAAGAAGAAGAAGAAGAAGAAGAAGAGAAGAAAGAAGAAGAAGAAGAAGAAGAAGAAGGAAAGAAGAAGAAGAGAAGAGAAAAAAAGAAGAAGAAGAAGAAGAAGAAGAACGAAGAAGGAGAGAGAAGAAGAAGAAGAAGAAGAAGAGAAGAAGAAGAAGAAGAAAGAAGAAGAAGAAGAGACAAGAAGAAGAAGACGGAGAAGAAGAACAACAACAATGTTAGCTCGTGTCTCTGTTTTGCTTGAACATTACCTACTTTGGTCCTTGCTTAGATTTAACCAAACATTTTATGCTCACACTATGATGTTAAGAAACAATCACTGCAATTTTTGCACCTCATTTAAGTATTATGATTCACTTATAATATTTTCATATTACTGATCGTCGTGACCTAAAGGCACTGTTGTTGGAAACAGAAATACTGGAAGGAAAAAGAGATACGAAAAGAAAGAACACACACACACACACACACACACACACACACACACACACACACACACACACACACACAAGAGAGAGAGAGAGAGAGAGAGAGAGAGAGAGAGAGAGAGAGAGAGAGTCAACAACCGAACGCATTTAAACACAATCTTTGTCTCTGTCACTTCTCTGTCTCTGTCTCTCTCTTTCTCTCTCCCTCCTCCTGATAAATCCTGAGCCCTGATGCCTTTAACGTCCAGACAGGGAGTGGAGCAAACATTAAAATCTGCCCTGGCTGAAATATGTCGTTTAAAAGACAGACCTGTGTTCCATGGGAAGGGGACACAACAAGTAATCCCTGTCCGGTGAATGCTCTCTTTAGTATTTTTGTTCCTCCGAAGTGGAGATTAGCAGGACCAGCGAGGGGCGGCCGTTTCGCTCCTTAAAGATCTCATTAGGCGAGCTGCTGGATCCTAGTGGTTGCCTGCTGATAAGAAGCAGTTCTACAAGAGCGAAAAGGAAATGCTTCAATATTGAGTAGATCTTCCAGAATACATAAAAAGTATTGCCAACAAACAAACAAGCGAGCCAGCCAGCAAGCAAACAAACAAACAAGCAAACAAACAAACAAGCAAACAAACAAACAAGCAAGCAAGGAAAGAAAGAAAAAAAAGAAACAAAAATCAGTTAAACAAAGAAAGAAACAAGCAAACAGAATACACAATAAAGAAGACGGGGGAAATGGAATAGAAATAGTAGAGTAAACTTTGTCGAGAAAAACACCAAAAGGCGAAAAAGTACATGGCCAATGGTGGCCAGTAACTTGGATAAAATTTACTTTTAGAAAATGTTAAGTTAAAGGCAACGGACGCCACTCCACAAGCTTTGACGGGTTACAGTCTGATGCAGCACAGGCAAGGATAGAAATGATGATAAAACCTGGACTCAGACGTCTTTAATTGCCAGTTAGTGATTAAAGCAAACATCAAATCTGCCCCAGTTATATATACATAACTTTGAACGAACGACTTGCGAATAAGGGGAAGGCAGCATGAGAAGCAATCCTTTCCCAGTGAGAACTCCATCAGTTTTATTGTTCCTCGAAAGCGGCGGTTAGAAGGACCAGCACGTGACAGCTGTTTCGTTCTGTGAAGAGCGCATCAGGCTTGCTACTTTGTTCTGTGAAGCGCGCATCAGGCTTGCTACTTTGTTCTGTGAAGAGCGCATCAGGCTTGCTACTTTGTTCTGTGAAGAGCGCATCAGGCTTGTTACTTTGTTCTGTGAAGAGCGCATCAGGCCTGCTACTTTGTTCTGTGAAGAGCGCATCAGGCCTGCTACTTTGTTCTGTGAAGAGCGCATCAGGCCTGCTACTTTGTTCTGTGAAGAGATCATCAGGCTTGCTACTTTGTTCTGTGAAGAGATCATCAGGCTTGCTACTTTGTTCTGTGAAGAGATCATCAGGCTTGCTACTTTGTTCTTTGAAGAGATCATCAGGCTTGCTACTTTGTTCTGTGAAGAAATCATCAGGTTGCTACTTTGTTCTGTGAAGAGATCATCAGGCTCGCTACTTTGTTCTGTGAAGAGCGCATCAGGCTTGCTACTTTGTTCTGTGAAGAGCGCATCAGGCTTGTTACTTTGTTCTGTGAAGAGCGCATCAGGCTTGCTACTTTGTCCTAGTGGTGTGATGAGGAACACTTTCATATGAGCAAAACGTAAACACTCCAAAATCGAGTAGATCATCCTGCAAACACTATAAGCATTTTTTTTTTCAAACGCAATCCAACAGCACTAAATATTTACAGTCCTGGAAGATTGTATGATTAATTCTTGAAAGACACAAAACAAGCAAATAGCAGATGGATAACAAACCAGTCCGCCGCCCTGACAAATGCAGCGTCTGATGTCTGCCATTCATGCTATTTCTGAAGCTCCTCTGGCGTCTTCTGATACGTGGTATTAGTACCAGCCTAGTGGAATCAGTGGAGGCCAACATTAACATCAACAACATGCCTTTGGAGGTTCCAGGTGAGATGCCTTGTGTGACTTAATGTTGGTATTTCGCAGCGTATGCCCAGTCCACCACCCTTTTCTTTTTCCAGTTTCATCTTCCATTGGCCTTTGCTGCGTCTGGTTTCCATGGTCTATGCTGCTGATGATGTTTAGCTAACAGTTCCAGAGGATTCTTCTTTAGCAAGTGTTGATGGAGATCAGTGACTTGTTGATGGTGATTTGGGTTATCTCCATGTCTTGGCTCCATAGCACAACACTGGCTTCACGCTGGAGCTGAGCAGTCGGATCTTTGTACTTGTTCTCAGAACCCTTGAGCCCAGGTTTATTGAGCTGTGGGAATGCCGTTCTGGAACTGCTGATCCTTGCTCTGATATCAGCATCTGTACCGCCCTGCTTGTCGATTAAGCTGCCCAGTTAGGTGAGAACCTCCACCTCTTCCAATGCAGCTCCTTCGAGTGGGACAGGTTCTGTCTCAGCAGCGTTGTCTTTCGTTTTGTCTTCGTTTTCCCTGTATAGACGTTGAAACCATTCAGGTAATGGGAGTGGCTAGAGGTAGGCTCTATATGCCATTCTGTTTAGCAATATTACATTTTAGAGCCATCATGCCTTTTCTGGTAATTCTGAAAATATGTCGCTGTGCTTCTGTCCTACCTGTTCCGTAAAAGTACACCTACTTCCAAGCACTTTCTAGAAGCATTGTGATCTTATTTTGGTGCTGAAGATGTCGTTGAAGAGTAGGCATGAGACGAAAGCAGTCTGCGCGGAGTTTTTCAGCGTCATTTTGGAAAGACGTTAGCATTCTGTTCCATTTGCTCTCTCCATTTTTCGTAAATGGAAAAAAACCCGTAGAGCTATAAAACCAGAAAGAGGCTGTGGGAATGGTTGAATGGCACAGGGCTAGTCCATTTCTCTAATGCTATTTCCAATCCAATACTGTGTGACCTACCGGAGATATAATTTGTGAACTCAGTAGTCCATTCAGGGTTTAAGACTGAAAAGCAAAATGTGTAGTATGCTGAAAGTAAAGGTCGTTCTGTAGCGCTAGTTATCAGTGAAATCATCCACAAGAGCATGAAAAAAAACCTATCTAGATCCCATAAGAGTTATTACGTAGTCGATTAAAAAAAAACCCAGTAGTCTGAAGCATCAAGACAGGCACGTAATTTTTGAAAGGATCTAAAACTGTCATAATTCCCTGCAACGAACCAAACTGGGCTGAAAATTGAATATCGACAAAGTTGTCAATGTCACGTCGTACAATATCTGACGTCATACTGGGCAATATTCCAAACAGAGCGGACACGTCAAAATCTTTCGCTCCAGTGGTCAAACCGTCAATCAAGTGGGTTCCAAATGTGCAGTGCTGGCAGCAGAAAATGAGGAAAACTGCTGAGATTGTGTATTATATAAATGTATTTCTTTTTCCCTTGTAGACATTTTGACAAGCAGGCGCAGACGAGAGAGAGTGAGTGAGAGAGAGACAGAGAGAGAGAGAGAGAGAGAGAGGGAGAGAGAGAGCGAGAGAGAGAGAGGGAGGGAGAGAGAGAGGGAAAAAGAGAGAGAGAGGGAGAGAGAGAGAGAGAGAGAGAGGGAGAGAGAGAGAGAGAGAGGGGGGGAAGAGAGAGAGAGAGGAGAGAGAGAGAGAGAAGAGGAGAGAGAGGGAGAGAGAGGAGAGAGAGAGAGAGAGAGAGAGAGAGAGAGAGAGAGAGAGGAGAGCGAGCGAGCGCAGTAGTTTGTAATTGTGTGGTGGGCAGTGCGCTTACGAGCCTTGTACATTACGACCCTCACTGGTCCATCAGTTTACCGACACAAACTAACCTGAGGAGCCCAGGGAACGGCTGCAACATCATTCACTCGTTCATTCGGTGACTTGTCGTTTAGACCGGAGAGGGGATGGTGGACTTACTGGATGACAAAGAGGGTGGAAGGGCAGAGAAGGTGATGGGATGGAGGAGACACTACAGGGAGGGTGGGGGTGGAGAATGGGTGTGGAGAAAGGAGAACGGGGGGGGGGGGGGGGATGGGGGAGGGAAGAATAGAGAAGACGGTACAGGAAGGCAGGGAGGTGGGAGGGAATGAGACGCTGGAAGAGTGAGGGGGGTGTGGGAGGGCAATTACCCGTCATGGTCGACAGGATACAGACTTTGTGTTCAGGCCAAATTTTAACAGTCCCGGTTCTTGTAATAGTAGTAGTAGTAGTAGCAGCAGCAGAAGCAGCAGCAGCAGTAGTAGTAGTAGTAGTAAAAGTAGTAGTAGTAATAGTTGTGATAGTAGTAGTAGTTGTAATAGTAGTAGTAGTAATAGTAGGAGTAGTAGTACAGTAGCAGCAATAGCAGCAGCAATAGCAGCAGCAGCAGTAGTAGTAGTAGTAGTAGTAGTAGTAGTAGTAGTGATGATAATGCATACTTATATAGCGCCTATTCTCGGCTAGAGACCAAGCTCTAAGCGCTTTACAATCAACACTCGTTTACACAACGGGCTGCCTACCTGGGTAGTGCCGACTGAAGAGCTGCCAGCTGGCGCTTCATTCAGTCGTTTCCCGTGTCATCCAGTCATTATCGTTCAATATCGTTCACTCAGTGTCCTTACTTCCTTCATTCTTTCCATTTCTCACGCAGGGTGTATGCTATGTGTAACGTGTCATCCATACCAACGGTCAAACTGGCCTACTCTTCCGAAAGTTGGTGATGGGATTTTACGTATGTGCGAGATCTTATGCGTGCGTTCACACACGGAACCTCGGTTCATAGTCTCATTCGAAGGACTGTATGGGAAATGGAGTCAGAACCAATGTCAACTCCGAGGGAAAAAATCCCCCTGTACTGAAACGGCCCGGCGGAGATTCGAACCCGCAACCCCAGGATCACCAAGATTACGAGTCCGGCACTCTACCAACTGAGCTATTCCGGCTAGTAGTAGCAGTAGTAGAAGTAGTTGTAATAGCAGCAGCAGCAGCATCAGCAGCAGTAGTAGTAGTAGCAGTAGTAGTAGTAGTCGTAGTAGTAGTAGTTGTTGTTTTTCTGTCTGCCTCGAGGCGCTCATCCTTCATCGTTCCATGTAGACTGACCTTGGACCCTCAAATAATGAGGACACACATGTCCAAGGCAGCTGAACAGGCGATGTCTGGCAACCAGAGGTTCCTGTTTGTCTGCACAGGACTTCACGTGCTGCTTGTCAGCTGGCATAGTCCTTTGCTAGTGCATTTGTTGACCGACGTAGCCATTTTGCGAGTGTTTGTTGCCTGAATTATTATTAATTTGTTGGTGTGTTTGTTGACTGCTATGTCATCTGCCATTGTGTTTGTTGACTGATGTAGTTCTTTGTCAGTGCATTTGTTGCCTGACGTAATCATTTGTTAGTGGGTTTGTTGCGTGACTGTCATTTGTCATCGTGTTTGTCAGCCTGGCTCTGTCATTGCCTGGATTAGTCATTTGCCAGTGGGTTTGTGACTTCAATCAATCATTTGTCAGTGTGTTTGTAGCATGACTCAATCATTTGTCAGTGTGTTTGTAGCATGACTCAATCATTTGTCAGTGTGTTTGTAGTATGACTCAATCATTTGTCAGTGTGTTTGTAGCATGACTCAATCATTTGTCAGTGTATTTGTAGCATGACTCAATCATTTGTCAGTGTGTTTGTAGTATGACTCAATCATTTGTCAGGGTTTGTAGCATGACTCAATCATTTGTCAGTGTATTTGTAGCATGACTCAGTCATTTGTCAGTGTGTTTGTAGCATAACTCAATCATTCGTCAGTGTGTTTGAGGCCTGATTCGATCATTATTAATGAATGATGTTGTTGCTGTTTGAGTTACTACTAATGCTGTTGCCATTGGTGCTGCTGCTTAAATTAATTCCTATACTACTGATATGGGTTCTATTGCTTCAGTTACTATGGATTCTGTTGCTGTTTTTACTGTATTAGTTACCATTATTACTGCTGCAGCAGCTGTTGCTGCTTTTGGTCCCTACTGATACTTGTGTTGCTGCTGTTGCTGCTTGAGTTACTACTGATGTTGTTGCTGCTTCTGTTATCACTGACGTTGTTGTTGTTGTTGTTGTTGTTGTCGCTGAAACTGCTACTGCTGGCTGGTACTGATGCTACAGCTGCCTCTAGTTCTTCGTCCTAGGATGAGGAATGTTGCATCCCTTTTTTTCATCCCCTTCTTCCCCTGCTGCCCCCCTCCCCCCCCCCCCACGGCATTAGTAATCGCCTTTCAGAATCTCAACATGTTCCTAATCTGACCCCAACCCCTTCTTTCCTTCTCCTCTCTCTCTCTCTCTCTCTCTCTCTCTCTCTCTCTCTCTCTCTCTCTCTCTCTCTCTCTCCTCCTGGCTCCGCTTCCATTTCCGCTCTCTCTCTCTCTCTCTCTCTCTCTCTCTCTCTCTCTCTTTGTGCCTGCTTCTGTCCCCCCCCATCCCTCCCCTTTCCCTCTCCCTCCCCTCCCTATTAATCCCCTCTCCATCATCTCCCTTACCTTATGTCTTAGCGGCATTAGCCCAGAAATCCTAAAATGAACAGCGGGGTTGATTTAATGACGTGGCGGTAGACGCACTCCCCTGAGGCAAAGAGAAAACGATATTTTCTGGGTCAGGGATACCTGTTTCTTTGTGTGGCTGATCTTACCCTCCTGGATTATGAGGCAGGCGACTACACGTTCACCATGAATCTCATTTCAGTCTCAGAGAGAGAGAGAGAGAGAGAGAGAGAGAGAGAGAGAGAGAGAGAGAGCGAGGTGTACAGAGAAAAACAGGTGGAGAGAGTGAACAAGAAGAAAGGGAAAGCTGACGATGATAGAGATTGTATTTGTTGTTGTTACTGATGTTATTGTTGTTGTTAAAACTATATGATTTTTACCAGTCACAAGAAAGGTTGAAAATATTGGATGGTCTTTCCTCCCAGGTCAATATTAGGAAGACTTTTTGACAGACATAGATCATGTATGATTCTGACTGAAAAAACGCTGTACTGTATAAAGGAGCAATCACTAGCAGGTCCTCGTGTTATAACCATCAAAGGAGACATTGCACAGATGCTGTGTCACTTCAGTGATCTTTACATCCAACACATGCAGGACACCATCTATTACATCGCCCCCTCCTCACCCCCACCCCCCTCCCCAATAACCAACATAGGAATAAGTAATTCATCACCACTTTCGTCTTGGGGCTAGCTGTTAAAATAGAACTAAACATATTGAACGTAGCTAGAATAAATTTACAATACTGAGACTTCCAGCGGAAATGGTGTGTCTATAGGGCCCTGTTCGATGAATAACCCCCTCTCTATTGACTTAAAACTGTTATTTGCGACTGCATGTGTGATCACATAACTGGCAATTTAGACTAAAGGTTCTCAAATACACTTGTTTCTCTGCTTGGTATGCATATGCTTCTCTATGCTCTGTGAATGTGTGCATGTAGCAGAGTCGGGGTGGTTTGTTCGGGGAGGGCAGGGGAAGGGGGCTGTGGGACAGGGAAAGGTGGGGGATTAAGAGGATAACTGGATAGGTACAGAATATGAAGTTATGCTTTCTCTGCACTCTGCTTTGCTATTCACGTATTTTGTTCGGCTTTTTTGTCCGCCATTTGTTTTGATTTTTTTAATTTGTTTTCAATCTATGGAATAATTGTATTTCCCCTGAGGTGAAATGCGAGAGCCTAAAGAATGGGATGGAATGCGTAGTTGAAAATATTTATGAATCATCAATTTACATAGGTCATGCATAAATATGTCTATTATATATATGTGTGAAAGTCTCCGCACACTTTCCTCTTTCTGCGCACTTGTAAGCTCTCCTGTTACTTGAATAAAATGTGTCGGGGGAAAAAAAATATTGAACGCTCCACTCGGTGGCTGTGGAAAGAACTGTCAATGCCGCTCGTTTGCAGTTTTGTCCACACTTTTATGAGGTTTGTGTGTTTATACAATTCCGACGTTACACCAAAACACAGCTCTGACATCACAACAGATACATTATGAACCTATGACTCATAAGCTTAAAGACACTCTGCAAGATCTGGCAGATGTGTAGCATTCTTTCTTT
>CM065729.1:59333305-59340805 GCA_033310375.1 Conus canariensis
GTTATACAGTTATGTGTGTGTGTGGATTTCTTGCTTAGTTCTGTGGTGCACATCTGTTATACAGTTATGTGGTGTGGATTTCTTGTGTAGTTCTGTGGTGCACATCTGTTATACAGTTATGTGTGTGTGTGGATTTCTTGTGTAGTTCTGTGGTGCATATCTGTTATACAGTTATGTGGTGTGGATTTCTTGTGTAGTTCTGTGGTGCACATCTGTTATACAGTTATGTGTGTGTGTGGATTTCTTGTGTAGTTCTGTGGTGCACATCTGTTATACAGTTATGTGTGTGTGGGGGTTTCTTGTGTAGTTCTGTGGTGCACATCTGTTATACAGTTATGTGTGTGTGTGTATTTCTTGTGTAGTTCTGTGGTGCACATCTGTTATATAGTTCTGTGGTGTGGATTTCTTGCGTAGTTCTGTGGTGCACATCTGTTATACAGTTATGTGTGTGTGTGGATTTCTTGCGTAGTTCTGTGGTGCACATCTGCTATATAGTTCTGTGGTGTGGATTTCTTGCGTAGTTCTGTGGTGCACATCTGTTATATAGTTCTGTGGTGTGGATTTCTTGTGTAGTTCTGTGGTGCACATCTGTTATACAGTTCTGTGGTGTGGATTTCATGCGTAGTTCTGTGGTGCACATCTGTTATATAGTTCTGTGGTGTGGATTTCTTGCGTAGTTCTGTGGTACACATCTGTTACATAGTTCTGTGGTGCGGATCTCTGGTGCATCTGTTTAAACTACCGTTCTGTGGTGTAGATCTGCAATATAAAACCAGTGGAGAAAAGCATCACTGAAATGACATGGTGGTTTTGACACACATTATCGTGACGGTATCAGACTTGTGTAGTAAAACACTGCTAAAACTGTCGATAGAAAAGTGTTTGCATGCCCTTTTGTAAATGTGTGCGCGTCCTTCGTAGTATGTAGGTTTTGTTATAAACATGCCCAATCCGAAATTAAAAGCTGACGAGAGAAACGCACATTCTATTCTTAAAACTCCAGTTTGCTTCCCTTTATATCTCTAAATTTTACACCTGGAATGATGGGTCCTTTGATTTTGTTTTTCTTTCAGCTGACACTAGAGGGGAGATTCACTAATACAATTACAAAGAAAGAACAGCATCAAAGAGAAGTAAAGAAAAACCCTGAACAAGATTTCATTTGTTTTTGCCGAAATTGAGTTCGATTTACTGCTGTCCAACTTTATATATTATTTCTTTTTTTCATGGCAAAGTTTTCATTTTATTGTTTTTATTTTTACTGAAACTGTTCTTTGTTGAGAAGTATTCATGCACAGTGATGTGTGACCACCCACACACACACACACACACACACACACACACACGCGATGCTGGCACTAGGGCGCCTGTGCCTGAGCGCGACACACACAGACACACACACAGACACAGACACACACACAGACATACAGACAGACAGACACACACACACGCACATGCACACACACACACACACACACACACACACACACACACACACACACACACACACACACACACACACACACACACACACGCACATATTTATTGTCAACATTTCATGTTGAAAACATAAATGATAAAGGCGTTAATGAATTGTATTCATTATTCACAAATGCAGTTCTGAACGCAGCAAATGAGTCTATCCCTAAATGTAAATCAAAAAAGTCTCATAAACATTCTGGTAATATCTGGTGGAACGAGGACTGTGAAAAGGCTAGAGTTGAAAAATGGATGAAATTTAATATTTACTTAAAGGACAAATCTCCCCAAAATCATTTAGAGTCTAAACAGGCAAAAAATAAAGCAAACAGAATAAATGCACAAGCGAAAAGACAATACTGGTCATCTTTCTGTGTTAACGAAGTTTACAGTCATAAAGATATGCAAAAAGTATGGGAAAAAATGAAAACTATGAAAAATGGAATATATTTACCACAATGTCCAATAAAACTGGAAACTTCAGATCTACCTTGTAACGGAGAAAAAGCAGAAGCATTTGCTGATATGTTTGCAAACCATAGTAGAATTACAGGTTTATCAGCTGAAGGTAGACAATATAGAGAAAATCAAGAGAAAAACAAATCCACAACAAATGATGACAGCAGTATGCCTACAAGAAACAGTTATGTAAATGCCGATATTACACTGGATGAAGTTAAAGAAAACATTTTCAAGCTTAGCAAAAAGAAAACATCTGTAGGACTAGACGGGATATCGAATGAAATGCTAAGGCATTTACCAAACAATGTCATCAATTTTTTATATGTACTTCTACAAAAATGTTGGTCGACTGGCGAAATTCCTCGAATCTGGAAACATTCAGTTGTTATCCCAATACATAAACAAGGAAAACTTAGAACAGATAAAAGTAGCTATCGCCCTATTGCGTTAACATCTCATGCATGTAAATTCATGGAAAAGATCGTTTTAAATAGATTAGTTCATTTCTGTGAAAAACAAGGCATTATACCTATAAATCAAGCAGGCTTTCGAAAAGGTCGATCTACCATTGATCATCTGGTAAAACTAACGACACAAGTAAAGCAACAGTTTGCCAGGCGAAAAAATATTCTTGCAACCTTTTTCGATGTTAAAAAAGCTTATGACCAAGTATGGCATAACAAACTTCTACAAAAACTTAAAAATTGGAATATATTAGGTAACATGTACAAGTACATAGCGAATTTTTTTTTATCAGAACGATTCATACAAGTAAGAGTTGGAAACACGTATTCAAAACCCAGAAAACTTCACATGGGTCTTCCTCAAGGCTCTGTTATTTCACCTATTTTGTTTAATATATTAATAGCAGATTTACCAAATAATCTATCTAAAGACACAGTTTTGGCTCAGTATGCAGACATCTGTATGTGGATGAAGGTAACAATAAAACGTAACACCCCAGCTAGAGTATTAAACTATACAAAAAAAGTATATCAACGTGAACTAGATAAAATCAATATGTTTATGACAGAGAATGGCTTAAATCTATCATTGGAAAAAACAAATATAGTACTATTTAACTCTGGGTGCAACCCAGAAAAACTCCCTACTTTCACAATCAATGGAACTGTCATTAATTATACACAAACTGTAAAATTTCTGGGAGTTTATCTTTGTCAAAACTCTCATGGACTCAACATATAGATTACATACTAAGCAAGGCAAGGAAAGCTTTAAATTTTCTCAAAATTATAAGTAAACAACACTGGGGCCAAGATACTAGAGCGCTTGTATCCCTTGCAAATTCTCTCAGGAAATATTTTTTAGTGCTCCAAAGCATTTGTTAAACAAACTACAAAGTATAGATTGTAAAGCTTATAAATTAGCCCTTGGGGTACCATCTTATGCTTCAAATTTAGGGACTTACAAGGAAGCGGGTGTTCCACCACTTGATAACCACAGAAAAGTTTGTGCGTCGAAATATGTATTAAAATCATCTGCATATGATACCTTTAGTAAAAAAGAAGTAAATCTGGACTCGCAACATGATTTTGTTAAAAGAGCAAAATATATACATTCTCTACAACCAATAAATACATATGTCTCGGATATGATTAACTCTGCAGATTTAAAAGATAAAGAGGTTGCCATGAAGCCTTCTTTCTCGCCAGTTCCATCATGGGAACAAGTTAAAGCTAATTTTGATATAGACCATATGGATATGAACAAAGATCAGTCACCGAATATATTAAAAAATGTGATTAATTTACACATGGAGAGTCATTATAATGATCATATTAAAATATATACAGACGGATCTGTCCTCGAGAATGGCAAGACAGGGGCAGCATTTGTAATTCCTTCACTAAACCTAGTGAAACAGTATCATATCGGTAATCATTACTCCATTTTTACTGCTGAATTGGTAGCAATATTAAAGGCGGTACAGCATATCATAGATCTTCCAACAAACTGGCCCAAACGTAAAGTGTTATTATGTGTCGATTCGAAATCTGCACTACAAGCTATCAAATGTCAAAATGTTAAAACGCGTCTCGAAATGATACTAGAAATAAAACATGCAATACATCAGTTATCAGCTAAAAACATCAGTATCACTTTTTATTGGGTACCTTCACATTATGGGATATATTATAATGAAGTGGTTGACCGAGCAGCTAAAAGAGCAGCGCGTAATGTTGAAGGAACAATACAGCTGAATATAAAGTTAGATTTACATGAATGCTATAAACATATTGACAAAATATCTAAAGATGAATTTGATAATATTCTGATGACATCAAACAGTCAATATTCACAAAATTGTATTAAAGGATTAAATGAACCTATCGCAGATTCAAAGTTACTCTTGACATATCTTAGTAATACAAAATCCAGACATATTATAGCTTTGATGTTTAAACTTCGTCTAAATGCTCTTAGAACAAAATTTTCTAAAGATGTAAATTGTATATGTGGAAACCAGATTACTATAAAGCATTTACTCCTACACTGTTCTGAAATTAAAGCACTCATTACTAAAACTTTAGGGGGCGTGCTGCTACCTTATGAGCCATTATCCATTGAAAAAATTGTAAATGACTTTCAGCTTCTTAAAATTTTTTCACAAATTTTGCATTCCAGTCCTGTTGGTATTTTTCTTTGATTTGTTGATTTATTGTTGTTCTTTCCTGCGTTATTAAATTATATCTGTTAATTGTTAAGATAGTAGGACACATTGGGAATTTATTACTTTTAGATTTAAGATATTTAAAACAATCTGAATATTCTATGCAGTATGCAAGTCAATTTTTCTAACCATAACTCGAGATTACAGGATCGAACTTTTACACGGTGGCAATCCTGGGATGGCTTTCATGATTGGCTGGACTGTGGACCGCATAACTTGAATTGATTTGCCGTCCAAATCTCTAGATACTTTATAATGTATCAGATCTGTCAATGTACTAATAGAATAGATTAATACGTGAAGGACAGAAAGAAAGGGTGAAGGACAGATTATTCCACTATTACTAAAGGACACTATACACCATCACCACAAAAAATACAAACCCATCCAGTGACACATACCTACCCTTCCCCCCCTCCCCCCCCCCCCCCACACACATTTCTTTATTATTCTATCCTATTTAGTTTATCTATCTATTATTTTGTTTTAATCAATTTATTTCATTCATTTAATTTATTTTATTTTACTCTACTATTATTTTATTTGATATTTATTTAATTTGTCTAATATCACCTTTGGGTGAACAGACGTTAAATCAAAGAACAACAACAACACGCACGCACGCATTCACGCACGCACGCACGCACGCACACAGAGGTAGAACGACAAAGACTGAGACACATTGAAGCAAGCCAAAGATCGACAGGGTGGAGCAGATGGCCGAAGTGATGGGATGAGGAAGATGGCAAAATGAAAGAATGGCAAGGAAAGGAAGGGAGAGAACTAAGCGCAAAAAGAGACGGAAGTGGGGGGCGCCAGGAGGGGGAGATTGTTCGGAAGCTTGGTAAAGAAATGATTGAAACGTTATGTCCGCTTCGCTTTAAAATTTAATGACTAATCTTTTTTTGTTTGTTTGTTTTTGTTTTTTTGTTGAGTTCCTGTCCTTCTTTTCTGTCAGATGAATGGTCAATCCACGTCGGTTCTTTTCCAAGTGCGAATGATTCCAGGGCTTGATGCTTGCGTTTTGTTTACGTGGATGGAGTATGATAATATTGTTTTTAGTCCTTGTAATCTTGATGTTATTTCAAATGGTGACTTGTGCTCTATCGAGTTTTTTTTCTTCTTTTTTTAACTTTTCAACGAGACAAATACAATTCTGCAGCAGGTTGCAACAACTATTTAAGTCTAATCCAAGATGAAAGAAACAAAAACCCCACCACATTACGCAAACTGGAATAACAGGATTTGTGATGACAAGTCTGTCTGCGCGACATGAATTCCCAAAGAAATTTGGCTAATAACTCAAAACCTACATTATACCAAGATATTCTTGCTGTAAATGGAACAAATGTGAAGTACTGTAGTGAATGAAACTAAAAGATACGGAGAAAGAAATGAAAATTAGTATGCACGAAGCGACATATATACATGATTCAGAAATGAAATAATATCAAATTCGAACGACCCATAGAATATCAGTTAGTTACGAATACTTTGGTACTTCACACCGGAATCATAGACATGGACACTTCCTCTTTTTGAAAACAAGCGTGTGACAACATTCAACATGTGTTGTAAAATTGTCGACGTTAAGTTTTATCCTGGGAACAATTTTGGTGTGTCTACTAATAGTGATGATGCAACATACCTCACTTTAAATGAATTGATGGTATTTTTTTCTTAAAGAAATCATGAATATTTGATATTTTATGCTATCACTGGCAATATCATTTTTTGTATTGATATCAATCGGTGGACGTTTCCCAGCATTCTGTGACTTCAAGCAATACCTTAAAGTGAAATATGAAACAGAAATGCTTATTACAACTTTGAATATGAACTTCACATATTAGCAACACAATGGTCACCATACAGGTCTTTGACAAAACAAGAACAATGACAGAACGATAAAACAGAAAGTGAACGTGTTTGTGGTTAACATCAGTTAAAGTATGATATACTACAAAAGTTTTACCGCTTGTTCTTATTTGAGTGCATCTAATCAGTAGGTAATAGAAAGCATTTTCTGCGCCATCAGAATTTCATCCGCCAAGTTTCACTATACTCTATCTATTTGTGTGTTTACTACCACCGCTTTTCTTCAGTTTATACCAGCTTGCTAGTGTTCATGTACAAAGGCTTGTGCGCAAAAATTAAGGCTAATACACAGTATGTTCCTGTATAACCATAAAATGAACAAGTCCCATTTTTCCTTTTTTCTTCATCGCTTTTTTTTTCGGCGGCAAACAACACCATCAACATCAATTTCAACATCACAGTAGAAATGTATGCTCCGACATCACAAATTATGATGAAGACCAGATTGACGATTTCTGTTCTCAGCTCCAAACAGTCATCAGTGAGGTTGACAAGAAGGGCATCCTCATCTTTTAGAATGATTGGAATGCTAAAATTGGTGCAGAAGCCCAAGAAGACTGTAAGAGTTTAGCAGTCCCTATTGTAATGGGACCAACAGTACTAAAGGAATACGTCTGTTAGAATTTGCCAGTGATAATGACTTGGTTCTTGCCAACACTCTTGATGAGGCATCCCGATAATAGATACGGAACTCTATAAATAGTCAGCACTACAGCCAGATAGACTGTATCCTCGTGAAGAACTGATACAGGTCTCGCATCAGTAAGTCTGAAGAGGTCATTTCCTGGAGCTAATGTTGATAGTGACTACAACACTGTCATGATGAACTGTAAAGTTCGTTTGAAAAAAAGAATTGGAGAGGAAAAAAAACCCCACCCAAAGATCTCAAGTTTTGTCTTCACCACCTGAAAGATTCTTGACATCGTTGGACAATCTTAAGCAGCCATACGAGGAAACTTCATTGCAAGAACTTGTTAGAAGAAGACTCT
>CM065729.1:59345805-59368305 GCA_033310375.1 Conus canariensis
GGCCTCCAAAACAGGAGAAACAATGGACAAACCCCATACCTTATCAACCACAGGTCTCCTAAGCAGGAGAAACAATGGACAACACATACCTTATGAAACCACAAGGCTCCTAAGCAGGAGAAACAATGGACACCACATACCTTATCAACCACAGGTCTCCTAAGCAGGAGAAACAATGGACACACATACCTTATGAACCACAGGTCTCCTAAGCAGGAGAAACAATGGACAACACATACCTTATGAACCACAGGCCTCCAAAGCAGGAGAAACAATGGACACCACATACCTTATAACCACAAGGCTCCTAAGCAGGAGAAACAATGGACACCACATACCTTATCAACCACAGGTCTCCTAAGCAGGAGAAACAATGGACAACACATACCTTATGAACCACAAGGCTCCTAAGCAGGAGAAACAATGGACACCACATACCTTATCAACCACAGGTCTCCTAAGCAGGAGAAACAATGGACAACACATACCTTATGAACCACAAGGCTCCTAAGCATAAAGAAACTCTACAAGATCTGGTAAATACGTAGCTGTCCTTCCTTTCTTTCCTTTCGTTCTTTCTCGCTTTTCTATTTTTCCTTTGTTCCCTGTCTTAGCCCATGAATTCACACAGTGCAATCTGCAAACGTCTTGTCCATCTATATTTGATTTTTATTTGCCCCTGATTCGAATAGTCATAAAATGATGGGTTATTTGTTGAAACCAAACCACACTCACAAAATTAATTGGTCGCTGGTGGTTATACGTTTTTATACAGATCCGTGGGAAAGCTGCTTATCATTGGCAAATGGCACTATATGGGCCGCATCAGTTCTTTCCGAATATAACATCACTTCACTCGCCCAGCCTTCAGTCTCAAGGGCCTGTTTCACTACTGGTATTGCCATGACGATCGATAACACTATTGAGTCCAGGTGATGGTCCGTTTGGAAATGGAAGCATCAGCTTCAGACAGGCTGCAGTGTAGAAACGATGCTCCAAGAGATTGCAGACAGTTGCTGAGAATATGTCATGAACGGAATGAGTGATGTGTCCTAATCTAACATCGAATCTGTGTCTCCTTTCGCCAACCCTCCACCGCTCTTTCCTTGCCTCTGTCTTTTCCTTCTTCCTCCCTCCCCTGTGCCTCTTTCTCCGTGCTTCACATTTCTTCACAGAAACGGGAATGTCGGAATGTAATCATTCAGCTGCCGTGTTGTTTTTTTTTTCCTTCTTCAGATTTTTCATAACGTGACGTGCGGTAAGTTTATTGCTCTGAACATCAATTTCCTCCCCATCTTCTCTTCTCTATTTCCTCCTCTTTCCCCTCCTGTATCTCTTTGTCAAGTGAGGGGAGGCAGGAATACATTCGGTTAAATCCTCGGTTAGAGACAAAAAAAAATCGCAAAACTTCGGATCCGCTGATTTTTTGTTTAATGCAAAAGAATGGCCCTTATTAATTTCCTAGCACACGGACATGTCCTTTGTCGGAAGTTGATGCCATCTTTTTATTAATTTCCTAGCACACGGACATGTCCTTTGTCGGAAGTTGATGCCTTATCTTTTTATTAATTTCCTAGCACACGGACATGTCCTTTGTCGGAAGTTGATGCCATCTTTTTGTTAATTTCCTAGCACACGGACATGTCCTTTGTCGGAAGTTGATGCCATCTTTTTGTTTAATTTCCTAGCACAACGGACATGTCCTTTGTCGGAAGTTGATGCCATCTTTTTATTAATTTCCTAGCACACGGACATGTCCTTTGTCGGAAGTTGATGCCATCTTTTTGTTAATTTCCTAGCACACGGACATGTCCTTTGTCGGAAGCTGATGCCATCTTTTTGTTGTCACCAGTCTAGAATTCTTTGATCAAACAAAGGGCTGTGCTGAGAAGCGAACAATGACAACGATTTTGAATTGTAACGTCAACAGCAGCAGTTGAACACGTGTGTGTGTGTGTGTGTGTGGTGTGTGTGTGTGTGTGTGTGTGTGTGTGTGTGTGTGTGTGTGTGTGTGTGCGCGCGGCGCGTGCGTGTGTGTGTGTGTGTGTGTGTGTTTGACAGGGAGTGCTTTGGCGGTCGAAAGGAAAGTCATTCTTAGAGTGTCACGGACACATATCGAGTGATTATGCCTTTTATGTATTCAAAAGATTTGGACTGTGTTTAGAAAGGTCTGTTTTCCATCTGATCGTTTGTGCCACCAGCGGCATTACACCCACACCTCTCAGACCGGTCACCTGCACAGCAAACATCTCATTTTGTCATGATGCAGTTCCAGCATGGCATTCCACAGGAAGGAAAGCAATCAATATTAGGTCGTACCGAGGCAACCCCACAGAGGAGACACTGCCTGCTGCCAAGTCACTTCAGTGGTGTTCACAGATGCCTGTTGTAATCGATTTTACGCCAGACATCACCTGCTGGTCACCTGCTGTTGACAGTGATTGTATCGTCACGATGGCGTGGAGATGTTTGCTTTGGTTTCATCATGAGAACCAAAGGTACAGCAGCTGTTTATCATTCTTCTTCTTTGATCAACAGCTTATTTTCTGTTGTGTG
This sequence comes from Conus canariensis, assembly GCA_033310375.1. Taxonomy (NCBI): domain Eukaryota; kingdom Metazoa; phylum Mollusca; class Gastropoda; order Neogastropoda; family Conidae; genus Conus; species Conus canariensis. The sequence continues at coordinate 59,348,362 of CM065729.1, forward strand.
TGGTTTGTAGCGTCAGGGATGTATTCTTTTCTGGGTAAACGTGGTCAAAATTAATCAGATGTGTGTGGTGTGTGTGTGTGTGTGTGTGTGTGTGTGTGTGTGTGTGTGTGTGTGTGTGTGTGTGTGTGTGGAGGGGAGGATGTGGGAAGAATCTAATCCTCGTGAACCCTGGAACGGCGAGAGGTATGTGACAGTTTCAAAACACCAAGTTTGAAGACCGTAATTTGAAAGGACAATTCAGTTCAAATCACTGTCTTCAATTTTTTTTCTGCTCGCTTCTACTCACGTATTATTTGCTCTATTTCCATCCTTTCCCAGCAAGCTTCAACATCACACGTCTGAAACGTACCTTCAGGAAACTGGTACAGCTGTAACTAACTTTCATAATGCAGTTCATGGGTTGAAAGGTAGCACGCACATCTTTCTCTCGATGACGTCAACAACGATATATATATATATATATATATATATATAATATATATATTTATATATATATATATATATGTATTGTGTATATCTAGCTCTGTTATAGTACTGAATGCAAAAGGTTTCACAGCAAAAGTCCTGGACGTTTTATCACTGAAAATAGGATTGAATGAGCATGTAACTCCTCTCTCAGTTGTGAGAAGAAAGATCCGGCACCCCATCTCTCTAAGCGTGATTTCCTGGACCCCACGCACCCCCCCTCCCCACCCCCTGCCGGTCCAATCCCCTGCTGATCGGCTGGCAAACGGCACAGACCGATCCACCGATTCAGTGTTCCAGGTTAATTCACCTTCATTTGTCTGAAAGGATTCTCTGATCGACGTGTGCCGATCTCCTCCTCCACCTTCCCCACTCACACACACACACACACACACACACACACACACACACACACACACACACACACACACACACACACACACACACACACACACACACACACACACACACACACACACACACACACACACACACACACACCACACACACACACACACGCACGCACACACACACACACACACACACACACACACCACGCACACACACATCACACACACACACACAAATGCACACACATACACACACGCACACACATCACACACATATACATACACACACACAAATACACACACGCACAAATACACACACACACACACAAATACACACACACACACAAACACACGCCTGCACACACACCACACATGCCACACACAGCACGCACCAGCACGACACACACACATACACACGCACGCACGCACGCACGCACGCACGCACGCATGCACGCACGCAGGTTTGGTAGTTTTTGTGTGATCATTCTGACAGACAAACAAATAAATTAACACAAGTGAACCTATAACCTGTTTTGCGGAGGCAGTTGCTGTACGACGTTAATGAGACCAAGAGAAAGTGAGCGAGTGGGAAGTGTGTGTGTGTGTGTGTGTGTGTGTGTGTGTGTGTGTGTGTGTGTGTGTGTGTGTGTGTGTGTGTGTGTTTGAGAGAGAGAGAGACAGAGAGAGAGAGAGAGAGAGAGAGAGAGGTGTGTGTGTGTGTGTGTGTGTGTGTGTGTGTGTGTGTGTGTGTGTGTGTGTGTGTGTGTGTGTTTGCGCGCACCAAACAACTGTACCACCTACAAATAAAGCGCGTTTTTAGCCCCCCCCCCCCCCAAAAAAAAAAAAAAAAAAAAAAAAAAAAAAAAAAAAAAATTGAGACAATGCAAAGTTTAGATCGTAAGACATTCCGACATACCCTGGGTGTACCCTTTCATGTATCAGCCATGGGTACATACAGGGAAGTGGGGGTTCTACTTTTGGATGAGTATTCACAACTTGCTCTGGCAAAAATTACTATGATCTACGTAGCTCAGTAAACAACTATAATGTTGAAAATCAAGTAAGCTCAAGATCTAACACAGATGTTCCGAAACGGGCAAAAATATAGCTTCCCTTGCAACAACTGGAACGTACACTTCTGAGTTATTCCAACGATCAGAAATGGATGTGAAGAAAATAATAAAGTCAGAAATTAAGTTTCTCCCTTGCCCACTATGGGAACTTCAAGTGGCTAATTTTGATATCAGTTATTCTTCCTTAAGGAAAGAAAAATGGCAATGACAACATTCTTGGCGCATCAGTAAAAGATCATATAAGCAATTATTACCCTGATCATGTACAAGTTTATGCGGATGGATCTCTGTTGGACAACTACAAAGCTGAGGCAGCTTTCACTATTCCTTCTTTAAAAGTAAAAGATCTTTTTATGTCGGAAAATACAGATCATATTCACAGCAGAGCTCACTGTCATTCTCATGGCCCTGTATTTTCCTCTTGATTTCCCTAAACACATAATTCAAATTCCTTTTCTTGTGTTTATTCAAAGTTATTTGTATGTGCTCTAAGCAAATCAAACTCTAAAGATCGCATTGTTGAAATCGAACATTTGATACATTTCCTTCCAGTGAGAGGTAGTACCAGAGAAAGCAGAAAGTTGTGAACGTTCACTCCGCCAAGGCCTACTATATTTTCCAACTAACGGCTGTTGAAGCCAGCCCTCCTGCGCTGCGAGGCGGGGGGCGGAAGGTGGAATGTGCTGACCATCTTTCTGCTGGCCAGTACAACCGCGGCTCGCGAAGCAGACGCACATAGTACAAAGAGAGAGAAAAGAGACTGTATCTACGTTATTGACTACTTTAATTAGCTTGCAACGAGAACAACACAAACTGCTACATCGACAAATCGACAATAATAATGTTGTTTGATTTAATTAATACCGTCTTTGGGGACCACTACAGCAACATCACAATCATGGATCATTAGCGCTCATTTTATCAGTAACCTTCACTTTCCTAACTTTTAATAGTTTCAAAGCACTAAAAAAAATGGAGCCATTATCAAAACTGATGACACAAGCCAGGTCAAAGTCAAAATCACTTTATTATCTCTAAAACGAGAAACTGGTACCAGTTGCAACAGTTGAAATACACGGAACAGGGGTAGGTACATGGAGTAAACAACGAACAATTCTCTACAATAAAATGACCTCGCACTGCATTCACATCACTAAACTGCATGCATGTATCCCAAGGTCTTTGACAACATCATGACGTTAGCAGTGTATGTTGAAAAGAATACTAAACATTAAAGATAAACAATACAACAAACAGAGTTACAATAAACGTACAGTAAACATACAATATACGTAAGACAAATAGCTTTAAAAGTGACCGCACAGAGCAGAACTGAAACACGTCATTTAAAAAATATTGTTTTAAAAGAAGTTACCAGGCATTCACTTGTTTTATACTATTATTACAGGAATGGTTGCAGTTCGGAGCTGCACACCATACACTGCCTACACTATTCGCCATCATTCTCTAACAGGGAATACACCAGACCTGGAAGGGGGAGGTGGTGCCAGCACAAACTGCGCCGTGTGCAGCGCTGCCTCACGCAGTACAGTGGCAGAAGAACGTTCTCCCCTTTGACTTTTTCTGGCAGTACTATTACATTCTGCTGGGTGCCCTCACATTGTGGAATCCATTGTAACCAAAGAGTTAATAGACAGTGGAACAAAACGTGCTGACAATGCATGTAATTTAAATATTTGCCTGTTTGTTCTAGAGGGATATAGATTATCACAGGATGCGTGATGGATGCATTTCAGAAAGAAACCAGAGAATTCTGGGTACTGGTTGTCCAACCCCCCAAAATCAGCCACCACGGTATGGCACTATCTTAAGAACTCGAAATAGCAATTATCATGTAATATCAATGGCCTATTTGATTTACAGATTGAAATTTAATGCTTTTAAAACAAAATGTACTGAGGACAAAGTGCATTTGCGTTAAAAATATCAACTACGCATACATTTCTCAGATGTAAGCGCTTGAAAAAAAATTGCCTGCTTGATCTGAATCTTCCCTGAAATAAAATCTTAAATGATTCCTCACTAATATGTGACACTGGATTAATATAACACAGGGTCCGACTTTCACTAACCTGTAATGAGATGCAGATGTTGTGTTTTTGTATTTGATATTACTTGGGGTATTTTTATGTGTTGGTGTGTTCGTTGTTTTATCTTTATTTTTGTGTGTCTGAGATCAAATAATGTGATTAGACATTAAACTGAGACGACTACATGCGTGTATGTATATGAGAGTGTTTGTGCATATATGTATGTGTGTGCGCGTGTGTATGAGTGTGTGTGTGTGCGTGCGTGCGTGCGTGCGTGCGTGCCTGTGTTTTGGTGTGTGTGGTGTGTGTGTGTGTGTGTGTGTGTGTGTGTGTGTGTGTGTGTTATGCTATAATGGTGTGGTGGTGATTGACGTGCAAGTTGTGGTGGTGGTGGTGGAGGTGGTGATTGTGGTGATGGTGGTGTGTGTGTGTGTGTGTGGGGGGGGGGGGGGGGTGCGCGCCTAAATTCGGATTTATGGGACCACAGATGAGGAAGACAAGAAGAGGGAGCGGAGCAGAATGTTCCTGTCACACGCTTCCCTTGCCTCAAATTGAACCTTGCACTCCTCACTGGCTTTCATTAGCGTCTTCATCCTTCTTTCTGTCCTTAGCTCCTTCACTCTTCTGCCTCTTATTAGCGTCTCTCTCTCTCTCTCTCTCTCTCTCTCTCTCTCTCTCTCTCTCTCTCTCTCTCTCTTTTCTCTCTCTCTTCTTCTTCTTCTTCTTCTTCTTCTTCTTCTTCTTCTTCTTCATTGGCTGAGGGAGAACAATAAATACGTAGATTTTGGAAGGCAGAATTGGCATGGACATATGTATAGTGTGACACGTTTTAATGAATACAGACCATTTAAAACTACATGCGTGGTTGAACCATATACTTGACCTTGTCTTGTGACTCGTTTGTCCACGTTTCTCTGGGCGGTTCGCTAACATTTATTTAAGATTCGTATACTTGAATTGTCATCAACAGGTATATGAAAAACACTGAGTCACGATTTGGTGTATCTGACTTTGCTTGTTATCGTTTAAGATCTGGAACATAATATGAACACTGTTTTGCCATTTAGTAGTGCTAAGGGAAGATGAAATGTGTTTCTTGTTTTGTTGTCTTTTTGTTTATGATCTCAGATGGAAATCAATCAGTCATCAATACTATGATAATTCCGGTAACTTTCAATTAGATCTAATACTGTCGTCCATCTTCTTTGTCTTTATTTCTCTAGTTAGATTCTCCACCCTTTTTAACCTCTCTTTCTGTCTGTCTCCCTTACTCTCTCACTGTCTCTCTTTTTCCCGCTTTCTTTGCGAGGGTCTCTCTCTCATCGACAGATATTTCCCCACTACTTCTATCTCTCTCTGTCCCTTACTGTTTCAGTTATCCTAAGCAACCGTATGTCTCTCTCTCTCTCTCTCTCTCTCTCTCTCTCTCTCTCTCTCTCTCTCTCTCTCCTTGTCCAAATCTCTCTCTCTCTCTCTCTCTCTCTCTCTCTCTCTCTCTCTCTCTCTCTCTCTCTCTCTTCTCTCTCTCTCTCTCCCCTTCACTTTGTTGGACTCACAGTTTCATCCGTTTATTAAACGTAGCGCACAGTTCTTTGGAGAACATGCCAATGCAGCATTCTGTTGTAAAAAGGTGAGTTTGTTTGCTGTTACAAGAGATGTAGACCTCGGAATGCAAACACCCAATACTTCGGATATGGGCGAATAAACAGTGCATGCACATTAGTCTGTAGACCAACAGTATATATTCTGCAGATAAATAATATTTCAGTGTATGGTTTGGTTAAAACTGACGCGGGCAGGTGAATCCTGACTGCCTCACAACGAATATAGAAAGTTTTCTGATTTGGATATACATGGAAACAATCAACCCGTCATGAAGTTCGTTGTAAGCTGTATAAATTACGTTTGGATATGGATATGTATGGCTTAGTTTTGGCAGGAACACACACACACAAAATCTGAACTTTGTAGGGAAAGGTTCAGTTGATGCATGCGACAATGACATTTCGTATCAGTGGCAGTGAGATGGTTAGTATTCACAGAACATATTGTGCAGTGCTGGATGTATCTTTTTTCTATCTTTCCTATCTTATCGTCTGTGCCACCTCAGTGGCATTGAATCCATGTCACTCATCAACCCCCCCCCTTCCCTTCTCAGTCACAGTCTGGTTCACTCCGCCACACTCCGGCACCGGCAATCCACAGGGAGCAGTCAATGCCAAATCGAAATGAGGGAACTCGCCACAAGAGACACTGCGCTGCCATCGAGTCAGCTCGTTGGTGTTCCGTAGCATTTTTGTTCTCATTCAACATACGCGAGACTAATTCAGCTTTCTACTGACCACAGTAATTGCCTTGTCGCAGAACCAGCGAAAATGAGGCCTCCCTCGGTAAGACACCACGACAGTCTTCATTGCCAATACCGGTGACCTTCACGGAAGTGACCCAAGGGCATCGACGTGGAGAAACTGAGGTCACCATGACAGCAGAGTTTTCGTGAGAGCAGCTTTTCTTTCAAAGATAAAGTGATAGCTCGTTCTTCGCGTTCATTGTCCTGAATGTTGTTTATCTGGCCTGAAGAAGACCTAAGAGGTCGAAACGCGCCGTGTCTTGTCTTGTAATTTGTTTGTCCCTGATATCTGGCGGATTTACTTTCAATTCTTTTGTAAATTTGGATTTTGCTAGGATATTGGTTTTCAATTATAGCACGAAAGACGGAACGTTGCGGCTTTTGCCATAGATATTAAAGATTTCGTGTCGGCGAACGGTAGAGTGCTTGTACATTTGTCGGATGCTGGTGGGTTTATCCGAATTTGAAGGTCATTTCTTCCTTTGCCTGTTGTCCTGGTGTGTGGGTGCGCGCTTGTGTGTGTGTGTGTGTGTGTGTGTGTGTGTGTGTGTGTGTGTGTGTGTGTGTGTGTGTGTGTGTGTGCGCGCGCGTTCGTGCGTGCGTGCGTGTGTGCTTGCGCATGTGTGTGTGTGTGTTGTGTGTGTGTGTGTGTGTGTGTGTGTGTGTGTGTGTGTTGTGTGCGCGTGTGTGTGTGCGCACGCGCGCGCGCGTGTCTGTGTGTGTGTGTGTGTGTGTGTGTGTGTGTGTGTGTGTGTGTGTGTGTGTGTGTGTGTGTGTGTGTGTGTTTTAGTGAAAGGGGGAGGCAGAGCACAGGAAGTAAGGTGGTCAAGGTGGGGAGAACAGAGGGGCGGTGGGAAAGGGATGGGGGTGGGGGGTAGGGGAGGAGAGAGGGAGCCACAAGTTGCCGCTTAAAACCTAATGACTGGAATCAGACATCTATTTTTTCTCCTTTTGAAACTGACTGTACGCTTCGTTATTTCCAATTTTCCGCTCGGCTAAACTCTCTATATTGATTCAGCGAATCACTTTGAACTCTTTGATTTGCCGTCGTCGATCATAGTAATGTTGTCATTAGACTTTGAATGACTACACTCAGCGATGATCAAAGACTTCAACTCCTCCTTTATAATTATCTAAAAAAAAGTCATCATCAGTTTTCTGTGTCAGGACCAAACTACTCTCTGAATTTCGATCGGTCGTTTCAGCTCTAGCTTGGGTTTGATAGCTGTATTCTCAACAGAATGTCATGTCTAACAGAGACAACGAAGAAGATCATGACAGTCCTTGTGGTGGGAGTAGAAAATTAAATAAATAATCGAGTCTGGAGAAAACTGGTGTATTTTTACAAGTTGACTATTCTGGATAATTATTCATAAATCTGTTTTGAGATTATATCAGGTTGTAGTTCTAAATAATCATAAAGGAATATGATGTGATTTTTTAGTAAATCGTCTTTAGTTTTCCGTACACGGTCTGATGCTAGTGAGGGAGATGTCAAAGTAAGATCTGTGGCTGAAGGAATGAGTTGGAATATCAGGAAGGCGAGTAATATCTTCATTATTGAGCACGTACAGGTTAGAATCTACAATACTTTTTAATAATCTATTGTTGGAAATACATATACCTATTAAAATCACCAACAAAAAACCATTTGTCGTGTTGATCGTCGGAATTTGACAGCCTTTCTGAGTTCTCTCGATCGGGTTCTTTTGGGAGATAAATTGAAGCAATGTTTAAGGTGAAGGATGAGAAAAAACTGTGCAATAGAAGCACAGGATGAATTAGGTGCAACATCGTTAGTCACTGTTGACGTCCTTATACAGGAGTCCAAACCTTCACGAACATGGATTACAGCCTGACCACGGTCAGAAGAACCTTGAGGAGCTGCTGGACAGTAGTATGTAGAAAGTTTGGGCAAATTGCTATTGTTCACATTTCAAGTTTGCATTAATAACACGTGAACTTTGTTTGAAACCAATTATTGATTTGATTTAAGAATGAAATAGTTCTGGTGGTGAGGCGATAGTTCCACCAAAAAAACTGACATCGGAATGTTTGCATTTTTTCGAGTGGATCAGGAAAAAAAAAACTTATATCATTCCTAAAAATTCTTAAAACTTCAAAAAGAAGGGTTAAAGATTAATTATGAAGCATTGAGAACGCATTGTATCTAGCAGACTGAATAAAGCGCATCTGGTGGAACCAGAGGCCACAAAGGCACAGGGGGGAGGGCTGGGGGAGGGGGTGGGGAAATTTGAGCCATGATGGAAAAGGGGTTAGGCCTATCTCCTCTGTGGTTTTTCCCAACACATTTGATGCAGCTGTCTCCTATTGATCCAGGCCAGCTCGCTGTCTTCTCTGTCTGAAGGAAACGTCTCGTCAGGACTTGGCATCCGTTGTCTGCAGCTCACAGGTTACCGTAGCTGACAAAGCCGATGTTCTGCTCCGCCACCAGTAGGGATCTTGTTACCGCATTATACAGCTCTTGTTTGGCGTCCAGGGTCTTATTCCTGATGGGCGCAACCCGACTTTCTACAAGTTTTTGGTGTTGGACAAAATCTTTTTTGACGCGTTTATCACTTTCGGCTATGCACCGCATCGGTTACTGCGATTTGATGTTGTTGAGATGTACATGCAAAATAATACGGTCTAGTTCTGAGCGGGTTTCCCTTGGCATTTTCCAGAATGTTTGACACTCCCGTATGGTGCTTAGTCGTCTGGCTGTCAGCTGTAAGCCGTAAGAAAGCCCGACCTGCTTTTCATTCACTTTATGCATAACACAGCCACGAGGAAGAAGGGCCTATGGTTGATATTTGAAAGTAACGTTAAAGTCATGTGTGTGTGTGTGTGTGTGTGTGTGTGTGTGTGTGTGTGTGTGTGTGTGTGTGTGTGTTGTGTGCTCGCGCGCGCACGCATGCATGGTATGTCGCTATGGTCTGGGAAACATTTGCCCTCGAACCCAATTTCCATTAAAGTGGAAAACACTATATTGTGCTGAAGGCACCAGACATCTCTAGAAAACACTCACCATAAGTGACAAACACGAATAAAGATTGTAAAAAGCCGACATCTTCACGTTGCTGCAAAACAAACAGACAAACAGACAAACAAATCCTAGAATACCACTTAAGGCTACGTAAGCTAGTAGTCTCTGCAGAATGGACAGCTAGTATCTGTTTCGAGAGTGTTTACTACTTAGTCGCTGGATTACTTTAAAGCATTGGCGAGTCATAAATTGTAACACGTGGAAAAAAAGAGAGAACAAAAACAGAGTAACTGGGCCACTAAATGAAAACGAAGGAAGAAAATTTTCAAAACAGACACAACGCCTTTCGACCTATTGGGTCTCCCTCGGGAGAGAAACTAAGATTAAGATTCAAAACGATGAAAACAAAGGATGAATAGATAGTGACTTATCCTACGATCTGGGTGCAAATTCCGGTCTTAGGTATATAGTCTCGTTGAGAAATTCATTCTGTTTCATTTCCTCGCTTGGCAGTTCAGTGATTCTGTTTTTGCTCCTGTTTCAGTTTCCGCCTGCAGTCATCTCACTTGAAAACAAAGAAAAAAAAATGTTAGTTTTTTTTTAAACAAAGGGGCTGAATGGACCACGAAGACAGAAAAGAAAGGACGAGGCAGCAAGACAAAGGAAATGCCAGGATAAGGTGAACAACTAGCACTATATGTTCAAAAAGCGAGTACACAAAGTATGTTGAAAGATCCTGCAGCATCGTCACAGAGGCAGTTGGGGAGAGTGTGGCCATGCCCTTTTCCTGTCTCAGTCCCCCTCCCCCCCCCCCCGGCCGTCTGGCCGCAGTATATAGGAACATCTAAATAGTGCTATTTGGAAACAGTGGCTGTTTCCGAATAGTGATCCGCGAAGTTTTCGCAAAAAAATGGTCCTTTCGTTATTTCGTATGCAGAAGTGGCTATTGGCTGTTTTGAATAATTGTTCCAGAAAAGACAGAGTGGACAGTGGACTTTATTTTGAGAATCAGGTAAGTCCATCTGCATATTTCATGGTCAATATACAGAGTCTATTCCAAGTGGTGAATAATGTCAACTCTAGAATGAGATTTCTATGCCAGACAACTAATTACATTTGGAGTCAAAGAAGCCTGCACGTATTTTTTTCTGTTATTTGTTGTGTTTTGGAAGGCATCAAAATTCAAAAGTCGCGAGTTTCATTTGTAGTGACGAAATACATCGATTCATTCATTTTATATGGGACTTGCCTGTTTAGGCAAACGAAACCCAGTCGAAGAAACCAAAGTTTAATCAATGTAAAGTCTGTTTGCTGCTGGAGGAAATTGACCTTTTTGGAATAGACCATTGCAGATGCCAAATCAAACTTCCCAAACTGCTGTTTGATCATCAAGACTTTCAAACGTATGTCTTGTATTGCGAAGCCTTTCACCCGTATTGATGCCTTTCCCTAATATGGAGCGTCACAATATTTAGGCTATGCACGGACAGATGGCCATTTCAACCCAGAGGAGTCCCATAAACTTATCCGGATTTTATTGTGCTGGAGAGCCAACCCCAGGGTTCCTGCATACAAATCGTTTTGTTTTCTAACTCGTCCGGATAGGTGTTAATCAGGGATAGAACGTCTATCTGGCCTGACTACATGCAGCCCCACGTCTTTCTGTAAGACATTAATCTCTTGTATGGTAACATGACCTTAAACGTGTTTGCTTGCTCGCTGTGTGTATACAGTGCAGTAAGGTACTAAAACCTCTGCAAAGAGTCGGCACACGAGAGATCAGAAGAACCTGATTCCAGCCCTCGGTCACCAGGCTCCACTGGGACAGAAACCCGTGACTTAGAATGAAAGTCCGGGGGTCTAACTCTGAGATACAGCGAAGAGCTGCTTCCATGGAATGGCATAGAAATCTGAACACAGGATAGAAAGCAGACAGTGATGACCTCGTAACATGCAGCCTGCACAGCAGACGAGCTCTTTATACGCCGGGGGATAGGCAGGGGTAAAATCAAATGACCCATACACATGACTCGCAATCCTCCACGCCTTTTACTGGTTTCCCAATGCAGTGCAAAGACAGAGACATAAAGATGCTGCAGTGGGGGTGGTTTATTCCACTCGTCTTGTCAAAGCCGCGTCATGCAGAGGGGATGGTTGGTTGTAAATCTGGCGAGGGTTGTACGTCCTTATTTGATGTAAATCGGCGGCCTTTGGCAGATCAATGTCCACATTCGTTTCTTCCAGTGCCACCGTAGCCTGTATGGACAATGATGTAATGTTGACAGTCATTTGCGACGGTGATGTGAAGCTATGACAAAGAACAGGGGAAGGAAGAGGAGGAGGAGGAAGAGGAAGAGGAGGAGGGGGTGGAGGAGGAGGGGAGGAGGAGGAAGTGAAGGAGGAGGAGGAGGAGGAGGAAGATAAGAACTCAAAAGGAAGGAGAAGACTGCTTATCTATAGTGACAACGACATCAACCATGACGTCGATGATAACCATACATATGACAGCCATAATGATGAATGCAAAGAGCAGAGGTCTAGGCCCAAGCAGAGTAAGGAGAGCAGGGAGAATGGAAGGCTGCAAAAAGATGACGAAGACAAAGAGTAAAAAGAACAACCACAAAAATACAAGTGGCTGACAAAGAAGAAAGCAAAGCAAAACAAAACGAAACAAAACAAAACAAAACGAAACAAAACAAAACAAAACGAAACAAAACAAAACAAAAAAAAACAAAACAAAACGAAACAAAACAAAACAAAACGAAACAAAACAAAACAAAACAAAACAAAACAAAACGAAACAAAACAAAACAAAACAAAACAAAACAAAACAAAACAAAACAAAACAAAACGAAAAATTAAAAAAAAAAAAAAGAAAAGAGAGAAAAGAGAAGGAAAGAAAGAAATGGATAGAAGACAAGAACAAGGAACGAGAGAAAAAAAGACGAAAATAGAAAAGGTTGGAAACTTGGAAAGAAAAATCATACTGACGGAGCCTAAGAGAACCACGCACACAGACACACTCTGTCTGTCTGTCTGTCTGTCTGTCTGTCTGCCTGTCTCTGTCTCTGTCTGTCTGTCTGTCTGTCTCTGTCTGTCTGTCTGTCTGTCTGTCTGTCTGTCTCTGTCTCTGTCTGTCTGTCTGTCTGTCTGTCTGTCTGTCTGTCTGTCTGTCTCTCTCTCTCTCTCTCTCTCTCTCTCTCTCTCTCTCAAACACGTACACACAAAATAAAATAATATTGAAGAGCAATAACAACAAAAACAATTCAGACTTTCAGTTTCATGAAGGAGTCGTCACTGTTTGCAGGCTAATCCATATACGCTTCACCACATCTGTTCAGCCAGGAAATGCATGGGAATCACAGCTGGGTTGAGTGAGCAAGAGAATAAATAAGTAAACGAATGAATAAATAAATCAACAAATAATTTTTTTTTTTAAAATGATAAATAAACAAGAAAAAATTCTTGGGGAGCGGAGCAAGCGTACAAAACCTACGTACCAGATGCTTGATGTTTGTGTATTAACACATTGCGCCGACCACCGTGTGTGTGTGTGTGTGTGTGTGTGTGTGTGTGTGTGTGTGTGTGTGTGTGTGTGTGTGTGTGTGTGTGTGTGTGCATGCATGCGTGCACGCGCGCGCGCGCGCGCGTGTGTGTGTGAGGTCGCGCTCACATGCCCGTTTGGTTAAGTGTATGTGTATGCGTGTGTGCATGTACGTGGTTAGGTATAGGTGCTTGTGCATGACCACGTGCATGCTTGCATACGTGCGTGCACAACAAACATCAGCGCATGCAAGTTTGAAGACTGTACGTGTTTTGACATGTTTTTTGATGAAGGACAAGTCTGCTGATAGTTATTTCTCTATTTGTTTTGATTAAAGGACAGAACACAAAGGAAACGTTGACAAATGACCACATTCACATTTCTGTATTTACTGATGTTATGCACATTGATCTTGAAGGTATCCCAAGGTGCAGTGCAGCTGTGAAAGACATGCTTTCTTTTCTGTCTCTCATTTTCTTTCTCGTGTTTGTGTATGTGACTATTGGTGTATTATTTTGTGCGCTTAGAGTTGATTTTAGCAAGATTTTGCGCATTACAAATACCATAATAATAATAATTATTATTATTTCATTTATTCCTTTATTCCTTCGGTCAGTACATCTTTGGGTCAGCTATAGTGGAAATGTATCCTAAGGCATGTTGTTGCTTTTGAATAGAATGTGTTGTATATCTACCAGTTGTTGTGCAGACTGTGAGTGTAATTTGTATGTATCTCAGAGCGCGATAGTAGCAATAAACTCGTTGTTGCTCGAGAAAATTTGTAACATTACGATTTTGAATAAATTGCTGCGTTTATCAACACTCACTTGATCGTGATTTAGCACAAGACTACGTATGCAATGAGGTAGACATGCCACATAGACACATACTCATATAACATGACCGTCGTGCACAAGTTCTTGGTCATACAAGGACTAACAAAAACAATTTGATCTGTCAAACCGTTCCCCTCTCACAAAGTCATTGTATGTGTCATGCTGTGGTTCCTGTACATTTGCCTGAAAAGAAAGAAAGAAAGAAAGAAAGAAACAAACAACCCTTAACAAAGTAGAAAGAAACTCGTGGAGAGCGTGGCTGCAGAGAGTCCTCAGAAGAGAAGCCCCCTTCAAGCAAGTGTTTCGGCCCTTATCTCCTGACACTCTAGGGGGGTTGGGCCACACCCGGTTCATGACTCCGGATGTCCCTCTGCTGCCCCTTTTTTTTTTTTTTTCCCATCTTGGGACGAGCCATGGCTGGGATTCGAACCCATGACCCTCTGGACATGCTCATTTTCCACTTAATGACTCGCGCTTTAACCACTGAGCCACAGGGACACCTGATATTTGTAGGGGAATTAAGCCTTATGAAGTTCACTTTTGTTCCTCCTTGACCAGATCCAGCTTGAACACCTCTCTGCCGCTTCTCCCATTGCTTTCAGGGCTCTGGTTTTTTCCTTCCCTGCAACTGAGAGCTGTTTCATGAGGCTGTATGCAGACGTTCCTACAAACCCCCTAGCTCCAATTTCTGCAGTGAGGACTTTGACCTGATAGCCTTCTCTCCTCAGGCTGTTTGTCAGATCAGCATACTTTTCAGTCTTGTAGATTTGAGCTGCCTCCATTCTGTTCTCATATGGCACCGTCAGCTCGATCATGATCAGCTGCTTGGTTGACTTAGAGTGGACTACTATGTCTGGTCTCATGCCACTCTTGCTGATGATCTCTGGGTGACTCTTCCATTCTGGGAGGTCTGCAGTGCACTCCCAGTCATCTGCCCCGTCCAGCAGACTCTGCCTGCATGTTTCGAGTGGCACTGTTGTTCTTGGCCATGATTTGCTGCCTCCTGCCGTGAAGAATGTTGCGGGTGCTTTTGGAGTCCTGATTTTCCCTTTTGTGGTGTTGGTACTAGCCCAGACTACTTGTACAATCTCTTTGAGCACTTGGTTGTGCCTCCATGTGTACCTTCCTTGAGCCAGGGCTACTTTACATGAGCTTAGGACATGCTCCACTGTTTGTTTTTCATGGCAGAGGGGGCATGCAGGATCGTCTGTTTTCCCCCACTTCACCAGGTTTGCATTTGAGGGCAGAAGGTCATATGCAGATCTGAGAATGAAGCTGATCCTGAGAGGGGCCATGTGCCAAATGTCATTCCAAGTGAGACTTCTTTGGAGTGCATTCTCCCACGTTGTCCATTGCCCTTGCTGGCTCTGCTGGACTGCTTTTTGGAGTCTTTTTTGGTCTTCTTCTTTTCTCATCTCCTGAATCATCATGTCTCTTTTGGCTTTTCCTTTGGCCTTTGACCACCATTCAGTTTTGGTCACCCCCAGTCCCTGTCTGTTGGTCTGTGTGTGTCCTGTTATTTCTCTGATCTTGAGACTTTCTTTTGCAGAATCCATCGCCTCTTGAACTTTCCATTTTCTGCCTGTCTTCAGCTGGGGCTTGATTGCTTCTACCACCTTGTCTCCTGAGTCCTCCAGCATGCTTTGAAGTCTGATCTTTCCTGCTTTGTATTCCTCCAGGATGGATTTCAGTGGTAGTTTCAGCTTTGCTTGGCGACAGTACAGCGCTATGTCAGTCAGACAGGGTGGGACACCAAGCCATTTCCTTGTGAACTTGTTGATTTTGGCTTCCATTGCCTCCACTATGCTGGTGCAGATGTCGTATATCATCAGAGGCCATAGGAGCTTTGGTATCAGCATGAACTGCAGACACCAGACCTTGTATTTGCCAGGGAGCCCACACTGGTCAATGGTCTCCAAGCCTTCCTCCGCCATCTGCTTGGTTTCTTTTGCTCTTTGTGTGTCTTTCAGCGTATCATCATACCATCTTCCAAGGCTCTTGACTGGTTCTTCTGTGACTGTTGGAATGGCCTGGTTGGCAACACTGAAGACCACAGATCCGGCCACTTTTCCTTTCCTCAGTGAGAGACTCCGTGATTTCTTTGGCTTGAACTTCATTCTGGATGAGGCAACTATGTCGTCCAGCCTCTCCAGCACATGACGTGTCTCGTCTTCTCTGGATGAAATCACTGTAGTGTCATCCATGAAGGCCTTGAGAGGAGGCATCTTGTATCCATCGCCAAGGTCTGTTTGTCTCGCGTTGTTTGTTGCTGCTTTCAAGATGAGTTCCATTGCCAGCACGAACAGTATTGGGGAAATTGCACAGCCCATTGCAATACCCACTTCCAAGTTGATCCAGTCTGTTGTGTACTCCTTGGTAGAGAACCGCATTGAGAAGCCATTGAAGTACTTCTTGAGCATGTCGCGGATGTTCTTTGGCACATGGTACATCTCAAGAGCCAACTGTATCATCTCATGGGGCACAGATCCATATGCGTTTGCCAGATCAAGCCACACTACGTCCAGGTCTCTCTTTTCTGTTTTTGCTTTTTGGATTGCGTCCCAGATCATTGTGGCGTGTTCTACACAGCCAGCCACGCCTGGGATGCCACCTTTCTGGACTGACACATCCAAGTACTTATTTTCCATCAGGTACTTGGTCAGCCTTGCTGCCATGACAGAGAAGAAGATTTTCCCTTCGACGTTCAGTAGTGATATTGGCCTGAACTGGCTGATGTCACTTGAGTTTTGCTCTTTGGGGATGTACACACCATCTGCCGTCATCCACTGGCCACTGATCTTCCGGTTTCTCCAAGCCGATCGCAGCAGCCTGTGGAGCCACTCCAGCACCTTGGGACATTTCTTGTAAAGCTGGTAAGGTATTCCGTTTGGCCCTGGTGATGATTTGGCTCTGGCTTTGTCGACCACCTTCTTGATTTCCGCCAACGTTGGAGGCTTGCCATTGAACTGTTCCTCAGGGTTGGTTGGCCACACCAGACCTTGAATGTCGAGTGGTGCTTTGCTCTGTGGGTCAGAGTATGTTTTCCTCAGATGCTGCTCAAGAACTCCTTTGTCCACACTTAGGGTCCCAGATTTTGGCTGCTCAAACAGTGTTCTGGCAAACTGGAAGGGGTCTCTGAAGAAGCGCTCTTGTGTCTTCTTCTTTTTGCTCTTCCTCTTCCTCGCAGATTCCGCTTTGCTGAGGGCGCTGTATTTTTCTTTCAGGTCTTTCCACAGTTTTTCCAAGCCTTGTTTTTCAGCTGGCAGTGCGGTCTTCATTTGCATCTTGAGGTTTTTCTTTTGGACCCTGATCTTGTCCATCTTTTCTTGGCGTCTGGATTTCTTTGGAGGTGTTTTCTCTTTGGGTAGTTTTGCTCCATAGGCGTCTCTACATGTGGCATACACAATGTCCCCATATGTGGCTAGTTTGTGTTCCAGGGTGCTTTTCCCTATCAGTGCATCGAGTCTTTGGACGATTTTTGCATCCAGTTTCTCCCAATCTTCAGTTTCGTTTGCTCGTGGCAGGTTGAGTTTCAGGCGCCTGGCATCGAGGGCCTGTGCAAATTCCTCATCCGAACCAACAGCGTGGATGTCCTTGGCACTGTGGTTTAAATCCTGGCCTTGGTCTTCCGACGTCTTATCTGCTGATGCAGTGCGCTGCTGCTCATTCAGATGAGTCTTCACACATCCCATCTTTGTTCTGTGGATCTTCATGCCACGGGTGGTAGCGAAACGCTTTCCACAGACACATGGATATTCCATTTGGTCCATGTTCATAGTCCGTTTGGGATTTGCAGTCGTGATTGGTTGAGCACCGATGGATTCATCATTCTCTCCCCCTTTCGGTGAATCCTGGGAGCATCTTTTCCTTTTATTCTTAGTAGCCACATGTTTAAGGCAAAGTGGGGAGCCAGCCCACAGAGCCCTTGGTTCTGGTCTTTCCCAGTGTCCTCCGGTCTTTCCCGGACGTCCTCCGGCCTATTCCCGGAAGTCAATGGTTTACCCATGCATCAGTAGAAAGAAACTCGTGGAGAGCGTGGCAGCAGAGAGTCCTCAGAAGAGAAGCCCCCTTCAAGCAAGTGTTTCGGCCCTTATCTCCTGACACTCTAGGGGGGTTGGGCCACACCCGGTTCATGACTCCGGATGTCCCTCTGCTGCCCCTTTTTTTTTTTTTTTCCCATCTTGGGACGAGCCATGGCTGGGATTCGAACCCATGACCCTCTGGACATGCTCATTTTCCACTTAATGACTCGCGCTTTAACCACTGAGCCACAGGGACACCTGATATTTGTAGGGAAATTAAGCCTTATGAAGTTCACTTTTGTTCCTCCTTGACCAGATCCAGCTTGAACACCTCTCTGCCGCTTCTCCCATTGCTTTCAGGGCTCTGGTTTTTTCCTTCCCTGCAACTGAGAGCTGTTTCATGAGGCTGTATGCAGACGTTCCTACAAACCCCCTAGCTCCAATTTCTGCAGTGAGGACTTTGACCTGATAGCCTTCTCTCCTCAGGCTGTTTGCCAGATCAGCATACTTTTCAGTCTTGTAGATTTGAGCTGCCTCCATTCTGTTCTCATATGGCACCGTCAGCTCGATCATGATCAGCTGCTTGGTTGACTTAGAGTGGACTACTATGTCTGGTCTCATGCCACTCTTGCTGATGATCTCTGGGTGACTCTTCCATTCTGGGAGGTCTGCAGTGCACTCCCAGTCATCTGCCCCGTCCAGCAGACTCTGCCTGCATGTTTCGAGTGGCACTGTTGTTCTTGGCCATGATTTGCTGCCTCCTGCCGTGAAGAATGTTGCGGGTGCTTTTGGAGTCCTGATTTTCCCTTTTGTGGTGTTGGTACTAGCCCAGACTACTTGTACAATCTCTTTGAGCACTTGGTTGTGCCTCCATGTGTACCTTCCTTGAGCCAGGGCTACTTTACATGAGCTTAGGACATATAAAACAACAGCAACAGCAGCAACAACAGCAACAACGACAACAATAACAACAACAATGACAACAACAATAACAACAACAATAACCACCACCACCACCACCACCACCACCACCACCTTTGACATCCAACATGAGCACATGTAAACGTCAGCACGGGACTGACATAGTTAAAGCCCCTTTCCCCGCTTTCTCCTGCCCATGCGTCTTCTCCTCCACTATAACCCATCCCACTCCCCATCCCCATACATCATCCAACTGATTCATTGACACACACACACACACACACACACACACACACACACACACACACACACACACACACACACACACATGTTGCGGCATGCGTTTCCAAAATACGCAGCAAATCCGTACCGGATGTTTGCTAATATCTTGAGATCACATCATGGTGGTCATGATTTATTTACGATCAATAAAGTCTTTTATTTATGTCTCTCGACTTTTTGTCATTTCTGAGTCATGTTTACCCCAAAAAAAAAAAAAAAAAAGTAAAAAGAAGAAAACTTGATTTGTGGTGAAAAAAATATGGAACTCACATGCAGACACACTTTTCCAAAGTAGGTACATGAAAATATTTTTACCTGCACCAAAAGGTATTTTTTATTGTTTTTGTACCCTTAAGAACACACACACACACACACACACACACACACACACACACACACACACATGCACATACATACACGCGCGCACGCGCACGCGCACACACACGCACACAAACACACACAACACACACACACACACACACACACACACACACCACACACACACACACACACACACACACACACACACACACACGTACACACACACACACACACACACACACACACACACACACACCACACACACGAGTTATTGTTTTATTTACAGGGGACTTGTTTCCATACACTTGTGTTCCTCCAGTTCTCAACCCTACACTGTTTGAAGAAGATTGCGAAAAAGAAAGAGGAGGAAGAACAGGAGGAGGAGGAGGAGGAGGAGGAGGACGAGGAGGACGAGGAGGACGAGGAGGACGAGGAAGAGAAAAAAAATCAGAAGAGTACCGGCGTTGTGACAACAAACACGACGATGATGACAACAACAACGACGTCAGTGGTGATGATCAAAAGTTAAGACTTTTATTCAAAGACGAAGATCTAAAGAAAAATAAGAAGACATAAGGAAAACTACAAGAAAAAAAACTTCGAAGAAGAAACAAAAGAATAGAAAAAATATGATGATGAGTAAGAAAACAAAGACGAAAAAGCAGCAAAAAAAATATACGAGAACCACGAAAGAGAGAGAGAGAGAGAGAGAGAGAGAGAGAGAGAGAGAGAGAGAGAGAGAA
>CM065729.1:59380805-59383305 GCA_033310375.1 Conus canariensis
AGCGCTGCATGAATATTAACTGGTGTGGTATCAAATCATTTCGCCTGGTGGTAGCAGTCCGAGTCGCCCTTGCTCGTTTTGCGCTTCCAGAGCGAACTGACACAACCAGAACAACAAATGACAGTCTGTCACATCACCTCTCTCAACTGTTTCTATTCGTCTTTGTTTTGATTGCTGCATTGCATGAATGAAAGATGATTGTGTGATTGATGTTGAATCATACAATGAGGAAAAGTGCTTTCATTGCATCCTTACTCAGTTGCTGTCACATGTCAGAGTACATGCCGCTTGTATTGTTGGGTTGGTGTGTGTGTGTGGTGTGTGTGTGTGTGTGTGTGTGTGTGTGTGTGTGTGTGTGTGCGTGCGTGCGTGCGTGCGTGCGAGCGTGCGTGCGTGCGTGCATGCATGTACGCGCGCGCGTTCGTGTGTGTGTGTGTGTGTGTGTGTGTGTGTGTGTGTGTGTGTGTGTGTGTGTGTGTGTGTGTGTGTGTTGTCTTGAAATTTACCTCTTTTCACGCAATGTGGTATTATAAGAAAAAAAAACCTGAATGGGAGGGGGCAGGGGCGGGGAAATAGGGGACGAATGCGGAACGTTTTAAAGGAGAAGTGGTGTTGGTGTGCATTTGAAGTATGTGTGTGTGTGTGTGTGTGTGTGTGTGTGTGTGTGTGTGTGTGTGTGTGTGTGTGTGCGTGCGCGCGCGCGCGTGTGTGTGTGTGTGTGTGTATGTGTGCATGATTTATCTTGCTTTTCTTGAAAAATGTAGGAGCACAGACACAACCAGCCGTGTCTCCCTGATGAGTCCGATCCAGCGGACGAAAGGCCTAGGAGCAGGCAATACCAATAGATCTGCCTTCAAGAGGGATTACGATGGTTCCCTCATGCAGCTAGTGAAGAGTTTTCATATTCACAACATATTTTCTTAATTTTATGTTTCCATTTTCTTCATCTTCAACCCCCCCTCCCCCCCCCCCCCCCCCCCGCGCCTTAAGTTAAAAAATTTACCAAGACATTACTGTGACGACAGAAGGGTTGTTGGCCTGCGCTTGTTTTTCCCCCACTATTAGATTGTTCGTCTTTGTATTCGTCTGACTTTATTCAAGTTTAAAAGGCTGTGCCAGTCTTGAATAAAAGTTATTCTATGTTAGGTTTTCTTATGGGAGCAAGACTTACCCTACCTGCTTATTGTTTACTGTTCCCTGCCTCATTTTATTTTCAACTTCATTTCAATTAAATCGAATCTATTTGTATTTGTTTCTGTCTGTCTTTGTGTTTGTCTTTTGATCTTCCTTGCATCCTTGGGTCGATCCTCAGGTGTAGGCTCAAAGATTGTCCCCGACATTTTATACTGTTTGCATAATGTCTTTAGTTTTTCAGCAACTTTTTTCCTCTCCACACTTTTGTTGTGGTTTCATTACTACCCTTCGCTGGCTGCTTTGGGGGTGCTATTGGATTCTTTTTTGAACCCTTGGTGGTGAGAACACCACAGTATTATGGAATATGGTGTGTCTCTATTTGACGCCAGGAACACCGACAATCAGCCGTGTCTTCCTGATGAGTCCGATCCAGCGGACGAAAGGCCTCGGAGCAGGCAATACAAATATATCTGCCTTCAAGAGGGATAGCGATGATTCCCTCATGCAGCTAGAGAAGAATTTCATATTCATAACGTATTTACTTAATTTTATGTTCCCATTTTCTTCATCTTCAACCCCCCCCCCCCCCCGCCTTAAGTTCAAATCTTTACCAAGACATTACTGTGATGACAGAGGGGTAGTTGGCCTGCACTTGTTCTTCCCCCACTATAAAATTGTTAGTCGTTGTATTCGTCTGACTTTATTCAAGTTTAAAAGGCTGTGCCTGTCTTGAATAAAAGTTATTCTATGTTAGGTTTTCTTATGGGAGCAAGACGTACCCTACTTGCTTATTGTTTCATGATCGGGTTCTCACGGGAGATAAACAGAAGCAATGTTGAAGGAGAAGGATGACAGACATTTGGCAGTAACAGCACAGGGTGAAATAGAGGCGACGTATTTACTCACTGGTCACGTTCTTGTAAAGTAGTCCGAGCCTTCATGAACATGGAGGACTGACAACGGTCAGAAGAAGTTCATGAACTGAACTGCTTGCTGGACAGTAGTGTGTAGAAAGTTTGGGCAAATTGCCACAATTCACATTTCAAGATTGCAGTAATAAAATGTAGGCGTTGTTAGAAGTCAGTTATCATGAAACCTTTCTGGGGGTGAGATGACAGTTCCGCTGAAAAAAAAGCACAAAAAAAACTTCCATTTGAAATGTCTACATTCTTTCATGTGGATCTGAAAAAAAAAATGAAATCACTTCTAAAAAAATTTTGACATTTGACAAGAAAAATAAAACATTAATCACGAAGTCTTGACAATGCAGAAACATCTAGCAGACTGATTAAAGCTCATCCAGTGGAACTAGGGGTCGTAATGGGGCAGAGGGTGGGTGCTGGGTGCTGGGGGTGGGGTGGTGGAG
>CM065729.1:59393305-59395805 GCA_033310375.1 Conus canariensis
AGAGGGCTGGAAAACAGGAAGACAAACAGGAGGAGGGAATGAGAAAGAACAAAGAAAACAAAGCAGGAAGAGGGCTGGAAAACAGGAAGACAAACAGGAGGAGGGGATGAGAAAGAACAAAGAAAACAAAGCAGGAAGAGGGCTGGAAAACAGGAAGACAAACAGGAGGAGGGAATGAGAAAGAACAAAGAAAACAAAGCAGGAAGAGGGCTGGAAAACAGGAAGACAAACAGGAGGAGGGGATGAGAAAGAACAAAGAAAACAAAGCAGGAAGAGGGCTGGAAAACAGGAAGACAAACAGGAGGAGGGGATGAGAAAGAACAAAGAAAACAAAGCAGGAAGAGGGCTGGAAAACAGGAAGACAAACAGGAGGAGGGATGAGAAAGAACAAAGAAAACAAAGCAGGAAGAGGGCTGGAAAACAGGAAGACAAACAGGAGGAGGGGATGAGAAAGAACAAAGAAAACAAAGCAGGAAGAGGGCTGGAAAACAGGAAGACAAACAGGAGGAGGGGATGAGAAAGAACAAAGAAAACAAAGCAGGAAGAGGGCTGGAAAACAGGAAGACAAAAGGAGGAGGGAAGAGAGAAGAACAAAGAAAACAAAGCAGGAAGAGGGCTGGAAACAGGAGACAAACAGGAGGAGGGATGAGAAAGAACAAAGAAAACAAAGCAGGAAGAGGGCTGGAAAACAGGAAGACAACAGGAGAGGGGATGAGAAAGAACAAAGAAACAAAGCAGGAAGAGGGCTGGAAACAGGAGACAACAGGAGGAGGGGATGAAAGAACAAGGAAAACAAGCAGAAGAGGGCTGGAAACGGAAGACGAAACAGAGAGGGGATGAGAAGAACAAAGAAAACAAAGCAGGAAGAGGGCTGGAAAACAGGAAGACAAACAGGAGGAGGGGATGAGAAGAACAAAGAAAACAAAGCAGAAGAGGGCTGGAAAACAGGAAGACAAACAGGAGGAGGGATGAGAAGAACAAGAAAACAAGCGGAAGAGGGCTGGAAAACAGGAAGACAAACAGTGAGGAGGGAATGAGAAGAACAAGAAAACAAAGCAGGAGAGGGCTGGAAACAGGAGACAAAAGGAGGGGATGAGAAAGAACAAAGAAAACAAAGCAGGGAGAGGGCTGGAAAACAGGAAGACAAACAGGAGGAGGGATGAGAAAGAACAAAGAAAACAAGCAGGAAGAGGGCTGGAAACAGGAAGACAACGGAGAGGGAATGAAAGACAAAGAAAACAAAGCAGGAAGAGGGCTGGAAAACAGGAAGACAAACAGGAGGAGGGATGAGGAAAGAACAAAGAAAACAAAGCAGGAAGAGGGCTGGAAAACAGGAAGACAACAGGAGGAGGGAATGAGAAAGAACAAGAAAACAAAGCAGGAAGAGGCTGGAAACAGAAGACAAAGGAGGAGGAGGGATGAGAAAGAACAAAGAAAACAAAGCAGGAAGAGGCTGGAAACAGGAAGACAAACAGGAGGAGGGATGAGAAAGAACAAAGAAACAAGCAGGAAGAGGGCTGGAAAACAGGAAGACAAACGGAGGAGGGGATGAGAAAGGAAAAGAAAACAAGCAGGAAGAGGCTGAAAAAGGAAGACAAACAGGAGGAGGGGTAGAGAAGAACAAAGGAAAAGCAAAGCAGGAAGAGGGCTGGAAAACAGGAAGACAAACAGGAGGAGAGGGATGAGAAGAACAAAGAAAACAAAGCAGGAGGGCTGGAAAACAGGAAGACAAAAGGAGAGAGGGATGAGAGAACTAAGAAGAACAAGCGAAGAGGGCTGGAAAACAGGAAGACAAACAGGAGGAGGGATGAGAAGAACAAAGAAAACAAAGCAGGAAGAGGGCTGGAAAACAGGAAGACAAACAGGAGGAGGGAATGAGAAGAACAAAGAAAACAAAGCAGGAAGAGGGCTGGAAACAGGAAGACAAACAGGAGGAGGGATGAGAAAGAACAAAGAAAACAAAGCAGAAGAGGGCTGGAAAAAGGAAGACAAACAGGAGGAGGGGAATGAGAAAGAACAAAGAAAACAAAGCAGGAAGAGGGCTGGAAAACAGGAAGACAAACAGGAGGAGGGATGAGAAAGAACAAAGAAAACAAAGCAGGAAGAGGGCTGGAAAACAGGAAGCAAACAGGAGGAGGGATGAGAAAGAACAAAGAAAACAAAGCAGGAAGAGGGCTGGAAAACAGGAAGAACAGGAGGAGGGAATGAGAAAGAACAAAGAAAACAAAGCAGGAGAGAGGGCTGAAACAGGAAGACAAGAGAGGAGAGAGAGACGAAGGTAAGGGGGAAAACAGGAAGAAGGAGGGAAGAAGAAAGGAAACGAAAGGGAAGAGGGGAAGAAGGAAGAAGAAAGGGAGGAGGGGATGAGAAGAAAGGGAAAACAGAAGCAGAAGAGGGTGGAAACAGGAAGGGAAAAGAGAGGGAATGAAGGTAAGGGAAGAAGAAGAGAGGAGAGGCTAAACAGGGCAAAGAGAGGAGGGATGAAGAGCAAAGGAAAGAA
>CM065729.1:59400805-59408305 GCA_033310375.1 Conus canariensis
CACACACACACACACACACACACACACACACACACACACACACATTTTGGTGGAACGATGATTGTGAAAAGGCCAAAGCTGAAAAATGGATAAAATTTGAAAATTACTTAAAGGATAATTCGATTCCTTATCACCAAGAATAAAAAAAAGCAAAAAAAACCCAAAGCAAATAGAGTTAACGCACAAGCAAAAAGACAGTATTGGTCATCATTTTGTACTAATGAAGTATATAACTAGTAGAGTAGAAAGAAACTCGTGGAGAGCGTGGCAGCAGAGAGTCCTCAGAAGAGAAGCCCCTTCAAGCAAGTGTTTCGGCCCTTATCTCCTGACACTCTAGGGGGGTTGGGCCACACCCGGTTCATGACTCCGGATGTCCCTCTGCTGCCCCTTTTTTTCCCATCTTGGGACGAGCCATGGCTGGGATTCGAACCCATGACCCTCTGGACATGCTCATTTTCCACTTAATGACTCGCGCTTTAACCACTGAGCCACAGGGACACCTGATATTTGTAGGGAAATTAAGCCTTATGAAGTTCACTTTTGTTCCTCCTTGACCAGATCCAGCTTGAACACCTCTCTGCCGCTTCTGCCATTGCTTTCAGGGCTCTGGTTTTTTCCTTCCCTGCAACTGAGAGCTGTTTCATGAGGCTGTATGCAGACGTTCCTACAAACCCCCTAGCTCCAATTTCTGCAGTGAGGACTTTGACCTGATAGCCTTCTCTCCTCAGGCTGTTTGCCAGATCAGCATACTTTTCAGTCTTGTAGATTTGAGCTGCCTCCATTCTGTTCTCATATGGCACCGTGAGCTCGATCATGATCAGCTGCTTGGTTGACTTAGAGTGGACTACTATGTCTGGTCTCATGCCACTCTTGCTGATGATCTCTGGGTGACTCTTCCATTCTGGGAGGTCTGCAGTGTACTCCCAGTCATCTGCCCCGTCCAGCAGACTCTGCCTGCATGTTTCGAGTGGCACTGTTGTTCTTGGCCATGATTTGCTGCCTCCTGCCGTGAAGAATGTTGCGGGTGCTTTTGGAGTCCTGATTTTCCCTTTTGTGGTGTTGGTACTAGCCCAGACTACTTGTACAATTTCTTTGAGCACTTGGTTGTGCCTCCATGTGTACCTTCCTTGAGCCAGGGCTACTTTACATGAGCTTAGGACATGCTCCACTGTTTGTTTTTCATGGCAGAGGGGGCATGCAGGATCGTCTGTTTTCCCCCACTTCACCAGGTTTGCATTTGAGGGCAGAAGGTCATATGCAGATCTGAGAATGAAGCTGATCCTGAGAGGGGCCATGTGCCAAATGTCATTCCAAGTGAGACTTCTTTGGAGTGCATTCTCCCACGTTGTCCATTGCCCTTGCTGGCTCTGCTGGACTGCTTTTTGGAGTCTTTTTTGGTCTTCTTCTTTTCTCATCTCCTGAATCATCATGTCTCTTTTGGCTTTTCCTTTGGCCTTTGACCACCATTCAGTTTTGGTCACCCCCAGTCCCTGTCTGTTGGTCTGTGTGTGTCCTGTTATTTCTCTGATCTTGAGACTTTCTTTTGCAGAATCCATCGCCTCTTGAACTTTCCATTTTCTGCCTGTCTTCAGCTGGGGCTTAATTGCTTCTATCACCTTGTCTCCTGAGTCCTCCAGCATGCTTTGAAGTCTGATCTTCCCTGCTTTGTATTCCTCCAGGATGGATTTCAGGGGTAGTTTCAGCTTTGCTTGGCGACAGTACAGCGCTATGTCAGTCAGACAGGGTGGGACACCAAGCCATTTCCTTGTGAACTTGTTGATTTTGGCTTCCATTGCCTCCACTATGCTGGTGCAGATGTCGTATATCATCAGAGGCCATAGCAGCTTTGGTATCAGCATGAACTGCAGACACCAGACCTTGTATTTGCCAGGGAGCCCACACTGGTCAATGGTCTCCAAGCCTTCCTCCGCCATCTGCTTGGTTTCTTTTGCTCTTTTGTGTGTCTTTCAGCGTATCATCATACCATCTTCCAAGGCTCTTAACTGGTTCTTCTGTGACTGTTGGAATGGCCTGGTTGGCAACACTGAAGACCACAGATCCGGCCACTTTTCCTTTCCTCAGTGAGAGACTCCGTGATTTCTTTGGCTTGAACTTCATTCTGGATGAGGCAACTATGTCGTCCAGCCTCTCCAGCACATGACGTGTCTCGTCTTCTCTGGATGAAATCACTGTAGTGTCATCCATGAAGGCCTTGAGAGGAGGCATCTTGTATCCATCGCCAAGGTCTGTTTGTCTCGCGTTATTTGTTTGCTGCTTTCAAGATGAGTTCCATTGCCAGCACGAACAGTATTGGGGAAATTGCACAGCCCATTGCAATACCCACTTCCAAGTTGATCCAGTCTGTTGTGTACTCCTTGGTAGAGAACCGCATTGAGAAGCCATTGAAGTACTTCTTGTCGCGGATGTTCTTTGGCACATGGTACATCTCAAGAGCCAACTGTATCATCTCATGGGGCACAGATCCATATGCGTTTGCCAGATCAAGCCACACTACGTCCAGGTCTCTCTTTTCTGTTTTTGCTTTTTGGATTGCGTCCCAGATCATTGTGGCGTGTTCTACACAGCCCGCCACGCCTGGGATGCCACCTTTCTGGACTGACACATCCAAGTACTTGTTTTCCATCAGGTACTTGGTCAGCCTTGCTGCCATGACAGAGAAGAAGATTTTCCCTTCGACGTTCAGTAGTGATATTGGCCTGAACTGGCTAATGTCACTTGAGTTTTGCTCTTTGGGGATGTACACACCATCTGCCGTCATCCACTGGCCGCTGATCTTCTGGTTTCTCCAAGCCGATCGCAGCAGCCTGTGGAGCCACTCCAGCACCTTGGGACATTTCTTGTAAAGCTGGTAAGGTATTCCGTTTGGCCCTGGTGATGATTTGGCTCTGGCTTTGTCGACCACCTTCTTGATTTCCGCCAACGTTGGAGGCTTGCCATTGAACTGTTCCTCAGGGTTGGTTGGCCACACCAGACCTTGAATGTCGAGTGGTGCTTTGCTCTGTGGGTCAGAGTATGTTTTCCTCAGATGCTGCTCAAGAACTCCTTTGTCCACACTTAGGGTCCCAGATTTTGGCTGCTCAAACAGTGTTCTGGCAAACTGGAAGGGGTCTCTGAAGAAGCGCTCTTGTGTCTTCTTCTTTTTGCTCTTCCTCTTCCTCGCAGATTCCGCTTTGCTGAGGGCAATGTGTTTTTCTTTCAGGTCTTTCCACAGTTTTTCCAAGCCTTGTTTTTCAGCTGGCAGTGCGGTCTTCATTTGCATCTTGAGGTTTTTCTTTTGGACCCTGATCTTGTCCATCTTTTCTTGGCGTCTGGATTTCTTTGGAGGTGTTTTCTCTTTGGGTAGTTTTGCTCCATAGGCGTCTCTACATGTGGCATACACAATGTCCCCATATGTGGCTAGTTTGTGTTCCAGGGTGCTTTTCCCTATCAGTGCATCGAGTCTTTGGACGATTTTTGCATCCAGTTTCTCCCAATCTTCAGTTTCGTTTGCTCGTGGCAGGTTGAGTTTCAGGCGCCTGGCATCGAGGGCCTGTGCAAATTCCTCATCCGAACCAACAGCGTGGATGTCCTTGGCACTGTGGTTTAAATCCTGGCCTTGGTCTTCCGACGTCTTATCTGCTGATGCAGTGCGCTGCTGCTCATTCAGATGAGTCTTCACACGTCCCATCTTTGTTCTGTGGATCTTCATGCCACGGGTGGTAGCGAAACGCTTTCCACAGACACATGGATATTCCATTTGGTCCATGTTCATAGTCCGTTTGGGATTTGCAGTCATGATTGGTTGAGCACCGATGGATTCATCATTCTCTCCCCCTTTCGGTGAATCCTGGGAGCATCTTTTCCTTTTATTTTTAGTAGCCACATGTTTAAGGCAAAGTGGGGAGCCAGCCCACAGAGCCCTTGGTTCTGGTCTTTCCCAGTGTCCTCCGGTCTTTCCCGGACGTCCTCCGGCCTATTCCCGGAAGTCAATGGTTTACCCATGCATCAGTAGAAAGAAACTCGTGGAGAGCGTGGCAGCAGAGAGTCCTCAGAAGAGAAGCCCCCTTCAAGCAAGTGTTTCGGCCCTTATCTCCTGACACTCTATGCAAAAGGTATGGGAAAAAATGAAAACGATGAAGAATGGGATAAACTTACCTCAATGCCCAATCAAACTGGAGAGTTCAGATATACCCTCTAATCAAGAAAAAGCGGAAGCATTTGCTGATTTGTATGCAGATTGCAGTAGAATTACTGGACTATCAACTGAAAGTAGACAATACAGAAAAAATGAGGAGGAAAGTCATATCACATCAGATCATAGTTTTAATAAACCTCAGTTAAAAAGCTATGTAAATTCAAATATAACACTCAATGAAGTAATTGAATGTATTTCACATATGGGTAAAAATAAGACGTCTGTTGGACTAGATGGGATATCCTATGAATTGTTAAAGCATTTACCACAGAATGTAGTTCAATTTTTACATTCTTTGATACAAAAATGCTGGTCTAATGGTGAAATGCCTCTTATCTGGAAACACTCAATTGTTGTCCCTATACACAAGCAGGGAAAACCTCGGACTGATAAAAATAGCTATCGACCCATCTCCTTAACATCTCATGTATGCAACTTAATGGAAAAAATAGTCTCAAGTAGACTAGTTCATTTCTGTGAAAAACAAAACATTATTCCAAAAAATCAAGCCGCTTTTCGCAAAGGTCGCTCCACTATTGAACATTTAGTCAAACTTACGACACAAATTAAACAGCAGTTTGGCAGAGGGAAAAATATTCTAGCAACCTTTTTTTATGTGAAAAAAGCTTACGATCAAGTATGGCATTACCGATTACTCCAAAAACTTCAAAACTACAATATAAATAGTAATATGTATAACTATATACAACATTTTTATCACAACGTTTCATACAGGTAAGAGTTGGAAGCACATATTCTAAAAAATGCAGGACGTAATACTGAAGGGGCTAATTCTGTCATTTTCAACAATTCATATCCCATATAAAGCTTGATCATTATATAGAATTGTAGGTGTAGGTATGTAGGAAAAACACATAATTTTTACTACCACACACTCTCTAAACAATATCAACGCATGCATAAACAATCTCTTCTTTCATACCTTTATTTCTCCTATTCCCTCCCCCCCCCTCACCTTACCCGTCTAATATCACTTAAGGGTGAACAGACGTAAAACTAAAGAACGAACGAACACACACACACACACACACACACACACACACACACACACACACAAAGAGAGAGAGAGAGAGAGAGAGAGAGAGAGAGAGAGAGAGAGAGATGGGATAGTAATGTTATTTGCACAAGCACTGTCAGCAACTACGCAGTTCTCTCACCCACACCACAAAAGCAGATCATCCAGCGCTTTTAAATGACATGTATCAAACAGGATTTGTGCTGTGCCAGTCACAAATTTAGTCAGTCCAAATTCCATATAGTGTATAACAGTGACATTTGAAAGCAATACAAATCTGACAAGATGAATAACAAAGTCAGCAAGCCAACACCAGTGGGAAAGAAGTAATGAGGTGAAGAAGAAGGACAGCGTAAAAAAAAGAAATGACATAACATGTAATGACTGTTGATGCGCTGGTCAGGAAATGTGGCAGGTCCTAACACTTCAACCGCGTTGAGCTCACAAAGACGTAGCGCCCTAGACACAGACGACTACACGCATCTCTCACTGAACTGTCGCCTCACTATCATAGGAAGTGCATGGACTAAACCACTAGAACTTAGCCACACGTTGAGAACAGTACTGTTGTCAGCGTGAACCTTGTTATAAATAGTGATCAGACGGGAAAAGATAAAGAGGGGAGGAAGATTAAGAAGAACAGAACAAGAATTTTATTGGTTTGATCTAGAAATATACCGCACAATCAATTGTACAAAGCAGAAGTGAAATTCAGAAAAAATCAACAAGATGAAGATGGACACGTGAATGCTCAGAAGGAAGTAAAACAGCAAAAACATAAAAATGAAACCATGTCATGGTAAATCATAGATCTCAGTATGACTAAATATATCTGTCAACAATGCTACATCCCTTCCAAAATAAATAAACTTGAACCATTGATCTTATGATGAACACAGGAAGCAGCCAATCCTGTTGACAACGTAAATATATCTGTCATACAAAATTCAGCCTGGCCAGCCATCTATGAAGGGATCATGAAATGTCTGGCAATTTAGAACCACGGATTTACACACAACCGTCAAAAAATATTTGCTTTTGACATAGAAAATAAACTGTGACACTTAAGATACTCACAGCCCTATCACACAGGTCTCCTCACATCAGTGTAACGCTTGCATTGTAGCAGGTTCTTCATAGGAAAAGAAGAAGTGTTATCTTCTTCACTTATACACCCTCTAAAATGTAACACACATTCCTGAATTCTGTTTTAAAATATCCATTGGTTCAGAGTGAACTTTCAGTCTGACTAATGGTATGATGCAGATTCTGATGTTACACTCTGCACATATGTGATTTCCCGTGTACACACATTTGCCCAACCTTGAGACATAAGTAATCTATCAAGTCTTAGACGCTTTGTGTTCAGTTGAAATGAGACGTACCATTCGCGCCATTGTACAGAAAAAACAAGCTATAACACCGACATACCAGAGTTTTACTTCTGCTAGATTTGGAAGCGACTTTGATACTGTAGCATATTCTTTTGTAAAAAAAATTGCCATGTGGCGTGGACATAAAAGAATTTGTCAAAACATTTTACGACAATTTTGAAGACTGTATTAAGCTAACAAAATTCATAATCATATCATTTTCAAATAGGAATGAGACAGGAAAATCTATGTTTGCCAAATTCCTGCACTATATTGTGCTGAGATACCATGATTGTTCATCAGGAACAATCAAGCTATCTGTGGCATTAGATTGTCAGATAACTTTGAAATTCTCTCTCAGTCTTTAGATAACACTTCAGCATTTCTGAATGGAAACAAATAATGTAAATGATATTTATGATATTTTTGACTCCTTTTCTTTTATTTCACACTTATAAACTTTTCCTGGAACATTACATAGCCATTTCTATTAATACCAGACATAAGAAAGAATTTTATTGTGTATATTTTATTTAGGATCTGGTTCAGAAGGAATTCGAAATTTCGTATTAAAATTCTAGTAATCAAAACATCAGTATAGTAGCAACTTGTCTGGTTGACTAACTTTGATGGCTTTTCTTGATTTGTGACAGACCTGAGTAAATGCGTACACTGATTTATTCAGAATGGGAAAGACCAAGTTTATCAAATATTACGTACGCTATGTTTTACCATCAACTTATCATAATTGTCTCAAAAAGCTGGATTTGTTAACATATCTGTCTTTGATGGAAACTGATAGCTTGAAAAAGATTTCAGGATCTTAAACTCGTACCTCCAAAATAGAGCATATCACTCTTGCTTGGACGAGCAAAACGTGATAGTGTGCAAAACAA
>CM065729.1:59418305-59420805 GCA_033310375.1 Conus canariensis
TCACCTCCATCCCCCCTGGGTCTCTCTTCCAGACGAATTGTTTCTCCCCCTCGAGGGCGCGGCTTGAGAGGATTTTGCCGCCTCCTTGTCAGGAAATACCAGATGGCTTTGACGCTATAGGATGGCCTGGATGGTCACTGGATTGTCAACATCGGTTTTTGGTGCGTAGTTGTAGACGTTGTACGGCTGCACGGTAATCTATAGATGGCAATGGTAAGCCCACCAAACCTGTAGTGTCATACACAGAACTCTGTCTGTCTGTCTGTCTGTCTGTCTCACTGACAGACACATGCGTATGCTCGCATGCTGCATGTGCTCCTACATACACATCCAGAGAGAGAGAGAGAGAGAGAGAGAAGAGAGAGAGAGAGAGAGAGAGAGAGAGAGAGAGAGAGAGAGAGAGAGAGAGAGAGAGAGAAATTACACATTTTTAAGATCCCTATGGTCAGAAAGAAAACTCTCGTCTTGTGATGGCAAATTTAGAAAATAACAACACCCAGAAGGCGAACACCTTCAGCTGTGAGCCGTTTGTTGAACTTTTGATCCCTTAAATGTCTTAGACCATCCTTCTTTGAACATGCCTTTCCTTGTCAACTACATCCCCCCTGGGTCTCTCTTCCAGACGAATTGTTTCTCCCCCTCGAGGGCGCGGCGTGAGAGGATTTTGCCGCCTCCTTGTCAGGAAATACCAGATGGCTTTGATGCTTTAGGATGGCCTGGATGGTCACTGGACTGTCAACATCGGTTTTTGGTGCGTAGTTGTAGACGTTGTACGGCTGCACGGTAATCTATAGATGGCATTGGTCAGCCCGCCAAACCTGTAGTGTCATACACAGAACTCTGTCTGTCTGTCTGTCTGTCTGTCTGTCTGTCTCACTGACAGACACATGTGCATGCTCGCGTGCGTGCATGGCTCCTATATACACATTCACAGAGAGAGACAAGACAAGACAAGTGAGAGAGAGAGAGAGAGAGAGAGAGAGAGACAGACAGACAGACAGACAGACAGAGAGAGAGAGAGAGAAGAGACAGAGACAGAGAGAGAGAGAGAGAGAGAGAGCAGAGAAGAGAGAGAGAGAATTACACATTTTAAAGATCCCAGCAGTCAGAGAGAAAATTCTCGTCTTGTGATGGCAAGTTTGGAAAATAACAACACCCACAAGGCGAACACCTTCAGCTGTGAGCCGTTTGTTGAACTTTTGATCCCTTAAATGTCTTAGACCATCCTTCTTTGAACATGCCTTTCCTTGTCACCTTCATCCCCCCTGGGTCTCTCTTCCAGACGAATTGTTTCTCCCCCTCGAGGGCGCGGCTTGAGAGGATTTTGCCGCCTCCTTGTCAGGAAATACCAGATGGCTTTGACGCTACAGGATGGCCTGGATGGTCAATGAATTGTCAATGTTGGTTTTTTAGTTGTAAACGTTGTACGACAGAACGGGGATCTATTGATGAAAATGGTCAGGCCATAAAACCTGTAGTGGCTACCACAGATACAGGTTGTGGAGGCGTACTATTTCGAAAGATGTATTCAATTAAGGCCATATCCCATCATAAAAAAAGAGTGTCAGTAACAAACATTTCAAGAGAGAACAAAACGAGATGAGTAGCAGATCTATAGTGTGTATCAATCAACCATAATTTACATGTCATGTAGTCCACATTAGTCACTAGTTGTATACCACATACTGATCTTAAATGCGTTGCATTTGCAAAGAGCAAACTGCTTTACAATGATTTTGTTTGTGGATGTCATAAGTAACACACACACACACACACACACACACACACACACACACACACACACGCACGCACGCACGCATGCACGCACGCACGCACGCACGCACACACACACACACATATATGTATATATATAGACTCACAAACACACACACACACACACACACACACACACACACACACACACACACACACACACACACACACACAGAGGAAAAAAGAACACAACACAGGTGCCCCAAGGCAAGGCTGCTTGCTATGTGGAAAGCGTAATGAAGGTAACTGAACGAGCGCCATGCTTTACACACTGTTTGATCATTCGCTAGGGACTTGAGAGAAAAACAGTTACGAGAGAGAGAGAGAGAGAGAGAGAGAGAGAGAGAGAGAGAGAGAGAGAGAGAGAGAGAGAGAGAGAGAGAGAGAGAGAGAGAGCTAAAACACAGACAAACACAGAAATTCGACCAGGCCTTAACAGTGGAAGCAGTACGTTTTTATTTTGCTCGACGTGGTAATTCTTACTGGTTTCAGTGTTATTATTATCATAGAGCAGGAAAAACATTCAATCAGGAACTCAGTTTGGAGCTCGTTGTTAACAAGGGTCCCCGAGGACATGGAAACTGGCCAGACACTTGTTCCTCATTATGAGGAGCTTACACACACACACACACACACACACACACACACACACACATACACACACACACGCTTGCGCGCGCGCACACACGCACACGTACGCACGCACGCACACACACACACGCACGCA
>CM065729.1:59428305-59433305 GCA_033310375.1 Conus canariensis
CTGTCTGTCTGTCTCTCATCAATAGTAGAACAAGAGGTCTACTCGATGAGTTCTCAGTGGGCTCTGATAGAGCTCTGCCTTCCCCTGCTGCACCCATAGTTCTGCCATGATACGCCTTCCACAAAGGCAAGCGCACTGCTTGGTGTCTTCCTTCGAGTGGTCAGAGGTGGAAGAAGTGACAGACAGGAGGACAGGCAAAGTGGACAGTGAACGGACTGTTTTACTTTAGGCCCAAGACACGAGGGTCAGAAATTGGTCCGTCCTTCATCAGTCTGGACTTTCAAGACAAAATCGGGGACCGGGCGTGCTGATTATAGGACAGATACATCTCTCTCTCTCTCTCTCTCTTCTCTCTCTCTCTCTCTCTCTCTACTCTCCTTCTCTCTCTCTCTCTCTCTCTCATATGTTTTATTTTTTTCTCATAGACAGATCAGGAACTACTTCTAAACACAGTATGAAACATGACACACCTAGATGAAGAATAAATTGATGGGTGTGGACAAAGGAGAAGAGGAAAAAAGCGAAGAAGGAAGAGGAGTTATGAAAGAAGAAGGAGAAGAGAGGAAGAAAATGGGGAAGAGAGAAAGAGGAGCAACTGAGCGGATGGGGAAAAAAGGAGGAACAGGGAAGGGAAAAAAGAAAGAAAGAAAGAAAAAAAAAGCGAAAGAGGAAGGAAAGGGGAAAAAGAAGGAAGATGGCGAGGAAGGAGAAAAGAAAGAGGGCTAGGAATGGAAATGGGGAAGGAGAAAGAGGAAGAAGAAGGCAAGGGATTGAGGAAAGGAAGAGGAATGGGGAATAAATGAAGAAAGAAGAAGGAGAAGGACGAAGATGAGGGAAGAAGAAAAGGAAAGGGAATATGGAAGGGCAAGGGGTAAGAAGAAGAGGAGAAGATGTAAAGGAAGGGGAAAAGGAAGAGAAATGGAGAAGGGTCAGGGAGGAAGAAAAAAAGGAGGAGGAAGGAAAAAGAAGACAAAAGGAGGAGAAAGAGAGGAGGAAGAAGGGGGAAGAAGAAGGAACGAGAAAAGACAAGAAGGGGAGGAAGAGGGGAGGGAAAGAAAAAGAATGAGAACGAATGTAAGAGAAGAATGGATGTACAGAAAGATGAAGAGACATCGGGAGGATCAAGAAGAGGAAGGTCAGAGGAGGAGAAGGGATTAAAAAAAGAGGAGAGAGAGAGAGAGAGAGAGAGAGAGAGAGAGGAGAGAGAGAGAGAGAGAGAGAGAGAGAAGATGTTTACGTTATATGCTATGGTGCAATCTTATTTATTGACAAATAAGAAACTATATGTAGCCTTCATCGATTTCCGGAAAGCATTCGACTCTGTGAATAGAAATATATTATGGGATGTGCTAAGAAAAGCAGGCGTTCAAGGTCACTGAAGGGGGTTTATAATTCAGTACTAGCCTGTGTTAGGGATAAGGGTTTATATTCAGATTATTTTGGATGCCCTCAAGGCGTAA
Organism: Conus canariensis; assembly: GCA_033310375.1. Taxonomy (NCBI): domain Eukaryota; kingdom Metazoa; phylum Mollusca; class Gastropoda; order Neogastropoda; family Conidae; genus Conus; species Conus canariensis. The sequence continues at coordinate 59,429,766 of CM065729.1, forward strand.
AGCAAGGATGTTTATTGAGCCCACAATGTTTTCTTTCTTTATAAATGAATTGGCTCTAGAAATTAATAGAAAGGGAAGGCACGGGATCCAGTTAATACCAGGTATGACAGAAGTTTTTCTGTTGCTATTTGCAGATGATGTGATTCTTGTTTCAGATACACCAGTTGGACTGCAGAATCAATTAAGTGCACTAAACGGAGAGGCGGATAGACTAAAATTAACGGTTAATATGGATAAGACAAAGATAATGGTTTTCAGAAAGGGAGGGTATTTGGCTAGGCATGAAAAATGGTGGTATGGCGATTTAGAAGTTAAAATTGCAAATAACTACAAATACTTAGGTCTAATTTTCACAACTAAACTGAGTATGAGTAAAGCATGGATGGAAATGTATAGAAAAGGAAGGAAAGGAGTTACTGAGATTTTAAGATCTTTAAGGAAGTTGAAATGTATTGAACCTACTATATTTTGGAAACTTTTTGATTCACAAGTGGAACGTATGATAACATATGGAGAGAGAGAGAGAGAGGAGAGGAGAGGAGAGAGAGAGAGGGGTGGGTGGGTGGAAGGACGGAAGGGATGAAAAGGATGGTGGAAGGGATAAGATGGAGGAGGAAGATGCAAGGTAAAGGATAGAAAAGTGGGAAGAAATGGAGAGAGGAAGGAATAACATGGAAGAAGACGAGAGGAGGGGAAGGAGGGGAAGGAGAACTCAGAGGCAGTGGAAGGGAGAAGGAGGAGGAAGAAAAGTAGGTAGGGAGGAATATGAATATGCATAAAAGACGTGAAACCAAGCAAGATAAGACACAGAGGATTCCAGACAGGGATTGAAATAGACGAGAATTCCTCCCGGACCAGAACAGTCGATCATGTCCACTTTAATCACAACAAACGTTATACAAGTACGAATGGTTGAGGTTACCCTTTGCGAACTCCTGTCTTCTCTCAGTGTTTCAGTGACCCATTAGCCCCCGACCTTTTGGTCTGAGGGGTGATTAGCCATAGTGGTTGCTCTATTGATTGTATTTGTTTACTTGGTCTCAAGAATAAGAGACGCATGTCGTATATCTATGATATGTCCACACGCACACACAGACACAGACAAAGACACACAGACACACAGACACACACGCGCACGCACACGCACACACACACACACACACACACACACACACACACACACACACACACACACACGCTCTCTCTCTCTCTCTCACACACACACACACACACACACACACATACACACACACACACACGTGCATGTGTGCACAGCATACACATATGTGGACACGCTCAAACGCACGCGTATGTGTGTGTGTGCGCGCGCGCCACACACACACACAACACACACACACACACACACACACACCACACACACACACACACACCCGCGCCCACATACATACATACACACGCACGCACACACGCACACCTTCCTGTAACATGAGGTTACTGGTGCACTTTTGCAAAGTTTTCTAAGGATTACTGTGGTGTTGAGCGTGGCTTGCTACGTGTTCTGTCTGACTGAATTTTGAAGAAACTTGAATGTGGCAGGTCTACCACGAATGTGATGCCAAAATATTGTATTGCCATTTGACACTTTCGTAAAGCATTTTAGACTCCTGTTGTAATCTTGATACCCACTTTTAAACAATGCATATAACACCAAGAAAGCTTTAATCTCTGAAAGGAGTCACCGTCTCCATAAATTGAGAGGAACAGAGGAGTCATATTGTCTGTAGTGTTCACATGAGATCGTTCAATTAAAACTATAAAACGTATTTTCCAACACATTTTTTCAAACATTTGCATCTTTGTATTCAGTGGCAAAAAAAAAAGACTACAGAGTTTCCATAGTACACCTCCTTCACCATGACAGATGTCCAGGTGTGAAAGTCAGCTGTGATCCCCAGCGGAGTGCATACTGCTCCAGAGAGGCTCGAACCAAAAACCATGAGATTCTCTAACATTCCAGGCCAGTGCACTTTTACTGGGCCAACTTTCCGCTTTCTCCAAAACTGATCCCCGTCTCAGTGTGATCACAGTCATCTGACTTCATGTTGTGCTCCTGTACATTACCCTCAGAGGGGATTTGCAACTCCTGCAGTAAATGACAGTCACTCGCGTGCTATCTATTTAAGGTGAGGTCACACGTGTATTGGGGTCTCTCCTGTGGTTTGAATGCAAATTGTGAGTGCGTGTGTGGTAATCATGCAGGTTAGGCTACCCACAGGCAGCAGCTGGGGCAATCTTTTTTCCTCTTTAGCTGTTGGAGAGAGGCGAACATGATAGAGATTTATGGCCTCTGTATGGGCCCCAAAGGCATGTGTTAGATTACTGGGAGAAAGGCCAGGTCATAGTCGTTTCCTTCTCTCAGGCAAGTATGACTCGATTGAAGTCAGTTCACCTCATGTGACCTAGGAGGATCATATCACATGTTTACTAGCGATCAGAGACTTAAAGTATGTCCAAACTGACATGTGACCTAGGAGGATCATATCACATGTTTACTAGCGATCAGAGACTTGAAGTATGCCCAAACTGACATGTGACCTAGGAGGATCATATCACATGTTTACTAGCCATCAGAGACTTGAAGTATGCCCAAACTGACGTGCAGTTGACTCTACAAATCACAGGTTGCAGGGTGCCTCAGCATGTATGTCTTTACTGCCATTAATTATTCGACAACCCCAAAAGACTTCTAACAGTTTGGAAATTTTGCAGTGGACAATAAACTTTTATATAACTATTTCTCGTGCAAAGAAAAATGCAATCTAAAAAGATGGTGGGATGTTGTATAATAGAAAAATGTGACATAAGAAGATGGTGGGATGTTGTATAATAGAAAACTGTGATATAAAAAGATGGTAGGATGTTGTATAATAGAAAACTGTAATCTGAAAAGATGGTGGGATGTTGTATAATAGAAAACTATGATATAAAAAGATGGTGGGATGTTGTATAATAGAAAACTATGATATAAAAAGATGGTGGGATGTTGTGTAATAGGAAAATGCAATGTAAAACGATGGTGGGATGTTGTATAGTAGAAAAATGTAATGTAAAACGATGGTGGGATATTGTATAGTAGAAAGTAGAAAAATTTTAATGTATGTAAAACGATGGTGGGATATTATGTAAAAATGTAATGTAAAACGATGGTGGATATTGTATAGTAGAAAAATGTAATGTAAAACGATGGTGGGATATTGTATAAGTAGAAAATAAATGTAATGTAAGAAACGATGGTGGGATATTGTATAGTAGAAAAATGTAATGTAAAACGATGGTGGGAATTATTGTTATAGTAGAAAAATGTAATGGTTAAAACGATGGTGGGATATTGTTATAGTAGAAAAATGTAATGTAAAAAACGATGGTGGGGATAATATGTAGTATAGTAGAAAAAATGTGATATAAAAAGATGGTGGGATGTTGTATAGTAGAAAAATGTAATGTAAAACGATGGTGGGATGTTGTAATACTAGAATGAGTAGTGGTGGAAGAAAAGGACAGAAAGTAGACAGCCTCACT
>CM065729.1:59468305-59473305 GCA_033310375.1 Conus canariensis
TTAAATAAAAACGGGGATTATCGAAACGTTGAAGAACTTGTAAATAAGTTATAAATACTGACAAACTGTTTGGGCTATTTCAGCTGCATTTGATCTCTCTCTCTCTCTCTCTCTCTCTCTCTCTCTCTCTCTCCACATACACATCACACACATACACACATGCACGCACACATATAAATCACCACCCCCCTCTCTCTCTCTCTCACACACACATACATACATACATACAAACACATACACACACTCTCACGAATGCACGCACGCACGCACGCATTCAAGCAAGCATTGATGAAACACACACACACACACACACACACACACACACACACACACACACACACACACACACACATACACACGAACGTACGCACGCATGCACTCAAGCACGTATGCATGAACACACACACACACACACACATGCGCGCGCGCGCGCACACACACACACACACACACACACACACACACACACACACACACACACACACACACACACACAATCATTAGAATACAACAATAAAGTTTCACCAACAACAACCACACAAACTTGTTCATTCCTGTGGAAACCAAAACATCCAAGGTCAAACAGTTGTTCCTCTCAGCTTCCGGGTGCACGACGTCATCTGTTCGCATGCGCCAGTGGTGTGCACGATCACGTCATGATGGTTGAATTTGACTGGGACTGATTGCGCGTGCTTGTTTCTGGCTAATCCTAACATTTTCGTCGCCAACTGGACAATAACTCTGGTCAGCCACCCATATCCTTACCTCCCTCTATCTCTCTTCCCCCCCCCCCCCCCCCCCCCCCCCCCGCTCTTTCCTCCCCTGCTTTTCGCTATGCTCTTCAGACTCGGACAGATGGAAAAGTTACCCGTCCAAATGCTGTATAATGTGATGTCCTGCACTGAAGTCAACAATGATGGTCACACGTGTGTTTTCCTGCAAGGGTCCACCGTCATTGTGTCGTGAGACTGCTGAAAGTCGCCACGCAATTGACAGATTGTCAAGGAAGAAACAATCATGATTTATTGTCAGTTATCAAGTTGCAAGTTGAAGACATTCATCTCTGCACTTTTTGGTTAGAGACTGGACTTCCTGGACAGATATGGTATTATTCTGTGGCATTCAGTACAAAATGGTGAGATTTATGTGCCATTAAAAGATATATCACACATACAAACTCTCTCTCTGTTTTTGTCTGTCTGTCTGTCTGTCTGTCTCTCTCTCCTCTCTCTCTCTCTCTCTCTCTCTCTCTCTCTCTCTCTCTGTCTCCCTGTTTAGTTGGCTCTTTTAGTTTTACACACTAGCATGCAGGTGCAAACATGCAAGTACAGGAGAGAGAGAGAAGAGAGAGAGAGAGAGAGAGAGAGAAGAGAGAGAGAGAGAGAGAGAAGAGAGAGAGAGAGAGAGAGAGAGAGAACGAACCGTTTTTTATCATGCAGACTCGCTCAATCATATGCTCACTCGTTTACCTCATCCCCTCTCTTCTTGTATCCTTCCCCACACACTCGTCCTCCCCATTTCATTTTTATTCATTTGGTTATTTCTTTTGTCCTTCCCCTCTCTCTTTCTTTTCATTCTTCCTTAATATATTCAGTCTTCCAATCATTCCTTCCGTCGCTCATTACTTGTTGTTGTTGTGTTCCTTCTTCCTTTCTTCCTTTCGCATTTTATTTCTTCTTTTCTTTTTCCTTTTGTTTCATTTCGTCTTCATTCGTTCTGTCAGTCTTGCAATTCTTCCCTTCCATTCTTTCCATGTTTCATTTCTTTTTTGTTTTCTTCGATTTCCATTCATTCATTCATTCATTCATTCATTCATTCATTCATTCATTCATTCATTCGTTCGTTCGCTCAAACAATGATTTCGTCATTTTTGTTGTTGTTTCCTTCCTTCATTTCTTATGGTCACTTTTTTTCTTTTGTTTGTTTGTGTGTTTGTTTATTTCTATGTTTTTTTTGTCATATTCTTTCTTTCTTTCCGTTCTTCCTTCCTTTCTTCGTTTGTTCTTTGATTTTCTTCAGTCATTTAGTGGTCCACTCATTCATTCTGTCTTTCTGTCTCTGTTTCTCGTGCCTTGGGCCCATTCCCCGCTCTGCAAGATGCTGGAATCGATCCACACCAACTATTTCCTGCCAGCCAGTCATGACATCGATCTCCGCCTCTCACCTGTCGCCTGGTGGTCCGTGAATCAACTTCTCTTTATTTCTTTCTTTTTTTTTTGGTCGTCGTCTTCATCGTTACCGTCTCTCTTCAACTTAGCATTACAGATCTTAGGAACAATGCCAGAGAGAGAGAGAGAGAGAGAGAGAGAGAGAGAGAGAGAGAGAGAGGAGAGGGGGGGAGAAAGAGAGAAAGAGAGAGAGAGGGTGATGTAGGACGGGGAGGGAGGGGATGAACGGGGGGGTGGAAAGCATTAAAGGCTTAGACAAGGAGGAGATAATAAGGTCAAGATCAGTCGCTGACATTGTTTCTTTTCCGTCTTTCTTTCTTCCTCCCCACCCCCACCCCACCCCACCCCCACCCCCACCCCCTTCTTTTGTTTTCCAATCCAATGTAAGCGCCTTCCTTCTTTTCTTTTTCTTTTCTTCATCCGTCCTCTGTTGATTCCTCTGTGGGTACTTTTTCGTTTTATTTTCCAGATTTTCTGTCCTTCCCTAAAAGAGGAAGAAGGGAAGCCACGACCCTTAAACCAACAGATCATGAGCAGGTACTCGGTTTTCAAGTACATGCATATCTTAATACATTTCTTCCTTTAAGCAGGCCAGGAATACTGAAACTTACGAATTTACCCTTAGCTTCTGATACAATGTTGATGAAGACTTGCAACTTGCTGTCCAGGCTCTTTGTGCGTCTCGAAGTCTCCGAACTGTACAATAACACGTACTTGACGTTGGTGTTGAACAGCCTTAGCTTGGTGTGGAGACTGAGGTTTTCATTCCTCCACACTGGTCTGAGGGTGACAAAAGCATTGCGCGCCATGCTGATCCCTGGCCTTTACATCATCATCAGCTCCTCCTGTCTTGCTGACAATGCTGCCCAGGTAGGTGAAGTGGTCAACATCCTCTATGCCCTGTCCATCGATGTTGATGGGCGCTTCCTGAGTGGCGTTGACCCGCAGGCTCTTTGTTTTCTCAAAGAGGAAGCGGAAGAGGGTACGTCCAGTCACCACTTGGAGAAGAACTCTACAGGCAGAACTCAAGTTCACCAACATGACCTGGGGTGACGCCAAGAGAACAGCCCAAGACAGAGCGAGATGGAGATCTGCAGTGCGGGCCCTGTGTTCCGATCGGAACGAAGAGGACTAAGTCAAGTCAAGTCAAAGTATGATGCAATGTGATGTCCAGTGTTGGTGCCACTGGAGTGACGAGGTCCAGTGGCTATCTCGCTGACCTAAGAATAGACAATGTCTCATGACAGAGGTCTGTCTGGAAGTTTACCGGACCTCCCCGTTTCCCAACCTCCCCCCCCCCCCCCATACCCTCCACCTCCCTTCCTCGCTTCATTTACGTTCTTTTTCCATATAATTTTATCTCAAGGTCTGACTGATAGTCTGTTGAAAGAAGTCACGCGACGTGCGCTGCCGTGCTTAGTGCATGTGCATGCTGAATGTTAGCTCACTCACTCCACTGACACGAGAAGCCGAAATCGCTCATTTTGCAAACGGACAGACGCATTAAATCTTATGCATTCAAAGATGTATGTTACATTTTAGGTGAACTGGTCCATTTCCTAATTCATACATGGCACTGCAAGCACAGATAAGCTGATGTGTTGTGATCTTTACACAAAAAGATATATACAAGAGTTAAGCTCACCTAGTGAATTGTATTGTATTGTTGGTACCACACACACACACACACCACACACACGCACACACACACACACACACACACACCACACACACACACATCAGTTGACCAAAGCTTCATCTGCATTTCAGCATATTTGGTCCATCAATACATTTACCCCAAAATAGTACAGCAAACAAGTAGAAAAACGAATTCTCTGTGAGAAACTTGTTTCAAAAGATGAATTGCTATGAAACAGTGAACTGCACTTCGCGTGGAATTCTCTTGACTTTGATCAAAGCGACACAATTTTTGCATTGTCACGTGCGGCCGAGGTTCTCATGTCTATTGCATATGCATCACTTAATTCTCAAGAGGATGACATTAAAATCAGTGCTTAAGTCGATTTGGAACAAATGTCTCGCCAGAGATACATTTTGATGAAAAGATATTATAACATATGCCCACAGAGTCCATATTTCAGTGATATTTTGCAGCCTGTCCAAAATTCACGTGGAATTTGTGTAAAAGTGGTGATGTTGAATGACGTCATAGTTTCATGCTACACGCAAAATGACCTTTAGCAGTGCATGGAGAGAAAGGATGAAAGGAGAGAAAGGAGAGGCAGCAGTGTCTAGAACTTTGACAACGATTGAAACTCGAAAAGGAGGACGAGGAAGAGTTTGTTTTGTAACAATCCAAGTCTGCTGTCTCGATAAGGGGAAGAAAAACGACGCAACACTGGTAAGCCCTCAGGGGAAGAACCAGCCATCATTTACTCTGGCGCAATCACACACTGTACCTCCCTCGTGGAGGACCCCCGGCTGACGCACAGCGCCCGTGACGTTGTCTCCGTTGATTTCTCAGCAACGGATTTCTTTCCTGCTTCAGTTTTTGATCTAACCATGGCTACCAAGATGTCAAGATGGAGCTGACAGGTGGTAAGAATGATAGATCAGAGTCTGTCAAAGACTATTTTTTTCTGAAATGACAGAGTCCAGAGGCATCTTCCTTTTCTTTTACGAAGACAGGGAGAGTGCAACGTTCAAGGCGACGCTGCCTTATATACGTCAAAGGGATGAAGCTCCTCTAGACCGAACCGCCATCACTTTGAGGAAACGTGGACTGAATCAACTCACGTCTCCCTACTCCTCTGCCTTGCTTCTCCATCCCCTTCCTCCCCTCTCCTCCTTCTTAATCAGAAAGTCAGCGGA
>CM065729.1:59488305-59525805 GCA_033310375.1 Conus canariensis
CTGTCCGCATTAAACAATATTTATTATTGCCTTGGGTCAATCTGAAATTGATATTCCTGTGTGTATGCACGCGTATATTGGTGATTGTATACATTGAAAATGCGACATCCAAACTCGTTGTTTAGCATGATTTTAATTAATGTGTACATATCTCTTTGAATTTGATGAAAAGAAAAACTATCGCGGGGATATTATGTACGGGCTAATAATTACTCGTTGAATGTTCTACTTAATTTAACTTTGTTATAATCATTGAAAAATTGTGTACAACTAAAGGAATTACTGTGTATGACAGACCACAGGTGTTACTCAACAGTAATTCATACTGAACAACTTTCCATGTATTGAGAAGGAAACGGTAACAAACAGACATATGATACGTACATTAATTTATTCTGATGCAAGAACATCAGCGCTTCTATCTGCAATAAATAACACACGATGATGCAAGAACAACGGCGTATATATCTACATTACACACATCCCTAACCAGCTTTGTATCTGTGGAAGGCATCAAAACTGCCTATGTTGGTTTCTCCTTGGCATCTAATCAAAATATACTACTTATAATTCTGTGGTATTCTCGTCATCGAGGGATGAAAAAAACAGAATCCTGAGGCACCCCAAAGTATCCATCACAGATATGAAGCTGTATAGAAGAAAGTACCGCAAAGAAATAAGTTGCTTAAAAACTGACATCATTATTTCAAGGATAAAAACTATACAGAGAAATCTTTGAGCCTGCGTTTGAGGATTGCTTGAAAAATACAAGGGAGGTCAAAAGATGTTCATAGTCAGTGTGTTCAGCTCTACTGTTGAATAACTCCAGCACTGTCAAGCACACCAGTGCTTACGGCAGCTAAGAACTGTGCACAGAAGCCTTTACTTGGATCTGCTGAAGTAAACAATCCCCGACTAATTAAACTAAACAATAATATGTTGAACAAATATGTAGTGGCAAGAAACGAGTGCAGGGAAACAATTCCTTCCCCCATTGAAACAATGACTTTGCAAAGATTTTTTTAAAAAGGAGAAGAAAGTAAGACGGGGAAGGGATTGTGTGAGAAAGAAATCCGGAATGAAAAAGTGCGTTAACACATAACTATGAAATGCTTCACCAGCAGCACACTGGGGCAGTCATAGTCTCCCCTGAATACAATGTCATGTGTACTGTTTGAACAGAGGCCTTAAGTCCGCTGATTCGGACTATCAAGGGAAGGCCGCTCATTGTGTCTGTCCTCCCTCTCGGCATCAAATGGAAATATCCATCATTCTGTGGTATTATCACTACAAAGGGTTCAAAACAGAACACAACGGCACCGCAAAGCAGTCAGCGAAGAATAGAAAAATAAAATGTGAAGAAAGTATCGTAAAGAAGTCAGATGCTAAAAAACTGAAATCATTTCTTAAAGAGATAACTAGCTATGAGGGGAACTTTTTGAATCTATGCTTCGCGATTTCATGCCATTCGCTTTGTATTTATGTAAAGAATTCAAAATGCGAAGTAACGTGCCAAGATAGTAAAATGATACGTGAAGCTAGTTAACGTTTGCACTAACGAATTACGCCATCTACCCCCCTTTTAAGGGGCTATGATCTCCATGAATAAACTTCTGCATCTGTTTTTCTTTCAGTAAGGCTGCTCAAAACGTTTGCAAAATGCATGCCATCCGAGAAAGTGAAAATCTGCTCTTTTCAACATCGAAATAAATGTGTTTTCGAATCTCCGGAGATTGTTAATTGGAAGGGATACAATACTGGTCGCCCTGTAGAGACTACTACCAGTTCTCAGCGTGGATGTAACACATCCTTAACTTAAGATTTATAGGTGTGGCCAGGCTGTACGCAGTGATATTCCATCCTCTCTCTGGCCTTTCACATCTTCACCAAGCAATATTGCTGCCAAACGCCAGGAACCGGACAATGCTATAGCGTCTGCAACCTCGCTGGGCGATTTGATCCTAGTAGAAATTGGCATCGGTTGACACAACAGAGGAGACAAAGAAATAGCGGTTTTCATCTCACATGGAAGGGTTTGTATGTTTTGACTAACTCATGTACATAAGAAACTCTCTGTACAACATGCCAAACGATACAGGGCAAAACTCTATCACCCATCAACCGCCCATATCAGTCACCACAGATAAAACAATACCGGGAGTTATGCTCGATACCGACCTCGGGCCTAGATGATAGCCACAGAAGTGTAAAAATAGTTGAAGGCAGGAAAAAAAACACACAATGTAAAAAAGCAATTATTCCTAACTATGTACAAAAAGATATCAAACCCCTAGTGGCATGCCCCTCTCCATCCCTCCCCGGGGCCCGCCCTCCCCCTCCCCCATCTCTCTCATGAGTAAACACACACACACACACACACACACACACACAGAGAGAGAGAGAGAGAGAGAGAGAGAGAGAGGAGAGAGAGAGAGAGGAGAGAGAGAGAGAGAGAGAGAGAGAGAGAGAGAGAGAGCATTATAATTCCCCGCCCAACATTTTCTTTTTTTAATATTGCTATACATCCAAAGACAAGAATCATAAAGTGGTATGACAGAGAGAGAGAGAGAGAGAGAGAGAGACAGACAGACAGACAGACAGACAGACAGACAGACAGACAGACAGAGACAGAGACAGAGGAAGAGCGATAGAGAGTTCCTTGAAGAGGGACTGGGCCGGACATAAGAGAGAGAGAGAGAGAGAGAGAGAGAGGAGAGAGAGAGAGAGAGAGAGAGACTGACAGAGAAGTAGAGACGCTTCCTTAATCACAGAGAGAGAGAGAGAGAGAGAGAGAGAGAGAGAGAGAGAGAGAGAGAGAGAGAGAGAGAGAGAAAGAGAGAGAGAGAGACGAGTCTGGACGTCAAAGAGAGAGAGAGAGAGAGAGAGAGAGAGAGAGAGAGAGGATGGAGGGAGGGTGGGTGGCAGAGAGAGAGAGAGAGAGAGAGAGAGAGAGAGAGAGAGAGAGAGAGAGAATGTGTGTGTGTGTGTGTGTGTGTGTGTGTCAGTGAACTTGCCAAGAAGGTCTTTGAATCTCTGACACGACATGCACGTGACATAAATGCTGTGCGGGTTTGTGATGGCTCGGACGTCCAATGAGCGAGTATCACGTGGTTTCCCACCGTCCAATGAGCGTTGTCTGTGTGTGAACGCGTTGTCCCCTTCAGTTCAAACTGGCTGGCGTGCGCCTCCTCGCCATGTTGGAAAGCAAGGACTTGGCCGGTGAGTAAATGTATTTGTGCTAATTGACGAGGTAGACAGTGCAAAATCCACCCGTGTACGGTTCCCAACATCTCCCTGTATTCCGGAAACCTAAAATCCCACCCTTATTCCCTTAGTAGGCAACTTCTCTTTGAAAGACAGCTTTTCGTAATGGAAAAAAAGGTCCGGTAACTGGATGATGCCAAATTGTGTGTTTGTTTTGTGGAAGATTAGGTGATCTCGAAACGACGGAAGATTTCGTTTCATGCACCTTCCCTCCAGCTTAGATTCAGGAGCTTCTCTACGAGAATAATTCAAGTCTTTATCAAAACTGAATGCTAATGAATGTGCCCGTGTGTGTAGTGTTCGGCGTCCTAACTGTTATTCGTGTAGGCCGAAAAGAACTTTTTGTGTGGGAAGGGGGTACAAAAGGGAATCTTCGCCTAAATCAAATGCACGCTGATTTTTGAACTTGAACTTGACTTTAGGGCGTAAGCCCCGGGGCTTTTTAGATGCCCTAGTCTTTCTTGTTTTCTTTAGATTTTCTTCAGTATGGATTGCGCATTTTCATTTTTCGTGACAATGGTCACGCATCATATGTGAACTTTTTGTCCATAATACCTTTTTCTTTTTCTTTTTGCTTGACGGAAAGAAACTGTTTCGAAGGCGACCGAGATTTGCTGGAGAAGGTAGAGGTGATCAATAATTTGAATGACGCTAGACAGTGAGGTAACAGTCAAATAGTCAACATGCATGCTCATTCGAGCCTAATCTTTGCACATCAGGCTTGCTTGATTTACCCACGCCTCACCCACCCCCACCACCACCCTCCGCCATCTTAACCCCACCCATCTTCACATTAGGTGGGAATTTTAAAATCTGATTGATGGAATTGAGCATGGGCAGATTTGTTTTAATTTTGCATTTTTGAGTTAACCTCGTTAAGTTTTTTTCACTGTCATATACGAATTTTCATGTCGAAAGAAAGGGGACTGGAAAAGTATTCCTCTTTTTCCCTGCCCCATCCCATCCTGTTTAACTCGCTCTCTCTTTCCTCCAGAGAACTTAAAAAAAGCAGTCCTTTCCATCTCAGCTTCCCCTCTTCCTTAGAGGCCACAGTTGCCCCCTTCCACACGCACACCACACACACACACACACACAACCCGTTCCAGCTATACGTTTATTTATCCTTCGCCACATCCTAACCATCAAGTAAGCAACTGCGTACTCGTTATCAACAGAAAAACGATAATCGTATCCATCCTTGAACACTTAGGCAAAAGCTTGATAAATCTGTAGACTAAATTATTGATGTAATACGACATACGATAAAATTACTCTCAACTCGAGGTAGCAGGATTCCATACCCCCCCCCTCACACACACACACACACACACACACACACACACACACACACACACACACACCGGTCCCATCTCGGATATAGATTTTCATTATGGGAAAACTGTTCATTTGAGACTGCCTGAAAAAAAAAAGAAAAAGTTGTGTAAAGACGACTGCTTGCACATTTTGAGATCAGTATCGCCGTTGTACATTTTCATGTGGAAGAAGTATGTTCATCAGCTCATACGAAAGGGCTCGTCCAAGTGATGAGGTTTACGCTCTGTCAGACGTCATACGATTTTAATGAAAGACTGAGAGCTGCTTGAATTTTGACTTTATGACGGACGGCCAATAACTTACCAAAGTTAGTCAGCCAGAGATGGCATTGCTTTCCTGACCAGTTGCTGAAAATCCGCAGAAATATACTGTGCACAAAAAGAAACACATTTTTTCGCTGAAAATATTAAGGAAAATTTTGACAGAAACATGCCCCGTATAGTAGGGAACTCAGTCCAGTGTGAATAGTCGGATATAATGAATAGACATAACATTAGATTGTCTTATTTCTTCTGTGGTTGTAATATTTTAAATGCTAAACGACGCATGAAATGACTGAAATAGAAATATGCGTTTCTTTTTGTGCACAGTATAGTTTCAAACGATTTTGAAAAAGAAATGCGACACATTATTAATGACTCAATAAAGAGGAAAGGTTTTGAAAGTTTGGACTTCATTCCTTGAGAAACGGCGAGTTCCAGTTTCATTCATTTATATTCAGACATAAGTAAAAGTCAGTTGGTTTTTTTTTTTTTCAGTGTAGCAATGTCAGAAGCTTTTCACCGAAAATGACCCTTAAAACAGGTCAACAAAGAACGTTCTCCCCGATAAAACAAATCTCAACTAGCTTTTTATGTGTCATTACTTGTCATTTTCCCATTTTCTTCAACAACATGGCACCATTTTAACAACAAATTGGACCTGAAACCTCTTCACAACTGTTTTGCCTACGGGAACTTAATAGCTCAAGAATCATACATCTCATTGCCGAAAAGTTAGAGGATCCCTCTGAATTCTTATAATAAAACATCCAGTTCTGAGATATGTTAAAATGCGGTAGAAATGTGTATTAAACTTGCGCCATATATATAGTCGCATTGTAACCGATATTAACCCGGATTAATCGGTCCACAGCCCATCAGGAGACTATCACATATGAATTCAATTCCAAAACATTCAGACAAAACGACAGCGCAACAAATGTTTTACAAAAACGCATTTACCCATTAACACAATTCGTTACTCAAATCTTTACGGTCGTCTTTTAAATTCTTGGTATATCAGAAATTTCAGATTTGTTGGTGTCACTATGTTCAAAATACCAGAAATATAAGCCCCCCCCCCCCCCCACACACACACACACAGAGTATGGATTTAATAGTTTCACGTACAGCAGCTACACAAACTTGGTTTTTTTTTCATTGCATGAGTTGGGGTTTTCTTAGCGTCGAGTACAGACTCTACGGTTTTCATATACCATAGCAAAGAAAAGCAAGCAAAATTAGTGTGAAAAAGAAAGAGTAAAGCGCCAACTGCGTCACTTTGTCGTCCTAAATGAGCACCTGACTAATTATTTCGATGAAAGTCCTAGGTGTCTAACCATGCGATTGAAGGAAAGCTATGATTTTCAAAAGAATAGTTTGTATAGATCGAACTTTTCTATATATGACTTGGCCAAATTGATATTGTTGGCAATGTCCTGTCTCTAGTGACAATGGTCCGCCGTGCAACAAGTCACAAGTCAGTTCGATAACTTGCAGGACTTTTTTTTTTTTGCCTTATTTTTCATTCCTGCTTGTACCATCCTGCTCATGTCTGTGCGACATTTAGGCCTACCATTTCAGCGTGTCATTTATCGCCATCTATGAATAATGCATCACCTTGATACCCTTTACCTTCGTTTCAGTATTTTCCTGTTCACCACGTCTCTTCATGTCTCTTTTTTGTCTCATTTTCCTTACACCCATCAGTCCCACGCTGGCGTTCCAGCACCTCACATATTGCCACATATAGTCTCGCCCTGTCGTGGTTCCAGCGCTGGCAGTCCCCAGGTCACTTTGGTAGAGCTTTGAGGCGCTTTTTCCGATCAAGCAGGCTACATGCAGGAAAGCATTAAGATCTGTACAGACGATAGTAATTAAGTAGACATATCGCGAGTGGGCAATTCCATTGCGTGAGGCGCAGCCATCTAGTGACAGCCTTCATCCGTGTGTGTGTGTGTGTGTGTGTGTGTGTGTGTACGTGTGCGTGCGCGCGCGCGCGCGCGCGCGCGTGTGTGTGTGTGTGTGTGTGTGTGTGTGTTTTGCTTCTGGCGGGATGGCTTAGACTTTGTCTAGATCTCAAACTGGTCAGATGAGGGTGTGGTGCGTTTCGCAATTGCCCCGGGGTAAATGACATTGCCATTGGCACCGGGATAACCAGGAACGGGCTGCTTCTGCACCAGTGCAAAAAAAATTCTAAAATGCAGCGGCGCGAATGAATGTTTTGATTTGCACCCGGACACATGTCGGTAGCACCGACAACTTTCAGACGAAGTGTTACTGGTGTGTTTGTGTGTGTGTGTGCGCGCGCGCGCGCGTGTGTGTGCGTGCGTGCGCGCGTGTGTGTGCGTGCGTGTGTGTGTGTGTGTGTGAGAGAACTTCTCGTTGAATGTTATTCGCCGTGACAACTGTAAGTTATCCGAACGACTTTAAAACGAATTGTTCACTGTCACACGCCTGTGCGCGCGCGCGCGCGCGCGCACGTGTGTGTGTGTGTGTGTGTGTGTGTGTGTGTGTGTGTGTGTGAGAGAGAGAGAGAATTAATTTTTTGTAAAAAAAAATCACTTTCTGCTTTAGAGGCCATTGCCCGCCGTGACATCAAGCACCTTCGACTGAAGTTATTTGAACTGTACACCTGTCTGAAATCGGATTGATACAACATAGCTTTTGCTTGGGTTCCCCGCCATGTGGGCAGTTGAGGCAACGGGCTGGTTGATCACCTTGCCAAGAGACTGCGTATCCCTCACACTGAGCCCCAAAGCCTAGGCTTATGTCAAAGACCTCGGGCAAGAAGAATGGAACTTGCAGAAGGATAACAAACTATTTAAAATCTGTCCAAACCTGGTTTTTACAATGTTCCTGAGGTGGCAGTAAAGAAGACCATCTTGTGCCGTGTACTCCATGTCATGTACCACTCACAGTGAAACGTTCTTTTAGAGTGTTGGGGACTTGCATGATGTGAGACATAAACACTTTAGAGCACACTCCATGAAAACTTTGTTCAGAGATGTCGCACCTGATGTGATCTTTGAATTTCCGAGGAACATTGACATTTTTCATTTGATTTTACAGAAAAAAAAGATTTTTAACAAGATCTCCAATGTGTTTTTAGGTGTATTTCAAAGGGTTGTGTGAATTTTTTTTAATAACTTGTGAGCTGACTTCAACGCGGTGACAGCCCTTATATGACTCTTTGCGGTCGGCTGGGCTATAAGCAACATTACCGAGAGAGAGAGAGAGAGAGAGAGAGAGAGAGAGAGAGAGAGATGGTAATAGCCTCCAGGAGTTGATTTTACTGCAGTGGTTGAGGAAGATGTTAAATTCAAGTCTAAAGGTGTTACAATATCGGTTTGAATTAAGCGCTGACCCAACATTTTTACCAAGAGACTCGCATTTTCTTATTTGGATAGGGACAAAGTTATTATGCATTCCGATATGACTACTCCCCTTCCTCCAGCCACGCCCCTTGCCACCTCCATAAATGTGCATGTGTATACGTAAGCGGACGCACATAGGCTCACACTAATAAAGACGTAATTGCATTCAGTCACATGCACGCTTGGACTCAAAGCACATGCTTGCACTCACACACGCACATAAGGGCGCGCGCGCGCGCGCGCGCGCACACACACACACACACACACACACACACACACACACACACACACATATACACGTTCCCTCCCTCCCCTTCTCTATCTCTGACACACACACACACTCTCTCTCTCTCTCTCTCTCTCTCTCTCTCTCTCTCTCTCTCTCTCTCTCTCAGAAACTCCGTCTCGGCCCATACAGAAACCCAATGGGGGAGGAATGCATTACAAAGACACTGCTGTGCCAATGGGGAGAGCAGAAAGTTTCCATGCAGCTCCCTTATCACGTGATGTAAATCAAATTATCAGATGGTAAGAGAACGCCTCAAACACGTTCAACTGCCTTTGCTAAATTGGGTGTGTCAGTTTTGATTGTGTGTGTGTGTGTGTTTTTTTCCTGCATACAGTCCAATACTTAAAGGTGGATTTGATTTCTCATCGACAGAGATATGGATCTCCTCCATCAACAGCCAGAGACAACCGAAATCTACCTCAGCAGCCACGGGAAACGGAGATGGGTCACGAGATCCTGGGACATGTATTTAGAACAAGGGAAGTACTTTTTTTCTTTTTTTCCCCCTTTTTTTCTTTTTTTATCCGCGCACGCAGGCTGATACTCCTGCGGACCCTCGCTGTATAGACAGGCAAAGGTTTGATCCCATCTACTTAACAAAGGGAGTGGACTTTTGTGTTTATGACCGTTTTTTATCCTGCTATTAAGGCAGCCACACTCCAACATCGGGGAAGAGGGAAGTACTGACAGTGTTCTTCAGATTTCATATTTTTTCATTCATGTTCTCCATCCTCCTGTCCTTCTTCCAATATTGTCTCATGTATCACAGCTTGCTGTATTGCCACTGGGTTAGTGTCCTGTATTGCCATTGGGTTAGTGTCCTATATTGCCACTGGGTTAGTGTCCTATATTGCCACTGGGTTAGTGTCCTGTATTGCCATTGGGTTAGTGTCCTATATTGCCACTGGGTTAGTGTCCTATATTGCCACTGGGTTAGTGTCCTATATTGCCACTGGGTTAGTGTCCTATATTGCCACTGGGTTAGTGTCCTATATTGCCACTGGGTTAGTGTCCTATATTGCCACTGGGTCAGTGTCCTATATTGCCACTGGGTTAGTGTCCTATATTGCCACTGGGTTAGTGTCCTATATTGCCACTGGGTTAGTGTCCTAGTTTCTTTGTTCTTCTATTCAATTTGGTGTCTTTTTCAAAGGTTTTCATATTTTTGTAAAGAACATGCTTTTCCATCCGGATTTACCGTTATCTTCATACACAGGACTATGTCATCTCTTCCAGGTTCAGTGTCCCTGTCATCGGCAGTTTTAGTGTCATCATTCTGAAGTTTGTGTCTTCATTTGTAGAGTTTTTCTTCCTCTCTCTCCAAGGATTAAATGCCCTTTTCTTTCCCAGGCTAAAGAGTCCTGTTTGATCAATGTTGCTCGTTTCTGTATATCAGTATCATCTGGAACACGAATTTAAAAGATAGGTATCATGTCCCTCAGAGGCCGAGCTGCTGAGGAAGTCTTTGATCCTCTTCCTGATTTTTTTTTCTTATGCGCATTGGTACCTTCTGATCTGAGTATTCTATTACCCATTGAAGCTGACATAATTATAGTGAACATCAGAATTCTGCTATAAGGTCTGATGCCCTCGGTTTACAGGGTTGAGAGTTCTGTTTTCTCAGAATTGATATCCATCTTGTCATTGTATACTTAGTGTGCTCTTTGTACAGGGTTCTTTACTTTCATAAGGTTTACTATTCTCTTTTATAGGGTTTAGTGTCCTCTTTCCACACAATGCAGCGAGTTCTTTCAAAGGGGTTTTTGTCTCCTGCTTGCATTACTGTCCTTTCATTGGGATTCATGTCTTCTTCCTAAATAGGATTCTGCGCTCACCTTTCACTTGATTTAGTACTTTTCCTTACGTAGAATATTTTGTGTTTTCCTTTCATATCTTGTTTTTCGACAGGTTTTATGTGCTGTCATAGTTTTGGTATTTCCTTCTACAACTCTAGTGTCCTCTTTTCTCAAAGGATTTAGTGCCTTGGTCCTATAAAGGATCACTGTCCTCCTCTACAGCCTTTAGTGTCCTCATGACACAGAGCCAAGTCTCCGCTTTTCTTGCGGTTAGTAAAACCATCTTTCAAAAGGTTTACTGTCTTCATTTTATACATTCTTGTCGACCGTTTTTTCCACAGAGGAATTTCTCTCTTTGCAGGACTCGGTCTTTTCACAGGATTAAGAATTCTTCTTTCTCTAGTGCTCTAGTTTCCTACGTCAGTGTGCTGTGGAACAAGGCCACAAAAACAGGGGGTACCAGAGGGAATACGTTTCGGGAAAGGTATGAAAGATTGACTCCAGCTATGCAGCAGGTCTCATAAAACAGGGATCTGGAACATGGACGCATGTTTTCAGATCTTTTGGGGCTGAGCTGCAAAGGTCTTGAGGAAGTCTTTAAACCTCTTCCTGAAATATTCCCTAGTGATCACCTGGTACCTCCTGATCTGAGTGTCCTTTAATCAACAGAACACATGATATGGTAATTAGAGTAAAAAGGTGGAATCTGTCATTGTACAGGCCTTCGCTCATACAATCTAGTTTCATTTGTCAATTAGTGTACCCTCTCATGGCGTTTAGCATCCTCTCGTGTAGTGTTCTTTCATAGGGTTGAGTGTCATAAGTGGCTTGTCATCCTTCCAGAGGTTGAGTTGCCTCTTTTCACAAGCTTTACTTGTTGTTTAGCGTCGTCCTTTCATAGTAACCAGTGTCCTCTTTTCTGGTCATTGTCAGCTTTTTGTATGGTATAATGTCTTGTTTGCTTAGGGTTCAGTAATTTTAGGTATTGGTTGAGACTCTTCTCACATGAGTCCCCTCTTTCATCAGGGTTAGGGTCCTCTTTTAAATATGGTATAGTATCTTTTTGTACGAGGTTTATGGTCCCCTTTTGCATGGTTTTATGTCACTTTTACATGGTTACTAGCATTTTTCCATAGGGTTTACAGTGCTTTTCTGTCACAAGTTATTCTCCTCTGGGATTTACTTATTGGGATTTGTGATCTACTCTTGCCTTAAATGGCAGGATCTTCTTTCCAGATGACGGTCCTCTTTTCATGCGATACATTTGTCTGTTTTGGAGCCAAGTCTTCAGTGATATAGGTTATAGTAATCTCTTTTCCTATGGTTTAGTGTCTTGTATCAAGAGTCGTGTGTGCGCCGCGCGCGTGTGTAGAACTATATTAAAGACTTTTGCATCTTCTTCACTTCAAATCTAATTGTCAGCGCTTCTTTTCTGTCAGAATGCAATCAGTCTTTGTGTTTGGCAGATCGTAGGGCTGGCCACTGCCCAGAGATCCCCACCAGTCTGACAGGGGACCTTTACATCGTTCTGTTCTGGACAACCAATCTCCTCACTAAGGACGTGATGGCGAAGTAGATCAAGAATCGCCCAGAACTACAGACCAAAGGGAAGTAAGTATAGCACCACTTCATCATGCCTTCAGTTTTGTAGACGTTTTCATTCTGGAACAATCACATTCCTGGCGGGGTTAAATGAAACGAAGCAGGGCAGTTTGTCACGCTGAAATGCATTGATGAAAACAAAAGAAACGCGAAAAATTTAACGCATAAATCGCTAATTCAATTTGTCATCAGCGTGTTTATTTTCTTTTTTTGTTTTTGCTCGGGGTCATGAATCCCCAGTTCCACAAAACCAACCTTGCTTTCAAAGAGGGTGAACTTGATAAGCAACATTGATACCACGCTTCCCTCTTTTACATTTTCTCCTTGGCAATCCCCACTTCCCTACTCCCTCTTCCAGACTGATAACGGAGCAAGTATGCATGAGCAGCATCCTATGGAGAGTGCCACTTCACTCATGCCATGACATTCTCCAGGAATACACACACACACACACGCACACGCACACACATAGTCTCTCTCGATCTCTCATCATGCCTCCCTCTCTTCCTTCCCCTATCTTCCTCTTTCTTCTCTATATGTCTTCCTTCCTCCCTCTCTCCCTCCATGAATCTCCCACCTCCCTGTCTGCCCCCTTCCTCTCCACTCCCTCTCCCTATTCTCTCTCGTCCTGGATTCATCCCCTCCCTTTCTTCTCCTCGTACGTCTCTAACTTTCCCCACCCATTCTGTTTATCCCTTCATTTCAACCTCCTCCCAGTCTCTCTCTCTCTCTCTCTCTCTCTCTCTCTCTCTCTCTCTCTCTCTCTCTGCTCTCAATCACATTCTCTCTGCCTCAATCTGCCCATTCTCTCTCTGCCTCCATTTCCCCCCTTCCTAACCTCCCAACTTCCTCTTTTTTCTGTACCCCAACTCACCTCTTACACTAGCCCTACTCGCACTCTCTCTCCTCTCTCTTTGTCTCTCTCTCTCTCTCACTCTCTCTCCGTCTGTCTCTTCCCCCTTCCCTTCCAATTGACTTTTTTGCAGTACTTAAGGACGTTCTTAAATTCAGGTATAAAGATGTTAGAGTATCAGTTTGAATTATGCGCTGACCCAACCTTTTTTTTTTTTTTATTAGGGTCTCGCATTTTATTTTTTCGAGGAGACAAAATTATTACGAGTTCTAATACTACTACTCTCCTTTCTCCAACAACGCCCTCGCCACTACCGTCAGTGTGCAAGTACATACGTAAGCGGACGCACCTATGCCCACATTAACATAGACGCAATTGCATACATGCACATGCATTCAAAACGTGTGCTCGCACTCGGACACGCACACATGAGCGCATGCTTGTGTGTGTGGGCACACACACATGCATATACAACACGTTCTCTCCCTTCTCTCTCCCTTTCTCTCTCTCTCTCTGTGTCTCTCTCTTCCTCTGTCTGTCTGTCTCTCTCTCTCTCTCTCACACACACACACACACACACACACACACACACACACACACACACACACACCCCGTACTCCCTCACACTCAAGACGCTCCGTCTCAATCCATACGGAAAGCCAGTGTGGGAGGAATGCATTACAAACCCACTGCGGTGCCAATGGGTATAGCAGAAAGTTTTCAGGCAGCTTCCATATCACTTGATGTAAATCAAATTATCAGATGGTCAAGAGAACGCCTCAAACACGTTAAACTGCCTTTGCTAAATTGGATTTGTCAATTTTGATTTTTTTTCCCTACATGTAATGTCTAGTCCAATAATTAAAGGTGGGTTTGATTTGTCAACAGAGATATGGATTTGCTCCATCAACGACCCGAGACAACGGAAATCTATCTTAGCAGCCACAGAAAACGGAGATAGGTCACGAGATCCTGGGACATGTATTTAGAGCAAGGGAAGTACTGACAGTGTTGTTCTTTAGATTTCATGCTTTGTTTCATGTTCTCCATCCTTCTGTCTTTCCAGTATTGTCTCATGTATCACAGCTTAGTATTGTGCCACCGGGTTATGTCTTGGTTTCATGTTCTGTTTGGTGTCTTTTTCCAAATTTTTCTTAAGTGTACATATCATTATTTTCCATCAGGATTTACTATTACCTTCATACCCAGGACTATGTGTCGTCTCTTCCAGGTCTGTCATCGGTAGTTTTAGTGTCATCATTCTGAAGTTTGTGTCTTCATTTGTAGAGTTTTTCTTCCTCTCTCTCCAAGGATTAAATGCCCTTTTCTTTCCCAGGCCAAAGAGTCCTGTTTGATCAATGTTGCTCGTTTTTGTGTATCGTATCCCTCAGAGGCCGAGCTGCTGAGGAAGTCTTTGATCCTCTTCCTGATTTTTTTTTCTCGTGCATGTTGGTGCCTTCTGATGATAGTGTACATTTTGTTTTTTTCCTGCATACAGTCCAATACTTAAAGGTGGGTTTGATTTTTCATCCACAGAGATGTGGATCTGCTCCATCAACGGCCAGAGACAATGGAAATCTACCTCTGCAGCCGGGAAAAAACGGAGATGGGCCACGAGATCCTGGGACATGCATTTAGAACAAGGGAAGTACTGACAGTGGCGTTCTTCAGACTTCATTTTGTTTCTTTCATCCTCCTGTCCTTCTTCCAGTAGTGTCTCATGTATCACTGCTTAGTATTTTGCCACTGGGTCAGTGCCTTAGTTTCTTGTTCTTACGTTGAGTTTGGTGTCTTTTTTCAAAGTCTTTTTTTTTCTTTTAATGAGCATATCATTTTCTATTAGGATTTGCTGTTATCTTCACACACAGGACTGTGTCTTCCAAGGTCATCGTCCCTTTCATCAGCAGTTTTAGTGTCGTTCTCAAGTTTGTGTCTTCATTCGCAGTTCTTTTTTTTTCCTCTATCCAAGGATTGAATGCCCTTTTCTTTCCCAGGGAGTCCTGTTTAATCAATGTTGCTCTTTTTTGTTTATCAGTATCCTCTGGAACAAGGATAAAAGAAACGGGCATCAGATCCCTCCAGAGGCCGAGCGGCTGAGGAAGCCTTTGATCCTCTTACTGATTTTTTTTCTTGTGCGCATTGGTACCTTCCCATCCTATAATACATTGAAAGTCTGACATGGTAATCAACACCAGAATACTTGTTTATGTTTCGATATCCTTAGTCTGCCGGGTTGAGCGTTCTTTTTTCTTCAAATTTGATATCCTCCTCCTTATTGTGTGTGTATATGTGTATATATATATATATATAATATATATATATAGAAGCAACCACACAATGAAGAAGCAAACAAGCAAGTTTTCCTTTTTCCGACGTTTCGGCTCTGGGCCTTCCTCAGGGACTTCTTTATTCGGTACTACTGAAAAATCAAACAATCCTTAACTCTGTCTTTCTTTGATTGCTACACAGTGAATTGCAGATGGCTGGTACAGGCCCCCAACAGAGAACAAATCGAAATTTGACAGTTAACAAAAGTGATCAGTGTTGAACATTGCATCCGTATAGACTCCATAACCGATCCCACCTCCCCCCACCCCCGACACTCGCACAACACCCACACAAAGAAACAAACTCACACCCCAAAATACACCTCCCCACCTTCCCCCCCCCCCACACACACACGCTCACTCACACACACACACACACACACACAAACACGCCCGCACACACACACAAACACGCCCGCACACACACACACACACATGCACTCAATACTGCAGAGAGAGAGAGAGAGAGAGAAATACCGTTTTCAATGACATGTCGCAGATTCAATTGTCTATGCACGTTTCAAACAAACCCACCTCACTTATGTACAGCTCCCGCAAATATGAAAGTATGTGCATAAGCAAGTAAGGTAACATATTTGCAAAGTAAATCACACCTAGAGCACCATTTTAAAGCAGGCTGACCACACACATGCCTACTCCCGAAAGGGTGGAGCAGAGTGGGAAGAGGGGGAAGGGGAGAGGGTATAAGCTTGTAGATAGGGGAAGGACTGGGGGCAGGAACGAAATTATTATAAATAAGGAGGGGGGGAGGGAAAAATATTTTAGTAAGTGCGTGCATTAGCTCGTGCACACGTGCATGTGCGCGTGAGCGCGCGAGTGCACGTAAGCCTGCATGTGAAAAAAAAAAAAAAAGGGGGTAGGGAAAAGAAGATAGTAAACATGATGGAAAATCGGGTGGGTGGGTGGGGTGGGGGTTAAAAAGTAGGAGGGATACCAGCAAGAGTAGTCACCAGAGGAGCTGGTAGGGAGGAAGCAAGTCAAGAGCCTGGGAGGGGAAGGTCTGAAAAAAGGCTTGAATGAAGGGTGTGGCGTAAAGGGTAGATACTGAAGATAGGGGGAGGGGGATGGGGGGGTTGGGCGAAGCGGGGGGGGGGGTATCGTTGGAAGGGGAGTAGGGTAGAAGGGAGAGTAAGGGGAGGAGTCTAGGTGACCATGTTGAGGCCCTCTGGGTAAACAGTACGTAATTTGTTGAACCAGAAAGATTCCCGTCGGAGTCTGTAATCATTGTCCTCTGAAAAACCTTTTTCTATAATCACACATCTTAGATCCTGAAGGGAGTGATTAGTCTGGTGGAAATGTCTGGTTACTAAAGTTCCAGTGTTCTTTTTGATGTTTGATCTGTGCTGGTAAAAACGGGTTTTTAATGAGTTTTTAGTTTCCCCAACATACTGGCTGTGTGGGCATTTGCTGCAAAACAGTAAATAGATGATGTTGCTAGTTAAACAGTTATGTGGTGTCGGATGGTGAATGATTCTCCTGTCACTGTGCTTTTGAAGTTGGCTGTTTCTACTAGGTGTTCTTGGCAGATCACACATTTTCTACCACACGGAAAGCACCCGGGTGGTGAAGAGTCCAACTGATGGGTGGGGAGTGCAGAGGGCATGAGAAAATTTCTTAGGGACTTGCTGTTCTTTCTCCCAAAATAGGTGGGACTGGAATGGCCTTTTGAAGTCTAGGACTGGATTGTAGAAGGGAGTGAAGTTCCTGTAGCCATTGACGTAGAGGTGGGTTAGCTGGGTTGTGAGTGATTATGACAGGAGTGCGTTGGGTGTGCTGCTTTGGTTTATACTGTAGGATGGAGCATCTTGGCTGACGTTGTACTTTCTCTTGAGCTGTAGTCAAGCATCTTTGACTGTATCCTCGGAGATGCAGTTGTTCACTGAGAAGAAGACATTGTTTTTCGAAATCATCTGGTTTCGAACACAGACGTTTTAAGCGGAGAAACAGGCTGTATGGTCAAGTTCTGTTTGCAGTGGTGTGGGTGACAAGAGCTGAAATGAAGATAGGAGTGGACGTCGGTGGGCTTGCAGTACAGGTCAGTTTGTATGTATCCATTTTCCAGTTTCAGCAGAATGTCTAAAAAGGGAAGTGTAGTTGCAGAAACACTAAAGGTAAACTTGATGGTGGGATGTACGGTGTTAACGTATTCTAGAAACTGGTCCAGGTCAGAAGGAGATCCCAACCAGAGGAGCAGGATGTCGTCAATAAAACGTTTCCATAGGTCTCTCTGGATGGGCACAGGGCTGTTGTTCAATAAGGTTTCCTCCAGCCAACCCATAAAGAGGTTGGCCACAGTAGGGGCCATAGGTGTCCCCATGGCGGTGCCAGAAATTTGGTGATATATTTTGTCTTCAAAACGAAAGAAATTGTTGTTCAGGATATGATCTACTGCTAGGAGAATTTGCTGAGTTGGCGGAGCGTTAGGGAGAAAAGCGTGTTGCAGGTGGTGTTGAAGAGCTGTTATCAGGTCATGATGGGGGATGTTGGTATATAGGCCTACCACATCTATTGAGACCAGTAACGCATCACAGAAAGGACCATACATGTTATTCCACTCTTCAACAGTTCTCAGCATGTGGGTAGAGTCTTGAACATAACTTGGTAGCCTGTGAACCAACTCAGCCAACCAGTGATCTACTAGTTTAGACAGTTTTTCGGTGGGTCCACCGACTCCAGACACAATAGGACGGCCAGGGGGTTCATTAAGAGTCTTATGTATTTTGGGGAGATGGTAAAATATTGGAGTTCTGATTTTCTTTTCCTCACAGACAGCCCATTTGTACGTATTTTGATCTATGTAGTTTTTCATGTGGAGTTGTCGAATGATCTTATTAGAGGTTTTGGCTACCTGAGTGGTTGGATCCCGTTTCACCTGTTCGTAGTATGTCGGGTTCTCCAGTTGTCTGTAGGCCTCTTGGATATAGTCATTGGTGTTCTGTACGACTACTGCTCCTCCTTTGTCCGCTGTACTTATCCGGATGATTCCGTTTCTCTTTCACAGGATTTTTTACTTTCATAAATTTTACTGACTCTTTTCATAGGGTTTAGTGTCTTCTTTCCGAAGAGTTCAGCGTCCGGTTCTTTCAAAGTTTTTTTTTCCTGCTTGCATTACTGTCTTTTCATGTCTTTTTCCTAAATAGGATTTAGCGCTCACCTTTCACTTGATTTAGTACTTTTCCTTACGTAGAATATTTTGTTTTCCTTTCATATCGTCTTGTTTTCGACAGGGTGTTATGTGCTGTCATAGTTTTGGTATTTCCTTCAACTCTAGCGTCCTCTTTTCTCAAAGGATTTAGTGCCTTAGTCCTATAAAGGATCACTGTCCTCCTCTATAGCCTTCAGTGTCCTCATGACACAGAGCCTAGTCTCCTTTCTTGGGGCTAGTCTCGCCATCTTTCAAAAAGATCACCGTCTTCATCTTTTACATTCTTGTCCACCGTTTTTTCCACAGAGGAATTTCTCTCTTTGCAGAGCTCAGTCTTTTCACAAGATTAAGAATTCTTTCTCTAGTGCTCTAGTTTCCTACGTCAGTGTGCTGTGGAACAAGGCCACAAAAACAGGGGGTACCAGAGGGAATACTTCTCGGGAAAGGTATAAAGACTGACTCCAGCTATGTAGCAGGTCTCCTAAAACAGGGATCTGGAACATGGACGCATGTTTTCAGATCTTTTGGGGCTGAGCTGCAAAGGTCTTGAGGAAGTCTTTAAACCTCTTCCTGAAATATTCCCTAGTGATCACCTGGTACCTCCTGATCTGAGTGTCCTTTAATCAACAGAACACATGATATGGTAATTACAATAAAAAAGGTGGATCCTGTCATTGTATTGGCCTTCGTTCATAGAATCTAGTTTCATCTGTCAATTAGTGTACACTCTCATGAGGTTTAGCATCTTTTTGTGTAGTGTTCTTAGGGTTGAGTGTCCTGAGTGTCTTGTGTCATCCTATGAGGTTTAGCATCTTTTTGTGTAGTGTTCTTAGGGTTGAATGTCCTAAGTGGCTTGTCATCCTTCTAGAGGTTTCGCTGCCTCTTTTCACAAGCTTTACTGTCGTCTTGTTGTTTAGCGTCCTCCTTTCATAGCAAGTGGTGTCCCCTTTTCTGGTCCTTGTCAGCTTTTTGTATGGTATAATGTCATGTTTCCACAGGGTTAAGTAATTCTTAGTATTGGTTGAGTCTCTTTTCACGGGAGTCTTCAACTTTCATCAGGATTAGGGCGTCGTTTGAATATGTCTAGTTTCCTTTTGTAAGAGGTTTATGGCCACCTTTCGCATAGTTTACTGTCAAGTTTACATAGGTTTTAGCATTTTCTTCCATAGGGTTTGCAGTCTTTGTCTGTCACAAGAGTTATTCTCCTCTGATCTTACTGGGATTAGTGACCCCATCTTGTGTCAAATGGCAGAATCTTCTTACCAAAGGACAGTCCTCTCTTCATGCAATAAATTTGTCTAGAGTTAAGGCTTCAGTCACTTGGTTCATAATAATCTCTTTTCCTGTGGATTAGTGTCTTGTATCAAGAGCTGTGTGTGTGTGTGTGTGTGTGTATGTGTGTGTGTGTGTGATTAGAACTACCTTAAGGACTTTTCTGTCTGCTTGACACGATTTCTTGACCTAATTTCTAGCGTTTCTTTTTCGTCAGAAGTAAATCAGTGTTTGTGTTTGGCAGAGCATAGGGCTGGCCACTGTCCAGAGATCCCCACCGGTCTAACAGGCGACCATTGCATCGCTCTGTTCTGGACAACCAGTCTCCTCACTAAGGACGTGAAGGCGAACTAGTGGAAGAATCGCCCAGAACTACAGACAACAGAGAAGTAAGTGTAGCACCACTTCATCATGCCTTCAATATTTTTTAGGTTTTGTTCTGGAGCGGTCAAATTGTCGGTGGGGTCAAATGAAACAAAACAGGGCAGTTTGCAACATTGGAATGGCATCCGTAAGAAAAAAAGCGCGCGGAAAATTCTGAAATGATTTGAAATGAGCTGTTTGTCTTTATCAGCGTGTTTATCTTTTTTTTTTTTTTCTGCACGGGGTCATGAATCCCCAGTTCCACAAAACCAACCTTGCTTTAAAGAGGGTGAACTTGATAAGCATCATTGATACCACGCTTCCCTCTTTTACCACATTTTCTCCTTGACAGTCCCCACTTCCCTACTCCCTCTTCCAGACTGGTCACAGAGCAAGTATGCATGAGCAGCATGCTATGGAGAGTGTCACTTCAGTCATGCCATGACAGTCTCCATCACGCACACACAGTCTGTCTCGCTCTTTCCCTCCCTCTCTCTTTTCCCCCCCTCCCTCTGTCTGTCTGTCTCTCTCTCTCTTTCTCTCTTGCAATGCCTCCCTCTCTTCCTTCCACTTCTCTAAATGTGTCATTACTCCTCCTCTCCTTCCGTGAATCTCCCACCTCCCTGTCTGCCTCTCGCCTCTCCACCCACTCTCCCCATTCTCTCTCCCCATTCTCTCTCCCCATTCTCTCTCGTCCTCCATTCATCCCCTCCCTTTCTTCTCCCCATCCCTCTCCACTTCACTTTCCCGCCCATTCTGTTTCCCCTTCCATTTTTTTTTTGCTGTCCCAACCTTTGCGCCACTTCAGAGGCAGTGCACCCACGCCGCTCATTCTGACACCCCGTCCACAGCCACAGCCCGGTCGGCCCCGCCGCAGCCCCGGCACCGCCAATCCACAGGGAGCAGTCAATGTCAAGTCAAGAGGCAACCCACCGGAGGAGACGCTGCACTGCTGCCGAGTCACTTCGGTGGTGTTCAGTGGCGCCTGTTCTGATCTAACGTACGCAGGACACCACCTACTAAGCCCCCTACTGACGACAATAATTGCTTGGTCGCGGAGCCGGCGTGAGTGAGCTCTCCCCCCGGAGGGCGCCACCACGTCCGTCCAACGACAGCCCCCATGGACTCGCCGATACTGGTGACCCCGCCAGAGCCAAACCAAGACCACAGACGTGGAGAGGACATCGAAATTGAGGTCACCATGAGAGCAGGGCATGAAGGGCCACAGAATTTGAGACATTTTGTTATGCTGATCGTTGAGAATGAGGATGATTAAGATGATGCTACGGATTTCCATTTCGGTCTGAGACTACATGACAGGGCTGTACTCTATGCTTCCTTTCATAATATATCCCACCGTCAACCAGGCCCGAAAGGTACAGGCACCTGCAGTGTTGGTCAGGAAATTTGAGTAACACTCTCAGAAACGCATCCATTAAGTGGATGAAACTCGACTGTGTGGTCCTAGTCTTCCCAACTGAGTCCGCAGCAAACTCAACTCTGGGTAGGAGCCGGTCGGGGCAAAAAAACCCACATGACTCTGATGGGATTCGAACCCACGACCTCCCAGCCGGGAGTCCACGACGCTAACCACTTCGCCACGGCGGCTGGTTCCCCTTCCATTTCTACCTTCCTCGCAGTCCTCCTCTCAATCACATTCTCTCTGCCTCCATTTACCCCCTTCCATCTCTCTGAACTTAGTCTTTCTTTCTATCCCTCCATCTCTCTCTCTCTCTCTCTCTCTCTCTCTGTCTCTCTGCGCCACACGCACGCACGCACGCGCGCGCGCGCTCTAACACACACACACACACACACACACACACACACACACACACACACACACACACACCGTACTCGCTCTTACACTCAAGACACTGTCTCTATCCACACAGAAAGCCAATGTGGGAGGAATGTATTACAAAGCCACTGCTGTGCCAACTGGGATAGCAGAAAGTTTTCAGGCAGCTCCCGTATCACGTGACATAAATCAAATTATCAGATGGTAAGAGAACGCCTCAAACACGTCAAACTGCCTTTGCTAAATTAGGTGTGTCATTTTTAATTGCTTTTTTTTCCTTCATAGAGTCTAGTCCAATAATTAAAGGTGGACTTCATTTCTCATCAACAGAGATACGGATTTGCTCCATCAACGACCAGAGACAACGGAAGTCTATCTTAGCAGCCACGGAAAACGGAGATCGGTCACGAGATCCTGGGACATGTATTTAGAGCAAGGGAAGTACTGACAGTGGTGTTCAGATTTCATTCTTTTTTGTTTCATGTTCTTCATCCACCTGTCGTCCTTCCAGTATCGTCTCGTGTATCACTGCTTAGTATTTTGCCACTGGTAAGTGTCTTACTTTCTTATTCTTTTTTCTTTTTTTTAATGTACGTATCATTTTCCTTCAGGATTTACTGTTATCTTCATACACAGGACTGTGTGTCATCTCTGACAAGGTCTTTGTTCCTTTCATCGGCAGTATTAGTGTATTCATTCTCAAGCTTATGTGTCCTCATTTGTAGTGTTTTTCTTTCTCTTTCCAAGAATTTAATGTCCTTTTCTTTCCCAGCTAAAGAGTCCTGTTTGATCAATGTTGCTCGTTTTTGTTTATCGGTATCCTCTGGAAGTAGCATACCAAAAATGAGTATCAGATCCCACGGAGGCCAAGCTGCTGAGGTAGTCTTTGATTCTGTTCCTGATGCTTTTTTCTTTTGCACGTTGGTACCTTCTGATCTGAGTATCCTATAACCTATTGAAAGTTTGACATGGTAATAGTCAACATCAGAATTCTGCTATAGGGTTTGATACCCTCGGTTTTCGGGGTGGAGAGTTCTCTTTTCTCAGAATTTTATATCCTTGTCGTTGCATATAGTGTGCTCCTTTCACAGAGTTCTTTACTTTCATAAGGTTTACTGTCCTCTTGTCATAGGGTTTAGCGTCGTCTTCCTCTCTTTGCAGGGTTCAGTCTTCTCTTCACAAGATTAAGAGTGTACTTCGTTCTCTAGCTGCTCTAGTTTCCTACGTCAGTGTGCTGTGGAACAAGGCCACAAAAACGGGGGGTACCAGAGGGAATACGTTTCGGGAAAAGTATGAAAGATTGACTCTAGCTGTGTAGCAGGTCTCATAAATCGGGGATCTGGAACATGGACGCATGTTTTCAGATCTTTTGGGGCTGAGCTGCAAAGGTCTTGAGGAAGTCTTTAAACCTCTTCCTGAAATATTCCCTAGTGATCACCTGGTACCTCTTGATCCCAGTGTCCTTTGATCAACAGAACACACGATATGGTAATTACAGTAAAAATGTGGATCTTGTCCAAGATTTATAGGCCTTTGTTCATAGAATCTAGTTCCATCTGTTTCAATTAGTACACCCTCCCGTGGGATTTATCATTCTCTCATATAATGTTCTGTCATACAGTTGAGGGTCTTTTCAAGTGGCTTGTGTCACCCTTCCAGAGGTTTGAGTTGCCTCTTTTCAAAAGCTCTACTGACCTCTTTCCTTGTTATGTAGCGCCCTTTCATAGTAATTAGTGTCCTCTTGTCTGCTCGTCAGCTTTTCTTATGGTATAACGTTTTGTTTCCACAGGGTTTAGTAATCTCTACTGTGGGCTGAGTTTTGTTTTCACAGGAGTCATCAACTTTCAGTAGGATTAGGGTCCTCGTTTAAATAGGGTCTTGCTTCCAATTTGTAAGAGGTTTATGGCCCCCTTTTGCATGGTTTATGGTAACTGTTACATAGGTTTTATCATTTTTGTTCTATAGGGTTTACAGTCCTTTTTCTGTCACAAGAGTTATTCTCCTCTGATCTTATGGGGATTGGTGACCCCTCTTGTATTAATTGGCAGGATCCTTCTTTCCAAAGGACAGTCCTCTCTTCATGCCATAAATTTGTCTTTTCTAGAACTAAGCTTCAGTCACATGGTTTATAACGATCACTTTTCCTATTGTTTAGTGTCTTGTATCAAAATGCGTGGTGTGGTGTGTGTGTGTGTGTGTGTGTGTGTGTGTGTGTGTGTGTGTGTGTGTGTGTAGAACTACCTTAAACACTTTTGCATCTTCTTGACTTTCTAATTTTCAGCGCTTCTTTTTCTTCAGAATTTAATCAAAGTCTTGTGTTTGGCAGATCATAGGGCTGGCCGCTGTCCAGAGATCCCCACCAGTCTAACAGACCATTGCATTCTCTATTCTGGACGACCAGTCTCCTCACCAGGGATGTGACCACTTCATCATGCCTTCAGTTTTCATTCTAGAACAATCACATTCTTGATGGGGTCATGTGAAACGAAGCAGGGCAGTTTGCGACATTGAAATGGCATCAGTGAAAAAAAACAGGCAGAAAATTCTGTGAATAAATCACTAGATTTGAACTGAAGTGAACTGATAAGCAATATTGATACCACGCTTCCCTCTTTTACCGCATTGTCCCCATGACAATCCCCACTTCCCTACTCCCTTTCCCAGACTGGTCACAGAAGTATGCATGAGCAGCATCCTATGGAGAGTGCCACTTCAGTCGTGCCATGACAGTTTCCAGGTACATGCACGCGCGCACACACACACGCACAAACACACTGTCTCTAGCTCTCCCCCTCTCTCTCTCTCTCTCTCTCCCTCCCTCCCCTTTCCCACCCTCTCTCTCTTGGTCTTTCACACACTCTCGCTCTCTCTCTCTCTCTCTCTCTCTCTCTCTCTCTCTCTCTCTCTCTCTCTCTCTCTCCTCTTTTCCAGGAGTTGGCTTTTCTGCAGTACATAAGAACGTTGTTAAATTCAGGTCTAGAAGTGTTAGAATATAAATTTCAATTAAGAACTGACCCAAAATGTTTACAAAGAGAATCGCATTTTACTTTTTCGATAGGGACATAGTTATTACGAATTCTAATACTCCTACTCTCACCTTTCTCCAGCCACGCCCCCGGTCATTGCCATCAGTGTGCATGTGCATATGTAAGCGGACGCACGTGCACCCACACTAACATAGGCGCGATTGCATACAGACACATGTACGCATGTACTCAAAGCGTGGGCTCGCACTCGCACATGCACACAAGAGCGCGTGCTTGTGCGCGTGGGGGTACACAACATACATGCATATGCAACGCGTTCTGTCTCCCCCCGCTCTCTCTCTCTCTCTCTCTCTCTCTCTCTCTCTCTCTCGCGTCCTCCTCTCTCTCTCTCTCTCTCTCTCTCTCTCGCACGCACGCACGCACGCACGCACACGTACACAGCACGCGCTCACACTCGAACGCTCCGTCTGAATCCATACAGAAAGCCAGTGAGGGAGGAATGCATTAAGGAGCCACTGCTGTGTCAGTGGGTATAGCAGAAAGTGTTCACGCAGCTACTAAATCACGTAATGTAAATCAGTATCAGGTGACGAGAGAACGCCACAATAACGTTCAACTGCCTTTGCTAAATTGGGTGTATCGGTTTTGATTTTGGTTTTTTTCCCCGTCTGTAGTCTAGTGATTAAAGATGGTCTGATTTCCCATCAACAGAGATATGGATCTGCTCCATCAACGGCGAGAGACGACGGAAATCTACCTCAACAGCCGGGGAAAACGGAGATAGGTCACGAGATCCTGGGACATGTATTTAGAGCAAGGGAAGTACTGACAGCGTTGTTCAGATTTCATTCTTTTTTTGTTTCGTGTTCTTCATTCCACCTGTCGTCCTTCCAGTATTGTTTCTCATGTATTACTGCTTAGTATTTTGCCACTGGTAAGTGTCTAACTTTTTTTTTTGAGTTTGGTGTCTTTTCCAAAGTTTTTTTTTAATGTACATATCATTTTCCATCAGGATTTACTGTTATCTTCATACACAAGACTGTGTGTCATCTCTTCAAGTTCATTGTCCCTTTCATCGGTAGGTTTAGTGTCATCATTCTCAAGTTTGTCTTAATTGGTGTTTTTTTCCTCTTTCCAAGGATTTTAATGTCCTTTTCCTTCCCAGGCTAAAGAGTCCTGTTTGATTAATGTGGCTCGTTTTTGGATATCAGTATCCACTGGAACAAAACTTAAACACGTGGGTATCAAATCATTCAGATCCCAAAGAGGCCGAGATGCTGAGGAAGTCTTTGATCCTCTTCCTGATTTTTTTCTTGTGCGCCTTGGTACCTTCTGATCTGAGTGTCCTGT
This sequence comes from Conus canariensis, assembly GCA_033310375.1. NCBI lineage: Eukaryota > Metazoa > Mollusca > Gastropoda > Neogastropoda > Conidae > Conus > Conus canariensis. Next base: position 59,514,345 of record CM065729.1, read on the forward strand.
AAGTCATTGAAAGTCAGACATGGTAATACACATCAGAATTCTCTTATAGGGTTTGGAACCCCCAGTTTACAGGGTTGAGGGTTCTCTTTTCTCAGATTTGATATTCTTATTGTATATAGAGTGTGCTCCTTTCACAGGGTTGTTTACTTTCATCAGGTTTACTGTCCGCTTTCCAAAGAGTGCAGTGTCCATTTCTTTCAAAGGTTTTGTTTCCTCCTTGCGTTCGTGTCCATTCATAGGGCTTTGTCTTCCTAAAGAGGATTGATCGCCCTCCTTTCTCTGGATTTAGTACCCTCCTTGCGTAGAATTTTGTGTCTTTCATATCTTGTTTTTCGACGGAGTTTTATGTACATCCATAGTTTTAGTATTTCCTTCTACAAGTCTAGTGTCCTCTTTTATCAAAGTATTTAGTGCCTTAGTTCTGTAACGGATCACCGTCTTCCTCTGTAGCCTTTAGTGTCCTCGTTACACAGAGCCTAGTCTCCTCCTTTCATGGAGTTAGTATACTATCTTTCAAAAGGATTACTGTGTTCATATCATACATTCATGTCCAATGTTTTTGTACAGAGTTAGTGTTTCTCTCTGCAGGGATCAACCTTCTTTTCACAAGATTAAGAGTTTTACTTTTTATATCTGTTCTAGTTTCCTACGTCAGTGTGCTGTGGAACAAGGCCACAAAAACAGGGGGTACCAGAGGGAATACGTTTCGGGAAAGGTGTGAAAGATTGACTCCAGCTATGTAGCAGGTCTCATAAAACAGGGATCTGGAACATGGACGCATGTTTTCAGATCTTTTGGGGCTGAGCTGCAAAGGTCTTGAGGCAGTCTTTTAATCTTCTTCCTGAAATATTACCTAGTGATCACCTGGTACCTCCTGATCCGAGTGTCCTTTGATCAACAGAACACATGATATGGTAATTACAATAAAAAGGTGGATCCTGTCATTGTATTGGCCTTCGTTCATAGAATCTAGTTTCCTCTGTCAATTAGTGTACCCTCTCTTGAGGTTTCGCATCCTCTCGTGTAGTGTTCTTTCCTAGGGTAGACTCTTAAATGGCTTGTGTCGTCCTACCAGAGGCATAGTTTCTTCTTTCCATAAGCTTTACCGTCCTCTTTCCTTGTTTAGCGTCCTCCTTTCATAGTAACATGTATCCTCTTTTCTTATCGTTGTCAGCTTTTTTTTGTATGGGATAAAGTCTTGTTTCCACAGGATTTAGTTATCTTAAGTATCGTTTGAGTCTCTTCACAGGAGTCTTCAGCTTTCATCAGATTTAGGGTCCTCGTTTGAATATGGTCTAGTCTCCTTTTGTAAAAAGTTTATGGCCTCCTTTCGCATGGTACATTGTCACTTTTACATAGGATTTAGCACTTTTCTTCCATAGGGTTTACTGTCCTTTTTCTGTCATAAGGTTTATTTGCCGCTGATTTTAAGAGGATTGGTGACACCCCTTGCATTATTTGGCAGAATCTTCTTTCAAAATGGCAGTCCTCTCTTCATGCGATGAATGTCTTTTCTGGAGCTACGGCTTCAGTCACATGGTTTATAATAATCTTTTTTCCAATGTTTAGTGTCTTGTATCGAGAGCCGTGGTGCACGCCGTGTGCGTGTGCGTGTGCGTGTGTGTGTGTGTGTGTGTGTGTGTGTGTGTGTGTGCGTGCGTGCGTGCATGCGTGTAACTTAAAGACTTTTGTGTCTGCTTTAAACGATTTCTTGACCTATTTTTATTGACTTCTTTTAATCAGAATTTCATGAAAGGCTTTGTGTTTGGCAGATCATAGGGATTACCACTCTCCGGAGATCCCCACCGGTCTTAACAGGAGACCATTGCATCGCTCTGTTCTGGACAACCAATCTCCTCACCAAGGACATGACTCCGTGGCCAGAATAACATTAAATATGTAGAAGAGACCAACTCGGGGCTACTACAACCTTTCATAAAACCATTGCGAGTGGAAGCAGATGAAAAGAGGGGGCCGGAATAGCTCAGTTGGTAAAGTGCCGGACTCGTATTCTTGGTGATCCTGGAGTTGCGGGTTCGAATCTCCGCCGGGCGGTTTCGGTACAGGGGATTTTTCCCTCGGAGTTAACATTGGTTCTGACTCCATTTCCCATACAGTCCTTCGAATGAGACTATAAACCGAGGTTCCGTGTGTGAACGCACACATAACATCTTGCACACACGTAAAATCCCATCAACTTTCGGAAGAGAAGGGCAGTTTTGGCCGTTGGTATGGATGAGACGTTACACATAGCATGCACCCTGCGTAAGAAATGGAAAGAATGAAGGAAGTAAGGAAACTGAGTGAACGATATTGACTGGACGACACGGGAATCGACTGAATGAAGCGTCAGCTGGCAGCTCTTCAGTCGGCACTACCCAGGTAGGCAGCCCGTTGTGTAAACGAGTGTAGATTGTAAAGCGCTTAGAGCTTGGTCTCTAGCCGAGAATAGGCGCTATATAAGTATTCATTGTAATAATAATAAAGAGGCGTACACCAGCCAACGGTAGCAATTTCAGTATACACTGACAATGGCAAGGGACAGTGCAGACGAGGACCCTTTCCTACAAAACAATGAGTCCTTGAGAGTAAAGACTGATGCTGTGAAAAAAGGTTGAAGAGACAAGACTGAATTGTATAATTTCAAGAAAGAGGCAGAGGCCTAAATCGGTGTTGAAAGTAACCAGGGATCGATCACTGCACTCGTGGAAAACGGCGAGCTGCTGATAGGAAAAGCAGTCGGCAGATCACGTTGCTGGGGTCTACGCCGATGGAAGTGATATCCACGTCAGCAAGAAACACTTCAGTCCAACAACAGAGCAGAGAGAACGAAAATCAATAGACACGAGAACCAATGAATTGAATTCGCAATACACACTGGAACTCCAGTTAAACACTTAAACTCGAAAGCAGGCAAGACACCCGGCGTGGAAACCATAGCCGACTACCGCTGTTGTGTGAAAAACTAGGACAGCTGTGTGAAGAAAGCGCTGACACTGGTTTTGATTAAAGAGCAAGACCAAGCCTGGATCCACTGGGACACAGAGGGACGTGCCATAACTGCAGTGGGATCCACAGTCTGCGTCAGATGTCCAGATGTGTCGGCAAAATTGAAGCAATTTCAAACCAGGAAGAACTTTTCCAATCTCAGATCGTAAGGTTGAGGTTCTGATAGCGGCAGTCAACCAGAAAGTTGCCTCCAAACGTGATTGTGGACAGGTGGTCATCTTCACAGATGCCCAGTCATTCCTGGAAACCATGTTGATGGACAGGTTAGAGGATCTGAGGAGTAAGCTGCGTCAGGCCGACACAGGCTGACAATGTTGGAGTAAAGACTGGCTCATTTTAGGATCATAGACCATTCTGTGGACTAGGTTAAATGAACTGAATTGTAGGAATACGGGAAATGAATTTGTAGACCAGTTCGCTACACTGTGAGCAGCAGGGCACAACCAGACACACCACATTCCCTTCAAGAGCAGAAGACCTTGATCAAGATCACTGTTAGGGTGCAGATGATAATGCCACTCAACATGTGGGTAGTGCAGATCAGATCACCATCTTCAGGCTTTGCACAGAACATAATGCTTTGCATTCGTATTTTCGATCTGAAGATTGCCCCTGCTAACTGCCAGTGCGGGCAGGTGGAGGAGATGACACAGGATGCCCTACATGGATGCCCACCATGCTGCCCACTCCATGCTGACCACTCCATGCTGACCACTCCATGCTGACCCTGGAGATGTGGGGAGACGGGGCTACCAGTGTCATGGCGAACGAGAGGAAGACTCGTCCAGCGCAACAGACTGGAGAGGATTAGGTACAGCCACTTAATACCTTAAATACAAATGGTTTATTTTGGAACAATCACATTCTTAGTGGGATCAAATGAAAAGAAACGCGCAGTTTGTGACGTTGAAATCGCGTCAGTTGAAAAACAACCGCGCGCGGAAAATGTAATCTGTTTGTAATTTTTGGACACAAACAGAAAAAACCAAATAATTCGTCTAGACATTTATACTGTCTCGTCTTGATTATTATGACGATCGAGCTCCGAAGCTTCTTGAATAGATTTGGGAGAGAGTTTAAAACCATGCTACCAGCCTAATTCATCGCTGTTCTATATTTGATATTTCTCCAGTTGTACGTTCTGTTCACTGGCTCCCTCTCCATCAAATAATCTTTGTGTATGTGAAAGTGCAGCCGTCTGATTCAAATCTTTTACTGAGGCATGGTACGAGTGCACCCATTACGTGAACCATTTTCTTTGGCCATTTCTCGTCCGTTTCTTCGCACTGGCTGTACCTCTTCTAAAATCTTTTAAATGAATCAAAGAAACCTTTCTTGTTCCTTCAAATCGACACAACAGATAACCTACCGTGGTGTTGTGGAGCATAATAGGCGTTTACCATCGCTTGTTTATTAGTTAACGATCGTTTTTGTCAGAGGGTCGGTGATGTTGGTGAGTGGGATGTGCGGGAAGAGTGGAGATGTGGTTGGATGCAGTAGGAGCGTCTGATTGTATCATGCGTTTTGTTTGTTGCTGGGCGGTTCTTGCATATGTTTTTCGAGTTTAGTGTCTGTCTGTGTGTTGGTTATGAACGTCAGTCATTTAGTTGATTAGAGGTTAGACTATTCTTAATATGATGATAATATAACAATAACAGAGGAAGTAGTACTAATTGTAATAATGATGCAACAACATCACGAATAATGATTGTCATTCAACAAAATTATGCTGTTTTTTTCTCTCTCGAACACGCACGAACACGCACACACGCGCACACGCACACACACACACGCACACACACACACACACACACGAGCGCGCGCGCTCGCACACACTCTCACGCGCACACACACTCGCACGCGCACACACTCTCTCTCTCTCTCTCTCTCTCTCTCTCTCTCTCTCCTCTCTCTCTCTCTCTCTCTCTCTCTCTCTCTCTCGCGCGCGCACACACACACACACACACACACACACACACACACACACACACTCACTCTTGCGCGCGCACACACACTTGCGCGCGCACACACACTTGCGCGCACGCACACGCACGCACGCATGCACACACACGCATGCACACACACACTCGCACGCACACACGCATGCGCACACCCGCTCGCACGCACACACGCATGCGCACACCCGCTCGCTCGCTCAATCATTCACACACTTGAGAAGCGTTATCTTTAATCATAAAATGACTGAGCAGACAAGAAAATACTTGCAGAGGCAAGCGACCAATTCGTGTATAGAAATACCTTTTAGCTGTATAAAATGAGAGATGAAGGAATACTGAACTGTTTTGACATTGGAAGATAGTTTAGAGTTTTTCATGTAGTTTTCACTATCCATCGTGTCAACAAACATGCTCTCAGAGGGCAAAGGAGAAACCCATAAAGTTTTGCTAAACTTGGTGGATCCGAATTATTTACACAGAGAATTCAGATATGTTCAATGTAGTTATGTTTTCCTCAATAGGACTCCTACATGAACGACCGTGCAAAATGGAGACCAGCGCAAGTGAACTTGGACAATGCAGCTGAAAGGAGAGTTTGGGAGTTGTTTTTTTTTCATTCTTCGCACTCTTTCTTTCTTCCTCTGCACATCCTATTCTTTCATGCTTTTCCCCCTCCACCTTCCCCCGTCATTACTTTTTCTTGTCTTGTTTTTGTATGTTTTTTTCCTTTTCCTTTTTTTCCCTTTTTTGGGGGTAAAGACGGTTTTTTTTAATACTTGTCTATCAGTTTCGTTACCCGTTTTCTTTCAGATGGTTAAGAATTCAGTGTCTTTATTTACAAAATTTAGTGTCTTGTGCAAGTATAGGGTCTCTTTCAGTGTACGGTTTTAGTGTGTTTCCATCGAAGTAATGCTCCCTATGTTCACAGGCTTATGTGACTTCTTTCTCAGGTTTTTAAGTCTTCTCTTCAAGCGTTTACTTCTGTCTTTCCTATGATAAACATACTAGGTGCTCTGGTTTCCTAGGTCGGTGGTCTGTGAAACAAGGGTACAAAAAGGGGGTATCAGAGGGAATATTTTTTCGGAAAGGTGGACTCCGGCTCTGTAGCAGGTCTCGTGAGCTAGAGATCTGGAACATGGACGCATGTTTTCAGATCACTTGAAGACTGAGCTGCAGAGTCTTTGAGGCAGTCCTTAAATCTCTTCCTGAAATATTGCCTGGTGCGCACCTGGTACCTCCTGATCCGAGTGTCCTTTGATCCATAGACAGCCTGACATGGTAACCAGAGTCCACGTGTGGACCCTTTAGGGTTTTACCGCCCATCGTTCATAAGATTTAGTCATCTTTTTATGTCATGTTTTATAGGGTTCAGTGTCCACCTGTCATTTGCTTTAGCGAACTCTTGTTTTTCCTTTGAAAACAAAAACAAATCTTTTTCGTGGGTTCGTTGGTCTTTCTCGTGCTTACGTTTCATTAACAACGTTTATATTTTCTCTTCTCAAGGTTTGATGTCTTGTATCATAGGTTTCGATGCTCGTGTGTGTGCGTGTGCGCGCGCGCGCGGCGCGCGCGCGTGTGTGTGTATGTGTGAGAGCGAGCCCGCGTATGTATATGTGTGCGTGTGTGTGTGTGAACCTCTTGCCAAGGCTTTTTTTTCAAAATGAAATTTTTTTTCTCATGGTTTAGTGACTTATTCGGCAGAATTTAATCGGAGGCTTTGTGTTTGGCAGGTCATCGGGTTGACCACTCCCCACGCATCGCTACCATTCTACCAGGAGACCATCGCTACCGTTCTACCATAGGACCATCGCTACCATTCTACCAGGAGACCATTGCTACCGTTCTACCATAGGACCATCGCTACCATTCTACCAGGAGACCATCGCTACCGTTCTACCATAGGACCATCGCTACCATTCTACCAGGAGACCATTGCTACCGTTCTACCATAGGACCATCGCTACCATTCTACCAGGAGACCATCGCTACCGTTCCACCATAGGACCATCGCTACTATTCTACCAGGAGACCATCGCTACCGTTCTACCATAGGACCATCGCTACCATTCTACCAGGAGACCATCGCTACCGTTCCACCATAGGACCATCGCTACCATTCTACCAGGAGACCATCGCTACCGTTCTACCATAGGACCATCGCTACCATTCTACCAGGAGACCATCGCTACCGTTCTACCAGAGGATCATCGCTCCGTTCTACCAGAGGACCATCGTTACCAGAGGACCACCGCGTTACAGTGTCCTGGACAACCAGTATGCTCACCAGGGACATGCAGCTCTCAGGATGTTACTTAAGGTGTGAACGAGTTCAACTCGGAATTCATTAACATTTATACTTTCTTTTCCCAAGGTTTGATGTTTTGTATCATAGGTTTCGGTGATTGTGTGCGCGCGCGCGCGTGTGCGTGTGTGTGTGTGTGGTGTGTGTGTGTTGCGCGCGTCTCTTTTCTAGGCTTTTTTCTTCCCACATGATTTTTTTTCTTATGGTTTAGTGACTTTTTTGGCAGAATCTAATCGGAGGCTTTGTGTTTAGCAGGCCACAGGGTTGACCTCTCCCCACGTATACCACCATTCTACCTGAGGACCACCTCGTTACAGTGGCCTGGACAGCCAGTATCCACACCAGGGACATTGCGACTTCCAGGATGTTAAGGTAGGAACGAGTTCAATTCGGGCTTCATTAACATAATTTATACTTTTCCCAAAGTTTGATTTGTATTATAGGTTTCGGTGGTTGTGTGTGCGCATGTTTGCGTGTGTGTGTGTGTGTGTGTGTGAGAGAGAGAGAGAGAGAGAGAGAGAACCTAATTTATGGGCTTTTGGGTTTTTTATCAACACGATTTCCTTATGATTTAGTGACTTCTTCAACATAATCAAACCAGCGGCTTTGTGTTTAGCAGGTCACAGGGTTGATCACTTCCCACGCACCACTACCATTCTTCTAGAGGATCATCGCTACCGTTCTACCAGAGGACCACCGCGTTACAGTGTCGTGGACAACCAGTTATCCAGGATGTTACCTGACGTGTCAACGAGTTCAACTCGCTGGCACTGCTGCCTTCCAGAGAATCCATTTCCAGGGTATGCAAGAAGCGGGAGCTCTACTGTACCAACCGACAGCAGGACCGGACCGTCAGGACGCGCTCACAAGGACAAGGGGGGGGGGGGGGAAGAAGACAGGGAGCCTTCCTCAAAGAACGGTGAAGAAACCTTGCTGTCTTTCTGTGATCAAAGATGGCAGACATACAGATAATTAATTCGCCTTTTTTTTATAAAGATGTGAAAGCTAGCACGGCAGTTGGTACCCGGGGGCCTGATCTCCTGCTTAGGAAAACGGAGCTGCTGACAAGGAAACACACAGCCGATGACGTTGCAGGGGCGTAGCAAGGACCACTTGGTGCCAGAAGAGAGCGGGGAGTGAGAGGGAGCTCGGTTCAACAGACCAGAGCACAAGTGAATCGGACAGATATCTCACTCGCACTGTGTGTGTGTGTGTGTGTGTGTGTGTGTGTGTGTGTGTGTGTGTGTGTGTGTGTGTGTGTGTGTGTGTGTGCGCGCGCGGGCGCGCGTGCGCGTGCGTGTGTGTGTGTGTGTGCGATGTGAAACATACTGCCAAACCATGTGTTTTAGTATGTATGGATCGAGGTTTTGGGGGACTATCTTTTACATTGTTTGTTTGTTTGCTTTAATGTAATTTTGATATTACGGCCCTGATATGATCCCTTATGGTCTGATGGCCTGTCGGCAAAATTACAGAGAACAAAAACTGATCCGTCAGTGCTAGTCCACACACTCTCTCTCTCTCTCTCTCTCTCTCTCTCTCTCTCTCTCTCTCTCTCTTACACACCCATATATATATATATATATATATATATATATTATTATTATTTTTTTACGGAAAAATTGGTTGAGTTGCTGCCAAATGTTTGCAAGGGCCTAACTTTGGTACGCCATCGCAAACATTTCAGGAACGAAACGTATTGTAGACTGGAGATGTATAGTGTGAATGGGTATGTTTTTCGTGAGTTTAGTGTTTCTAAAAGAGACTGCATGAGGGTTTTTGTTTGCATGAGTATGGTTGGTGTGTATGTCGTTTTAGGTTATTGTTTTACGGAACTGAATTTGACAGCCCTGATATGATCCCTAAGGTTGGCTAGTTATGAGAAAAATGAAAATGAGTGATAAAATCTTGCCACTTTTGATGCCAGGTGATTTCTTACTCTGTATTTCAGTTTGACATGTGTTGCTGCTTTGGTACGCCATTGCAAATATTTCAGTAACGAATACATAGCTTATGCAAGTTAGTATGTGGGTGTGTCCGAGGATGGGTGTGTGTGTGGTGTGTGTGTGTGTGTGTGTGTGTGTGTGTGTGTGTGAAAAGAAGAGAGGGAGAAAGGAAGGGGCGGGAGGGGGAGAGAGAGAGAGAGAGAGAGAGTTTGTCAAATTCTAGTTTAAGCTGTCTTCGTAAATGACATTCTAGGGGACTTGTGCTTTTTTTTCCGCTGGTCTTTTCGATAGAATAAAATATTTCTAATACTGTAGCAGCACTGATATGACCCCTAGTCGGTTGAGGTGTGAGCAAAATGACCGAGAAAACAATCTTTTCACTTATAATAGCAGGATGTACGCACGCACGCACCGCACACACCACACACACACACACACACACACACACACACACACAAACACCCAAATCACATATGTATAGATATATATATATATATGTGTGTGTGTATGTGTGTGTGAAAGGGTAGATAAATAAGGTTGTGCGTGTACGCGTACTTGCTTTTAGGTGTGTGTTTTGTATGTTGGTGTGTGTGTGTGTGTGAGAGAGAGAGAGAGAAGAAGATCCTGTTTCAATCCATCTTTTGTAGCATGAATTGAAACTTTTGTTTTTTTCATTTCGTGTGTGTGTGTGGGGGGGGGGGACTGTTAGTGTTTTACAGTACTAGTGTGGACATTATTATAGCCCTGAGATGACGAGGTCTATGGGACTATGAAAAAGAGAAAAGTGAGTAATGAAATTGTTCAGCTTTTTTTGCCAGTTGATTTACTACTCTGCATTGAATTAAACGGGACGTGTTGCTGCCAAATGCATGCAAGGGCCTACCGTTGGAAAGACATTGCAAACATTTCAGTAACAGAACTTCATGTGATGAATTGTCGATAATAGCTGGGTTCATTCTGGCAATGATGTGCATATGTGAGCGAGTGGTGATTTGTGGTGTGCTTGTGCGTGTGTTTACATGTAGGCATTGGTTTGTATATCAGTGGTTAGATGTGTGCGTGCGCGTGCGCGTATGTCTGTGTCAGGTGTGTGTCTGTGTTAGGTGTGTGTGTGTGTGTGTAAAATAGATCTGTTTTAATCCATCCTTTTTAACATGTATGCAATGACTGTTAAGGTACTTTCTTTTTCAGTGTTTTACAGTATGAATGTGGACATTGTCACAGCCCTCAGATGACCAGAGGACTGTGGGCTCGTTTGGAAATGTCTGTGTGGGTGTTTTGCGTGTGTGTGTGTGTGTGTGTGGAGAAGAGAGAGAGAGAGAAAGGTGGGAGGGAGAGAGAGTGAGTGAATTTATGTCAAATGCTAGTGTAAGCCGCCTGTGTGGAGTGACATTTTAGGGACTTTTTATGTTTTGGGGTTTTTTTTTGTCTTTTTTTAAATAGAATTTTTTTTATGTTGTTACAGCTCTGATATAAACTCAAAGGGTCGTTTGGGCTGTGAGGAAAATGGAGAAAGTATAAAATCTTTTTACTTTTAATGTCAGTTTATTACTTTATATAGATAGATGGATGGATGTAGATAGATGGATAAAGTCTATGTGTATTTCATATGTTTCTTCCCCGATAAATGGGTTACGTTGCTGGCAAATCCTTGCAAATGTTAAGGTTCTGTATGTACGCCATTGCAAACACAAAATACACGGTGGAATTGTGGATGCATAACTTGGTTCATATGCGTTCGGATGTGCAAATATGAAAGGGTGGGTGAGTTGGGTTGTGCGTATATGCATGCTTGCTTGCATGTGTTAGGTTTGCATGTTGGTGTATGTCTCTGTGGTGCGAAGGAGAGAGAGAGAGAGAGAGAGAGAGAGAGAGAAGATTGTTTTAATCCATCCTTTTCTAGCATGTATGTGTGTGTGTGTGTGTGTGTTTTGGGGGGGGGGGGGGCTGTTAGTGTTTTATAGCACAGATGTGGACAATACTACAGCCCTGAGATGACCCCTGAGGTCTGTGGGACTGTAAGACAGATAAAAGTGAGTAATGAAGTTCTTCGACTTTTTATGCCAGTTGATTTACAACTCTGCTTTGAAATACACGGGTTGTGTTGCTGCCAAATGCATGCAAGGGCCTACCGTTGGTACGCCATTGCAAACATTTCGGTAACGGGAACTTGATGTAATGAATTGTCGATAAAAGATGGGTTCATTCTGGTTATGATGTGAATATGTGTATGTGAATCAGTTGGT